>JAGSXJ010000020.1:0-600000 GCA_020726575.1 Plectosphaerella plurivora | reverse complement strand
CAGATGCTGACATTGTGTCAGCTGTGCTTGGGGAGTTGCTCTGTTGGTGCGGTAGTCTTAAGCTGCCACGATGTTGATGCCGACTCGGGCATCATGGTTGAGGTGGCGCGGGAGCAATGTCAAGGGCAGATACCGATTGCAGGAAGAGGAGTACATGCGCAAGATGCGACAGAGCCCTTTTTACTCGACAGCCACTTGAGCTACTTGAGGCTGGGGAGATGGCGGGATCAGGACATCAAGAAGACTCGCGACGATGGCATTCGACTCCCATGCTCCTCCACTCTCTGCACCGGTCATCTTCTCCACCAAGTTTCTTAATGGTCTCTCGATGAAAGTTGAACTCGCTGTCTTCAAGCCGTATCCTCACGTTTCTGCCCGCCCGGCGACAGGATGGCTGCACACTCACCACGTCACAACATCCCGCGCCCACAACGGCCAGCCCCTCCACCACCCGCCAACGAGGCAAACCACAGCACATCTAGGCGACACTTGTCCACATCCCAAATCTACAATTCGCTCGTCGAACGGGCAAAAAGGATTGATTCGAGGGAGGCTCGATCTCCCGACCTTCAGTGGACCATCCGTAGATGTTAGACTGACGTGATAACCAACTACACCATCAAACCAATTGGATGATCGCATCGATGCATCTTGGGCTCTTGCCGGTCGGGTGGGTCTAGCCGATGGCAAGCTGCTTCTCTTCAAAACCGAAGTACCTAGGTAGTCTGCTACTTCAGGATGCTTCGTGTATCTGATGGGCCTTTGTTCATAGCTAGGAAGGTGTCCCCATCGGGGTGGGGTGAAGGTTCCCAGGTCAGGGGTGGTTCTTTGTCGCCCTACAGCACTTGCGCTTCTCGATCAAATGCGATTCAACACTTGTCTCTTTGTTGAAATTTGAAACAATACGACTCTGCCAGAACAAATCCCAAACCATCCTGTCTATGTTACACCTCAGTGCAGCACAAGGTCGTCGAACGGACAACCCTTATCAGCCGACTCGCGCTTCGTCTTCTCCATGACAATCTTGCGCGTCAGCTCCATCAGGCGGTCGGCCAGAGCTTCATCCCGCGAAAGGTCGCTGCCCTGCTCAACAATGGCAGGCGGGCAGATGTACTGGCCTGATTCTTTGGTGGTGGTGATTGCGAAGACCGTGGGCACTGCACCCTGAAACTGATCCTTCTTGAACGGCTCCATGCCGACCGCCATGGCATATCCAGCGAGGGGGTATCTGGTTTCCATAAGTTACGCTTCGCGGAAACCGGAAGGTGTACTCACGGCTCGAGAACGTCCTCCTTGCTGTTCCTGGTGCTCACAATTCCCGGGTGTGTTGCGTTCATGATGACGTTGGGGTGTCCATTTTGCGTGACTTTGCGGGCAAAGTACCGCGCGTAGAGAATGTTGGCCAGCTTGCTTCGTCCGTACAGCGGATTGGGCCCAATGTCCTGGTTCAACTCTTCAATGCTCTCAAACTTGACGTCCGACGGCGCGGACTCATGAATGTTGCTAGCTTGGTTGCTGATGCGGACGATGACGTTGTGCTTCTCGGCCGTGTCCTTCATCAGGGGCAGTAGGTGGGACGTGAGGATGACATGGCCCATGTGGTTAAGCGCCATGTGGCGATCGACGCCATACTCTGTGACGGCATAAGTCTGGATGCCGCGACCTGCGTTGTTGACGAGAATGTCGAGGCGATCGTTCTCAGACTTGATCTTCTCCGCGATGTCCTTGACGCGCTTCCAGTCGGCGAGATCGCACTGCATAAAGTGTGTGCGGTCGGCCTTTTCCTGGCCGAGCTCCTTGGCAATGGCGTCTTTGGCGCCGTCAACGACTTCTTGGGACATGCTGATGATGTAGAGCTTGTCAATGTTGTGCTTGAGAAGGGTGTAGGTGACGCCATAGCCAATGCCTTCGCTACCGCCAGTGACAACAGCGACTTTGCCGGAGAGGTCGGGAGTTTGGTCAAGGCTCCATTGCTCGGTGGCCAGCTTTTCGGCAGGGCCGCCCAAATTCTCCGCGATTGTGTTCTACAGATGTGAGTTTGTGTCCAAGGAGGCCGAAAGTTGAAACTTACCCTGAGTGCGTCCATACTGATGTTGATTGAGCGGTTCTGGCCGGTGCGATTGATGGCAGTTTGGTGTTTTGGCAGTAGGTGCGTTTGTTGTAGAGATGCAAATTGTGTCGTTACAGTTGCAGGTCGGCGGAAAGCTGTGGAGAGGAGGGAGCGCGGAGCAAGACGCATTTTGAGAAGGACCATTGTCGAGTGTGGCAGTCAAGAGGCTCCTAGATACAGTGGCTTGACCGCGAAAGTGATGCGCTTTTGATGACGGGCATTTTGTTGTACCGATTCAATGTGCGGATCATTGGCGTACTTGTCTTGCTGACGGGCTTGTGTTTGGTGAGCATCTGTTTGCATCTGCAATGTCAATGACGCGCTCACTTCCGGACGTGTCTCCGGCGCCAGACATCATCACCCACAGATATGGACACGGCAACGGTCGGGCTTGAGCCGCCTGAACGCCGCCCCAGTCTTTGGGATCTCCCGAAATCTGGGGCTCAGCTCGCCACACCGTTGCCGTGCCGGCATGTGGGCATCGTCCGTTCGGCAGACGACCCGAGAGGCGGGGTCTGGCGCTGCTTATCTTGTCGACAGGCTGGAAGCACGTCGCCGCCATTGGATGCACGGTGACCGGCATCACGTCGAAAGGAACTTCAGGTAAGACAAATTAGGTGGTATTGACTGCTGTGGCCCAGTCTGGAGGCCCTCGGACTGCTCAAGCATCCAGTGAATGACACGGTGCCGTCTTGGTATCTAGCACGCAAGTGCGCGCGCGCGAACAAACATTGACATCTCAAATCAATCGCTCAAGCAACAACAACATGGCTCTTCTCCGTCGACGTCCTCCTCGACTCCTCGCTCTTGCTCTCAGCATTGAGCACGGCGCTCTCCACGGCAGCCGCGACATCAATGTGGAAGAAGGGCCTGTTCATGCCCTGAATAGCAGCCAGCTTGCCGTCGCCGCGGCCCGCAGCCTGAGCAACACCGTCGGTGGTGACGGCCGTGGTGAGCTGGGGCGAGATGATGTCCTCGTCGCGGCTTGACACGCGCTTCTCGTCGTCAATGATCTCCTCCGGCTTGTGCGACTTGGTCGCTTCGGACGTGGCGTCCGTGGCAGCCACGCTGAAGATGGGCTTCCATCGGCCAAGGTTGTCGACATCCTTGATCGAGGGGTAGCCGAAGCCGGCGGCGGCGAGGGCGCGGCGTGTCCAGCGGTTGGAGACGTTGGCAAAGTGCCACTCGACAATCTCAGGCTCGGCGTGCTTGTCCAGCTGGTTGCGGACATCGATGAGGCCTTGGATCGAGGTGACGTCCATGTAATTGACGGAGCCGCAGTCGAGGATGATGGCGCGGAGGATGGGGCGGTTGTCGTCGAGGTCAATCTTGGTGCCGCGACGTGGGCCGGGGTCGTTCCAGGGACGGTCCTGAGGAGATCATGTTAGCAAAGCTGAAAGGAGACGTAGCAGACATGGGGCTTGTGACTTACGCCGAGCTTCTCGTACTTGTCCAGAATGGTGCGACGCGATTCCTTCTGCACGTAGGCAACGAGAGAGTCGAGGTACTGGGCCTGGTTGGTGTAGTTGAAGCCCTCGCCGAAGCGGTAGACGAACACACCAGGGTGGGGCGAGCGAATGTCGACGTGGGGGTTGGAGCCGTCGTCCTGGGTGTAAGGGATGAAGGCCTCGCGGGTCTGGACCTCGACGGGGTCGCCCTTCTCGTTGAAGGGAACGTCCTTGCCGGCGGTGTCCTTGGTGATGCGGTAAATGCGGACGCGGCCGAGGAAGCGGCCCTTGGCTTTGGCCAGGCGCACGAGCAGGAGGGCGGCCGAGGCGGCCATGGTGAAGTAGATACCGTTCTCAATGTTGGTGAAGATGGTGATGAAAACACCGCCAAAGAAGATGACGACCTCGAGGGGCGAGACCTCCCAGAACTGGTAGACGACATTGGGCGGGGTGATCAGATCGCCGACGGCGTGGATGATGAGACCTGCCAAACTGGCCATGGGGATGTAGTAGAAGACCGAGGTCAGGACGTAGAGGGCGAGCAGCACGATGACAGCGGTGAAGATACCGGCCAGAGGCGTGCGGACACCGGCCTTGGACTTAATAGCGGTACGGGAGAAGGAGCCGGTGGCGGGGTAGGCGCCAAGGAAGGGACCGAAGACGTTGGTGAAGCCGACGGCGACGAGCTCCTGCGAGGGGTCGATGACGTAGTTGTTAATACGGCCGAAAGACTTGGAGATAGCAATGTGCTCGATGATCAGGACGATGATGGTCGCGGGGAGGTCGGGAGCCACGGCGGACAGGAGCTCGGTGGTGATAGTAGGCGCGCCGGCGTGCTTGAAGCCGCTGGGGACGGGGCCGAGGATGCGGAACTTGGCGGCCTTTGCGTTGGGAGCGTTGCGGTTGACAAGGTAGCTGATGAGAACGTAGAGGAGGATAACAAAAGCCATGCGCAGGGTGGACATGAAGAACCAGAACTTCTTCCAGTTAGGCTGCTTGGCCGACATGAAGTTGCACAGCCAGCGAAGGAAGTACAGCAGGAACAGAGCCGAAAGACCCATCGCGGCGTCAAGACCACCGGTGGGAAGAGCCTTGAGCGTGTTGATGATGACGAGATACGTCGCTTCTCTCGTGTTGACGCCCTTGAGACCCAGCATCGAGGGGACCTGTCCGCAGGCAATGCTGAAGGCGGCACCGGTCATGAAGGAGGTGATGGCGACAAGGGGGATGAACTCGACAACCCAGCCGAGACGGAGGAGGCCGAGGGTCAGGAGAACGATGCCCGAGATGAAGGCGAGGCAGCGCGCAATGTCCTCGGGGGTCAAGTTGGGGTGCTCGTCGCGGACGCGGAGGACGATGTTGCCGACAAGCTGGGACATGACGGCAACGGTGCCAATGGTGATGTCCTTAGACGTGGCAAAGGCCCAGTACAGCAGGAAACCGACGAAGGATGTGTAGAGGCCATATTCGGGGCTAAGCTGAGCGAGCAGCGCGTAGGCCATGCCCTGGGGAATAACGACGAAACCAACGGTTGTACCCTGGGGGAGAGAAATTGTCAGCCAACTGAAATGCTTCATTTTCTGAGCCTTGCAACCACGATCCAAGGATCAACCGCCGAGCCACGGGACGAGAGAACCGCTGCAGCCCTGTGGGTGGTGGTGTCCCTTTCCGGCGGGCGCTGCCACGTGCTGTGCCATGCTTTGCCAGGACGAACTCGGCAGGGTGTGAGTTGAAAATGACGCCCCTGGCACAACACCGCCACAATCTCTCGTCGGTCTTGGCACGCGGGTGGTACTTGGAGTGACCTGGCAGGGGACATGTACTCACGGCAATGATGTCTCCAATCATCCAGGTCCAGTTGTAGTGGAAGATCCACGACCAGAAGGGGAACAGGCTGCGGATGTAGCCAAGAGTGTTCCTCTTGTTGGGAATGAGGTGCCTGAGGACCTCGCCGACGGTAGGCTCGCGTTCCTCGTAGACCTCGATGGACTGGAACGAGTCCGCGGCCGACTGAACGGCATCCTTGGGCTCATGACGCTGGCGGTAGTCCAGGTCAATCGCCAGGGCCTTGGCAACGGCCCTGCCCGCCTTGTTGGGAGCCATGGCGTATGGGCGTGTGCGTCTCTGGTGGCTGTGTTGAGATCTTCCCGGGCGGAACAAATGTCTCGGGAGGGAAGGGGACGGAGGAGAGCTGGTGAGACCGCTCGCGGAAGGATGGCGCGATGAAGGGGTTCGATGGTGTGATTGGGAAGGATGGACGGCGACTGGATGACGGGAACGGCTGGAAGGCCTTTAAAAGGGAAAGGAGAAGAGCCGGCTGGTCGTCCAAGGCGGGTGAGGTGGTCGCTTGGCTGGATCGCCAAGTCTTATATGGCGGTGGTGGATCTGCTCCGGTCTGCAGAGATCGGGGAGGGGTGTGGTGTGTGGGCGGGAGAGGTGTCGCCGAGGTAGGGGGTACTTTGGAGGCGCTGGGCTAGAGCCGGCGGATTTTCGCTACAGCTTGTCTGGGCCGTGGGGGTGGTGGTCTTGGGTCTGGGGCTTGGTGACTGGAGTCTGGGGTTCGACTCGGATGCACCGGCGGTGGCTTGAAAGTAGAGGAGCGTCGAGGAGGACGAGGAGGAGGAGAGTGAGATATGAAAGACTCTTCTCCGTTGCTTGTGCGGTCGTCGGCGGCCTGGGGAGGGAGAGAGAGGGCGGGAGAAGGGGGGTGAGTGTTGATGGGCGTCCGTCCTTATATGTCGATGCACGACACCACGCTCACGCCGAAAATTGGTCGGAGGAGACCGCGCAAAGGCGATATCAAGTGAACAAGGGCCCCATCGGAGATGCTATTATCATCAGGTAACAAGACCGGGTCTTCGTGGGCGTGAAGGGGGGGGAATGGGGGGCGAACGCGAGGGATGGGCGTGCCAGTTGCCAGAGACAGTCCCCTTCAGGGCACAGACGGGCGCTGCTCTGGACCCAAGAGCCAGGCTTGCTTGCTTTCCAGAAATGATGGCGCGAGCACGCCATTGTTAAATCCTCGCGGCTGAGGATGCAGCGCGGTCTCCGCGGGCCAGATCAGCAGGGTATTGAAGGTATCCTGGGCGACCCTGGTGGTGGTTTGGGTGCTGTGATTTGGCGGTTGGGGCATCCAGAGATGCCGGATAGCCGGCCGTGGAGGGCGGGAAGGCCGCGGTACCCAGTTCTTTCAGCGGCTCACGGCCTGCTGGCGGGTAAGCTTGTTGGTTAAGCTTAAGGCGTAATCCGGGCAGGTGGGCTGGGCTCTAGGGGTCTCCGAGTCTTCTGACTCGTCCGTGGCATCAAGGCATTGACATTCAAGTTGGTGGTCTGTTGATCTGGCAGTTGAAGCTCCCTCGCAGAGCCTCATTGCCCTGAGGCTTTCTTCCCCAGGTTCGTGCCCGGGAGAGAATGACGACAGCCCGTCTTGGCAACAGCCCAAGACCATCTAGAAGGCTCAGCCAGCGCCCTATAGCCTCTGGGCATTGATTGACAGAAGGGACAGGCAACTAAGAGACGGAAGTACCCGGTACATCCCAAAAACCTCGCGAGTTCCCCCAGTCAGTCAGTGCTTGTCGACACGCCCCCCCTTGATGGACGAGGGGGACGCCGGCGGAAGCCTCTTCACCGGGGGGGAGGGGGGGCAAAGACCCGGCAGAGTGACTTGGACAGGCGAGAAAGAAAGAACAGAGACCACTGCAGAGCTTGGGAGAGTCCCTGGTGGCGCGCGTGGTTCGGCCACGATGCCTCGTCGGGGCCAAAAGAAGAGGGGCGCCATTGAGCACGTCATCCTTGGCGCGGATGATACAAGCAGCAGCCAGGCCTCACCAGTGGCCACAAGCTCGCGAGCTGCCAGAGCTCCCCCCTCGAAAAGGACGCTCCTAACCCGGCGCCGCTATGCCTCATAAAGGCAAGACCGTCGCTTACGGGAGGTCCGGTTCATATTTCCACAACGACATCGGCCGGTACGCGTGCTTCCTTGTGACAGACGCGGGTAGACTGACTTGACAGGGGGAAGAATACTTTTGGGTTGCGCAACCCCGCGGAAATGGAGCAAGTGTCGCCATGAGCACGTCGTCAGATGCTGGCGATCCATCATTCTCATCTGCCCAGGATTCGAGAAGCAAAAGGGCCGAGAGAAAACCTGGCAAGAAACTCGTGATGATGTCGTGCTGCCCCAGTTTAGACTCCTCCAATTCTCCGATGAAATCACTTGGAAGACACCCACTAGAAGTCTTGACCGTACGACAATGCACAGACTCAAGACACCCTCTCTCCACATCAATGCTTCTCCCGCGCTTCCTTCGGATGGCCCGAAATCCCCTCACCTCTTGTCATTCTGTCAGGGAAAACAGGTCCCGAGGCCACAGTCAAGTCCGCCCGGCGGGAGGCCTGCCTGCCTGCAGTAGGGGACGCGCGCCCTCGCCCGTCCGTGCTTTTTCAGGGGTCCAGCCCAGCTCCCTCCCTCCCTGTATTTGCGAGCATCGCACCGCGGGAGGCCACCCCGCGTGACCCCCTTTGCGTGCCAAGCGCGGTACCCTTCGAACAACCGCCGCCGCGACGCCATCCCGCTCTCAACTCCCAGCTTGGCTTTTTGCCCGCCCGACCCGACCCGGCACACAAAGAACGACAGGCTATCGCGGAAGTCTTGGCCTAGACCGATGGCTCGGGCGGTGAGATTTAGAAGCCATGTGAGTCAATATGTCTCGTGTACCTGAGCCAGGCCGGCTGAGACCCCTGAGACTCACCATGTCTTCTTCCTCGGCCGAAAACCGGCATCAGCACATGAGAGAGGAAAGCTGCCCAAGGCTCCACATTGTCTGCAATGCACAGGAGGTTACCTGTTGGTGCGCCACTGTCATCTCCTGGCCTTGGAGGGGGGTGGGTGGTTGATGGTGGACCATCACCATGGAGTCAAGGACCATACAGTACGTCCAGGTTCCTCCTATCCCATCCTTCTAATGCATGCAAGTCACGTCGCTCTGCATATGAGTGCCAAGACACCGGGTCCTCTTCTTCACACTCTCCGGTGAGGACATGTCCCGAAATGACATGACATTGACAGCCGCCACGGAGATGCCTCTCTGATCAGCACCATCGACAAGCACACCACACGCGGGCTAGACTTTGTGAAAACTTTTCTGTCTCTTGCCCCCAAAGACCATTCCACAAGCCGAGATTCCATGACCACAGCATACCTCAAGAAAAGAAGCAGGGTGCGTCCTGAGTCGCTAGACCTGAACATTACAAGCACGCAAGATACGCGAAAATGGTGTCATCGACGAGATGGGTCCATCTGTACCAACAATACCCTCCGACCTGCCACGCGATGTCAAGCCAGTCTCAGCCGCAAAGGGCACACGACATGTCTCCCACGATCATTCATCCCATCTCCCGGCACCATCCTTCCCTAACGCTGTTCCAGCCCCCCGGCGCCCATCGCGAGGGAGGGTTGCCGCGTGGGGTGGTGTCTCTCGGTGCTGCCGCGCCGCCGTAGCTCGTCTTTCGCTTGACATGTACATCGGACCGCGACCTCGGTTGTCTCGTCTTGATTCGGGTCTGGATCGCCGCCACCGGGTCTGGTGCGAGCCACCCCCTGCCTGTTCGGATACCGGCACGGCCAAACATCTCGCCCATGTCGAGTAGGACTCTACGGCTGGGTCAATTGTGACTGCGGCATGTGACGGGGCATCGCTGCTGTCATCTGGAAGAGACACCACGAACGGGAGTTCGGGACAATGATGGGACGAGGGCATGGGGGTTTCTTTTTACTGAGATTGTAGGGAGGGAGCCATGCAAGATGAGGTTGCATTCTTGTCTCTTTGGGATTTTCCCATGGCCATGGGTGACAGACATGGGAGAGTGACTGCAGGTGATGCTAGAGTGATGTGATTGTCCGTCTCCAGTCTAGGTAAGAAATTTCCTCCACCTAACATCCGCAGTCGGAAGAAGCCCCTGGATGTTGCAGGGTGACCGAACAGCTCGCCAGACTCCCTTGATCTTGTATCATCTTCTCTGCATTGTTCAGATAACACTGGTACTGTTGATTCGTCCTTGAATCCACTGCCTGCTGACAACAGGGCACATTCGCTATCTCTCGGTCTCGCCAGAAATCCCTGAAATCTCGTCATCCGATATCGGGAATTGAACCAGCGAAACCCGAGGTGATGAAGTTCACATGTCGACCTCCATCGACACCACCAATTGTTGCGTGTGGTTTGAGTTCCTAGATCACGTCGTGCTTATGAAAGTGAAGCAGTGAGCCTGGACAGACGTTTCTCTTTCCATTGAACCTTTGTCTCTCTCTCAGGTTTCCTCACCGTAACTGTGTCAGTCGATGCCAAGCATGAGAACTCTATTGATGGACGTCAAACTTAAGCATGACCTGCGGCCACACGATTCCGAGTGGCGTCCGGGGATATCATACCTGGGTCGCATTCGCAACGCCAGATCCACTGCCAAGTCTCGGATATCGGCAGACTTCCTCTCGGTCGTTACAGTGCTTCAATCAAAGAATTAGGCCTGCGAAAATCGGTCATTGTCCTGTTGTTGTTGCCTACGAGTGTGTAGTGAGGAAGGCCGACATTCTGTTTCAATCTCGACATGAGAAACGATGATACTCAATGACATTGAATAGACTCCACATGAAGGTCCGCGGATTTGTGCTATCATTTGAAGCCCCTATGGGAGAACGGTTGGTCCAGCAGCCAGGATTTGTGGGAGAGATGGATTGTATGATGAAATATATGAGTTTAAGGTCATGGTAGGTTCAACCATTATCTGGGCCTTCTTCCCAAACGTTCTTTCTCGTCTAGATTAGTTTGTGGAGATGGAAATCGTTGCAGTCGACGCCGTCGCAAGCCACTACTTCACTGGCCGAAGAAAACGAAGAGGCCCCAAAGCCTCATCGCGCACAATAAAAAAGGCCTTGTGCCCGCACATCAGGCACTCGCCAGGACTTTCTGCTTCCTCCAAAAACCCTCCACTCGATCATCTATCCACATGTTTTTTTCTCCGACCACGTGTCCGAGCTCTTCCTGTGAGACTCGACGCATCAACGTCTCTATCTGAAGGAATTCTAGGACTACCTTGCGGGAATCATGATGGAATCGCCTCACTGTGCCCGGCATCAATGTTATATTCATGGCCCAACGTGAATCGAAGTCCATCCTCGTTGGACAAGAAGCACAGCCATTTCAACGCCAGCCTGATCTCTGCCAACAATCAGGTCACATGAAGCGCCGGAAGACCAACCACCATGTGAGGCGCAGCCTAATATTTGCAGTCGCAGCCTAATATTTGCAGCACAGGGCCCAGATGATAGGCTAGAATTTTCTCTCGGTGTCGAGCTGCAGCCCTCGGACCCCAGCAACCGCAGGGCAGTGCCATGTTCATCCAATGAGGCGAGGTTTCTTAAGGCAGTAGAAAGAAAGCTGGAGCTGTCCCGGAGTCCTACGAATGCACCGCCCTGTGGCTATGCCGATTTACAAATGTCGTTGATGTTGATATAAGAGACTACCCGCATCATCTTCTTTCCCAACGAGCGACGATCTGAATCTATTTTGCTTGACGAAAGTTTTGCCAAATCTCTCGCCCAAACCGCCGTCGTTCGACTCGCAATCATGCCTCCATGACGGCAGTCTTGGCGTGCAGGTCACCTCACACACTTGTGCCCTCCTGCATCACCCCGCACTCGACGAAGCGTCCCTTATTCCACGACCCTTCAACAACACGCCGTCGCCGACATTTTGGCGTGTCCTTCGCAATGTCCCTGACCGGAGGCCTCGGATACCTCGGTGGGGGATTGAAATGCCTCACTTGAGCTGCCAGGATGCCTTTTGAGAGCTGCCAGGTTGCCTTTTGAAGGCAACCTAGTCGCCTTGTCTTGCTGCCCTGCGACGCCTCACTCGCTTCAATCCCAACACAAGCGTGTTCATTACCCACGGCACGAACGCGTCACTGCCTTTTGCATCTGAAATCTGCACTTCTGCTCTTTTGCAGCGTGATTGGACAATTTCCATCTGCAGGTATGGTCCCTTCGGCTTGCTGTCCTTCCGCTCAATCCCTTCCTCCCGCACATACTGACTCCGATGTGCTCCAGGTCCCCCAAGCTTCCGCGCTTCCCTCCGTCCTTCGCCCTTCGTCACTCGTCCTGCCGACCACCCCCCATCGAGCCCTGCAGCTCCCTGAAGCTCCCTGAAGGCCCTGCAGCATGCAAGCTCGGAAGCCACCCGAAAGGCCCGCAGAAGGGCTCGCCTTGGCAGGATACGGCTAGACGTCCTTCCCGGTGCAACAGCGATCGGCAACAGGCGGTGCGTGAGCACGCATCCGTGTAGACCGGGCCTACCGCTACTACTGCTTGGGCGTTGAAGAAAATGAGGCGACGACGACGGCGCGTGTTGGCGATGCGGACAAAAGGCGCTGGGTGCTGCTCCTGGATTGACGAAGAGCCGCTTTCCCCGTGTTCTCGTCTCTCATCAGAATCATCACCTCAGATCTCTGTTAGCAAAGCTGCCAGCATTTTGATCTCCAGCCGATCCCATCATGTCGTTCCAGATGTCCGCTTCCTCAGCAGGAAGTACCCCCTACCAGGGAGCCTCGTCACCCTGCATCTGCCCGTAAGCGCATGACGATGTCTCCATCCCCAAGTCTCACCACTGACTGAGCTGCAAGCAGCTACGCGTCGTACGACGATCGAATTCAAGCCATCGGCCGTACCCACGTAGAGGTCGTCGCACTCACCGCTATCAAGCTCCTGTGCTCTGATGAAGCCGAGACGAAGAAGCTCCTGCAGTTCTGTCCCTTCAGCCGCTGCAAGGAGTTCGGCCACGCCGACCCACGATCGCTCGTCGATCACATCATCACTTGCCGGTTCTCTTCCGACGGCGAGACTTGCTGTGCGAGTTGCATGTCGTACAAGAATACCGGCTCCTTGGAAAAGGAGCCCGCCCCTCTCGACAGAGTACCAGCGCATCCGGACAAAGACACATCTGGAAGGATGGACATTCGGAAACCATTGAGGAAGCTCAGCAACTTCATCCAAGCCTCAATTCGATCTAGCCACTCGTCGGTGTCCTCGTCCCCCGCGGCAAGCATGATCTCCGCAGAGAGTCCACGTTCCTCTCGAGACTTCGCTTCTCCGAGACTAGACGAACTGCACACGCCGCCGCTGCATCCTCAAACTCATCTCTACGAGCTTACAGACACTCCTATTGGGGAGCTTGGTGACACCTCTCTGCCTTTTGAGATTGGCGGTGTAGAGACCAGGCCTGTGCATCACCCCTCAGAGCTCGCGGTTCAAGTTGAACAAGTTCCCCGCCGTCAGATGCTGGGCCTCACCATGAACCTTACGCAGGGACCTGGGCCTCAGCGTCGGCAGCGTCGCGTGTCGCCATCTCCTCCTCCTAAGCTCCAAACACACCACTCCACTCCGATATCCTATGCTGGCCACAATGTGCATGGCAACTGGACACGAGAAGCTCCCTTGACCATGACAAATGGAAATTCTTTCTTTGGCAGCGACTTCACCGAATCACCCAAGGATATTGAGCCCGATGTATCTGCCAACTTCAGTGCCAACCGGTGCTTTGCCCCCGTAAGCATCTTAGGGGAGACTGTCTCGCCTCTTGGATCGATTGACGTGTCGCCTTCATCAAGCCGAGGCCACGGACACGAGTTGATGCTCGCGGCTTTCGAGCCACTCACGCATGCATCATTTGGATCGGCAGGAAGTCCCTCGAATATCCCGCAACAGAACCTGCTGGAGAATGCATACATGCATTGGGAACCATCCGAGTTGGATGCGCCGCTCGCGATTCAGACGCCACCCCGCCACGACTCCCAGCTTTCCCGAGACAGCAGCACCATGAATGCAGTGCAGTTGTCATTCGGCGAACAAACATGGAATCAACCGCAATCTCGAACTTACAGCGGTTCCACGTCGACGTCGGTAGGCACGCAGGAGTCGACCGGAACAAACTCGTCTGCGGCGCCAGGACCTATGAATCCCTCTTTGCATCCCGTTCCCGTGGCGGGCTTTCCCAACAGAGCTCAAAAACTTCCCGGCAGATCTTCAGCAGGAATCTCCAGACCAACCCAGTGGCGGTGTCGCTATCAACCGTGCGACTATCACCCTCGTGGGAACCGAAGGAAACTCTGGCCTGGTTACATTCGCAAGCACGAAAAGGTGCACAACCCGGAGCCGCTTCCGTGTCCGGAGTGTGGGAACATGCTGAGTCGGAAGGATAATCTCCAGACACATCTTAAGCGCAGCTGCAAGGGGCTGCTCCATCGAATGGTAGAGAGCTCACGTCCCGCCGTGCTTCACAACATGCAGGTGGAGGAGATGGAGGAGGATGACCCTCTACAGTGGTTCACTTAGATACCTATATAATAATACTCCGATGTATCTTTGTTACAATTCATCATCGACGGAATGTGTCACACCCAGATCTCTTGATGTTGCGGGGGAACTCGATTCCAATGTGCCTCCAAAGAGCTGGAGGCAAATCTGCATCCTCACCGAGATCCCAATTGAACGGGCGAACCTCAAAGGAACTGGGGACTCGCTAGATCCCGATAACTTCATTGTGCTGGAAGTGAGGCGGCCCGAATCGAGGCGATCGTTGATCTTGAAAAGTGTAAAAAGGGGCTGCATCAAAAGTGCAAGTTTCGTGCGCGAATGGATATGCTCCGGTGGCCTCATCAGAACCATTGGCTCGGGACGGTTGCGCACCATCTGGGCAGGTTCGTGGTTCGCATCTGACGTGGGCAGCGAGCAGCACGATGCGAACCACATTCCCGGGTCGCAGAATGCTCGCATCACGTCCCTCGGCAGTGACACCGATGGTCATCACGGATTGGTCGATTGATCTGTCATCACATGGAAGGGTATTTCGTACCTTTTGCCAGAGAAAAGCTCCGAGAAAGGTATAGTGGATTACCTGCAGGAAGGGACGTCATCAGCACCGTCATTGGAAGGTTCCTGCGTGAGGGCTGTTGAAATGCATAAACTATTTAGGGGTTTGCGAAACCTGCCGTTATCTGGCCCTGCAGGGACAGACCCATCGCCCTGGTCCCTTAGAGGGCACACCGTAGAGAGCAGGAATAAGTTCATGTTCTTGAGGCGTGCAGGGACTGATCATCCGTTTGGTTTGAGGCCAAAAAATGTCCTGCGTTGAAGGAAATGAGGGCATCTCGGCGGTGGCTATCACACCTGTGTGCAAAGCCCTTCACTCATGCCATTGAAGGACATCTCAGGAAATATAAAACGCGAGGAATGATGACTCTGGTCCATCCAGTCGTAGAAAGTTAATCACAATCTTCCTCATTGCCCCAATTATGTCGTCGTCACAGCCCGCACAATCGTAAGTCAAGTCCCTCTGAAATGTTGTAGCATCCCCCTTGCTGATGTTCCTCGGAAAGCCGCACCCAAACTTCTGCAGCGACGGCATCTCAGACCCGTCGAGCACCAATCACAACTTCAAACCTGGCAAACATGCCGCATGTGCCAAGCCTCGATACCTATCTGTACGTGCAGCAGAACTTCGAGCAGCGAGCCATGGGGCAGACAACGACTTTGGAGAACATGGAAGTTTACTGCGAGCAATGGCAGATCGATTTCGACAATGTGCCTCAATAGGCCGTCGGTGGACTGGAAGGGAACGGGGCGACGTGAGACGATGAACCTTGCTGGGTCAGCATCACGCCTCCAGATGTTTGCAGCTCGTAAAGCATCGGTGGAATATGGAGGTCCTGGGACTTCGAGATAATACTGTAATCAGCCGAAATGGCATTAATATTAATGGGATAGAGCGGCCGAAGAACGACTTCTGAGCTGTGTTAAGCGAACGATAGACGTCCATGCCTATGAGTCGCCTCTCTATGTACCCACTATCTTCAGTCTGGGTGGATGAATGCCTTTATCTACAACCACATCATTTTCCAGCAATAAAGTGAAGCCACTTCTCGACACCAACAAGCAACTCCTCCCCAATAGTCTCGTCAATAATCCCACGTGACCAGGAGAGGTTGACAGACAGCTCGCCCCCTTTGACGGTCATGGTTGCAAACTGGTAGAAAGGTCCCGTGAGATCTGCACTCAGCGTGAACTGGCACTGCTCGATGGCCCAAGCGGATCGCCCTCCCTCTTCATTAGGCGCAGCGGAGCCCTTGCCGTCAATGACACCAATGTTAGTCACAAGCCAAGCGCAATATCTCGGCTTCTCCATCAGCAGCTTGTAGTAGTCTTTCATGTCGCCAGCAAAGGGGAGAAGTCCTATCGCGTCGTTCTTCATTCCCTGACCGAGTCGTGAGCTGATGCCGTCCCTTGCAACGCCAGTTGCGGTCCAGACTAGGTGTTGGAGCGCTGTCATTCGTTCTCCCTCCGACATGCCAGACTGACTTGCTTTCGCAGAAGCCTTGTTGACGTCTTGGGTGAGTGTCTCGCCGAAGCGAGTCATGAAGATGGAAACACAGTTGCCCATGGACTGGTCTGGATTGAAGCCGGCCGGGATGTTCTTTGTCGGTTTATTGGTCTTTTTGAAAAACCGGCGGAGGTTGATGGCAGTCTCAGCGGAAGCGGCGGGTGCTTCGATGTTTCGCTTGGCCAGTGCCGGCATGAGGCACACGAAGATGATACCGTGCAGCAGGGCTGTCAGGGTCGTGTTGTGAATCCGGCATTTCTCGAGGATGGCGTTCAAACTCTGCGAGTCGATGAAGAAGCCGCGCACAATCGTCTCATACTCCACCCCTGGAGGGAGGCGAGTGGGTGCCCATGCAGAGGATGCTGGGTCTGGCGAGAAAAGCCATGGTGGCGAAAGCTCGTGAACAACGGTCTTGGCCACGTACGGGAGAGTAAGTGATGCGGGAACGATCTTTTCTGCCGATGGTGTGAACTGCTTGTCTTTTGGGCGTGTATTCGTTGTGAGAATGTGGTCTCTGAGTTGGGGCACCAGATCAGCTGCCTGTGATTGAAGGCGGGTGCTTGCCTGCTCGTTGAGTATCCGAAGCAAGGTTTCGTGGAAGATCTTGCCCCCGGTGCCATCGAAATATGCATGGTTCCAGTTGAAGAGGATGTCGATGGAGGTCGCCGCATCGCCTTGGCGTATCACGGTGACACTCCAGCCAGGCCGGTTTGCGCTGTCAGGGAACGGTTCATCGACCCTGTCTCGCGAAGTGGATCGAACAAAGCCCTCGTAGTCGTCTCCATTAGGGGCATTTATCCAGACGATGTGTTGTTGCAAATCAAGTGTCTCCAGGTAGCTCCAGGCTGATTTGGTTTTCGTTGGGTTGAGCAGCCCGACTTGCATCAACGGCTGCGCCAGAATGGTGGCCGCGATGGCTCGCTCAATGGCCTGCTCAAGATCCTGCGATGAGCCGATGGCCGCCGAGTTGGTGGGAATGGTGTATCGACTGGCGACAACGGTGCCAAAGTAGGTGTCGAGTACGTTCCGTGCACACATCAGACGCTCGCTGGAGGGAGGTCAGATTGGATGTTCTGGTAACAATGGGCCCATCGGCGATCGCCAAGGTAGATAACTTACTGGAATCCGAGGCGCCTGACGATCGGCATTGCTGCTTTGCCACGAGCCATGATGTCGAAGCTTGGGGCACGAGAGATTCTCGGTCGCGAACCGTCGCTGTACAACGCTGCAGAATGCAGATGCAGGTGAGCAAGTTCAGGATGTGTTTGTAGAATCTTTGAGTCGCGATTTGAAGTGGAGGGGGCTGTAGAGAGGTTCATTAATGGTCCAGGTCCACGGAGCCTGAACCCCTGTCCACAGTCCAGCCGTTCTGCCGTGGGAGGAACCATGCCTGGCCACGGAGGACGGACGAATGGAGGGCAGACTTCTTCCAAACCGCGTACTCGTATGGCTCGAACGGAATTTGGCCTCCGAAAACTGTCTATCGAATGATCCTTCAAGTCCGAGCTGGACGTGGCCATTCGACGAACCAAGTTTCGAACGTGGCGCAGGCCACAGCGCTGTCAGCACTAGAAGCCCCCCTATCGACATCAATTTCACCAAGAGACAGGGGTGGTGGCACGAGTTGCCCAATGCGCGCGGGCTTCTCCATCTTCTCTGCACAATGCGAGCCCGGCAGTCGGAGGCTTCGGAGTGTTTCCTATCACATTATATATCAGTCGAATCCTGCCTGGATTGCGTTCCTGGAGTCCGTAGGATCATACCACTTTGCCCGCGGATTCATCGGACTTAGCAGGCCAAATGCCTTGCCGTGGACTTGGCCCCTGCGGCTTCAGGGCCTGACAGCACACCCGCGATAGCCGCTCAGGGGCTCCGTAATAGCAAAATTCGCATGTATTAAAGGAAGAACTTGTCCTTCACCGAGGTGAACTCGGTGAAGGACGTGGCAAGTCAAGGGTCGGCTAGAGTCCGAAGAACCCTTGAAGGCCCAGGACCAGCGCAATCCAGGCAATATGGCCAGCCAGTCCGAAGAGACGCTCGCCAGCCATGGATGCTCCATTACCATCGCCGCCGCCGCCGGTTGATCCTCCGCCGCTTCCCCCATCGCCGCCACCTCCTGAGCCTGAGCCTCCGTCGCCGCCGCTTCCACCACCACTGCCTCCCTCACCACCACCGCCTCCCTCACCACCACCACCCTCAGAGCCATTTCCACCACCACCCTGCTCAATACCCTCACTCCAAACAGTGTCATTCCACTCCTGATACGAAAGACTAGGATCCATCCGCAGCTTCGGGTCAAGATCCTCGTCCGTGATTGACCTGTTCGCCGTGGCCCCGTTCCAGCAGTGCTGCTGGAAGCACTCGCGGCACTTCTGAGGCAACACCCTCCTCGCCCTGCGCACGCTGGCCCTGATGACCGCGCATGCCAGGCACTGAGGCCAGTCGGGGTCGATGGTGCCATTGCCGTAGGTGGCGAGGTTGAAAGAGTTCTCAAAGGTGACGTTGAGCTGGTTCTCGGTGAAGGAGGACTGGAGGTAGGAGAAGTTGGAATAGGCGGACCAGGGGGAGTTGGGAAGGTAGAGGACGAGAGGGGCAGTGGTGTTGAGCTCGCAGCCGAAGAAGGTGGGTTGCTTGGTGAGGTTTTGGGTTATCAGGGTGGTTACGTCGGGGATGGTGGGGAAGGGGATGTTGCCCTGGGCGGCATTACGAGCAGAGTCTTGAGATGTTTAGCTAACTTTGAAGTCTTTCGGAGGTTTGGAGAACGTACTGATCAGGTTTGTGCCGTTGCTCCAGTTGTACTTGGCATCTGAAGACGCCTCGTAGACAATGACAAAGTCGACGTTTCGGTCGGGGATAATGAGGGGGCGAATGGGGTTTGTTTCGCCAGTGAGACTTCCGTCGATCTAGAGGGCGCCGTTAGAGATGTTTCATCGACGCTTGCGCTTTTCAAAACTGACCAGGAGGAGCTCATCCACGTTCTCCATGGCGTCGTTGTAACCCAGAAACGGGTTGGGATACGTCGCCCACATGGACTGGTTGAAGGTCTGGTTGAAAGCGGACGCCGTGCCGTTCACCAGAAGAACCAGAGGGTTGTCTTCCTGATCGGCAGGGATCTTAATGTCGTTCGAGCCGCTATCCTGACGAGCTTCCAGACCGCGTTTGGCAAAGATGGGGATGTCGTAGAAGCTGTCGATGAACCACGCCGGGTAGGCATTGGCTGTCGAGCCCTGAATGAAAGTGAACTTGTCAAAGCCGCGAGCACACTGGCTGCTGTTGGCTGCCGAGCCATTGACCATGGTGGTGCCCAATTGCTCCGTGGGAATGAAGGCTTGAATCCTGCCACCAGCCCAGCTACCGAACTCGAGGGGCGTCACTTCGTACGAGGTGATGTTGAAGCCGTTGGTATCGTTGAACCCGGGGTACATGATGTTGCCAATCTCGGGAGACTGGCCGGGAATGACCTCCGTGAGGACGATGATGGGCATGGGACCGTCGCCTTCAGAGAAGACGCTGCCGGCGGTCGCGATCTCGGAGAAGTTCTTGAACATCCATTCCTCCGGGAGGTAGGTGGACCAGAATTGACCGAAAGCGTCGGTCACGGAGATGGGGAAACCGGCCTCATCCTTTGCTCCGACGTTTTCGAAGATGCCATGGAGGTACTCACTCTGGTTTCCCGTCGGGCCTGTGGTGTAGTCGGTCGTGTAGTTGACGTTGCTGGTCATGTTTTCAAGACTTTCGAAGCCATTGGCCGCACTGTTCGGGCAACGTCAGCACTTACTGCCTGCCAGAAGCCATGAGGAGACTTACATGGTGCTGATAGTCAGGGCACCACCTCCGCTGAGGCCGCTGACATAGGAGAGCAGCTGGGTCAAGCCGCCGGTTCCCGCGGCCACAGCTGGAGGGTACCTGTCATCGAAGGCTTGCCAGATACCCAGACCTCCGAAGCCGGACTGGGTACCGCCGCCGGAGATGGAAAGACCGACGACGGGGTAGTTGTCGTTGTCCAGCGTGTTGACGAAGTCATCCACATTGAGGCCGTCAATGTTGGCAGTCCGCAGGTAGCTGGCGAGGGAGCTCCGCACTTTCTGGCCTCGTCGCCGTCTCCATTGCTCTTCCTGCAGGGAGAGACCCTGTTTCACGGTCAGCTTTTTCTCGTCAGCGCAAGGGCTTGGGAGGAAGGCTTACATCAGAGGCAGCTCGGATCTGGAAATTCTCTGGACATTCGACATAGTCAGGCGAGTAGGGGTCGACACCTCCTTCCTGGGCCAAGGCGACACCCAGGAACACCAGCGGTACGACTTGGCGTGCGATCGACTTCATGTTTCTTTCAACCTGCCAGGATCTTGGTTGCTGTTTGGAGGGAAGCTACCCGACAACCGAGATCTGGGGAGCTGGAGAGCTATAAGAGCTCCCATCTCAGCTCTAGCACCCAGCTCCCCGCGTCTTTCGACGAATGCGGCCAGAGATGACGCTGTAGCTTGAAAATCTGGACGCGTCTAAACAACAAATATTTGACGGCGCCATCTTGAACCTGCTACATTGCCGTCTCTGGTGAGCGCGTCGTTGATGGCGCTGATCTTGTGAGACCCGGCCTCGGTCTAGCTCGGTCGCGATCGCGAGCGATGCACAAGCCACGGCCCTTTCCGGAGACAAGACATGCCGTTTTCCGACACGCGCCTACGAATTGATGTGTCTTTGGGTAGCTTACACGCGGCAGGGCTGATGCGGCAAATCGGAACATTAGGCGCGGGGAGATCTGGTGAAGGCGATGGGCCCGTTTTGCCACCACAGGCACGATGGTTCAGCGGATAGGAACGCGGGGTTTGCCACCTCGAATGGACTTCGAGAAGGGGCAAGGCGTGATTTCGTTTCGCATGAAGGTTTTTCTGAGATCCCATGGAGATTGATTGTGCATTTCTGGTGCCCCTCCTGCGCTGACGTGGTGGCCTCGGCCAGCGGTGTTGGCGGACTTCCGAGGGGTGGCTGGCAAGGGACGCGGGCACCAGGGCATGCATGGCAGCAAGCCACGAAGACGCACGTTACTGATGCCGTCGCCGAAGAGAAATTGATTGTGTAGTCGAAATGATATTCGTGATCTTCATTATGTATGCTGTTGTGTAACAGTGTGTGCCAGCACGTCTACTCCGGGCACCCATGCAGGCTTGCCAGTGAACTCCGTCAACGCCGCCCCCTAAAAATCGTGACCGTGGGGGGATGCAAGACCCTGCGCCCAAAAAGATCGCCAGGGTCTCCCTCCCTTCCCACCAAAAGTGTGTGTAGAACAGCAAACGCCAATCTCAATCCAACTCGCCAGTCATCACCGCCTGCAGAGGCGTGCGAGGCTTGCATGCGTCCTGCCCGCCAGGCCTAGACCTCCTCTAAGAACTCCAGCCATTGTTGCTTCCCGTGTAATCGAGACAAGGGTCGGTCGGCGACGGGACGGACGCCATCTTGGAGTAATAGGCGGCGAGGGTGGCCAGGTCGAGACCCTGGGGTTCGCTGGCTTGTTGCGCAGGCATGAGGCGGGCGCGCAGACGGGCGCACTCCTTTGACAGGACGCTGCACGAGCAGGCCAGGGCTTCGTTCTTCTGATTCATCTGGTCGAGCTGGTCCTGGAGCTCCTGGAGGCGCTGCTCCTTTCGCATGCGGTAGGCGCGCTGATTGGCACGGTTCTGCTCTCTCCGGCGCTGGGGGGAGGAAGTGTTAGCGGGTGATGATGGCGGGCAAAGACCGTCCGAGTTTTGAGGGCGGCGGAGTTGCGATGGGCGGGGGATTACTCACAACCAGGACTTCCTCTGTGCACTCCTTGTAGCGACTGGCCCGCTTGCTCTTCTTGGAGCTGGCGGCGTCGTGGCCCTCGGTTGACGAGCTGGAAGCCGATTCGTCGGCCGAGTCGAGCATCATTGCGCCGGCGTCGATGCTGTAGCTGGGGCTGGAGGCGGACGAGGACCAGACGGAGGAGGTGCTGTATTGGTGGTGGAGCGGTTCCTGGTAGGGGTTTTGTTAGTGGATATTCCTAGGCCTCTTGGTGGGTGCGGTGCCATGGACTCGGTGCCATGGACTTGGGAGAGGCACTCACAGTTCCGACAAAGGCGGCAAACTGCGCGGCGAAGACGTCGTCCTCCGTCGGCATGGGGAAGAAGCCAGGAGGGGCGCTCGTGTAGGTTGGCCTGGGTGTCGGGAAGTCCATTGTGTGTGATTTGTTGTGGTGGTTGTCTGGTGGGAGACGAGGGTATTGCTGGGCAATGGGACAGTGGTGGTGATGGTGAAGGCAGAGGAAGTAGATCAGTGGGAGAGGAGTGGGATCATGGTGGAAAGGGGCGAGGGCAGCGTGAGTTTATATCTTCCTAGACGCACATGCTGCCCACACACGGGATGCTAATAACCGTTGCGGTTCAGACTCGGGATCCGGGGTTCTGCTTCCATGTCCTCGCTTGACAACGGTTGACGCGGCGCGGGCTGTCATGGCCTCACGCCCGGCACCATCAAGCCGCGCCATCCTTTCCCAGTCCCCAATCTGCCGTGACCCATTGTCCAATACCCTTCTCCGGATTCGGCCGACAAGGTCACCGTTGGGAATTTAGAGTCGAAAAGTGCCATGGGAATAATCGGGAATGCAGGCTCTAGCTTCTGTGCAAGTGCCAGGGGGCCAGGGGGGGAGGACGGGCGTTCAGGGTCCCCGCTAGCGACACACATAGTCTGAATAGCCTCTCTCGGAGGGAAGTGGGAATGAGAGAATAAACAGATCGGCATCTCGTTGCCGGCAGAGCGCCGACCGGCTCCGACTCGTACGGGATTGAGGGCACACACCGCTTCTCGCTTGCGAATGTCATCTTTGGGAATAGCGTGCGACACGACACCCCTTGATCATTGCATCGCTGCAGGCCCCCAGGAAACAACAACACGGGGTCACTGTGATAGGGGGTGATGTCATGTCGACGCCGCACATCAGAGACGTGCTGGGGGGGCTTGATGCAGGTCGAGTCAGACCCTCACAGATGCTTGCCAGCCCTACGCGTCCATCTCGGCCCTACTTTTCCACCATGGCGTTTTTAGGGCCAACGGGCCTGTCACGACATGCGGCCTCGTGGTGGGTGGTCCCCAGGGGGGGGGACGCCTGGACGGGGAGATGTCCCGGCATCTCGGCATCCGACTTCTGGGCGCTGCACTTCTCGAGACAACATCACCACCTGGCGACTCTGCGACAATTCCATGTCATCAGCATGGCAGTTTCCCTGGCATGGCAAAGCCATCTGGCCACTTTGTCTCGAGCCGTGTATGCCTGAGTACGCAAGCAGCCTCCAAAAGGTGTGCTCATCGCGACACAGCGCCCGCAGCGGCACGCCACAAAGAAGGAAATCAACCGTCTGGTCTTGCTCGTCTCGAGGTGACTGAGAGACGCGCATCCACCTTCCCACCCTCAACCATCCCCTGGAAACCCCATCTGCCCATGCAGGCATCGTGCAGGCATCTCTAAGGTTTTCCCGACCGGACCCGACCGCCAAGCCTCGCCAACCGGGAGAGGAGCGCTTGGCCGGTGCTTGTCGACGATAAGGTCATGGGCCGGGTGGTCTCCTGGCACACATCTGCATCGCTAGTGTGGAAGCCTTGGCGTCTTCCATGCCTTTGCTTGATCCCCCATTCCCCGTCTTGGCATAGTTTTCCAGCAGAGACTGTCGTTTTCTCAAATGTGCATCCCCGTCGTTACGGGCAACATTGCGAATGTGGTTGCTGAGTCCACCATGCCTGGATGCAACTCCGACGATGGCTCTTGGACTGGCCATGGAGGAACACTTGTCCCAGATGGACGTGGAATAACAGATGCACGCCAGTTGTCCCCCCCGCGTCGGCCTCTCCGAGATGCTCCTTGCTGGCGGGCGTTTAGTTCCCGGAAGAGTGCACGCGTCCGACGGCCCGAGTCACCCAGAGCATCCGGCTGGTGCATGCATCCAGAGACATGATGTCATGGGCGCCATTTCTCGGAGTTGAGGAGCAGACTCCGCGACTGCTCCGTGCACTGGAGCCCTAGCCTGCGTCTAGAGTCGAGTTCCGTGACTCCTCGAGGACAAGGACCCAGAAGAACCCCTAGTTCTCAGGCCCAGACCATCTAGCCCAGCCCTGATGTCTTGCACTCCCCCAAAATGATGGATGAAAGGATCCCGAAATAAAACAAGCCTAGGTATGCGCCCTGGCGGCGCGCCATGCGGAGCTCCGCTGCCGATCCCGACGCTATCCCGGGATCTGCCCCGAACAACCCCCTGCCACACTATCCAACCCCCCTCGAGCTTAACCGCATTCTCCCGCAACACCCATCTTCTCATGCCATGCCTGCATAACTAGCTGCATATGTGACACGCAAGCCAATTCGCACTCACGTTTTGGGCATCCACCCGATATTCCATTGTGAGAGTCGGCCGGAGATGTACCCGTGAAGACGTGGCCGAGCCGGTCTCGGCCCCGATTCGCGTCCGGAAGTATGCACGCCGCCGTGGGCATCAGTGTTCCCAGCCTGCGGGCATTGTCAGACCCACTGGACTCGTGCATAATGGGGCTTGATATCTCCGCTTGGGAATATTGAGTGCAGCCTCATCCTGGCTGCCCCTCCGAGATGTGGCCCAGGGCGCCCTTCAAACTCCCCTGGATGCAATTACCATTTGGGCTAGATCTTGATCAAACGCACGCGCGGTAAGCTAAGTGAATTGCTTGGCATCTGTACAAGGATTTTCGGGATCTGATCCGCCCTAGCCCCCTTGTCTTTTCGGGATTTGAACATTTCGATATCGTGAAAAGTGAGATTCAAACTTCTTTCCACTTCTTCGGTATATCACTCTTCCGACACAAGATATGAAATGAAATCTCGATCAATTGACTATCACCTCCCGTCAGCTTCAGTCAGCTTCGTAAATGCACCTCCGATGCATGTGAGAGGGGCTGAATTAACTGTGTGTGTCTGTTTTCTAGACGGAGATTCCATCATCGAGTCTACTGCCTGGTGAACACCGGCAAGGTGTCCAAAGGCGTCTTGACCTCGACAGTCTTACCACCATCATAGACAGTCCCATCTGTGCCCTCCCACTTGATACCCTGGCCTGGGAGGTACACCTCCCGCGTCTCCTGCTTCGCATGAAGCACCGGCGCAACAAGATACTTCGGCCCATACATGAACTGGTCCTCAATCTCCCAGCACTGCTTCTCTCCAGGGAAGTCATAGAACAAAGGCCTCATGATCGGATCTCCATGCTCATGTGCAGCCGTCATCAGGTCCCTGGTGTAATCCCGCATCGCCTCGCGAATACGCAGATACTTCTCACAGATCCCATAGACCTCCTCGCCATACGACCACACCTCATTCGGCCCACCAGACAGACAGTGACTTCCGCCCGTGGTGCCCAGGCGGGGCTGCTTCGGCTCTCGGTCTCCATGCAGCCTCATGACAGGGCAGTACGTTCCCCACTGGAACCAGCGGACAAACAGCTCGCGAAACTCGGGGTCGTCGTTGATGCCCCCGTGAAACCCGCCGATATCCGTCGTGAACCACGAGAAGCCGGCGATACCCATGTTGAGTCCTGCAGCCAACTGGTTGCGCAGACTGCTCCAGCTCGAGGCGATATCTCCCGACCAGACTAGCGCGCCGTATTTCTGACTGCCGGCCCATGCGCACCGGAGGAGGTTGACAATCTTGTCCTCCCCTTGCGCCTTGAGACCCTCGTAGAAGCCACGTGCGAATTCTGATGGGTAGAAGTTTCCGACGCTGAGGTTGGGGCCGAGATGGTAGCGGTAAATGTCGAAATCGTACACGGTGTACTCGGGCTCGGCCTCGTCGAGCCAGAAGACCTTGATGCCCTTGTCATAGTAGTTCTGACGGACCTTGTCCCAGACGAACTTGCGAGCTTCGGGGTTTGTTGCGTCAAAGTGGATGGGCCCGTGGTGTGCTTCCATTGACATGCGCACGCCGCGATCTTGTCTGATGAGGAAACCCTTGCGCAGGATCTCGGTGTAGTTCTCGGAAGACTTTTCCACCGTCGGCCAGACGGACACCATGAGCTCTATGCCCATGTCCTTCAACTCCTTCACCATTGCGTCTGGGTTCTCGGGTCAGCGTTCATTTCTATCACCTGGAGGGTGTGTCTTACCTGGGTCAGGCCAAAAGGTGGGATCGAACCGCCAGTCTCCCTGGTTCGGCCAGTGGAAGTAATCTGCCACGATTAGATCGATCGGCAGGTTCCTCCTCTTGTACTCGCGCGCCACTTCAAGAAGCTCCTCCTGGGTCTGATAGCGCAGCTTGCACTGCCAGAAGCCCAAGCCATACTCGGGCATCATGGGGACGCGACCCGTAACCTGGGTGTACTCGCGGATGATGTCCGCAGGAGAGTCCCCGGCCACGACCCAGTAGTCAAGGGTGTCCGTGGCATATGCCTCAAAGCTGGTCGTCAAGCTGCTGAAGACAGCGCGGCCAATGCCAGGGTTGTTCCAGAGGAAACCGTAGCCAAGACTGGAGAGGGCAAAGGGGACAGAAGCCTGCGAGTTCCGCTGGGCGAGCTCCAGATCCGCACCCTTGAGGTTCAGGAACGGCTGCTGATATTGGCCCATACCGTAGATGCGCTCTTTGGGGTCTTGCGACTCGAAACGCATCGTCAGATGGTAGTCTGCAGATCCGAGACGAGGTTTCCACTCGCGAGCCTGGATGCGTAGGGAGCTGCACTTGGGGTCTGTGACGTCCAGGCGATGGCGGGCAAATTCCTCGAGCAGAACCTTGCCCGTCTCCGTGTTGGTGATGACAAGCTTGCCGCGTCGGCTCATGTGTGCCTTGATCTTTCCATTAACGATGGACGCAGAGCCAGACTGGATATCGATGGTGGGCTTGGGAGTCTCGGTTGGCGTCTCAGTGAGAGCCCAAGGCTTGTCCTGGAGCTTAGCCAGGCAAGTGGCCCTGACACGAAGAGCATTCTTGCCCCAGGGCTCGATGTAAAGGAGCTCCGAGTCGAAGCTGAAGGCTAGACGGCGACCCTCCTCGTTGGAGAAGGAGGGATCAGGCCGGGTGCCGTACTCTTGGTTGCCCTGCAGCGGCGCCATGGTTGCGTTCAAGTTGGGTAAAATAGAATGCAGGGGTAGTCAGAGACAAGAAGAGAAGCGAGAGAACTTGAGCTGCCCGTTCACTGCAGACCTCCCCTCCCATACCCGTCGAAGCACAGGTCTCATTTAAGAGCACTCACCGTGATCATCAGACAGACGGCATATCAAATCCCCGCGTGAGGTCTAGGAAGGAAGTGACGTAGCGGCGGGCGACTGTCCAACAGGAGGCCGTCAACCCCATTTAGCCTGAATTCCGCCCGGTCTTGGACTTCCGCGATTGGGCAAGCCCATCCCGGAGCATCCACAATCCTATCGGCTCCGGCGCCGTCCCCGCGCCGAGACTCTCACCGGCGACCTTGCCCACACGCCGGGACCCTCGGTCTCGGGTTCGGCGGAAGCATGACGGCTCTCGGTGCTCCAAAGTTGCGGGGAAGAACGAATCATCATCAAGGTTCTCCCCCACGAAAGGAGGAACTCCGTCGGAAAAGGGACAATGCACCGAGCCATGGCGTCCATCCTTCGCGTCGTATCAGTCGTATCACGGCCTTGGCTTGATTCTGACCCCCACACCAGCCGGCAGAAGTCGAGTCAAGCGACGTGATTACCGACGAGAACCGCCCGGATGGGGAGCATCAGGCAATCCGAGAGGTCGGATCCTGCGAAGATGGTGTGATGCTCGGACTGCCACATGCCCCGGGGCCCCAGACTGTCGGTCAATGCTCCTGATTTCCCCGCACAGAGGTCAATGCAGTGCTTCCTGTCCACAGTGTCGGGAGCGTGAGGGCGAGATTGCAAGCTTACACCGTGCAGAGCATGGCACTCGGGCCTTGCATCGTGCGGGGAGGGATGTCCTGAGAGAGTGGCTAGAACCGGCGGAAAAGCCGATGATCGTCGAGTATAAGACCATCCCTTGCCCGCCCGCCTTTTTTCCTGTCAGCGCTCCTCAAGGCTAGCATTCAGTTGCCAGAGCACCTTCCTGAGATCAGTTTTTCTGTCATGTCTGAAAAAATCGACAACCGTGACCCTACTTCGCACGTCGAGCAGGATGACGACCCCAAGGCGAACCTCCATGCCCTCCAAGAAGCCCAGACCGCTGCCGCCGAGGAGCACAGCGTCGGCTTCAAGCAGGCCCTTCGCGAGAACTGGAAGGCCGCCATGTGGTCCGCCATCATCTCGCTGGCGATCGTCATGGAAGGTTACGATTTGAGGTGAGCATTCCCCAGCATGCCCATCACATGTGCGTCACAGCTGACCCGCCAGTCTCATGTCCAACTTTTTCGGATATCCCACTTTCCAGGAGAAGTTCGGCACATACGTGAGTCACCCAACCTCTTCTTCCATCAAAGCAGCCCGCTGACTTGCCTCTCACAGTATGCCCCCACGGACAGCTATGAGCTCACCGGACCCTGGCAAGCAGGCCTCCTCAACGGTACCAACGCCGGCGTGGTAATCGGTGGCTTCATCAACGGCTACGTCTCGGCACGGTACGGCTACAGACGCGTCACTCAGTGTGCCCTGGTTCTCCTCACCGGCTTCATCTTCGTCTCCTTTTTCGCCGTCCGAGTCGAGATGCTGCTCGTCGGCCAAATGCTCTGCGGTCTGACTTTTGGAGTCTTCGCCACTACCTGCCCCGCCTACGCCTCCGAAGTCTGCCCCCTCGCTCTGCGTGGCTACATGACCGTCTACATCAACCTCTGCTGGGCGATGGGCCAATTCCTCGCCTCCGGCGTCCTCAGGGGTATGCTGCAGTACGAGAGCGACTGGGCCTGGCGTGTGCCCATCGCCGTTCAGTGGATCTGGCCCATCCCGATCATCATCGCCATCCACTTTGCTCCCGAGTCGCCATGGTGGCTGGTTAAGAAGGGCCGGTTTGAGGAAGCCGAGGAGGCGCTTGTACGTCTGTCGAACCGCACACGGGAGCAGTGCCAGGGCAGCCTTGCGCAGATGAAGCATACCATCGAGCTCGAGTCGAGCATACAGTCTGATGCCGGCTACCTTGATTGTTTCAAGGGCTCCAACCTTCGCCGTACCGAGGTCTGCATGGTGGTCTTTGCGGGTCAGCAGCTCGCTGGATCTACGTTTGCCTACACGCCGACATACTTCTTCCGACAGGCTGGCATTAGCGCGGAGAATGCTTTCACCATTGCCATCGGCAGCACGGGCATGGCTTTCATCGGCACGTGTCTGTCGTGGATCCTGCTCACCTACTTTGGTCGGCGCACACTCTACCTCGGAGGCATCGGTCTGGCAGCGCTGTCTCTTCTCGTGGTCGGTATCTGCTCCGCGGCCTCATCGACCGCCGCCTCCCAGTGGACACAGGTCTGCTTTGTACTCATTTGGAAGCTGGTCTACTCCATGACCATCGGCCCCATTTGCTACGCCATCATCTCGGAGACCTCGGCGGTCAGGCTTCGCCCTCAGACTATTGTCATTGCCCGCAACACGTATGTCATCACCCAGATCACGGCAGGCATCCTCAACCCTTACATGCTGAACCCAACCGAATGGGCGTGGAGGGGCAAGGCCGGCTTCTTCTGGGCCGGTACAGCTGGCTGTGTTACTCTCTGGTCTTACTTCCGTCTGCCGGAGACGCGGGGCAGGACCTTTGCCGATTTGGATGTACTGTTTGGTCAAAAGGTCAGCGCGAGGAAGTTCAAGGAGACCCACGTGGACCCTCACGCCATGGAGCACAACCAGCAGGCGTAGGCATTGAGTCAGGGGTGGCTAGATTCGCACTGTGGTTCCGTAGCGCAGCATGCAGATGCACCATCCCTCAATTCCATCATCCCAAACGCCATGAGGCGTCATGCAAACATCGAAAAGTGAATCATCTGTGCAAAGGAGCGGTCAAGGACCAGGACGGACGGGAGTTTCTTGGTTTCAACGCCCGCTGGATTGGCTGACTGACGAAGGGGTCCTGTCACCGGGATTAACCCGGCTTTAAAATGATCCCCGAGATGCCGAGACGGAGCCGACTGCACCACGGAGCCGGGCCTGCCCGTGCACGGCTCCTTGTGGGCCTTAGTAACACCGCGTCGTCAGCTCCAGAGTCAGCCCCAGACATTCCTTGCCCGTGCCATCGTCGTCATGGCTATTTTGGCAGACCCTGAATCTGGGGATTACAGCTCGCCGAATGCCGCAGAGCCTCCGGAGCTCAATTTCGCGCCAATCGGGGTGTTCTCCCATCCCTAACTACCCCGGCAGTCAATAAGCGCAAGGTACAGATGCACGGGAAGTGCGTGGCAGGGATCGACATCCGGCAACGCCGGGGTCCCTGTTCCTGGGTGTACGCTGAGACAGTCTGTCAGGGACCAGACCTGCTACTGCGCAAGACGCGTGTAGTTGATGATGCCGAAGTCGGACTTCCATGATGGCTCACACCGAACAACGACAATCTGGAGAGAAGGCACGTCATGGGCGTCACTCACCAAGGTCTGGTTTGGATCATCGACAGAGGTATAAAGAATGGCTTTCCAGTTTCCAACTACCGGACTTCTATTCCCATCATCCCATCCATCAGCATCTCCAACATCATCAGCATCATCAGCATCTTCTCTCCAGCATCGCATCGCATAACCATTTAAGCATCTTAATCCATAATTTAAACATCCTACTCCACCAAAACCTTCATCAACCACCAAACCAACCCAATCAACACCACCAACATCCAAAATGGTCGCCATCAACAACACTACTGAGTTCGACTTCATCGTCGTCGGCGGTAAGTCACATCCATTCCTCCAATCACCTTCCCCCTACTAACACTTCCCAGGCGGCACTGCCGGCTGCGTCGTTGCCGGCCGCCTCGCCGAGAACCCCAACGTCAACGTCCTCGTCATCGAAGCCGGCGTCAGCTACACCAAGGACATTGAAGTCATCAACACCCCCGCCCGCGCCTTTGAGCTCCGCGGCAGCAAGTGGGACTGGGGCTACAAGACCACCCTCATCGACCGCCCCGACTACACTCGCGTCGAGAAGCCCAACTCGCGCGGCAAAGTCCTCGGCGGCTCCTCTGCCGAAAACTACTTCACCTGGATCCGCGGTAGCGCCGCCACCTTTGACGACTGGAAGGCCTACGGCGGCGACGAGTGGACCTGGGCCAAGTGCAGGGAGTACTTTGACAAGCCTGCCACCTTCCACGATGACAACAAGATCTTCCCCGAATACCTCCAGCACATTGGAACTTCCGGCCCTCTCAATGTCGCTCCTGCCGATCTCCTCCCTGAGGCGGCTCCTTTCCGCGATGCCCTCAAGAAGGCGTGGACTAGCAAGGGCGAGATCCTCAACGATGAGATCTACGATGGAGAGATGCACGGCCTGGCTACTGCTGTGAGCACCATTTACAAGGGCACCCGATCTTCCAGCTGGATCTTTGTCGAGGGCAAGAAGAACGTTGCCATCCTTTCCGAGACCAACTCGAAGCGCCTCATCATTGAGAACGGCAAGACTGTTGGTGTTGTGGTCATTGGTCCTGATGGCAAGGAGACTTCCGTCCGCGCCAAGCGCGAGGTCATTGTTTCCTCAGGCGTCTACGAGTCTCCCAAGCTTCTCCTCCTGTCCGGCATCGGCCCCAAGAAGCACCTCGACGCTTTCGGAATCGAGACCCTTGTCGACTCGGCCCACGTCGGCCAGAACCTCCTCGACCACCCCATCATGCCCCACGTTTTCAAGCTGAAGGAGGGCTACGGCCTTGACCAGCACCTCCTCCGCGCCGGACCGGAGCGCGAGGGCGCCATGTCCGCCTACCGCTCCAGGCAGAAGGGTCCCCTCAGCAGCGGTCTCCTTGAACTCATCGGCCTTCCCCGCATCGACGAGCGTCTGAAGACTTCCAAGGAGTACAACAACTACCTCGAGAAGAACGGCGGCGTCGACCCCTTTGGCCCTGGCGGCCAGCCACACTTTGAGATTGACTTTGTGCCCATGTTCTGCGACGCCTTCCAGTGGCACTTCCCCACCCCTCCCTCCGGACAGTACTTCACCGTCATTGTCGATCTCCTCCGCCCTCTGTCGCAGAATGGCACCGTCACTCTCAACTCGATCAACCCCCTGGAGCAGCCGAACATCAACATCAACTTCTTCTCCAACGACCTCGACCTTATCGCTATGCGCGAGGGTGTCCGCTTTGTCGATGATATCATCATGAATGGCGAGGGCATGAAGGACATTGTTGAGGGCGATTACCCCTGGCCGATGCCCCGCTCGTCGGACGAGGCGATGATCAAGGCTATCCTGGAGCGCTCCCAGACTGGATTCCGTGAGTCTTGACACTGATTTCTTCTTGAAAACCGGCTGACATTTGCTTTAGACCCCTGTGGTACCACTCGCATGTCCCAGAACATCGAGCAGGGCGTTGTCGATGGCCAGCTCAAGGTCCATGGCGTTGAGAACCTGCGCATCATTGATGCCTCGGTCATTCCTGTCATTCCCGACTGTCGCATCCAGAACTCGGTCTACATGATCGCCGAGAAGGCTTCTGACATGATCAAGGCGGCCTATCCTGAGCTTTACTAAGGAGCTGTAATGGGAAAAATTGGGATCAAGGGTGTTGGTAATAGATTTGCATAGACGGCCATTATAGACTAGACTAATTTCATTCTGCATAACATCTGTCTCTGAACCACAGCTGGTGCTCATGGCATTTTTCCACCAGCCCTGGTCGCTTGACCAACCAACGAGTTGGTCTTGTCCTCGGCATACCTCTTGTAGATGTCAATGTAGCTCTCCTTCGTGCTCAAAGTGTCTTTGACACTTTGTCTATCGCTTATTGCCTTGAACCACTGGCTCCAGCGTTGCCATACTTTATCGTCTTCATCGGTACCGTTCGCATCGGGCAGGCCAAGGCCGCCGGGCTTGTAGTGGTCCAGAAGGAAGAGCCTCATTGCCCATGGTGCCACCGCGATGTCAACGAGCGAGAATCTTTCGCCGAGGAACCATGGCCCTTCCGGATTCATCTCCTTCACCAGCGTCTTGATGTGGCCGAGAAACTCCCCGCGAACGTCCTCGATCGAGTACGGCTTCTCCGGGGTATGTTGGATGAACTTGTAAAAGGCGGGAACAATGCGGGTGTTGATGTGATCGATCCAGAGGCGACACCGAGCTCTGTCGTATGCATCATCTGGTAGCAGACGTGGTCCATGCTGCTCTTCGGTGAAAGCTTCGTCGAGGTACTCGGAGATGATGGTGCTGTCGTACAGTGCCTTCCGATTGCTGCTGTTTGGGCTGGCAGGCACGGCCAGGGTAGGAACAAGACCTCGGGGGTTTAGTTCGAGAAAGCTGGGCTCCTTCTTGTAAGGGTTGATCTCGATGTATTGGTAGCTGATCTTTTTCTCGTGGAGGACGAGCCAAGACCGCTGAACAAAGGGACAAAACCAGCCGCCGTAGAACTTGAGGGGTTGTTCCTCCGAGTGCTGGGCGACCAGGTCGGCCGCAGCGCCGGTGGCGTGTGCAGCGATGGATGTGTCGACCCGAGACATTGCGACGGCTGACTTGGGGTCGAAAACTTTGCGGTGAATGGTATGGGTCGATGAACTTCTCGTCAAGGAGAGGGTCGGGCGACGTGACAAAATGGCATGACGTCAAGGTATGGCGGGGTGGTCGTGATGCGGGGCATTTGCCCCTCATTCAATTCACAGCAAAACTCCACGACCCCTCCTTCAGGTTGCCCTCCCTGGACCATACATCTCGGTTCGCTTGAATATATCGATGGGTGATCCGAATTTCGAGTCAGATCCTTCGTCGTCTGTATGTCAATTTGAGGGGCTGTCTCAACGCCACTCGCTATGGGTACCGAATACCTGGCTTCTCTCATCCTGGCCACTCCCTTCATGCGCTCTTGGGGATGTCCTCCACCGGCGTCACCTTCTTGATGACCTTTGCAGGCGAACCGATAGCCACCGAAAAGTCGGGAATGTCTTTTGTGACGACACTTCCAGCACCAATCGTGCAGCCCTTGCCAATTTTGACACCGGGCATGATGGTGACATTTCCGCCGATCCAGCAATCGTCGCCAATCGTGACCTCCCGAGCATACTCGATGTAATCCCTCCGCGACTGCACCTCGGTCTCGTGGGTGGCAGCGAAAATGGACACGAAGGGGCCGAACATGACGCGATCACCAATTCGAACAATTGCGCAGTCCAGGATGACGAGGCTAGTTTGTCAGGGAGGCATGTAGACCAGAAGTGAGGCGGGGACTTACTTGAAGTTTGAGTAGAAACGGTCGCCGATGATAATGTTGGAGCCGTAGTCAATGTTCAGAGGCGGCTCGATGAAAGGCTCCTTGCCGATCTTGCCAAACTGCTCACGCAGCATTGCATCTCGCTCCTGGGTGAGAGAGTCGGCCGTCGCGTCGTCGGGGAAGTGGTTGTTGTACTTGTGCATGAAGCGACGGGCGCGGAACCGTCCGTCCATCAGTGCAGGGTCCATGCAGTCGTACCTGAGTGAGGTCAATTTCATGCCGACCTGGATGACGAGAATGGGAGCTCACAGCATTCCAGAGATCATTCGCTCGTAGTGGTCGCCCTTGGGAGCGTTGGCGAGCTCCTTGGACGCCTCAATGGCGGCGGCATCCTTCTGAGTGGCGGCCATGGCGGAAGATGTGGGTGATGATGTCGACGCAGTCGGCGATGATCCTGGATGGGCAGCGGTACCAGAAGAGAAAGTAAGAGTATCAGTAAGAGTGACTTCACGTCAGAAAAGAAGAGATGTCGAGGACGGTCCAAGGGGCTCCGCTGTCCTAAAATACAAGACGAGATGCCGATGCAAACTGCCCGTCTGACACGAAGCAGAAGCGGCTACCGCCGCCAAGCAAGCCCAGACTGTGGGTTTGTTCCGCCACGACAGGGGCGGATGGACCAAAATGGGAAAGGCCGCCCGGAGCTTCCCCGAGGAGAAGCCCGTGTTCAGCCGGCACGGACACCAGGGACAACCCAGAGCCCGAGGGTCCGTTATTACTGATCCTGCCACTTATTTCCCTCTTCATGACGTCCTTCCTACATCCATGAATCAAGACAAATCGACACGAATCAAATTTAAGTTAATACGAATCAAGGGATTTTATCACGAATCAAAGTAAATAGGTTGACAATCTATGATAACCCTAACAGCCCCAGGCTAGGATCACCCACGAGGGGCCCGGAAATCAAGCAGCTCGACACCGACGCGATCACCAAACGGCGTCCTGACCACACCAAAGGTCCACATCGCCCCAGGTCCAAGCATCTCCAGGCGCTTCTTCCTCTCGCGCCCGTTGAGCGAGGAAACCCCATCCATCAAATCAACCGCGCTGCTTTGAGCCACGTACCACATCTGGCCTGCGATAGTCCGCGGATCAACTGGCATCTCCGGCCATTCCAGCAAAAAGGCAGCCCCCAAAACAACAATCATCATCGCCAGAAGACCAGCGCTCAGCCTCGAGCAGACGGTGTGTACCGCCTCCATCTGCGTCAGGCTGTACGGCACATTGGCGAAGAGCATGGGCAGGAAGTGCGACATGACCGTCATGAACGCCGTGAGACCCAGCAACCAGTCGCGATTCCGAATACCCGCCCATATGCCCGTGACGGCGTAGGTTGGTCGCCCCGCGAGGACGGAGCGGGAGCCAGGCTGGAGCTCGTCGGCCATGAGGCGATACGGCGCGACCACGGCCACACTATCGAAGATGCAGTCCCAGCCGATCATGGCGGCCACGCCCAGCCCGGATGTGATGAGCCGCGAGCCGTACTTGTTGCCGCCCTCCATGAACCACCTCACCTTCTCCGGTATCAGCCTTCTCCTGCTGTGGTAGAAGAGGACCACTCCCAGCAGGGCCACGAGATAGAAGAGGAAGAGAAGACGCCACCACACCGTGAGGAAAGTGAACGTCCGCGGCGGACGACGGACCTTTGCTGAGGGCCCGTTCTGGGGACGGACCCACGCCACGTCGGGATGCGGCATCATCGCAACGCCGCTGTCATCTCGCTGGTGGCCGTGTAGACGGCCGTACGTCTCCTGCAGAACGAGGCCGTACTCGTCCCTGCCATCAATGTTACGGAACCAGCCCAGGGCATAGCGCCTGTCGGCCACGTCGGCCTTGACGGCCCGGAAATCAGGGCCGCCCACCACCCGAGCCAACTCAGGGTTGCGCGCCAGGGCTGCGGCTCCCGCCACGCACCATGGATCGGCAAACACGCCCGTCCTCCAGTGTCGACTGACCACGATCAGAACCGTGAGCAGCACCAGGGCAGTGACGACGAGGAGACCAGCCAAGATGTAGCACCACAGCCTAGAGACGCCAATGTTGAGGGCACATCCCTGGATGGCTTTCAGCGAGCAGCGGCCGTGGACCTTGATTCCGATGGCCTCTGAGGTGACGGGAGGTATAGTGATGGATACAAGGTAAGCCGTGTTGGCTAGCAGAGGCACCCATTGACCCTGCCTTGCTAGACGGAGAGGCCGCCAGAGGCCTGCCCATCCCTCAAAGTCCAGGATCAGCGAGTCGCGGCCGGCAGCACCCTGTGACCGGGCGAGTGAGGCAAAAGGCTGGTATTGCTGGGCAGTCATATCGACGGCGCGGATAGCCAGTACGAGGATGACAGCTATGAGCACCGGGACGAACTTTCCAACGTAGTACCCGGCGGATGTCAGGGTATATGTCGTCGCAGAGATGACCACCAGGTCCTGCAGCGCCGCGGTAGGAATCGAGACATCCGTCAGGATGACGCGGCTGGCAGGAACTGTGATGACTCTCGTGATGGGCGCAAACGTCTCCGTGACAGCTGTCGGTAGCCCGTCGGGACCGTAGGTTGTCCGGATGACGGGGGCCGGGGTCTCCACAATGGTGCTGAGGAAGGCGGGGACATCGCTCGTCAGTGTGCGCGTTGTCGGTCCCATGATCTGTTTGCCTTGCACGGGGTCGATGGTGAAGGTTGAGAAGATCGTTGTTTTCCCCGTCACTGGATATATGAGGGGAGGGCCGACGGTTGTGACCTCGATGGGCACCGTCTTTACCGACCCAGACCGGTACGTTGTCGTGTAGGTAACCGTGGTAGCCGGCTGGATTATGAAACCGCCGTCTTCGTCTCTGGCGACTTTCATCATTGTATACGTTGTAACGTATGTCGTTGTGATCTTCCGTGGAGTCGGGTTAGCCTGGCCCTTGTCAGACGGTGTATGTGTCTCGAAGGGCTGCTCATCACGAGCAGCTATTCTCGTCTCAGCCCGGGTCGAAGTGACTGTGTCGGTCTCGTCTTTGGTCAAAGTGATCTCTGTATACGTGGTATACACCGATGTCTTGCCCGGCTCTGTAACCCAAGAGGTCGTCTCGATCTCCACCCAGGCGCTTGTAACGATTCCTCCAGCCACGGAGCCGCCATCGCTGTTCATCGTTGTGGAAGGAGGAGACTCGGGGCTGGCCGATGGCTTGGGTGTTGGACCTGCATCGTTTCGGCTGCTGGGAGCTTGGCCGGGAGTCGTTTCCTCCGCGTCGGCTATAGGCGCCCGCCCGGTTGTGCCTGGGGCCTGGGATTTGTCACCCAGGTCGTTAGTTGCTGCTGGTGGCGGCTTTTGTGACCTTTCAGATTCAGGGGGTGACTTGTCAGGGGCCCTGCTTGTTGCTGGCGGATCTGCCGGAGCCGGTTTAGCAGATGGGCTTTGAGGGGGTGTATCTGCCTGTGTTGACTTGGCAGACGGCGGGCTCTGGGGAGGTGAATCTGGCTGTGTGTTGGGAGGCGAATCTGACTGCGTGGGCCTGACGGGCGGGGGACTTTGAGGAGGTGGTTGATCTGACTGCGTTGGTTTGACGGGCGGTGTATCTACCTGCGTCTGTTTGACGGGCGGGCTCTCAGGGGGCGGATCTGCCTGTGTTGACCTGACGGGCGGGTTCTCAGGAGATGGCTTTGACTGCGTCGGTTGAACCGGCGGATCTGCCGGCTTACCAGAAGGGCTTTGAGGAAGCGGATCTTGTGTCGGCTTGTCGGGTACCGTAGTTGGTGGTGGTGGTGGTGGCTCAGTCTGCACCGGTGCCTGGCTGCTCTGTCCCCCAACAACCGGGGGATCCTGAGTTGGGGGACCCGCTGTCGGGGGGCCCTGAGTTGGGGGACCCTCTGTCGGGGGGCCAAGTGTTGGAGGGCTGTCGACGGGTGTTGGTTGGGCGTCAACCTGGGGAGGCGCCTGCGAGGCGTCTTGTCGTATCCAGAGCTTCATGCCCTTGTGATAACGGTCCCAGGCCTCGTCGTGGATCATCTTATTGTAGCGGAACTCGATTCCCCGTCCCTCGATCACAGCCGTGTCATCCGAGTTGCGCATAGATTGTTCGGCGTACAGGACGAGGCCTGCCAGGGCGAGGCAGGTGACAGATAAGATCAGAATGTACCACCACCGAAGAGCCATGGGGCGGTAATTCGGCTTCAAACGGCCTTTTGAATCGAAGACGGAGGCTCTGCGGGTATCCTCCACAACCTCGGCCTGTGCTAGGGGTTTTGATTTCTGCATGTGGTCATGGTAGACCTGACCATAGTCCTGGCCATGATAGCCCTGGTCGTGATATTCGGGGCTCTGGTAGTTCTGGTACTGATGCTGTGGTAGCTGTTGCTGCTGCCGAATTGGCTGGATGCCATATTGAGAATCCATAACTGGTGGGGGCTCAACAGCATCCGCAGGACATCGGGACGAGAGAGGCGGGTTGTAAGTTTCGACAGATGGACAGGTTCGACAGATGGACAGGCTCAACAGATGGGCAGGTTAGACAGGTGGACAGACTCGACAGGTGACCAGATTCGACTGATAGAAAGGATGGACAGGTAGAAAGGAGGGTCAGCTAGAGGGGATGAACAGGTAGAGGGGATGGACAGGTAGAAAAGTTCGATGGGTAGACAGGTTCGTCGGGATGATGGCCGGACGGGTTGGTTCTTCTAAGTATTCGACTAGATCGCTTCCCATTTCATTGTTCTAATGTTGTCTCATTCCCAGGTGAACACCCGCCGGGTCGTAGGGCTGATGCCAAGCTGAGGCTGGACCTGTCTCCGCGACATCCGATGCCGGGTCCAGTCGAGCCAACCTGCGTTTGTGTTAGTTTAATGCTCAAAGATGTGCGCCTCATGAACCTACGAGCAGCAACTAGCCATTAAATGTGTCAAGAGGTTAGTCGCAGGCAGTGGTCGAGAGCCATTGAGACGCGGTCGAGCTGAAGGCCGTTTGCGGCCATGGTGTTATGGCACCGCCGCGCCACCAACAACTAAGCTTAAACCACCATGCCTCCCTTTGCTATAGGTTGAGACCACGTTCAAATAAGTGCACGGGCTGACTTTTCTACTCAGCTAGGTCCTGGTTTCGGGGTGGTGGCTTGAGCCTCACTGCCAAAGGATCCCGGTTTGGATGTGGCCATTGCTCAGCACTTCTCCGACCTATCGCCGAACCGTAAAGCAAATCTTCTTTGATTTTGCTACGCTTCGAAGTGATTTTGCTGATACAGAAATAACAAAAGGAGGTTAGAGCACGCATGTAGTCATCAGCATCGCATGTAACCACTCGCCAATCAACATCGACAGAGGCTCGGGGGCTGTGTTGTGGCCATGCATGTGGCAGCCTGATCAGAAATGAGGGGTATTCCAACAACTTCCTTCCTTCATATTTGCCCATTCTACCTGCGAGGATTATCCCCGGTCGCTGCCATCATGGAGGGAATCGGGATCGCCGCCAACATCATTGCCGTCGTTGACCTCTCGGCAAAGGTCGCGACGTTATGCCTTCAATATTCCAAGGAGGTCGCCAGCGCCCGCGCCGACATTCAGCGGCTGCATCACCAGGTCGAGCATCTAGGAAACACCATGCAAGCTGCGAAGAGCCTCGTCGAAAGAACCGAGCTCGATTTACTGCCGACTTCGAAGAATCTCACCGATTCAATCGACAACTGCGAAGCCGATCTCACGAAGCTGGAGAAGAAGCTTGAACCAAGCACCAAACATCGCATAATGCGTCGTGTCGGCTTCAGGGCCCTCAAGTGGCCTTTTAGCAGTAAAGAGGTCGACCAGACTCTCTCCAACCTCAAACGTTATGAAGATAACATAAAGTTTGGACTTCAGATTGATCAGACGTACTTGCTTGATACCGACGACCCCTATACAGATGCGGAGGCTGACTGATATGTCATCAGAGCGATGATGGTTGATATCCACAAAGGGGTCGAACAGCTTGCGCTCCAGGCCACGGAGAATGCCACAAGCTCATATAAGCCGCGCCGCCTGCTGCCATTTCCTCGTGACCCAGAGTTTGTTCATCGTCCTTCGATTGAGGAGTGGATGCAAGAACAATACAGCAAGCCTGTCCAACGGATGGCTCTGGTCGGCATGGGAGGCTTCGGGTACCCAGCTCCTATCCCAGAGTTGCTTCTTAGGCTCGAGACTGACTGTTTCGCAGGAAATCGCAGCTGGCCATCGAGTTTGCACACCAAGTCCACGTAGATCATCCCGACACAAGCATATTTTGGGTGCATGGCCATACTAGGGAAACCTTCGAAGAGTCATACCACGCTCTTGCCGAACTCCTTGCGTTGCCTTGTCGGCACGAGCCCGAGATTGACATCCTGGCACTCGTTCGCGACTGGCTCCAGAGGGACGACATCAGTCCATGGTTCATGATTCTCGACAACGCCGACGATGTTACCATTTACTTTCCTTCCAAGGGAGATGTTTCTATCTCGCAACGCCCACTTGCCTCATACTTGCCCAAGTCAACCATCGGCAGGGTCCTCGTCACATCACGCAGCCGTGATGCGGCTGAGAAATTGGCCGGGGCCAGTCGCTTCATACGCCAGATTCCCGTCATGGGGGGAACCGAGGCCCTCGAACTGTTTCAGACGAGAATCGAGAGTACAACAGACGATTCCGCCGCGATCGAACTCGTCCACGCCCTCGACTGTATCCCCCTCGCTCTCAACCAGGCGGTTGCATACATCAACCAACGAATCCCGCGAGTCACCGCTGCATCGTACCTGCAAGAGTTCCGCAAGAGCGAAAAGCGAAAAGACAGTCTTCTCCGCAGCGACAAGGGAGATCTCGGACGGCACGACGAAGTGTCAAACTCAGTCGTCGTGACCTGGCAGGTAACGTTTGAGCAGATCAGAAGGGAGCGCCCACGTGCGGCCAATCTCCTGTCGCTCATGAGCCAGTTCCAAGCACAGAACATTCCTGAGGAGATGCTACATGACTACGAGGATGACAGTGCATGCAGCATCAAGAAGGGTGCAGACGCTGTGAACGCCGAAATTGAAGGCGGCGGGGAGAGCAACGAGGACGAGATGCGGCAAGACTTCGAGGACGACATGAATGTACTGCGAGGATACTCCCTCGTGAGCCTTCTTGCCGAAGAAGGACTTTGTGAGATGCATCCGCTGGTCCAAGTCTGCACTCGCTCGTGGATCTCGGAGACTGGGGACGCTGCACGATGGAGCCGCCTCTTCATCAAACTAGCGGCCAAACACTTCCCAAACGGCAGCTTCGAAACCTGGAAAAAATGCCAGCGCCTTCTTCCACATATGGAGTCCATCATGAGCGGAGAGGCCAGAGCGGAGGAAATCCCGGACCTGGCCGATGTTCTAATAAGACTTGGCTACTACTCGCTAACGACTGGGGACTACCCACGGGCAGAGAGATTGACGGCAGAGGCTGTTCAAGTGCAGATGGAGCACTTCGGACCAGAACATATATCTACGATGTTCAGTATGTCCCAACTATCGAAGACGTATCTACGGCTGGGTCGAAGCGATGAGGCTGGAATGCTGCTGGAGGAAGTTTCGGAGACGGCTGGGACGTGGAAGAATCTCGGCGACGACCCACTTCTGATGTTGAGGGTGGCCAATAACTTGGTGGAAAGGTTCGTTGAGGCCGAAGAGCTCCTGGTGGAGCTCAAAGAGAGATACAAGGAGGTATTCGGGGCCGCTGACTCTCGTACCCTTGTTGTAATGGCTGACCTGGCCACCGCACATCAATTACAAGGCCGATCAGAGGAGTCAGAGAAGCTACACGAGGAGGTTCTGGAGACCCAGAAGGCAAGTTTGGGGCTCGTTCATCCAGATACGCTCGACGCACTCTCTCAAATCGCCTGGAACAAACTCCGTCAAGGCCGGTTTGAGGAGGCTGAGAAGTTGGCAGTGGAGGCACTGAGGATGAAGACGGAGACGCTAGGGGACAAACACCCCAGCACGATAAGGAATGGTGCCTTGGTGGCGAATATCTACTTCCACCAGCACCGTCTGGACGAGGCCGAAAAGCTACAGGCAGGCGTACTTCATACGAGTAGGGCAAAGTTGGGGACTGACCACCCCATGGCACTGGAGTATCAACAAGGTCTGGCCAGTATTCTGTATGTCCGAGGTCGCACGCAGGAGGCCATTGCTCTGATGCAGGGCTGCGTTCGTCTCCAGCAGCAGAAACAAGGTGACGGCCATCCGCGCACCAAGGAGTACACCGCGACGTTGAAAAAATGGAAGCACCAGGTTGATGGTAGAGCGACCGCGGTCGAAGATGAGTCGGGTATCCGAGGGGGGAATAGGGTCACCGCTTGTCTCTTTCAATAATGTACCTATACGTAGCCATATTGGAGAGTTGATTCCAGACTCAGTGCGAAGTCTTGTTGTAACCCCTCATTGCTACAGCCTGAAAAGCTAGACTTCTTGTAAAAGGGAACTGCCACGCCCGGGAGAAGGGAGAAGGGAGAAGCGCCAAGGTGTTGAGTTCACGGTCAGCCGCATTCACATCACTTGCGCTCACCTTCCTCTTCCTCCGAATTATCCTTGGAGCGGCAGCACTGAAGAAGCATTCGGGGAACTTTTGATGTGATTTTACCTAATCATGTAATGCCAGCATACCCTGCTCTAAGATGCCTGCCCAAATGCTTTGAACCAAACTCCCCGTCAAGACGAAACAGAAAGAAATCAAATACCAAACCCTTATTTAAGCTAGGAAGAGAGAAGAGGTGAAAAGTCCGAAATCCATCTAGAAACCCGACAGGGGGTTGGGGTTGGGAATGACGCTGCCGCCCTGCTCCACAGGAGGAATGACAGAGACAGCAGTGTTGGCAGCAAGCTCGCGGTGCGCACGGAGGCTGAAAGCCTGGTTGTCAAAGTTCTGGTTGATGACGCCAACCATGCCGTTCTGGCAGTGGTTACCGTTTTGCTGAGGGCAGTAGTACCAAATGGGAGTGGTAGGATCGGTGACCTCAATCTGGAAGACGTTGTCGGCCTGGCCCTCGGCGGTCATGAAGTTGAAGCCAGAGTAGAAGCCGCCCTCGAGAGGCTCGCAGGGCTTAGCGAAAGACGACTGGGCGATGGCGTGGTTGCGGGGAAGGAAGTGGAACTCGACGATGGAGCCCTTCTCGGCAACGACGTTGTCAGGGTCGAAGCGCAGGCCGCCGAGGCCGGCGACGACGGTGTGGGTGATCTTCTTCTCGTCGGGGGTGGTCTGCGTAGGCCAGTCGTTGTTGGCGACGGGGGTGGGGATGGCAGATACGCCGGCGATGGCGAGGAGGAAAGTGGCGGCGAGGGTCTTGGTGAACATTTTGATGGTTAGTGGAGGGGTGGGTGGTGTTGGTGTTTGTTTGAAAGGTAGGAGAGAAATTGTGAGTGATGATTGTGGGATGTTGATTGTGTGAGTGTGAGTGATGATGGATCAAAAGTCGTTTCAAACTCGGAAATCCAGGTTGGTCTTATACAAAGTTCGCAGTACACTGCCTAGGCTGAAGCTCATCTCGCCTCGCCCACCTTGAAGCCATCACCACTCTAAATTTGGAAAAAGCCGTGAGACCCGCCCCGACCCAACCGTCCGAGACCCCCGGCTTGTCATCCTGTCAGATCTCTAGCGGGGAGAAGCAACCAATCACCACCACCTGTTTCGCGGATCCCAGGACATCCGGCAGCGTGCTCAGCCCTATCGGGATCTCTGTGATTGGCTCTCTTCACCGGCACGCTGACCTCCGCTCCGGCCGCCGCTCCGCCCCCAGACTGCGCCTGACGATGCCAGCACAGCACAGCATACCCTAGCCGCTAACCGCGTACTTACACACGCGCGGGAAATTAGTTGTGGAATCCTTCGCCTCCCGGAAAGCTTCCTTCCCTTCTGCAAGCTTACCCGTCTACAGCAGTTGTGATCCGGGATATCCTTGCGCGTATTTGGAGAACATACGTGTATTGCTGAGATGAGGTAGGACAGCGACGGACATTCGGACAAACACCAACCGGCATCTTTGTGGCCCGAGTCTAGTAGCATGCCATCTTCCAGTGCCCATCCTCGCTCGCGGCTATTTTGAGGCTCTCCGATGCAACACATCCCAGCACCGTCACTTCCTAGAGCTTGTACTTGGCCTCGCCCTCGCCGCGCCTCCGCAGCTTGCGGTTCAGGGCCCAGTACTGGAAGTTGGCGATGCCGGCTGCCGTCAGTGCGATTGTGACCAGCGCAATAATAGCGCTCCAGCCTGTCCGGTAGAGCGGGGCATCCTGCTGCTGGAACAGCTGGCTGCCGACGATGCCGGACGTGTTGGCGGACATGATGAGGATGGCCATTGTGATGGACCGCTCGCCTGCTGACTGAGCGTTGAGCGCCATCCACGAGCCGTTGACGGGATCTGCTAGAGTAAGCACTGAACATGCCCAGGTGGTGTGGGACAGTCAGAGAGTACTTACGCCATGGGGCAGAAAAGGCAAATGCCAAGGTAAGAAAGGCGAATTTGAGGTCGCCGTTGGGGTTGCCGACCAGAACCCTGTTTGCAATCTGACAAATAGCACTGTTAGTCTCCGAACACTTGATGCTGGGGGTATCCTGTGCTGCTTACCATGAAGCTGACGTAGAACAGGATGCCAAGGAAGACCAGCGGGCCACGTCGTCCCCAGCGGTCCGCAAGGAATCCCCAGAGAAGATTGATGAACAACAGGATCCAAGCACCAATGGAAGACATGGCGTTGGAACGGAGGCGTCCAAAGCCGAAGCCAACGATGATGCTTGGGCCATAAGATCCCAGCACAGCCACTGGAGCGAGACCGGCAATAGTGAGAATCACATGGGGAATGAGTTTCCAATTCGTCAGCTGTCACGGACATGTTAGCTTCCGGACGCTGCCATACGCGAAAGTTTCTGTAGCCACGTACTGCATTCTTCAGCTCCGTCCTGCTGACGTGTGTCTTGGCGTGGGCCTTGGAAGGATCATCCCGCAAGACTCGGGCGGTGAGGATTTGAGATTCCCGCTCGGTGATGAAGCGGTAGCCCAGGAGCGAGACGGGGTTGCTGGTGGAGCGGGGGAAGAGGGCGATGAAGACGATGCCAACCACGATGGTGAACATTCCCTCGATCTGTTCTTGTCAGCCGGTTTTGAGGAAGGGGACTTGGAAGGCATCTTACTATGAATAGCCACTGCCAGCCAGCAAGGCCTCTGATACCTCTCATGTGCAGACTAAGAAACAGTCAGTACAGACCATCTACACCGCCTGAGTCGTACTTACATTCCATAGGCAATGAGTCCTGACGTCGCGCCGGCGAACATGTTTCCGACAAAGTACCACGAGAAGCGCTTGCTGGTCTCTTTCTGGGTGTACCATCTGGTGATAGTGTACAGACCAGCTGGAATGAAGCCCGACTCGAATGTGCTGAGAAGATGTCAGTTGGTCCCATCCTGGATGCATCATTCAAAGATGACATACCCGAGGAGGAATCGAGTTGCCATGAATGCTCCAACTCCCTTCTGCCACGCCTGGAACGTCGCTACCAAGCCCCTGTTGACAGTCAGTGCTGGTCTAGTGCTCGTAGGTGGGCTACGGCCTTACCATGCGACGATCTGCAAGCCAATCCAGATGGCAGGGCCGACACGGTATAGGACCATGTTACTGGGAATCTAGGGAATGATCAGTCTTTTAAGCATGGCGAAAAGGTTCCTGTCGGCTAACCTCGAAAAGAACGATACCCAGGGACAGGAGTTGCTGTCCAACATTGAACTGGTTCTGCGTGATACCGACGTCACGGAAGAAGAAATCGGTCAGAGCATTGCCACTACGACAATGGTCAGTCCAACGAGATGCCGAAAACGTCGCCAATCTTTGCTCACATGTTGCCACGGTCGAGTTGCAGTGCAAAGAAGCCAAGCATCAGAAGCGGCATAACCACAAAGTCGACCCTTCTCGGTGTTAGTGCAAATGACCCAGCAAGAGTGGAAAAGTCCAACATTCTTCCGACGAGCCTTGTTTTCCTCCTCCTCGGTCCATTCGAAAGGAGTCACAGCGTCATTGCTGCCGCTGTCGCTTGAGGTGCCATTGACGTTGACGAACCCCGCCTCCTTGTCGGCAAAATCCCTATCAGACATGGTTGCTGCGTCGATGCTGTCTGGTTGCTTCGAGATGCTGGATGCCCAAGATCTTGATGACCATTGAAGATCACCGCGGCGGCGCACCAGCAATATATTGCTGCGCACCTCGGGCTCCGATGTTCTCCCTCTCCATGTGCAGGGACGCCACGCGAGACCGATAGCGCTCCTGGACCGTGATGCCATTCCCCCCAAAAAGACCCCACAGCCGAGCAGTTTCCGACGCCTCTCGCTACCGAAAGAGCGATCCGAGCAGAATGGCAGGGGAAGAGGTGGCATCGGGACTCGGCATTCTGGGCCACGCGCGGCGTAGCGCGGTTTGGTGCCATCGCGACATGATCTTGCGCCATCCCAGCCCACCCGATAAGCCGAATCGTGACCCAGAGATGCAAAAGATCCTGCAGTCCACGAATGAGAGCAGGCATCTCCCCATGGCGACAGATTTCATCAGAGGCGCTATCATTACTCGGCATGAAACCTGACCGGAATGGTGTTGGCCTCGGTTTCGCGGTTGCCGTGGGGGAGGTTCGAGGCTCTGACACCCCCTGGGATCTTCTCCAATGGAGGCAGCAGGTATTGAGGCAAGGGCGAATGGGAGATTTCACAATCCTAATCCTCATTGACTGTGAAGATCGCGCGATGGTGTACCTCGTGCGGCTGGGTGTCTCGACGTGATGGCGTGACACAGAGGCACACCTTTCGCCGCCGATGTCGCCCAAGCAAATGGCAGGATGGGCAGAAAAGAAGAAGATGGGAGCATCTGCAGACCTGGGGATGCTTGAAGCTGAGCGACAGACGCGAAATACTGAGACACCAGAAGTAGTCAGTCAACACATCTCACAGCGCGAACATGGCTCACCTCGAGGCTCGAAAGCACGTCAACCCCGACTCTGGGTTCCCCGTCGTCCTGCACCCAGCATTCAACCCAAAGGTCAAGAACCACGTCCCACCTGAGCCTCTCAGAGAGCAAATCTTCCCCGAGAAAGACCGGGCTCTATTCGCCGATCCAGAGAAGAAGGCACTCTTCTCGGTAGCCAAGCGCGTCGACCTGACAGAATCCGTCGGCACCGTCCTGGAAAATGTCCAGCTTTCCCAGTTGAACCCGGAGCAGCTCGACGAGCTGGCCGCCCTGGTCACTGAGCGCGGCGTCGTCTTCTTCCGGGACCAGGACCTCACCACCGAGGGACAGGTCAAGCTCTTCGAGCATTACGGCGTGCTGGACAGACATCCAGCGCAGAAGGATGTCAAGCATGTCGTCATCAAGGGCAGCACAGTGGACCACCGTGAGGTCCTGACGTACACGCCTTGGCCCAGTGGAGATTTCCATGCCGACACGTCTTTTGAGATCAACCCCCCGTCGTACTCCCTGCTGAGGATGGAGGAGCACCCGGCTGTTGGCGGCGACACGGCCTGGATCTCGCAGTACGGGCTGTACGATGCCCTAAGCGACGCGTACAAGAAGTTCATCGATGGACTGCACGCTGTTCATACGTCTCGGCTCCAGTACGACACGATCCTGGATCTGTGGGGTGTCGGACCCAACCGGGCTCCCGTTGATAGCCATCATCCCGCCGTGCGGACGCACCCAGTGACGGGACTGAAGGCACTGAACGTCAACCCAGGCTTCGTGACTGGATTTGCTGAACTGAAGAAGGTCGAGTCTGACAAGTTGCTGGACTTCTTCGCCTACCACATCCATTCGGCCGATGACCACTACGTGAGGTGGAAGTGGGAGGTCGGCAGTGTGGCCATGTGGGACAACAGGTGAGTGTGAACGTATGCGTCGGCGAATGTGTTCTGACGTGTGTAGATGCTCCATTCATCGTGTGATCCCCGGCACCTACAAGGAGCCGCGGCGGGGAATCCGGACTACCGTGTTTGGAGAGAAGCGTAAGTTGCTCGTCGCAAGGCCTACAGGCGTCAGCTAAGTCTCTGCAGCATATTTCGACCCGGCCAGCGAGAGTCGTAATGAGAGGGCAGCCCGTTTGGAGCGAGAAGCTGCGACGACGAAAGCTGACGCAGCCAATGTATCAGCAGAGGCGCCTGAGGGTCAACCCGAGAAGGCTCCCCAGGTGGACATTGCGGCGTAAGGGAGCTCGCAATCAATGGACGCGGGAAGGAAGGAGCCCCTCGCAAACGTGATCTGGGGTTTCTGTACATGTTTCTGAATAATAACAAAGCTCATTGACGTCCGTTTCCGCGTCTCGACGCTGTCGACTACTGACCTGACCTAACAAAAGAACAAACCTGCCCGCTGCTCTACCCGAGCTCCTGATGTTACATTGGTATTTGACGTCGAAAGTGTCTGGCCCTTTACTGTCCGTAAGTCGAGGGGTCCAGGCTAAGGTCGACCTCGAGCTCGTCCAGAAGGACCTCGTCAAGCGTGGAGCCATCGCGGAGGTAGATCCAGTTGCCGGCACCGGTGCCTTCCTTCTCGGCCTGGCCCTCGCCGAGGAGGACCCAGTCGTAGCGTTTCGGGCCGGAGATGGGCGATGACAGCCAGATCTGCTTGTTGGGGGGCTGCTTGTTGACGACGTAGATGCCCTTGTTCGGGGTGGTGATGGTGAGGACGCCAGCCTATGGGTGCAGAGGTTAGTCACAGCCAGTTGCCCATTGCCTACCAGAGTATGACTCACCGAGAACTCAACATCCCAGCCCTCCCGCTTCTCCTGAGCTTCCTCGAGCTTCGAGACGACAACGTCGAGGTACTGGTCGGCCAGCTCGTGGTATTCGCTGTCGGAGAGCTCGGCAATGCTCATGGAGGCGGGGCTTTCCGGGGTCTCCACGGCCTTGCCATGGGGATCGTCGGTGTCGGGCATGATGCCGCGGTTGGCATTGGCAGAGGTCGTGAAGAGCTTCCTGGAGGAAGCAATCGGGCTTACGCGGGCGGATTGGCTGGCGAGTGCGGGGATGAGCATGCGGCGCGCAGTCGTCGAGGCATGGCTCTGGAGGCCGCGGGACGTCGCAGCTCGGGCGAGCTTCATGAGGTTGGATCGGGCCATGGTGGAGGAGTATGGCCGCGCAATTGAAAACGAAGGTTTGTGTGACGGGAGCTGCGAAGGGGAAACGATTTTGGGAGGATGAAGGTGTCAAAGGGTAGGGGGATTGCGTAGGAGGTATTCCGAGGTGGAACGGGTGTTGCATGCGTCTTCCCCACACTGGGAAGCTGCCGAAGCTTGCAGCTGAAGGTCCACGCTTGGCAGCTGGGGAGCTTGCGACTTGGAAGTGGTCCGAGCGTCATGAGGTCATGTGTCACCGCGCGATTCCCGCCAGCGCGCATTACGGAAATCACCCCGCCAAAGGCAGCGACTTGACAAGCTCTGTCTTGAGCGCGCCCAAACGACAGCAGCGAACCCACCACCGACGCTCGGGATGACAGTGACAAGAGCGCAACGATGATCAACGCATTTCTGGTCTTCAACGGCCAAGGTCAGCCGCGCCTGACAAAGTTCTACACACAGCTGGTAAGCCGTCTCGACCCAAGAGCACCGCGCAAGAGCGACAGCGACTGACTCTGCCCCCAGGAAACCAGCATACAACAGCGCCTAATTTCCGAAATCTTCACCCTCGTGTCGAACCGGCCGGCCGGCTCGTGCAACTTCCTCCCCCTCCCGCCTCTCCTCGCCGCCTCGGGCACCTCGCACTCCCAATCCGAAGAACAGAACGACGTCCCCTCCCTCGTTACGTACAGGAACTATGCGACGCTCTACTTCATCATCATCTCCACCTCCACAGAGTCGCCCCTGGCGCTCATCGACCTGATACAGGTGTACGTCGAGTCGCTGGATAAGCTCTTCGAGAATGTCTGCGAGCTGGACCTCATCTTCAATTTTGAGTCACTACATGCCGCATTGGCCGAGATGATTGTCGGCGGCGTTGTCGTCGAGACGAATCTTGACCGCATCGTTGCCGGCGTCAGGGCACAAGGTACCGTGGCAAAGCGCCCGGTCAATGAGGGGCGCGGCTCTTCACTGGGTTCTGGCATGGGTCTCGGCGGCAACTTTGTCTGGCATGGGAGGTAGGAGGCCCGTGTCTCCGATTGGAGTTGGGAGCTAGAAGGGGTGTAGCATTTGCGTGACGGAAAATGTCGCCAGCCCAGGAGTTGTATTGTACATATGGTTCGTGCCTCCAAAGATGGCAACGGGTATGAATTCGAGATGCCATGAACGCCAACGTTTGATGCCTGCCATAATCGTATCACTTCGACGCGGTTGCCGCGGTTGGCTTGGGTTGTTCGGGTCTCGACTCGGGCTCGGTACCAACGATGCTCTTGAACTTTTCGACAATCTATAGACAGTGTTAGGTTCTGCAGACGGATTGAGGCGTGGGAGGTATCTTACCGCGTCAACAGGTCGGTACGGTCGTCCGTAGAACTCGAACTCGTGGAAGCACATGTACACCAAGACAACTGTTCCGGGTCAGTCGGCATCCAGCAAGTCCACCAACAGAGCTTCGCCATACAGGAGATAGACGCGTATTGCGTCAGCTTGACAGCCTTATCCCAGCGCGGTCGTGCAGCCTTCAGCGCAAGCCTCCTCTTGTATTTCCTCTCGAATCGGAACTGCGACTGCGGCGGCAGCTTGGTGAAGTCTGGCGGCCAGACCTTCCGGAGGGGGTATGTGCTTTCGACGTTGGTGAAGTGTTCCGAGGGCTGCTCGGCCAAGCGACGGAGTGTAGCGAACATGGCTGCGGTGGGATTGCTGGGTGTGTCTGGAGGATGGTGATGGTCTCGAAGATGCCGACCTTCAAGCTGTCTGCCGACCGAGAAATGCGACGCCGCCATGACGCTGGTCTGTGCACCGTCCATCGACGTTCCCCCACATTTTCTTGCTGGCGCCGGGGGTTCCTCGACCATCACCATCCCTCACTGCATTGCCAACCTCCAGCTGCCGCTTTCCGAAAGGACGTTTTGATTGGCGGTCGAGACAACATACGCCCATATCTAATCAGCCTTCGGATCCAGGCATTGCAATGCTGCTGATTACCGTGGGATCCTCAGAAGCGGGGTTGGAATCCGTCACATTGATCAACTCTTCAAAACTTCCTTCTCGATAAAGGCTCTCCATCGTTACTGTTCATACGGCACATCAATTCCATCAATGTTCAACGGGCAACAGTCTCTTTGAAAGACTGCGAACATGTTCGACTACCCTGCCCGTCCGCAGACACCCCAGCCGATGCTGCATCGCCTGCCCGACAAGTCGGAGAACACCCCGGAATCACCGACCTTTTCTCGGTACATCCTGATTCTCAGTGCGTCCACAGCAGCTGCTGGCAAAGTCCAGATCGCTCGATCAGTCGCCGATGCCTTCTCCTGTCCGCTCTACCAGGGCGACAGCTTGCACGAAACTTGCGCCAAAGCAGCCAGCGTCGTGCCGCAGACTGCAGCAAGCGATGTGACGCCAGGGCGAAATGAGGCACGGTACCAGCGAATGTGGCTTTCCAAAATGACGAGGACTGGGCTCCTATTCCCAGAGGCATCCCAGCCAGCGACCCAGGGCTTCTCTGGGTTTGGCGGCCCAGTGTCGGCATCCTCCAGTCGTCGAGGGTCTGATAGCTCCATCGCTTCGGCATCAAGCTCCTTGGACTCGGCATCTGTGGCTTCCAGTGCCGCGAGCAGCTTCATGTCTCCGGTCGCCACTTCGGCACAGTACATCAACAAGCCGACCACAATTCCATCTCAGCGGCAGAAGGACAACAACCTGTTGTTGGTCGTCACTCACCCCGAGCTGGACTCCTGGCACAAGGAGTGCATCGCGACTTCAGTCGGCGACTACGGAATAGGCGTCATATTTGTGCCGCTGTATGAGGACGACAACTTGCCCGTGCTCAAACCCCTTGACCCGAGAAGCATGACGAGCTTCGATCAACTTCCCCAAGTTGGCGGCGTTGCGGAGTCCGCAATCACTCTCAGAATCGAAATTGACGGAAAAGTCGAGGATATCATTGAACAGATCGTGTCCGGGGTTGCGGACTCCGCCTTGGTAATCTCATCTTAAATCAGTAGGTCCAGCGTCAGCTTACTATTCCGTCCTCGGTTTGTCAGGCGGTGTCCGCCCCGCATGGCGAACGAAAGTTCCATCACATCGCTTACCAACTTGGAAAGCAATTGCGGTACGGATATGCTAGCTTATGTTGCCCTGTTCACATTGTGCTGAAGAAAATTATCGCGACTTGGCAGCTTGAGTGGCTTGGTGTTCTGCACGTCATGGAAGCTATATCAAGGCTGCGCGCCCCGACACAAGAGCTGCCTTCTCGTTCATACATCACACCTCAGACTTACTTCAGACATCATACCTCAGATATCACCGTTACAAACATCACACCTTTACATTACCATCAACCATGAACGGACAGCTTCACTTCGACTCGGACTATCTCAGTCACCTCCTCAAGCTCACTGGTGGCCATGTTCCCACACCAGGACCACCCCCAACCGACATCGCCGAAATACGCAAGGGAGCGGAAGCGGCAGTGCATGCAGCATTTCGCACCGAGCCAACTCCTGAAAACATCCACAGAACAGTCATCCCAGTCACAAGCTTCGATGGCTCCACGATCGAAGTGCATCGCTTCGGCACAAACGAGATCAACCCCAGCGACCCAGGCCCTGCCATTCTATACGTCCATGGTGGCGGCATGATCGCCGGCAGCATCGAGATCTATGAACCTGCTCTCTCCCGTTATGCAGTGTACTACGGAATCCCCTTTTTCGGTGTCGAGTACCGCTTCGCACCCGAGCTCACGGGCGATGGTCTTGTCCGAGATGTGTACGCCGCACTCGAGCATCTCGTATCTCATGCCAAAGAACTCGGCATCGACCCTGCCCGGATAGCGATCATGGGTGACTCGGCAGGCGGCGGCATCGCCGCAGGAACAGCCCTGATGGCTCGAGACCGGAACCTCCAACCACCCATCGCGAAGCAGGTGCTCGTCTACCCCATGCTCGATGATCGAACACCGCCACCTGCACCCGACTCCCCTCTCAGCAAGTTCCTCTTCATCTGGGACGGTGCAAGGTCAACATTGGCGTGGGCGGCTCTGTTGGGCAAGGACAAGGCAGGCAAAGAGGATGCCGATGTGCCCATCTACGCCGCACCCAGCCGTGCGAAGGATCTCAGCAATCTTCCAGAGACATATGTTGAGGTCGGAGGCCTGGACGTGTTTGCAAACGAGGCGATTGACTATGTCGGAAGGCTTGTGCGGGCGAGTGTGCAGACCGAGTTTCATCTGCTGCCTGGGATTCCACATGGACACGACACAATCCCGACTACTCTCGGCGAGAATGTGAAGGAGGCTAAGAAGAGGTTCCTCAGAGATCTTTAGAAAGGATTAGCTATTACTAGATAAGAAACTGTACTCTCCATGTCATGGACGTTAAATGATCGAGCAATGTGAAGGATCGAGCAACGTGAAGGATCGAGCAACATGATTGATCGAGCACAGTCTATGATCGAGCAATGGTCTATCAAGTAGCAGTCTTAATCCGGAAACACTCTCACGCAAGCCCTTATCCTCCCAACTCTTTCCCGACGTTCTCAGGAACTCTCCAAATCCCATGCCGCGCCGAAGAGCCAGCGCCGCCATAGCATCCACTTGGCTATCCAGCTCAGTACGTGTATCGCCAACCTCTTTCGTTGCCAGAGTGCTCCGACCATCCCTCCGCCTCGTCAAGCTTCTTGTTTCCACGGACACACCTCCACCTGACAAGAGTAGCCGAGACACCAACCAACAGGCAACCGACAAGAACCAGACCGCCGCCAAGACGGTAGAAGGGCTCGTGGGCGCGGGGCCAGAAGTAGGGGCTGAACCAGTGACTGCACTGGCTGACGCAGTTTGCGATACTGATGAGGGCGGCTTTCTTGCTCCTGGGGGCAGGGACGACCTGAGTCTCCCACGAGAGCTGCAGGTTGAGGCCGTTGTAGGTACCGGCAATGAGGATGAAAAGCGCAAAGTAGCGGACGCCAACGTTGGCAACAGAGATGAGGAGGGCGCAGCCGATGGCGCTGACGAAGATGGGGACCATGATGTGCCAGTAGTGCTCCTGGCGGCGGCCGGCAGACCAAGCGCACAAACAGGCGAAGGCGTAGGAGAAGGCATACGGCGGGGCTTGAAGGAGGTACGTGGTGAGCTTGCCAAAGTCGAAGGTGTTGACGATCTGGAGAGTTGTCAGTAGAGTCCCCACGTTGAAGGCTAAGGGAGGAACATACCGAAGGCAGGAAATCCTTGAAAGCCTGGGCCGTGACGAGAGCAAAGTGCATGAGGCAGAAGTACCAGGTGAACGGATCCTTGACGGCGTCCCAGAGACCGTCCCAGGTGCCTCCGACGGCCTCATCGATGCCGCCGTTGGAGCAAAGAACGCGATACTGAGCCATCTCACGCTCCTCTTCTGTCAGCCAGCGGGTGTTGTGAGGCCAGTCTGGAAGAGCCCAGTAGGCAACAAGCGCGACTAGAATAGAAGCGGCACCTTCGATGAGGAAGAACCACTGCCATGAGTGCAAGCCGGCCAGGTTGTCCATCGTCGTGAGGATCGCAGCGGCCAGGAAGCCCGAAATAATGTTGGAAATCGTGTTTCCAGCGTGCCAGATAGCCATTCTCATCGGGCTCTCATGCTTATTATACCAGGAAGAGGTCATAAGAGTTATTCCTGGGAAGAAAGGGGCTTCGCAAAGGCCGACGACGAAGCGGCAGACGGCGAAACCTGCACCGCTGGATGGGAGACGTCAGTTGTGTGGTTGTGAAGGTTGGTGGAGTGTGAAGGTTGGTGGAGTGGGGACCCTTACCTGGTCATGGCAGGCATGCAGATGGTGGCCGCGCTCCAAGCCAGCATGACGGTGGGCAGAAAGATGCGCGGGTTGGCTTTGGCAAGCCAAAGGTTGCCTGGGAGTTGGCCGATGAGATAGCCGATGTAGAAGGCTTCTCTGTGTCAGTAATGGAGTCTTGGATGCGCGAACGGGTTAGCAAAAGTTGACGTACTCGAGATGCCAAGATTCCACATGGTGTCGCTCATGTTCAGATCCTCTTGAAGCCCGGCAAGGCGAGCGTTGGAGACGTTGATTCTGTCGAGATAGCACATGAGGAACATCATGGTGATGCATGGCATCAGGCGCCAATCGATCTTGCTGACGACTTTCTTGTTGAGGGCTTCCATTTCGGCATCGCTCATGTCGCGAAGGAGATCAAAGCGGCCTTGAATCTCGCGGGCCGAGAAGGTGCGATGCTCAACATGGTCCTTGAGCTCGACGTTGATGCCATCTTCCTTGGAGATGCTCGAGTCGACAGCGTCGGCTGGCTGCTGCTTGGCCGTCACTTCGGTGTGTGCTGCCATGACGGCGGCGGCGGGTTGCAGAACACGAAAGTGCTGGAGGTGTTTGACGATGGTGCTGATGAGACCAGGCTGTCGAGGAATGGGGAGAGTGCGTGATGTCTGGAGCGAGTATGTCTCTTGGAAGAGGCCATCATCGTCGAGTTAAGTACTTTGTTTTCTCCTAGGGCGCCCGACTCGAACGCCGGCTTTCCTCGAGACCGGCCCAGAACCCAGCCCTGTGTCCCTCACCAACGGCCCCTCCGCCAACCTTCTTTCCAATAACCTTCACGCGGGGTTGCGGGGCCCCGGACTGTGAGCTAGCGATGAGCTGGGAAAGGCCTGGGTGGCGATGCATGACTCGGGGGGCAGGTTCCGCGGATGCGAAGTTCAGCGAAGGGGCAAGGGCATCCGTCGCAGAGAGCCTGTTTTCTTTACCACGGAAGGAGAGCGATGTCGGCGAAGGGAAATGGCCTGGCGTTGCGGAAGCAAGCGACTTTATTCTGATATGCTAAGATGTGATGGGTTTGCCAAGTTGCATGCCGCATGCCGACTACGAGGAGAGAGCTTGTCTAGCACAAGCTTCTTGGTCCGTTTGGCCAAGCGGTCCCGGCGCACAGAGGGATACGTGGACAGGCGTTTCTGGAGGGCAAGTGGCAATCACAGGTTGTGCTACTGCCTCAGGTAGGCCACACAGTGAGAGGCGATGAAAGTTGTTCTGCTGGGTTCACTTTCGGACAACAAGCCCTGTTATTATCGATATGCTCATGCTTGAATGGTGTCTATCTAGCGGGATTGTCGAAACTTCAAAATACAAGAATAAAGTAAGCTAATCCTATGATCTTGAACTTATGAAGCCAACAAGCACCGCAGAAACCTGCTCGTACACTGAGAAGACAATGCCACCACTCAACACAAGCCTTCCCAATCGCATCGTGCTTCCGCTCCAGAACCCTCGGATGCCCCTCTGCGTCAAGATCTGACGGAACGCCTCGCCTGTCGACGCACCTTTGGCGCCCTGTGCGACGGTCTTGATGGAGTCAAAGGGTTGCGTGGCATAGACTGTAATGACACCGGCCACGGCTCCAGAGATGAAGGTCGTTGCCGTGTTTTGTGGCACATTGTGCTGTTTGGAGAACTCTTTGATCACGTTGTACGAGCCCATGCGTACGGCAGACGTGGCAGACTGCTTCATCGTGGTTGATGCCAGGCCACGGTAGACTTCTCCGATGCCTTGCTCTCGGATCATGGTCGTTAGAGCGTGGGTGCCTCCTCGGAAACGCCTTGTGCCGCTCTTCGCGTCGTCGATCCTGCGGTCTGTCAGCTTGATCTGATTTGCGGTTTGGTTATTGAGCCATTCTTACAGGGCTGTTTTCAGCCTCTCTGTTGGAGTCACGGCGATGATGCTCTCGAAAGCTCCGGCAATCATGCCGGCGAGCATACCCCGCGCTGGAGACAGCCTGCCGGCATCATCCATGAGCATGTTCCTGATCGTATCATACGACAGGAACCTCACGCCAGCTTTGAAAGTGGTCCCCTGGTCGCCAATCAGTTGTCATTCTACGTCAGCTCAGGATGCCTTCCACTCACGAGAATTAGTGTCGAGCATCCCGTGTAGATGGACCTGATGCCATCTTGGCGGGCAACTTGAGCAATGACTGCGAGGGGATTGCCCGAAGCCTTGGTCGAACTCAATTGAGTTCTTGTCTTTGCAAACTCGAATGGATACTGTCTGTGGTCAGTTTGAAGTCATGGCTAGTGACGCGGAGGGCGGGCGCATACGGTGATGGTGGCCTCAACTCCACCGGCCACGCCTCCTGATATCAGGGAGAGGACGGGTGAAATTTGAGGCTTCTTAGAGGTTTTGACGTTCTCCGAGGTCTTCAGATCGATCGTACTCGTTGTGCCTGCCAGAGGGCTTGGGGCTTTCGCAATGGCTGCCATGCTTGCAGGCGTCTGACGATTTTGCAACGAGTTGTGATGAATTAAGATTGAGATCAAGTCAGCCAATATGAACGATAAGTCAAATGCATCGCGAAGGGCGACTTGAAGTCCAAACAGATACTACTAATCAGGGAAAACGCTTCCGTGCAGGACCTCAGTTTTGCCGACACACCTTGACTGCTCTCTGGCAGGGCTTCAGGGGTCAGGGGCACGCAGGTTCCACGGATGATGATGCTCGACTCAGGGGCAAACTTAGCGTGCTGGTAGCTTCACATTTAGCAGTGCAGCTCCCCCATAATTAAAGGTGGAGCCGTGTTCAAGTCGACTTCCGCGGAAGCTGAAAAGACGAACAAGCCCACTGCCCGGCTACACACCACGGCACTTCAGCTGCCACGGATCAACCACTCTCTTTCCGTCGCAACAACGCCTCCCCTCGCACACTTCTCCCACATTCCATCAACGGATCGGTCCCAGGACTACCTCCGAAGGAGAGAAACACCAGCGCGCAGCTCATTTATCCCCGTTGGAAGCCTGGGATGTCGGATCCACCGCAGGGGCCGCCCGTGGCCACCACGACTGCCGCTGGTCGCCCGCGGAAGCGCACGGCAAAGGCTTGCACCTTCTGCCGTCGCCGCAAGGTGAGCACGTCACACGCCCTCCAGCCATGCTACGGCCGGCCACCACGCCGGTCAGCCAGGCCTGGACTCGGAACCGGATGTCGGACTGACGCCGCCGCCGCAGATGAAGTGCAACAACGAGATACCCGTCTGTTCCAATTGCAAGACGTACGCCCAGGATTGCACATACCAAGCCGACGACGCGCTTCCCGCGGGTGCAGCAACGGCATCAGCGTCGAAACGTGTTACGCGCCGGCTCTCGAGACAGCCACAAGCAGTATCGGCGACCACGACAAGACTGCCTTCACCGGATGCTGATGCCTCATCGGCCACGCCGCCTCCACTCGACGAACCCGCGCCCTCCGGATCGGGGCTTGGAGCCCGGTCTCCCTTTGCTCCTGACGCTTCCCTGTCCCCGGAGGATGTCCGGCGCCACCCGGTCGAGCACCGTGATCGTGATCCGGCTGCCGTGTCGCAGATTCTGGTGTCGGCCACCGGCGTCACGAGCTACCATGGCCGGACGAGCACGCTCTATGAAGACCAGGGTCCGGACAACAGCGAACTGCAACCTCGTATGCCAGATGACTGGATAGAGAAGGGGCTCGTGGCAGAAGCCGCCAAGCAGCGTGCGTCCCTCCTTGCTACCAGCTATGATACCCTGGCTTACCCTTCGCAGGACACCTCGAAGAATACAACTACAACGTCGGAAACCTCGACTTTGACGGCGTCGACCCCGAGTTGGGAATGCACCTGCTCAACCTCCACTGGAACCGGCAGCACCACTCCTTCAACATCTCCTACCGGCCAGCCTTTATGCGCGACATGGCCTGCAACGGACCCTACTTCTCCAAGCTGCTTCTCAACGCGCTCTACTTTGGCGCTTCAAAGTTCTCGCCCCGCCTTGAGGTTCGTCGGGACCCCGGCGATGTGCGCACCGCCGGCTGGGAGTTCCGCGGCCGAGTGCGGAAGTTGTTGGGCAGCGCCCTTGACCGCAGCGATATCACCACCATCCAGGCTCTGCTGGTCATGTCCAATTCGTTGTTTGCTTTGGGTGACGAGAGAAGCGCCGCTTGGCTGTATGCAGGGCTGGCGTTTCGCATGATTGTCGATCTGGGGATGCACGTCGAGCCAGACCACAGAGCCAGGGTGAATTTCACCGACGAGGATCTCGAGATCCGGCGGCGGGTGTTCTGGGCTGCGTTCAGTAAGTTCTTGGTCAAGTTGTGCCTTGGTTTTCTGTTGCTGACTGTTCGCCAGTTGTCGACAAGATCCAGAGCCTGTATCAAGGCCGACCCGTCTCCCTCAAGGAATCAGACACCCTGGTGCCAATCAAGTTCCTCGATACATACGAAGACTTTGAGCACTGGAGGCCAATGTCCTTCGGCCACCGCGACCAGCCCAGCACGTATCCCGGATCACCTGGCTACAGCGTGTCTACATTCACTGCCTTTTGCCAACTCTCCGTCGTGATGGGCGACATTCTCAGCGTGTATGCTGAGCGCACCTTCAACAAGACAACCTCCGAGCTTTCCGAGCTACTCGAGAACCTCGACTCGAGACTGCAGGCCTGGAAGAAGGCACTGCCGAAACATCTCGACATTGAGCCTGCCACCGTGCTTCGAGCAAGGCCACCGCACGTTTTTAGTTTGAAGTGAGTTATACCGAAGCACGCTTTTGACCCGGCTAACAGAAGAAGTGTCATGTACCACGTCCTGGTGATCCTGTTACACCGACCCTTCGTTGCAGATGGTCATCTCTTCGGCACCGTCCGCTCCATCTCAGTCAGATCATTCATCACATGCGCCTCGGCCGCTGACCAGATCATCACGCTACTCCGAGCATACGATGTTGCTTTCACCGTAGCCAGGGCGCCGTACCTCATTTCATACGCTTGCTACGTCGCGGCCACTATTCACGTCCGCATCGCCGCCAAGAGAGGCCCAGGGTCAGAGGCATACAACAGCCTTGCGACCTGTCTCGCCATCTTTCACCGCAACCAGGAGACAAACGGGGCCATTCGGCGCGCTCGCACCATCATCCAAGGGCTCATGAACCGCCTTGGTGTTCCAGATCTACCTCCAGAGATTGTGTCTGGCTGGAGCGGCAAGGCCGAGCTCGCAGCTCGAGGGTCATCGGGAGACATCACGCTCGAGTCTCCAGAAGGCACACGAGGGCACGGCACACCCCGTCCACGTCAACCGAACGGTTCCGACTCGGCCCCTCCCACAACAAATGAGGCAGGCGAGGTCCTCGGGGACTCTCCTTCACTGGCCTGGACGGACATTGACGGCATCATCCAGTCGTTTGTCCGGGGCCCTGACGCTGGGCCACAACCCGGCCTCGACCTTGCCTATCAGTACCCAAGCAATCCTACCGACGGCTATGGAAACCCGATGCAGGCCTTTCCCAGATACCCCATGGCGGCTACTGACCCTATGGGGCTTCGGGACTATCGAGCGTCGGACCTCGCCATGGTGTGGCCATCGACCATGCCTGACGGCTCTGCATTTGATGATCCGCTCTTTGGCTTGAACGGCGCGGCGCTCGACAGCTTTCAATTCTGATTCTGATTCAGCGGTAAACGGCCTGAAAAGAATTTTGCCGCTGGCTCGGAAACGTCATAGCCTGCCCACAATCGGGGACGGGCCGCACCTCAGCTTCCATTTCAGCTTCCGTGGATCAGCCCTTCCCGCGGATCTTCCTCTGAGTCGACCCACCATACGGCCCGGTCATCGTCACTTCGGCCTCCAGTATCCCAGCATCAATTCGTCAGTGCTGCCCTTTGAACCATTCTTTCGAGGTCAGAATGGAGACGGAAGCCATTCGGCGTTACAGGGTCTTCCTCGGTGATCCCGAGGCTCGCCTGGCTACAAAGCTCCATGGCTCCAAGGGCCATCAGCCCGAGCTAAACGCCCCGATGCTCTTGCTGCTTCGTCCACATCATGTTCCGCCAGTTTACAACATTCACAAGAAATCTCGCTCAAGTGGAAGCACCAATATTCGAACCTACTTTAAGACTCCCACCTCATTTCCTCTCCCCAATACCTTCAGCAATGGCAGTCAAACGTCAACGTCGCTCCATGCCCGCCGTGCTGATGCGGGCAGGGACATCCAAGGGCCTCTTCATACACCGCGCCCACCTCCCCATCTCCGAGTCAGACTGGGCCACGCCGCTTCTTGCCGCCATGGGATCTCGGTATGCCGACGCCAAGCAGATTGACGGCATCGGTGGCGCCAGCAGCGTCACATCCAAAGTCGCCGTGGTAGCGCCATCTACCCGGGATGGCATCGACGTCGAGTACACCTTTGTCCAGGTTGCCGTTGGCAGCGAGGCTGTTGACCTGTCCGGAAACTGCGGCAATATGGTCTCCGGCGTCGGACCTTTCGCTGTTCAGGAGGGCCTTGTGACCCCAACACCGGGCGAGTCGACCGTTGACGTTCGCATTCTCAACACCAACACGAACAAGGTCATCGTCGAGACAATTGCCGTGGATGAAGACGGCGAAGTCATCGAGGACGGCGACTGCCATATCCCCGGCGTAGCGGCCCCAGGGTCCGCTGTCAAGGTCGCATTCGTCGAGCCGGCTGGCAGCATGACGGGAGTCATGTTCCCAACAGGCAAGCTTTCAGAAACCATCCACGTCGAGGACATTACCGCAATAGACGACTTCAATGTCGAGGTGACATGCGTCGACTGCGCCAACCCATTCGTCCTGGTCGACGGCACAAGTCTACCAAGGGCCCTTCGAGGCAGCCACGCCGACGAATCCTTGAGAGCGGAGGCCATCGAAGCCATACGACAAAGAGGTGCGGTCCTGATGGGCCTTGCCGCGAGCCCCGAGGATGCCGCACAAGTCAGGGGCACGCCGAAAATCGCCATCGTCAACAAACCTGCAGACCCGTCCAAGTCCGACATCCACGTCCTGGCATACAGCATGGGAAAGCCGCACCCAAGTCTGCAGTTGACGGGTGGCGTGTGCCTGGCGAGCGCTGCCTGTATCGAAGGCACGGTTCTGCATCGATTGCGGAACACAGAGGTCTTGCCCAGCGGCGTGTTGACTCCAGCCAGGACCCCGAGTCCGTCTTCGCCAGCAGAGCGTCCGGTTCAGTTCCGTGATGAGCTGTCAAAGGAGGAGGTTCGACTGGAACATGGCCGGGGCATCATGGCCATGGAGATTTGGAAGAGGCGGGGGAAGGACGGCGTGGAGATTGAGAGGGGCATTGGCATCAGGACTGCGAGAAGGCTATTTGAGGGAAACGTGTTCTATTACATGTAAATGAAGCATTGTCTTTGGTTTAGATAGCTAGACTACAGCGGAACACAAGTAGGCCCAAGCCATCGTGCCAATTTCTTTCCATAACAAGCATATTGTGGCGCATGACTAACATCGACGGCTGCGGGCTCCCGGTCAACTTCAAGTGTTTGGAGCATACACCCTCCCCTCGTTATCAACAATACTAGCTTTGTGAAGGTACATGTAATCTTTCGTCAATGGAAACCGACACCGAAATCAATTGGTTCTTCTCATATTTGATGCCTACATTCTTGAACAATCGCTTCTCAATTGCGCAACAAGTTACCAAATAGGAGCTGGGTTCTCCTTTGATGCCTTCTTCGGGGGGTAGCTCCAGACAATCCAAAACGCCCACACGGAGTACAGGAACAAAAAGAATCCTGCGGTGTAGTATACAGGCTGAGTAAAGGTTTCGGGGAAAACCTGAGCCCACATGCCGAAAGGGGCAAACGTCCAGATGGGGCAGGCAATGTTGACGAGGCACAACCCCAAGGAAAGACCCTTGCGCGAGCCGCGGCGGATGTACTCGTGAATTGGACCCATGACGATTACGACGTTTGTCAGGCAAGCCCACTGGAGGAAACAACCCTCGCCCATCAGGAGGATACCAATGAAGATGACGCAGTACATGGCCACCTGCAAGAAGAACGCGTAGGCTTGGACCTTTGCCAGTGACGGTCGTGGGCCGAAGAGGGAAGAAAAGGTCTCCTCGCGAGACTTGGTGATGGCGTGGTATATGCAGTAGATCTCAAGCAGAGACCAGACAAGCAGTGCCGTTGAAGTCGCCTTCAAGAACCAACCGCCGTATCGGGAAGCGGCGCTGCCTAGGATGTATGACCAGGCCGAGTCATGTGCCAGGTAGAAAGAATGCATCCAAAAAGGCATCGGAGAGCTCCCTTCGCGGTGTTGGATTCGTAGAGCGTAGTAATATTGCGCGTATCCAATGCCAAAGGTCATGGCCGCCGATGCGAGGAGAGGCGTGTTGTCCAGGTTGAACTCATCGCTGAGTCTCTGGTAAAAGTCGTTGGATTGCATGCTGAATAGGTACACTGGTGAACGATGGTTGATGCTAATCAGTGGAGCGGCTTGATATGATGATGGACTTGAGGGGGCAAAGAGGCCAATGGGCATTGGTACATCCGAGGCGCCTTTATACGGTACATGCCCTTCCCTTCGTCCCGTGCTTCTCGGTAATTGAAAAAGTTCCGGGAATCCGAACATCACTAGCGGGGACTGTTAATCGTCTCCGAGTGTCGGAGTAATTAGAGGAGTTTTCATTGATCCTCCGAGGGTGGACGTCCTAGAATACATGGGGACTGGCCCGAGGCGTTCAAGGTCGGCCCCGAACATCCTATTTGGGAAGACTACCAGGATGTCTCTACTGTATGGGCAAGGTCCATGTCTCCTGAGTGGCAACCATCTTACCGCCTTCCCAAGATATGTGAAGAAACGTTGTCTTTCCAAAGCTGCACGAGTGTGTCGGGAATGAGGCGGCGGTTCAAAGTGGCCATCGAGTGCTTAACCCCACCCGCTGGCCGTCAACATCAACAGCGTGTACGGGTTGTAGACCAGCGCCAGCACCCACCAAACGACTTTTTTTCGCAATCCCGACATCCAGTCTCGTCTGTTCATCCTGCTACCTCGACAAACTACCTTCACAAAGCCTCTGCTCTCGTTGTCTCCTCGTTCTTCTGTCTCGACAGCTACCTTCAAATGCATCGACAAACTCCGTCGCGAGTCGCATGTCTCGTCTCGTCGTTCTGTTATCATCTCCAGACTCCAGTCTTTTTGACAACCGCACTCGGACCGATCGTCTCCTTTAGTGTCGAGGACTAGGGTCAATGCACAGAGAGAGTATGTTTTGCTTAAGAATGGAACAAGCTCATCAACACAACTGATTCATCAACACAACTACCCGCTCATGTGACGTCGTACTGACGTTGTCTCAGGCTACTTGATAAATTAGAAAGCGCAACACGTTTACATCGGCGTATCGATTAAGATTGCCAAAAACCTCTCGCAGCAATCACATCAACCCCCAACGATGACGTTTGCAGTCCGCTTGCAGCCCATGAGTGCATGTGGCGTCCTTGAAACTCGATTTCGGCTGTCTGCGCACACATGAAGGCTTTCAGCCCCTTTTGTACCCGCGGCAGATAACTTAAACCTAGGGACCCGAATACCTTTCAACAGGCTCAACAGTCGCATTCGAGTCCGGGCCGGTCCAACAGCGCAAAACCTTCGGGGGAAACGTCCACTCGTCTAAGAAGTAGGTCGGACACTCCTCTGACTCATAGCGGCTGTCTGACGGGTCGCACTCGGGCCCGAAGTCACATTTGCGGCACCATTTCACGTATTGCCTCCAGTTCTCCCCGTCGATACACTCCCCCGTGCGCACATTGACGACGAGATAGTTGTTCGGCGGGCACCGGTCACCCCCAGGGTAGCCGCGTCTGTGAAAAGCAAACATCCACTTCCATAGGACCTCGTCGACAAAAATCTCAAACGTCTGGACTGTTGCAAACGCGTGAATCAGACGTAAAGCAAAAGTGAAAGTCCAGTTCGAGTTGAACAAGTACTCGCCGCCTGGGAGAGCCTCGAGGCGGACGTGTTGTACCGGCGTCGACTCGTACTCGGGGGCGTTCTCCATGAGGTCGGGGATGGTGATGGCGAAGACGTCGGCTTCATAATTGACCCAGTGGTACGGCGCGGCTTCCGCATCGTGAAAGACTTGGACATAGACCTTCTTTTTGATCAGGTGGGTGCGAGACTCGCGGCATGCGTGCATCAGTGGCGGCGGCGGGGTCGAGCGGTCCGGGACGAATTCGAGGTCGCTCGTCTCGACATACTCGGTCAGGATGTCTCTGTACGCAGCGGCGGCCGTTTCCCAGATCTCTAGCCGGAGCTCAAGAGGTAGTCTGGTGAACAGCTGGAAGGATGCCACGGTCGTCAATCAATGGCGGGGTCAATCGATGGATGGTGATGTTTGCTGATGGTCGCGGTGGCCGAGGAGGTAAAGAGGAGATGAGGCAATTCATTTTGACACTCCTGTGCCGAGAAGATTAGGGTTAAGACATTTGTGCTCGCCGACGACGTGTGTTGGAAGCCCAAGTACCTCGCCAGATGTGTGATGATGGTGATGAGGGCATTCGGGCCCGTTCGTACACGAACGCTCCCGAACGGACAACTGTGAGAATGACGGGTACTTAGCCGGGAGCTAAAATCAACAGGAATATTTTCCGAAAGAAGCGTTTCGCTTACTACCTACTTACTCTGTATAGCATAGCGCTGCTTTGACAGCTCCCCCTGAACTCATTACATCAATCCGACACCACACCAAATACCTCACCGCAAACGGGATCCCTATCTACCTTACATCTTGACATTCCACGTCATGACAGCTAGTCGTATATGCTCTCTCTGTCCTCAAGGCTCGCCATGCCTCACCTATGAAGAAGGCACCCTGCTAAGCCATGTCCACATCCCGGAACTCGTCTCGTAGGGCATTGGCCGTCTAAGTTATAGTGCTTCAAAGGGCACTATGGGCTATAAATATTGGCTGTCATAGGGCACTACGCGCTAAATTACAGGGCATCTCAGGGCGTAGCGTAGTGGCCTTACCATTGGAGGCATTTCCCGATTTCAATAGGTGACCCTAGTGACAATTCCAACCCAAAAGGCCCCATTAGCAGGCATCTAGAAATAGTCTTCCGTGGAGGGCGGACCGGATCTCGAATTTCCAATAGGTACGGTCATATGTGCTGGAAGAGTCGGTCGCGGATTCATCTTAACTTCAGGAGAGGAAGGGGATGTGCCAAGTCGGCTGAGCTTGACGTAGCTTCCGCGGCAAATGAGTGATGTGGTCTGGCTCCTTTGGTGCCCAGACTTTACAATGGATCCATTTCTTCGATAATACATCTTATGTGGACGGACTCTTGTTGCAAACGCTTTCCACGGATCCCCCATCACCCGTGGATGGCCTTGACAGCCAAGACATATCAAGACCTCTGCCCGCCTCCAAGCCAGGCGACGACCCAGCGATCCACATGGCCAAGACCTACCGCCGTCTTGCGTCCGATGAACACAATGGAGTCTGGTGTCGCGATGCGCTCGCCGGGGCCCCACGGGGCCGTTTCCTGGTGCACGCGGGGTCAAGAAAGATCCGTCACCTGCCGCTGGCGACGACTTGGATCCTGAGCTATAAATGAGCCTTTCCGAGCTGATCATGAAGTTGTTTCATCCAGAAGCTCACGCTCCTTCCTCGAATAGCATCTTGACGCCCACGAAAAGCATGGCTACCACGAACGCCGAGGCCCCTAGCCACCGACAGCACAGCGATGTCATCGCCGAGAATGTCCATGCGCGTGGGTTTGAAGAAGAAAAGCGCGACATCTCGGCAGAACATTCGGATCATGGCCTGGACGAGGAGAAGCCCGGCCGACACGTTCCATCGGTAACAGCTCCCATGGAGGCGCTGGGCCTTGAGAACTGGCAAGAGCTTGAGAAGAAGGTCGTCAGACGGCTGGACATGACGCTCATGCCTATGCTCTGGGTGTTGTACTTGTTCAACTACCTCGACCGCGCATCCATCTCGTGAGTCTGCAGATGGTATTTGCCATGGGAATGAGGCTGACAGAACTGTAGGCAAGCGAGACTTAGCAGCTTCGAGGCTGATCTCGGCCTGAGCGATTCGCAGTTTGCGACTTCCGTTGCCATTCTCGTTCCAGGGTTCGTTGAGTAAATATCAATCAGGTCTTATCATGCTAATAGTCCCAGCTATGTTGCTGGCCAGATCCCGTCGAACATGATCTTGCCCTACGTCCGACCCAGCATCTACCTCCCCTGCTGCGCTCTCGTCTGGTCCGGCGTGTCTGCTGCCACCGCTGGGGTGACCAACTATCAAGGCCTACTCGCCTGTCGCGTCATGTTGGGCGTCTGCGAGGCACCCCTTCTTCCTGGTGTAAGTGACGACCACAAATCGCGATCGGAGTCAAAGTTAACCATCCAGGCTATCTACGTTATGAGCTGCTGGTACACCCGCAAGGAGATGGCTGTTCGCTGCGCCGTCTTATACACTGGTTTGGTCTTGGCCATGGCCAGCTCCGGTCTGATCGCCGCGGGCGTCTATCAAGGGCTCGAGGGATCGCTCAACATGGCCGGCTGGCAATGGCTGTTCATCGTCCTCGCTATCGCCGGTTCGGTGTGCGCGATAGGCGCGCTCTTCCTGCTTCCCGACTACCCCGACTCAAAGACTGGAAGCTCTCGTTGGTCCATGACCGAGGATATGCGCCGTCTGGCCGTTGTCCGAATCCAAGCCGATCGCGTCTCGGTGCCTGGCGCCAGGAGCAACAGCATCTGGTACGGACTCAAGCTTACCTGCCTGGACTACAAAACTTGGATCTTTGTGGCCATCAACATCTCCATTTCTGCGGCATATGGTTTCCTCAACTTCTTCCCGTCGATCGTCCGCGGTTTCGGCTTCGAGTCTCGCACAACCACGCTGCTGCTCACTGCTCCTCCCTACGTCTTTGCAGCTGTCGGGTCCCTTGTCAATGCCCGCAGCTCTGATCACTTCAAGGACCGCGGATGGCATCTTTCTGCCCCGGTCGCCGCGGCCATTGCTGGCTACATTGTCTGCTGTGCTACGGGTAGTGTCCCCGCTCGCTACGCAGCTTCCTTCCTCTACATCGGTGGCATGTTCTCGGCCAACCCCCTGATCAACACCTGGCTCGTCAGCACCCTGGGTCGGACTCCGGAGAAACGAGCGACGGCAATTCCGGTGATCAATGTTCTCGGTCAAATTGGCAACCTGATTGCGCCCTACTTCTTCCCCGACCGGGATGAGCCTCGCTACCTGATGGCCTTTCTTCTGATGATGGGGTTCGCTGCGATTGGTATCGCTTGCTGCATGTTGCTCAAGTACGTTCTGTACAGAGAGAACCAGAAGCTGTACAAGCGTTCTCAGGAGGAGGGCACCGTCTACAACCCATACACGCTGTAGTGTCTCGACGGCCGGGGCTGGTGGAGGCACTCTGTGACCACGTTGGACTCCCGCTTCATTCCGACATGCCTGGAGGTTTGGGACGGCTGCCATGCTGGTACCTGAAGTTGGAACTGCCTATACTTGCCTAGAAATACACATACCGTGTACTCAGCTCTGGATGCGAAGCTTATGACTGCCTTTTCATCGATCACTCTACCGTAGCAGGGCCTCCCTACCTGCTTCTCCTCTGCACCTACTTCTCCTCTATCCCTGCTTCTCCTCCGCACCTGCTTCTCCGCTGCACCTGTTTCTCCTCTGCACCTGCTTCTCCTCTACATCTGCTCGAGCCCTCTGCAGCACGCAACTCATATTCCAACTGCCTTGCCGACTCCTCGTGCATCCCCCGGCGGAGCAAGCTCAGCTCAATCTTCTTCTTCCCCCATTCCGTGAGCTCCCCGTCCGGGCCCAGGCTCTCAGGCTCCAGTAGGTGTGGTGTCTCATTGGAGACCTGCACCCTCCGCGCCATGTGATCGGGGTATGAGCCCAGCGCAGCCGCGAAGACCCCATTAATCTCTCCGCACAGAGCGGTGGCGAGCGTCGCCGTGGCCATACTCGTCACACTGATTTGCACGCAGTCACCGTCCGAAGGCCGTACATTCCTGACGACCATGCTGTCGGTATCTCCGTCTCTTGACCTGGTCCAAAGCTCGAGCCTGCGCAGCCTCGGCATCGCCGTTAGGCTGAGTCGTGCCAGACGACGCAGTAACGCCACTCGACGTATCGATTTGGTGCGAGGGTCTAGAGTGCTGGACGTCATGGTGAAATGTTCGATATGCTTGAGCTGAGCGTTCGTCGAATGTGGGAGGGCTCGCGCGAACGCTGCAAGAAGGTCTTCAGCGTCAAGGAGGAAGGAGATGTCTAGCATAGTCAGCTCTATGAACATTGCGCGATGCGCAAGCCCGTCTGCTAGCTGATCAGGTGGAAGAATTGGTGGGCGCAAAGGGTCCCGGTAGTGTAGATCGGAGGGTCAAACTCTCTGTCGGACCGTCGCATCATGTCATTGGTGTCGTAGACAATGTTCAACTTGTTCAGGCGGATCGGTAATGCAGAAACAAGTTCAAGATACCCTAGCTGGTACCTCTGCTGCTCCCTGTGTGTCTGATGCTGCCACACCTCGTGCCGGAGACTCTGGAGGCTCGGTAGACCATCCGCGACGAGTTCTTTTAGGACATCGGTCGACAAGTGTCTGTAGTAGTGTCTCCTGATGATGAGGGCGCCAATGCAAGGGGCTCTGGTAAAGCAAGGCGCTGTCTCCGTGGGATCCTCCCCGTGTAGGATGCCATGGATCCAGGACCGGCGGTGGTTAAAGCAGCTCGGGATGGATGTAATCCTTTTTTTCTCCATTATACGAGTCTTCTTCTTCCCTTTTGCGTCCTTCAATCGCATCCATGCCGGGCAAAGATGACCCCGACGTAGGTCCGCTCGTTGGAGGGCGTCCCTGTAAAACTCATAGGGCGCACCAAGATAGTACCCAGGCGCGAAACGGGCGTCTCGGATGCCGTGCAATCCGTCGCTGGGAGAATATGCGCCCAGATCGAGCTCAATAAGCCGCCTGGGTTGACCGTTGTGCAGCAGCTCCCATTCGGACATGATGCGCATGAACTTCTTGAGAGCCAGGATGAAGATAGAGTCGTTGGTCTGGGCCGTGGGGGCGTCCTCGGTCTTCTTGCAAACGTTGCAGTCGTACTCTGGTAGGCGGATGCGCAGGAAGATGCGCTCGACGAACAGCTGGCGAGCTTTGCTGCTGCCGACATACTCTTCAAAGGCGTCAAGACGGTCTTGATCGAGGACGAGGAGGCGAAAATTTTCGTGCCGAAATTCGTGGTGCCACTCGGAGCACACGAGGGGCAAGCTGGTCAAAGGGGGGGTGGATCGTGTCTTCTGGCGAGGAATGCTCGCGCTTAAAGTAGTGGAAGATCATGAGCCGAAGCTCAGCAGGGAGGACGGCCCAGCTCATGATGGCGCGTGGTGAAGGATATGAGGGGTGATGATTGCTTGATGGGTAGGCCCTGCCGGATTCATGTTGAGGGCAAGCCATTTAAATGAGCCCGATGACTTGAACGCCATTGTGAAAATTTATCTTTCGTGGCTTGCGCCATGGGTTATGAAGTCCACGGTTTTGAAGCCTTCGTGGCGACGGTGCGAGATAGGAACACGCAACGGACATGTCGTCGACAGCGGTGTGTCAAAGATGTGGGTGAGAGATGGTGTTGAATCTGCGGAGAGCAATCCCCCGTATTCGATGCTTGATGGTACTGAAAACTCCGACAAGTGATAAGATGTACGGCAAATACGTCTACTGGCTCTCGAAATTCCATCATTCTCCCATTGCTCATTGCTCAGCTGTGCAGCGACATCGAATTTTGTTTGAGGCCTAGCGAGGCGAGACAGCCACCACGTGCAGCTGTGGCCATATTGGCGAGTGGTGGCTAGTGTTTTGCGGAAAGCCGTTATTAGAAAGCGGGAAGCAGGATGCTGTTGGCATTACTGACCGGCCCACGATTTTCTGTCATGTTTAGTGACACGTTGAAGCTTTCCTTGATGCCGAATAGTAAGACGGCACGTCTGTGGCCGCTGCTAATCTTGGGTCAGTAGGCGTGTTATTGGCCGGGCCGCGACCCGGGGCCGGCTTGCTGCATGACATCGGGCGGTGCTCTGAACCAGCGCAGTGGCTTCGGCATTGGGCTTATTTCTCCAGGAAACAAGCTCAAAAATAAGCTCATTAAAAAGCTCGTTACACCGGCACGCGCCACAGGGGTCGAAAGGCGTACCGTGATGCCCCGATGCACGATGGAGGACGAAGTTTGCCTTGTGGGATGTAGTCTAGTTTCAGCTCTTCATTCGATTGACCCTCGTTGTGCATTTTAACGGGAGATCCAAGATTAGCGAGGCGTGCCAGGTTCCTGGAGCTTGTGTTGAAGGCCCATTCTCGAAGAGCACGACGTCTGCACGCCTGCAGCTATACTTCAAACCTGGAGGCACCGGCTAGGAAACTGCATGCAGACACAGTTCAATCGAACAAATCATATTGACTTGCCTCTTTCATTCCAACCCGCAGCAATTGATGTCAAGCATTAGCAACAAAGCGCTGGCACTGCGAATCCCAAGTTGGGGGCCAAGAAGAGTAGGCCGCGGGGAAGCCTCAGCTAAGATGCTTCAGCCCTCCCCCGAGGGCTGAGCAGGGCAGACTTATCCCGCTGAAAACGCCGCCTCCTCACTTCCACCAATCATCCCGCCCAACGATGAGGCCTTTACCCCTGAGCCGAGTGCATGTCTAGTGCCTGGCGGGCAAGGCTGTTGCTTACTTCAAATTTCTATCAAACATCAACCAAGACACAGAATGGCCTCTCCACATGACTTGATGCTTATTTTGAGGCCGTCGAGAGAGCCCCTGGGGCCAAGGAAAAAGCCTTGCTCATGCAGACCTCCTTGCACAAGACTGACCAGAATATGACGAGCAGGGTTTGGACATCTTGAGATGGTTGCAATGGCTCGTTCGTCATGCTTCTTCTTCAACATTATTCGTTGATCGACATGTAAGCCATTTCGAAGACGAGGGCATGAAGGATGCCTTGCCATTCAACGAGAACACAGTGATGGCCAAGGTTGAGCATCAGAATAGAGTGACCAGGAAGAATGTCATCTTGAGAGAAACATGGACGAAAAGCGTGGCCAAGACGAATATAAAAAGGTCGAGTTTCCTCCAGACTCTACTGTCTTTTGGATCATCACTCTCATCATCACTCTCAAGCCTCAAGCACCAGCTCAAACACTACATCTTGTCTTCAGACCCTCCAGTCTACTTCACTCTTACCACTACCCATCCATCTCACAACCCCTTCAGCCTTCAACATGAAGTTCCAGATCATCGCCACCACCGCTCTCTTCGCGGCTCTCTCCATCGCCAGCCCTCTCAACTTCAGCCCCGCCGAGGACAACAACAACCTCGCCGCCCGCGACGAAGAGGCCCTCCCCAAGGACCTCGAGCTCGCCCTCGAGCTGGCCCTCACCGAAATCACCGCCATCCCCGACGAGGTCCTCCTCAAGGGCGATGAGGCCACCAACGACTGGCTCATCGAGCACGGTCTCCGCGACAACGACCCCACCGATGAGGATGACGACAACGGCACCCCCGTCGCCGCTCGCGGCGAGGAAGTCACTTCCCTCTCTCTCTTTGAGCGCGACGAGCTCGATGCCCGCGGTGTCGTGCAGGTTGCCAAGTGCATTGCCGCCATTTCCAAGGTCATCATCTCGACTGCCATTCCCGCGGCCAAGATCCTGCGCATCAAGCGCTACCTCCAGCTCCTCGGCGGCGTCCGCAAGACTGTGCTGCTCCTGGTCCGCGCCAAGACGACTGCCCAGAGGCTCAAGCTTGGTGGACGCGCGCTGGTCAACATTGCCAATGAGCTCTTTGGCATCCAGTCCATCAAGAACAACTGCTCCAAGCTCTAGGGGGTTTGTGCGCTCAGAAGACATGGAAGGAAGGGGGGAAGGGATATGGTGGAAAGGGATTTGGTGAAGAGTGCGATACACTGGACAGTCGTTATCGGTGCGGGTGCGAGTGCGATTGAAGGGGAGGCGAGTGCGAGTTTTGAGTGTACATATTTTCCGAGTCAAAGTATCTATGTTTTACACTGCTTCAAATTTCATTGGTGATAAACGAGAAGCACGCGACTACAGCTCATCATGAGCTTCGGGTGCACCCTCGGCGGCACCACCCTCGGCAGCATCAACCTTGGCGGCGCCAGCCTCTGAATCCTCCTTCGACTGACCATCCCACGGATCAACCTGTCCCTGGGAGATGGCAACAATGAACTCATCCACGGCATCCACGGTAAGCGCATCGCCAGTCCCGGCGAAGGGGAACACCTGGCCCACGCTAGGATTGCTCACGCTCACGCCCTCTCCCGCCGCACCCCCAGGAACGCCCAGGCCAGTGACCATCTCAGGGTACGCTTCCGAATCGACAGTGACGAAGGTCAAGAATTCGACGTACTTGCGAGCCATGGGGCGGATCTTGTCGACCCAGGCGGCGCGGTTGTCCTCAGAGGGAGAAAAGTAGTAGACGAGAGACTTTCCAGACTACACCACCGAGTCAACACTGCCAGCAGCAGAGGCAATGGGTCACTCACCTGCATGTACTCCCCCTCATTGCGCCTCGTCAGCTCAGGGATAAGAGGAGTAGCGCACTTCTTAACGAAAGCCTCGAGAGAGCCGTGCTGCTCCAGCTCATTGGTGCGGGAGTATGCGCCGTCGAGGTTGTTGTAGCACTGGACGACACCAGTGTCGGTGGCTGGTCCCCTCGACATGCCGAAAGAGTAGCGGTCGCTGTACCTAGCCGCAAGCTCACGGAAGCGTTCTTCAAGCATTACTTCGTCCTTGGTTCCGGCCGGTGGGACCTGGGCGATGACGACGACATTGTCGCTGGGGACGAAGACTTTGGATGTGGCGGGTTCGAGGTCGGTGACGGCTGGGCGGGCTGTTCTTCGGAGGAATTTTTGGATTCTGTGAGGGCTCGTCAATGGACATCTTCCCGAGGGGCGAGGGGGCTGCGTACTCCTTTGACTTTCTGGGGCCCTTGTATCTGGTCATCGAGCCGTCGCGGCGGTAGAGGCGGATGGTGGGGAAGGAGACCACGTCGAGAGAGGCGCAGAGGTCAGGCTCGGAGAGGCAGTCCACCGAGAGCTTTGCGCCGACGGCGGCGGTGTTGACTTTGGTCCATTCTGGCTCGAGGCGCTCACTTGCTTGTCTGTGAGGTATGTGAGCAGTGATCAAGACTGGGTGCGACCGTGGTCTCGCTACTCACGTCGAAGGCGCAAGGACTGTCAATCGTCAGTAAGGGTTCCGCCAGAGGGGCACGGGACACCTACACGCTACCAAAGTCGTCTCCTTCTGCAGAGACTCCCGCACCGAGTCGGCAGATGCATGATCCCAAGCATACGCGCCATGCGCCGCAAACGCATACAACGGTACAAATGTCGTGATCCTCATTTTGTCGTCTTCTTGCAAGGTGTCATCGTCAACTTTCCGCACGCCGAGGCGGGGTGGTCTCGGGGTTTTGATCAATTCAAGCTTGGAGCTTCCCCTGTCACCGCGGCGCCTAGAACAGGGGGCCTGGCGATGAAACCCCTGACGGCTTCTTCGACGCCTGAGCACGGGACGAATAGGCTGGCGTTCAGGGGAGCATCTGACTCGCGCCGTTTCACATTAAGCTTGGGGAGTGCCCCCGCGATGACCCCTCGACCCCTGAAAGTACCCATTTGACGTGTGACACGACTCTTTTAAAGCTCCAGCTCGCTCCGGGGCAGCTTTAGATTAATATCGCGAGATTAACAGACCCTCATACTCGTACAAGCACACCCTCGACATGATGCGCAGCGCTGCAAGATTGGCCGCCGCCATTGCGGTGTCCCTCGCCTTCATCGGCCCCGCGGCGGCTCACGATACAGCACAGGCACCGCTCAACACAGACGACTACGAGTGCACACATCCAGCCTACAACGTTCACCTCCTCTCCAAGTCGCCCCTCGTCATCTACCTGTCCGACTTTATCACCCCCTCGGAGCGCAAACACCTTCTCGAGCTGGCGTGAGTTCTGGCCCCTTCGCCTCAACTCCCACCTAGGCTATGTCCGCTAACTTCAATGCCAGCGCCCCTACTTTCTCGCGCTCCGCCGTCCTCGACCACAGCTCCGGCGGCGCATCCCAGAACCAAGTCCGCACCTCCCAATCAACATCCATCTCCCGTCTCGACCCCGTCGTCCGCTGCGTCCAAACTCGCGCCCTTCTCTTCCAAGGCTTTGACCCCTCCTCTCCCTATCTCCGATCCATTCTCGAGCCCCTCCAGCTCGTCAAGTACGGTCCAGGCGAACACTTCCACTTCCACACGGATTGGTTCACCGACCCATCCGGTACAGGCGGCGCCACCGGCCGAGCCGGCAACCGCCGCTCCAGCTTCTTCGGCTACGTCCATGTCGGCAACGATACCACGGGCGGCGGCACAAACTTTCCCCTCCTCGACAGTCCTGACGAGGGCGGGAATGGTTTCGACTGGTGCGCCTTTGTTGACTGCGACACCCCGTATGAAGATGGCGTCACATTCCGTCCCGTCGAGGGTAATGCCGTCTACTGGGAGAATCTCAACTCGGATGGCACGGGTGATGTGCGCACCCTCCATGCCGGTTTGCCCGTGACGACGGGGAGTAAAGTCGGCATGAACATCTGGACGCGCCAGGGGCCCCTCCCGGATGAACTGCTCGGGGAGAGTGCCTAATGAAACATTTGATTGAAAAGCGAATATCGGTTTTTTTTTTTTTGAATTCAACACTTTGAACAGATCTAGAAGCTCCGTCTATGCCTTCAGTGCCGTACATGTCCTCGAAAACACAAGGGAGGCAAAATGTCTCCTCCAACGCCGTTCCAGACAAATGGTATACAAGAAAGAAGGCTCGCTCTCCGCCCTGAGCGGCCGTAAAACACCAGACACCCAGTATGTGCGCCCCCCAAGCACCATCCTCTTCGAAGCGAGACGCAGCCCTGAAACCCCCGTTGGGTGACTATCTATGGCACCTCGGGGAAGTCCGCCTTGTTGCAATCCTTGTGCTTCTCGATAAAGTCCTGGATATGCTCCAGGTTCCACCCACTGACGAAGCGGTCCTTTTCCTTATCCGCCGTCGTGACAGGATGTCCCATCTTGAAGTGCCAGCTGAAGCCGCAGAGGTTGTCCTGCCAGCGCCACATGTAGCACCCGCTCGTCTCCGCACAGGCAGCGCTGCACGCATCCGGGCTCTCGTGGGCCTTGGACTCCAGCTCGGTGAGGGGCTCCTTCTTGCGTCGGCCAAGCTCCCAGTCTTCGAAACGGCGACCGTTGGGGTCTTCGACGAGGTAGTACCGATCTTCGGCCTTGTTGTCCCAGTCGATGCGGCGCTCTTGGAGGCGCGGGGCCATGAAAGCTTCATAGACGTCGCGGATGCGGGTGACGGGTGGGGAGGCGCGGTTGGCGGGATCGTTGTAACGCTTGGTCTCCCATTCCCAGAAGGTGGCAATTTCTTCGCTGTTCATGTGGTGCATTGTGACGAGGGGCTGGCACCAGTGATTGGTGCTGTAGGGGAGGGTGAAGGGCTTTTCGCCGTTGATGGTGGGCCACTGGAAGTCGTTAGGAAGGGGGCAAGAAGAGTGTGAGAATGATGAAGCATACCATGTTGCGCACGCGGGTGGTCGAGGTGTTGTCGACGGACACGGCAAAGACGTAATCGCCGCAGCAGACCTTGCTCATGACGGGCTCCAGCTCGTTGGCGATGCCGGGACGATCGCCGATGGCCTTCATCGCAGTCTGGGAAACGAGGTAGCCCGATCCACCGTGAGCGAAGCTGTAGCCGCCGAGCATCGTCACACTACCCAGGTAATGCGACTTGGTGTGGTCGAGCTTGGGCAGCCACTGCATCAGGGTCGGGAAGAGGACGTAAGTGTCGGCATCGACAAACAGGTACCAGTCGTAGTTGGGGCGCAGGGCGTAGACCTTTTCGGCCATGTGGACGTTCTTGTACTTGTCCAGATTCCAGCCCTCATTCTTATCGGTGGCGAGCTTGTTGCAGCTCTCCAGGTCGACGGCGCAGGCCTTTTGGCGGCGGTAGAGGTCAAAGTCGCGGTTTCCCTCCATGGTGGTGTTGAGGATGGTGTCGAGGCTGTCGCGGATATGGTAGCCGGCGATGGTCTCTTCGTGGTCCGAGTAGATGAAGTACTCGGGGAGACACTTGAGCATGGTGGACACCTGGGTGGGAATCTTGTTGTAGGATTCGGTTGCGCCAGTCTTCATGACGACGAGGACGCGGCTGGTGTCGGGGAAGGTGTCGCAGATGGGATCGTGAGGGCGGAAGGGGAGGTCCTCGGTGGCGGCAAAGCCGGCGGGCAGAGGGGACTGGCCGTTACCCGTGGGAGGCTTGATGCCGTGCTTGTCTTCGTAGTAGGAATCCTCCTCTTCGGGATCTCCAAGGCCTTCACCTTGCTTGGGAGGTGGTGGTGGTGGCGGCGGCGGAGGCGGCGGTGGTGGTTGACCATCGTGGGGTTTCGGCCTGGAGCCGGGGATGTGGTGAGTGTAGCCTGTTGAATCGGTCGACCAGGCGCCGAGACCGTGAGAGGTGAGGGCGAGGAGGACGACCGACCCAAAGACGAGGGCGAGGATGGTGATGGCGCGACGGGACAACATGCTGACGGGTTGGAATAGTCTCAAGATTGTGTCATGTCGTCTGCCCTCGTAACCCATTTGTCGCAACTGTTGGCGCAAGTCGAGTCGAGTCGAGTCGCGGGAGTCGAGTCCTGTCGGCCTCGGGGTGACAATGCGTGATTGTAGGGCGACAGCCAAGGAAACTTGGCAACCACACGGACACAAGAGACAGGCGGCCGGTCTGCTTGGGAGAAGAACGACAAAAAGGTAAGATGCAGAACGAGCGCGCGGGACAGCGGGAGAAGGAGAATAAAGGAACAGGCCTTGGTTCCACTGGCAGGGCAGAGCTGAGCAAGGATGTCTGACGGCTTACCACGTCTAGCATTAGTCTTTGCCTCCCCCAGGCTAGGAGCAGCCCGACCTGATCCGCCAGCCGCTCCATCGCTTTCGGCATCTTCCTCCCAAGGGGGGGTCGGGTCCAGGCCAAGTCAGTGCCAGTGCCAATTCCTGCGCCGTGGGGCACCCGGACATGGGATGCTCCAATAGCGACTTGGAACTCCGCCAGTCGAGGTGGGGGAGACAGGACAGACAGACGAGCACTTTGCCAGGGTTCCGGATGGGATAGGGGCCTTGGGCCCTGGCATGTCACGGTGCCCAGGCGACATTCCCCAAAGGAGCCGCGGGCTTGGGACCGAGACCCCACGTGCAGGCAACAATGGGTTGAAGACGAGAAGTGGCGATGATCGCTGGAACGAAAGTGATGAGTCGAGGGATGATAAGAGCCGAGGGAGAGCCAAGGGAACGTACGGTACTCTGTGACGCGGTCGGCCGGTAGTGCCCGTTCTTGCCATTGCTTGTGGTGTGGCCTGAATCATTTCGCATGCAGCTACTTTTCTATTTCAGTCGGTATACTCGGCCGAGTTAGCACTCATTGCTGACGGGTCAGCGTTGGTAAACATGTGAGTGATAACAGAGGTACTTCTGTCAGCTGCCATTTTATTGGATCCCTCCTAGTTCCCTCGGTACCGCTGCGCCATCATCTAGGGAATGGCCGCTGTTTTTCTCGTCCAAGACCTTTAAAACCAACGGGCGCGCCGATGATACATTCCATCGCGGGCATGTTCCCTCCATCTATCCCTCGATGGCGCTGGCCTTGCTGCAGCCTCTCCGGAGGGACCTCGTCAAACTACCGCAACGAGAAGCAAACGCAGCGCGCCCAGGGCGACCTGCAGGAAGACAAACTGAAAGCACCCAACGCGGGGGAGACTGACTGCTGCCAGGTACGTTGCTAGGACAGTGTCGCCCTATCTGAGACCAAACGCCCACCACCCGAGACGGCAAAGGGACGCGTGAGACACACTAAACCGGCGACTCTGGCATCTGGCTCGGCTCTGTTTTCTGAATTGTCTCGCTCCGAAGTGAACGAGAGACAAGACTCAGCATCGTCCGCTTGTGCTCATCCAGTCCACAACCCCATGTGCGCCCCTGATTGGAGTACAGCCGCTGGCCCGCATGAGCCGTGCCGGGAACACGAGAATTTAAAGTGAGCTCCATTTGAGCTGCAGCAAAAGTATAGGGGGGCCCTGGCTGATCCCCCTGAAGCCCGGGCGCAGGGCTGAGATGATGCACTGTGGGCGAAGCAGCGGGACTTGACAGTCCGGAAAGACATGTAGAGAGAATAAGTCACCTCGATAGGAAGACAGTGCGATCTCACGAGGTGGGAACACTGTGTTCAATCTTGACCCCCCTGTTGCGCCGAATGGAGGAAATGCTCAGGCGGGCAGTGACAGTCACTCGAATTCCCCTCGAGGGAACACCGCTGGCAAGAAAGGCAGGTCTCCGTTGATTCCTCGATAGGCAGCATTCTGCGCGGGCAACTTGCCACGGTCGCCTGTTGCCCATTGCCACTGCACTCAATCACGCGATGATGCGCCCCAAAGCCACAGCGCAGGCGAACCCATTAAACATGCTCCCAATCGCTGCAACCGTCAAGCCACGCAACATCCACCATTCCATTCCATCATCCCACCCGTTCTTTGTCCCGCTCCGTCTCCTCAACCTGGGCACGACCAAGCTTTCGCCCAGCCTGACGGCGTCGAGACCCTGGTACTCCATTCCTCCGCCAGCTCCGGTCGCGCCTCGCCCCTGAAGCAGGCCCTAAAACACAACCACCACTGACAGCGTGACCAGACCCTTGACCACGATCGGCTCGCGACCGATCGAACGGCCCCGGCAGCAGCTTTGACAGCTCAACTAACCACGGTCGCCCGGGTGCTTTGCGTTGCAACGGTAATCAATTCGGCGTCATCGCACAGCAATGCGCCTTCTACCGCCACGTGCGCAGCGGTGGCGGCATGGCTGCTGATTCTCGGAGCTCTGGTCTCCGCTCCGTTCACGGCATGGCTCCGAGATGTTTGCAGAGCCGCAGCTGCTTCTTGTGACCGCCTCCGTATGTAGATGTGCCTCTGGTGTTGTTCGGGGACGTGTTGGCCAAGAGGGGCTGGAGATGGGCTGGGACCTATGGTGGGCGAGTGTTGATGAGGTCCATCCATCGTGGTAGCCTCTCCCTCTCACAGTCGCTGCATGTCTGTGTCTGCCCTCGAAAGCATGAGACGACAGGCGTACAGACCGACATCACATCGCATGCTGAATGCCATGCTTTATGTATTCTGCTGCCAACCTTGGCACCAGATATGTATTCATCGCGTCGTCATACTCCGGCCCATCGGGCACCTAACACCATTGCGAATGCCTTCGGGCTTCCCCCCTACTTCCCCATCAACTCGACACCACTCCTCACAACACCCACCACCGCCCCCGTCTGGATCGTCTCGCTCGCACCTCCCGCCATGCGATGCTCAATGTTCGCCAGCCCATCCAGCCACGAGATCATCACCTCAGGCTTCACCTCGAGCTTGGAAATCTCCTCCGCCAACGACGTGATGATATCCGCCAGCGCCAGGCCTCGCGACGCCTTGAGCGTGTTGATTGTCGACAGACACGACGTCACGTCCGAGTTGTTCAGCAGCGTGCTCAGGATCTCCTGTACCGCGTCTGGTGGCGGCGCCGCGATGCAGCTGTAGATGGTGTCTGTCGTGATCGTCTCCCGCACGATATCGGCCTCTGCCACCTTGGGCGCGCCTTTGGGCTGCAGCGGCGTGCTCGAGGCGTGGCATGCCTGTAGAACGTTGAGAGCCCTTCGCATGTCGCCTTTGCTGAGCTTCACCAGCGCTGCCGTCGCGTCTCCCAGTATCTGGATCTTCTCCTCTTCCACAACCTTGTCCACTAGCACGCGAATGTCCGCCTCCTTGAGCGGGCTGAATCGGAACCGTGTGCATCGCGAGAGCAGCGCTGGGGAGAGCTTGTGGGCGTAGTTGGCAATGATGCAGAATCGTGTGTTGGCCGTGTACTTCTCCATGATGCGACGGAGAGCCATTTGTGCCGTGTTGGTCATGGCATCTGCCTCGTCGAGGATGATGAGCTTGAACCCCGCGATACCGCCGCCCCGCGCCGCCGCACCGATTGTGAAGATCTGCTTGGTGGACGCAAACGTCTTGATCTGCTCGCGCACAACGTCGATGCCACGGTCGTCAGAGGCGTTGAGTTCAAGCACCATCTGTCGCATGTTTGCCGCGCCGTAGATGCGTCTGGCCAGCGCCAAGATCGTGGACGTCTTGCCGGTACCGGGAGGGCCGTAGAGCAGGAGGTGGGGGAGTCGGTTTGAGTCGACAAACTTGTTGATCGTCGCGAGGATGTCGTGGTGACCTGACACGTCGTCGAGGGACACTGGGCGGTACTTTTCGACCCTGGGAGATGACTGTCAGCGAGAGTCTTGGGGTGCGGATGGTGGCACACCTACCATGGCAGGCTGTCCTCTGCTTCAACGGGCAGATTGGCGGCGCTCCGTTTGCCCTTTGATGTCTCCGACGTGAACACAATGTCGTTGGACGTAGGGACATCAACGTCCATATCTTCAATGTCGGACATGATGGCGGTGGAGGTTGGAGCTGCGGTGATGGTGTTTGTTTGTGGTACTGTCGCTGGCAGATTTGGCAAAGCTGCCTGCTGAATTGAAGCTTTGGCCGTCGACGCGTTGCGACGCGGTTGGGAGACGCGTCCACGTGACCACTTAAGCTGGCTGGTGGGGCCAAGCCATGGAAGCCACAGCGCGTCGCGAATGTGTGGCGTCGCCTCAACCCCCTGTCCTTCACGCGGCATCCCCCGTCCCTCTCGTCAACCATCCTCGAAGACACCTAGTCTGACATCAGCACAGCCCCTGTCCATCGTCCTACAGCGATCCCACGGTAGCATTTACCATGAATCTCTGTTCTTCCCCCTCTCCACGGAGGTCATCGATCGACATCGCACCGTGAGACTACCTTTAGCGATTCAACACCATCACGGACGTCCGACGGCCTCGCAGAACCCGACACGACCCCACTGACAGGGAGCCCGAATCAACGTCCGTCGGATCCCAGAGATCCCGTCACACTTCGAAGCTTTCGTGTCCTCCCAGAGAAACCTTGCTGCTATGCTGCCACCAGTTCACCCCGCCGAGTCGGCTGATGCCGCGGCCATCGCCGATATCTTCCTCCGCTGCTTCAACGATGACTACTTTCAGACGCTCTTTCCACAGAATGAGCACGGACATTCTTACATGAAAGATGCATGCGAACTCTTCCTGACGTCCAAGGCACGCGGGTCTCAAGAAGGGCGTCTCTTCGTAACCCGTGACGACGCTGGTACCGCCGCGGAGCACCTATGCCCTGCCCAACGTGCCGCTGACTTGACACAGGAAACGTGGTCGGAGCCTCCCTCATTTGGATCGTGCAGCCGTCCGACAATGGTGTCTGGCCGTGGAAAGAAAGGTGGCCGCCTGCCAATGCCGGGCAAAATGACGCGCTGCTTGACGAGTTCTTCACCGGCATGGCGGATCAGCAGGAGGCAGCCATGGGGAAACGAGCCCATGTTTGTAGGTTGAAATGCTGCCTAGTGTTGATCATGACTGATGACTCCCTCAGACTTTGAGCTCGTCTTCGTCAATCCTTCCCAGCACCGCAAGGGCCACGCCACTGCTCTCGTCCAGTACGCTGCTGCTCTCGCTGATGCCCTTGGATACGAGTCGTACCTTGACGCCGAAGAAGACGTAATTGATCTCTACATCAAGCAGGGTTATGTGGCTCGCACCGATATTGAGATTACGTCCATCATGAAGCCAATGGTTCGACCACCTCTCGGAGGTGCTGGATCTGGGGGTAGGACTTCGTCCTAGTCTTCTCATTTTCTCTTTGAGGGTCGCTCATCTGCGCCGCTCGGGCCCTCTGGCCAACCCAACGCTTCGCTATGCTACAATACAGTCTCATTCATACATGCTCAGAGGCTCACATCCGCTCCACATACCTCGACATCCTATTCAATCCCGGCTGGAAAGCATCAATCACCGTCTGCCTTCTTGTCACCCGCTCCGGCCGGGGCGGTACATATGCCGCGTCCATATCCTCATCCGATGGCGGGCCTTTTCCGAAGAAGACCGCATGCACCTCGCCGCTCGGGTCATAGTACTCGCCAATCTCGGTCCCGGTAAGAATCCGGTGAGGGACGCCCATGTTGTCGATGAGACTCTCAATCTCCTCCGGTGTATATGCCTTCTTCTCCGTCGCCGTCTTCTTCGAGTAGTCGCCCGGACCGCTCGAGCCATTGGGCACGTGGAAGAGCAGGTCCACTCTCAGAGCGGCATAAGCGTATACGACGATGATCTCCAGCATGAAGCCGGTCGTGTAGAAAACCGGCTTGGTGAAAATGGGGTTTGCCAGACCCGGCCGTAACGGGTTCGCCAGCGTGTACAACCTGATGATGGCACCGGTTGCCACGAACAGAGATCCAGCAATAACCAGCGCCGTCTTTTGTCGAAGCTGTCCGACTCCGAAGGACTCAGGGGGCGGACCTGGGATCCCCGAAGTTGCGGCGAGAATCACCAGCGGCGCAACGGATAACCAGACAATCCACGAGCTTCCGACTTTCAGAGCAGTGTCGATCATACTCAGACGGTCGTCGTTACCAGCACTGAAGAAGCTGACGCTGAGCGCAATGACGTTCAGGACAATGATGGCCGGCACCGATAAGACCAGAAACAGAGTGCCTTTGCTGAAAACAGGGTTCCAGCCCACCGTGGGCAGCATCGAACGCACAATTCGCTGAGCAAAGAAAATATTGATGGCCATGATCACCACGGCTCTGAAATGGTCAGTCGTGTTCGCTCAGCTCGGATTCGGGGGCAGTACGTACCCGCCATTAAACGCGATTAGGGCCACCAGGATAACACCCCGGGTGCTGACGATGGACCAAACGATCCGAAAGATGCATGTCACGACACGGATCATGCAGAAGTCGAACATGAGATCGGAGAGCAGGAACTTGTGTCCCCGTTTCGCATTTCGTTTGTATATGCTGATGTGGAGAAAGCCTCCGAGAGCGAAAAGGACGAGGAAGACGACTGTTATCGGCAGATCAAGCGTCTTTGTTGGCACGCCTCCGAAGAACATGGCGGCGGCGGGATCTTTTACTGGAGGCGCGGCAGGAGCGTTCGCTTGTGCTGGCGGGATACCGGGAAGAGTTGCCGGCTCGGCCACGGGGTCGGTGGCTGGTGGCATAGCTTCCATGCCGGGGCTGATGCCCGTTGCTGCGGGAGATTCTGGGCGGTCCTGGGATGCTGCTGGTTGAGCTAGATCCGGCAACAGTGGTTGTGCTGGCGGCACCGGGGGTTGAGGCGGTAATGGTGTCGGGGCCGGCACCTGAATTATTTCTCGCAGGGTCTCCTGGACCGTTGCTGTTTGTGTGACGAAAAGAGTGAGCGGCTGCGTTACTGTCAAAGGCTCCAGCGTCTGCACAACTTGCACCGTCTGGACGACCTGGACTGTTGTCGTGAGCGTCACGCGGGCCGACGAAAAGAGGCCGTCGACCCGGGACACGAAATCGCCCGGCGATGTTGGAAATAACGACATGTTGTCGACCTGCGACGGTGTACTGCTGACCCTCCCAATCTGCGGTGGCAGTATGTTTGGTGTCCAGACCGCGTCTGACAAGCCGATGGTGACGGCCATGTTTTGTTGGATTTGTGCGGCGAGCCGCGGTCGATTCGTGGGTAGCGGTGGTTCATGCACCCATGGCTTCGATCGTCGATGGCATAAACTGTGCCAGGATATGCGTCAGACTCAGAGCTTGATGCCAGAACCAGGGAAGAGGGGGGCGTGGACTTGGGTAAAGGACGTACTCGTGAGGTCATAAGGGACGCGGGAAGCACAGGGCGAGCGGGTGCCCAGACCCTGAGTTGGTAGGTCCGGTGCGGACAGCGGTGGCCAAGACCAGGTAGACGGGTTCCCGAGGCGGCCGTTGCTCAAATATGGCAGAATCAAGTTCTCCCTGGACTTCCGGAAGAGGAACCTGGACTGCTGTGGTTCGATGGCCGGTGACGAAAGGCGTGGTGATGGGGAGGGGGGTTCGTTTCACGCGGCCGGCCGGATGGTGGGGGAGGCCCGGAGATGGACATCCCACACCTTGACAGGCTGACACGCGCTATGGACAGGCAAAGGGTGGGTAGCGGCATCTCATGAGAGAATTTGATGGGCTGTCAGTACTTTTCGTCTGTATTTTGCTTCGAGAAGTGACACAATGCATGTATAATTTCCTCATCAGGCCGTGGTATCCCACCGGGCCGGTGTGATGCTGCGTCAAGGCGCGATCAAGAGGCCGGCCATCGAGCATCGTGGGAGTGTCTGGGCTTTCTTGAATGGATCATTAACCTTATTCTTCCTGTGTCAATGATGGGATCTCCGAGTTTGGATGTCTTTGGATGCTGGAGGGAAGGCGGAAGGACTCCGAGGTCGAGAACGGTCGGTGGACGTCATCAGCACCACTCGGCAAGTTTGGATGCCTTGGAAGGAACTTGATCCGAGGTTTACGGAGAGATCTAGGTCACAAACCCTCCGAGATGACGTGTTCGACGCTAACAGACTCTTTCCGGGTATCGTCGATCCGAGGCCGTCCTGTTGAGGGGCCTACCCACGCTCAGTACGACGCAGTCTACATGCAGCTACGCAAACAGTCCTGTCCATTTTCTGTAGGGCTACGGCGGTCCTGTGATCGCCTGAGATCTTCTTCACGGCAGGTCCTTGAGTGACTCTTTGGCGATAGCGAACTCGGACTGAGTGTCGCCGTCTTGGCATTGAAAATTCCAGTTGGCTCTTCGGTGAGCTAGACTGTTAGGAGAGTCACCCTCACCCCCGACTAGTATCCGATGCCATATCTGATCCTCTCTTTTCTTTTCAAACGTGTCCCAAACAGATTTGCCACTGGAAAGGCTTGAGAGGTAAGGGCCACTGGGCCGGTGCCTTGGACACTTCTTGGCCTGGTATCGACAGCGTCAGTACCCAGATAGTGTGACCTGATTTTCGGCACTCGACAGCGGCTCCAAAAAGGCTGGAGATTTCTCACAAGTACCAATTGAGACAGATCTAAATTTTCGGGTTTAACTTCTCCTATGGACGCTTCCTAGCCTGTTCAATTCCGTGCGCAGGCAGTAGTTTCGATTTCAACCAGCCCCTGAAAACCTTCGACGCCCACGCCAGTGACCAAAGTCCCACAGCGCAATTACGAAGGCACGATCAGCGGTACACTCTTGAGCTTTTATGTATTCGTTATTAACATTTTATTTGATGTGTCCTTATTCTTGTTAAAGAATGCATCTAGACTGTCTCCCACGCCAGCTCATGTGTTGAATGATCAAGACCTGTGGTCTTGACAGCAGCACGTGATGCGCCCAGGCCGATGACACCCTCACAGCCTCAAACCGGCATCAAACCCAAATCACCCCTTGAGATTGCTTGCTCATCATATAGTCTGCAGATGAACTTCGATGGCCTTCGATAAGATGACGTGGTCTCTTGGCAAGTACCCTGAACAACACCACTCCACAACCAGGAGACAGATGACCCCTCAAGTTCGAAACACACGTGCTTCTGGCCATTCCATCATTTCTTTTTGTTTTTCTTTCCTTCTTTCCCTTTCATTCTCCTGCTTACCCATTCACCCTAAGGATGTCCGGTTCTCGGCACAGCCCCCTTGGCACTTCCACCCACAATGTCACCCACCGGACTGCCCGATGTCTGAAGAACATCTGGTATCGCAAACCCCGGGACGACGACGAGGCGCAGACCCGACGCTTCTTAAGTCTCTCTGTATTGTCTTCTAGAAACATGACGGCCGTTCCTTCCTGTTTCCGGTTTCAGTAAGCGGTGCGAGCGGTCCGAGGTCCTGTCCCCTTTTGGCCCAGTCGTGTGTCCGTTTCGTCTGATATTCTGACGGACCACCCAACTGGCCAACAGCGACAGGCTTGGCCGCTCCCCTTGCCTCCCCCGGTCGATAATGGTCTGGATGCAAGGGGATCTGCGGGATTCACTCGACGGGTAACCCACCCTGCGAGGATCCAAGGTCGATCTCCCCTCGCAATCAGGGGCTCCCTTCGGTCCTCGCCGAGCCACGATCACCATACAGACAGATGGCTGACGGCCCCTCAACACCCCGCTGACTGGCGCGCTTGAAACGTTTCTGGCCCTGGCTGACTCGAAGCAAACCGAAAAATGCTGTGCCGCACGGACACCCCGTCGGGTTGTGACACTTGTTGACATGGCCTCGGGTGTTCTGAACCTCCCGAGCCTCCCTAACTCCATTCGATCCCTTTCTCGGAAGTTCGAGACAAATTTCCTCTTTTAATCCTTCCCTCCCGATGCAGTCCCCGAAGTACACCGCCGAATCTCTCCCAGACTTCCCGCTCTGGTCCATATCGCGAGAGTCAGGCATCCATCCCTCCCTCCACCCTCCTCCGCCATCGCCTGCTGTCTCCCCCACATACAGTCCACGGATCTCATCATGGTCAACACCGGCCATCCAAGCAGGGCCTGCAAGCTGTGCAGAGCGCGCCGTATCAAGTGCGACGAGACCAAGCCGACCTGCCTCAAGTGCGCAAAGGCAAAAAGGGTATGCCCTGGTTATCGCGACTCCTTCGAGATCAACCTCCGTGATGAGACGCAAACAACCATCCGCAAAGCCAAGACGGCGGCCTTGAAAAAAGCCGTCAGAGATGGCAGATGTATCGAGAGCGAGGAGGTCGCCGAAGCCATGCTCGGGTCTGCCGATGCTGGTGCCATCGACTGGTCCCTTGTCAACCACACGTCAGGAAACAACGACTACGCCACGAGAAGGGTCTCCCCAGAACTGGCGCCCCTTCTGACGACAACGGCGAGCGCACAGAGACGCAGGAGAGCCATTTCGGATCTTTCAGGAATCTCAGGCCACAACCAAATGGCCGCCTCATACATTCCCGGCATTCTCGGCCTCGACTCGGGCTACGAATCTGTCCCAAGGGGCGTCGACATCCCCGTGGAACAGCAGGCTCTGCACTATTTCCTCGCCAACTACGTGCTCGCACCACCACTCGGCGTGGGCCGCGGCGTCATGACCTTTTTCCTGCCTCTGATCGAGTCACCCGGCTACAAGACATCAGCGATGAGGGCCGCCTTTCTCGCCACCTCACTGGCATCCCTAGCCGGCAGGCCAAATTCGCGCTCACTACGACCCTTGGCTGAGATGTGGTATAGCAGAGCCATTACGGAGCTCACTGCCGCCATGATGGACAAGGTCAAGTCCCGTGACAACAAGGTCCTCGCGGCCGCCATCCTCCTGGGCTTTTACGAGGGTCTAACTAGCGTCGGCGCCCTCCGCGATGTCTTCACTCATCTGAGCGGCGCTATTGCTCTTGTCAGATCCCGCGGTGCCGAGCTGCTCGAGACACCTGTCGGTCTCGGCATGTTCGAATTTGTCAGAGTTTCTGCCGTAAGTGAAATCCATGTTTTTTTCTACAGAAGCTGACCGTCAGATCCGCAAATACACTTTCCTCTTCGACGCCAGCGAGGAAGAAGTCAACTGGTGGGTTCGACAGGCCGTCTGCGATCGATTTGGTCACCATGCCCTCGTTCTCAATGCCCAGACGGCTGTCCTCCGCACTCAAGCCGACGCACTCGTCAAAGGCCCCCGGTCCGGCGCAAAGGTCGAGCAGGTCCTCGCTCTCCTCAAGAAGATCCGAGACGTCGAGCAAGAACTAGCTCGCTGGTTCGAAGAGACTCCGGAGAAGTGGCGCCGCTCGACCGTCGGCACCTCGCCCCCTATGCCACCAGCACCCGTTCCCTCCGGCCTGAGCCCGACGAGCGACTCTTACTCGGCCCCCTCCTCAGCAACGACGGCCCCAACTCGTCCCTCCTGGACCATGCCAGGAAGTAGCAACACCGCCTCGCCAGCCTTCTCACAGTCCTTCTCCTCTCCGCCTCAGTCCGCCGCCTTGCCCACCTCGCCCATCGAGCAGGACGCCGAGGCCAGATCCTATGGCAACATAACCGCCTTTCCCTCCAGTCCCATCTACTCATTCCCCAACGTCTGGGCCGCCGGCAAGTACATCAACTCCCACGTCAGCCGCATCGTGCTCAACGAGGCCGCCTGCCGCTGCATCGCCTGGCTCTGCGCGCCTGCCGACCACAAGCAGATCAAGGAGTACCGCGACGCCTTTGCAGTCGGTTGCGAGCAGCTTGAGCAGGTCATCTCGTCGACGCCCTACTTCTTCGGCTGGACCGGCGATGCCACCACCACACCCTACTTCCCCTGCGGTACCGCCAACGCTCCCAAGGGTTTGGGCTACATCTGCTGCATTTGGCCGCTGCAGACGTGCGGCACGAGCATCTTTGCCTCGAGAGCGCAGCGCGCTTTCTTGAAAGGAAGGCTGTGGGCAGTGTCCGATATCATGGGCATTGGCCAGGCCGAGGCCTTTGCAAGGGTGAGCCTCTTCTTCCGTTTCTCTTCTCTTGCTTTTACTGACTCGTCCAGTCTATCGTCGTCGGCCCGCCAGGCGCGTGAGCTCGACAGGGGGGCACCATTGGGAGGAGTCCATCATGATACCCAGGTTAGGTCCATCATAATTTCATATTCATATTCATGACTCGTTCGCAAGAGCTCATCCGTGATGCTCATTTCACCCGTCCCCGCTGGCCCCGACACAGAATTTTGTTTCCGGATCTTGACTCGTGTCGATCATCATTACCCTCCTCACACCTTCGGAGCCAGTCTCTCTCTCCTTTCCCCGCTTACAGACCCCACCGGGGATACACCTTGTCGCCATCCCTGATGTTCAGAGACTGCACATTCTGCGCAATGAAGTTGTAGCTATCCTGCCTGAAGTCGTCGTTGATCAGCTCGCCACGGTTGTTCCAGAACTGCATCAGCTTGCGGCTCTGTCCCCACTCGGGCCAGTTCATGAAGCCGCCGACGCCCTTGTTGGGGTCAAGGTTGTACACAAAGTTGGTGTAGTACGTCTGAATGCTGCGGCTGGCATAGTTGGGCAAGATCCCGTAAAACACCTGCAGCAGGTCGGCCCCGTGGAAGGTGCCGAGAATGGGCGTGCCGTAGTTGTAGCTCGCGAGGTATGACCATGCCGGCACGCTAGGGTTCTTAGCCTTGGCGCTGGTGAGGAAGACACGGCGCGTGAGGGTAAAGACAAGGTCACCGAGGATGGCCGCGTTGCGCTTGAAGCCGGGGTACAAGATGTTGAGGATGCCAGTGCGGAAAGGCGATCCCTGCGAAGGAAGCACCGAGTACGTGTCAACCAGAGTGCGCAGCTGCGTCTTGGAGGCGCCGTGGAAGAACAGGTCCGAGAGGTAGTTGACGAGTCGGTCGGTTGTGGTGACGTTGGGCTGCATGAGGGCGAACAGTGTGCCCTCATCCTCCTGGTTTCCGTTGATCATGGGCACGGCGGCGTATTTGCCCTGCGAGATGAGCACGTCGGGGCTGTCGGTGAGGACGACGCCGTCAGGACGAGGGAGGTACGAGAGCGCGACGGAGTTGTAGGACAGGATGCCAGGCATTGAGTTGGCAGCCCGCAGGAAGGTCTCGTAAGGAAGGTTGCGGAGGCAGTTGAGGGTGTCGGCGGCGTTGGCACAGCCGGCGGTGCGTACGACGCTATTGTAGACGTTCTGGCCCTTGCTGCCGTCGACAGGGTCGGCCGGGACAACGCTGCCCGAGTTCATGATGGCGCCCCGGAAGAGGGCCTTGCCGTTGTACTTGTTGTTGCCGTTGTACAGCACCATCTGGTCCAGGACCGAGATGGCGCCCGCCGACTCGCCCCAGATAGTGACCTTGTCCGGGTCACCACCGTACGCCGCGATGTTGTCGGCAACCCATTCGAGACCCATGCGCTGGTCGAGTAGGCCAAGGTTGGATGAGCCGTCGGCGAGGATCTCCTTGCCGGGCATGAACCCGAAGCCCCCCACGCGGTGGTTGACGGCAACGAAGATGAATGGCTGGCTGAGATCGATGCTGTTCAGGACGAGGGGGCTACCATCGTACATGCTGGTGGAGCCGAGCTGAAAGCCACCGCCAAAGATCCAGAAGAGAACAGGCAGCTTGGCATCGGCCTTTGTGCCGGCAGGGCGCTGCACATTGACGGTAAGGCAGTCCTCCTGGCCATTGACAGCCTGCAGGATCGGCAGGGTGAGGAGGTCGCCGATAGCATCGATGATTGCACTCTCAGCGTCGGTGGAGAGGAACATTTGAGGGCATGCGGCGGCAATGCCGGTGGCGTCGAACGATGACAGCGTCCGGTTGAGACGCACGGGAGGTCGGAGACGGAGCGGGCCGACGGGGGGCTCGGCATAGGGGACGCCAGAGAAGGTCTCGACGCCAAGAAGAGACCGTCCGACGATGGTGCCGGCAGGGGTGTTGGCGGTGACCTTGACAAGTCTCTTGTCGAGGGCAGTGGCTGGGGCGGCCGTGGCCAGGTTGAGCAGGCCCGCGAGGGCCAGAGCACCAGAGAAGAACCTCATCTTGAAGCAAGTGACTGTTCGAGATGCTTGAAACGAGGCGGGGCAGGGACAAGAAGGGAGGTCCGAAAGGTGACAAGAGGCAGTAGCTCACAATGAAGTGGCTCGAGGTGATCAACGACGGTAGATGCCGTGTGCCCTTGGTGAGAGAGAGGAATGTGGATAGGGCGGGGACCTGGGAGTTTAATAGTCGGCCAGATCGTGAGCTCCAGCTCCAGCTCCAGCTTGAGCTACAGCTTCAAAGGGCGAGCTCCAGCTGCAGAGGGCGAGCTCCGAGCTACGTCGAACACGAACCCGAATCGAACCCCAGACAGGAGATCGTCACCTGCCGATCAAAATCAGGCACGGCCGGCGGAGCTGGAGGGGCAGCAAATACCGTCTTTTTTGAGACTATTGCCAGCCAAGGTCCACTAACCAGGGTCACCGCCGCTCCAAGAAGAAGTTGCCCCGAGCAATGGGCGGGTATCGAGAAAGAAACTCAGAAACGGGGCCAGCCTGATCCCGGGACAGCTCACACGTGCCGTGGAAGACTTCGTCGAACGTACGGGGCAGGGCAAGGGTGGACCCGGCTGATAGATGCATTTCCCCACGGGGAGAAAAAGCACGAGCACGGGCTTCGTATCTGGAAGAGGGCGCGCAGGCCGGGGGGAGGGGAGAAGAATGCAACGCCATATGTGAAGAAGCGGGCGACGTCGTACACATCATGCGCGCGTCCGCTGACCTCGAGATCGCGGGGTGGGAAAGGTAAGCGACATCGGATACACGGAAGGTCCGTGAGACATGTGAAAGGGACGAACACGAAGCGGTTCCTCCTCAGCCTTGAGAGACGGGAGGGGTTTGCTCGGGGGTGGTAAGCCGAGGCAAGGCAAGGCACGAACGGAAGCCAAAGCGAGTGCCGGACGCAGACGATCGGGCTCTAGGCCAGGAACTCTGCGGAACAGCTCGACGATGAGAGGTCGGAGGGGATGGAAGCTAGAAAGGGCGCGCGAAATCTAGCGGTGACTGACCGGATGAATGTTGGAGAAGGTGTGGGTGGGGGATATGGGATGGCGGGAGGGGGAGGGGCCGTCGTATGCAAGGAAAAGGTCATCCGGTCACCGTCAGGGCTTTGCTTGGTTTGCTCATTACAAGTGCTCGGATGTGACGGCGCGGCTGGGTTGGGGGAGACCCGGGGGAGACTGGCATATTGACTCGGACGAGGTGACATGCGAGCTGACGTGACGACATCAAGGCCTTGGGCGCCACACCGCTGGGCACATATTGCCAAAGGCCTCAAGAAGCACACGGATTTGCTTGTGATCAATGCACAATCTCTCCCCAAAGCGCCCGCGGCATGCCCATCGTGGGGGTTACATTTCCCTTCGTCTGGGGGGGCTGGGGAAAACTCGGAGGCAGTGCCGAACGGTGGGAAGTTGTTTTAGCGCTGTGGCAGCGCGCTGGGCGAGGACGATCGTTGCTTTTGCGGGGTAAACCCCAGTCGATGCAACCTCCAGAGAGCGGGTGACCACGAGGGGGCCCAGCGCGGAGAAGGGCCTTCATTCAGAAAGGAGCTCCGAAAGGGAGGGGGGGAGGCGCCAGTACAAACAAGCCCATTGTCTTCTGGGTTTGGACGGACGAGGGGTCCGGATCTGGGAATCTGCTCGTCTTGCTGCAGCAATGGCGTCCAAGTGATCGTCATGCACCGGGACTTATGAAGAGCCCGAAGAGTTGAATAGTGAATAATGCGACCATGCTTGCGAGGCAGACAGCTCTGTATGTCGGACGCTAATTGTCAGCTTGGACTCTGACAGGACGGGCACGCGATGGCCTCACCGTTGCCCTCCACACACACCATGGCTGCCGCTCGGCCGGGGTCATGTCTCGCTCCGGTTCAAATGTCCCGGGACCGGGCTGGAATTAATAACTCTCATGCATTCATAAGGCAGAAATAAAACGCTGTCTCGTAGTAATCCCCGGGTGCCACCCGTCACAATGCCTCCGTGCCTGCATCAGCTGATGATGCCTTCTTCTCACATGTTAATATCAATATCCCACCGACGCCTTTCCGGCCATTGGGGCCGATGCATGCGGGTCATCTAACCTCTTTCCATCCGTAACGCCTAGCCTCCGTTCCGTGTTGAGAATGTCGCTGTGTAAGATCATGATGCTTGGATAGAGAAGCTTCCAAGATGAGTGCCAAAAAAAAGGAAAAGAATTGGGGGTGCCTCTATTGGTGGACTGTCGGCTTGGCCTCCGCCTCGGTAATGGCAGCGGCAGCCTCCTCGACTCCGACGAAGGAATTATCGATGCCGATACGGCGCCTCTTGGCTGGACCTCTTTCGTCCAGGCCCTCATTAGAGAGTTCCGAGGCGAGGTGGCGACTGGTCCAGCTGGCTGTGCTCGGCAGGGACGGGTTCCTCCGTGGGTTCGTGAAGGCGACTGTGTCACCGTCCGAATCTTCGGCATCCGAGTCGGCTGCAGGAGGATCCTCAAACAGTTCCATGCCGTCGAGATTCACCTCACCGACAAGGTCCTCGCCGAGAGCCCTAGCCAGACGCTCCTTCAGCCCAAGCAGGGGAAAGACGTCGACTTTGGTGTGTTCAATGTCCATGGTGTGGTCATCGGGCCCGGAGCGCAGCTCTTCCGCAGTCGGGTGGTGAAGTGCCGTCAGCACCTTTGCCGTCACCGTCGTGGTGTAGACCGAGAAGGTCTGGTTCCCGTTTGTAGTCAGGATGCGCAACTTGGTGTCCGCAAACTTCGGCATCGGCCGATCGCGGAACTGCCTCTTGGTAATCTTGCCGGTCATGCCTTTTGATTCTGGAGTCGCTGGGTAAAACCGGTCTTGTGCCATGGCAATGAAGGCGGCGGCGAGGAACGGATCCTGGTCCGGGTCCTTGGGGAGCACAAGGCTGACGCGCTTGGCCACCAGCGACTTGACCGCCGTGTTTTCAGGCCCGGCACGCGGCTTGTACACGGAGAACATCCGGAATTTGCGTGTGGATTCCAGCAGCGGCTTGTCAAGAAAAGCCATCGTGACCTTGCTTGACTCATCCCGCCAGAACCCCTCGAGGTGGCAAAGATGAGGATAAGGGGCACCCCAGATGAAAAGCGAGAACATGTGGTTCTTGCCACCAGCCGGACGTATCGTCCTGCCAGGATACATAATGTCGAACATGCCTCCCAAGCCGCTCATGCGGGGGGACGTAAAGACGGACTGGTCCGTGGTGATAGGCCTTCGGGGGTTGAGCACCATTTCAACACACCCGTTCATGCGGAGCAGCCTGGTCGACTGGGTCGGTTGCTTCCACGCTTCCGAGGAAACGGGTCGCGGCTTCTGGCAGGGCGGCAGTTGAACAAACTTGATGCCAAAGGCGGACAGCTGAGTGTCGGTCCACATGATCGGCTTTGCGAACAGCGTTTCGCCGGCATATTCGTGCAAGATGGAACAGAAGGAGCCTGCAACTGGCTCGTAAGCCTGGCGCACCCTGCGCTTGCGACGCTTCCTGAGCTCGCGCACACTAGGTTCCGTCGTGGAGCCTGACAGAGACCGAGCCGAAAGGCGGGTCGTAAGTTGTCTGCGCAGTGGCCCTGGCGTTTTGACAAGACCCGGCTCTACAACATCAAGCAGCCGGGGGTCGATGGGGATTGCCGTCGTGGGCGTAGTACAAGTAGGCGTGGATGTTGGGGTATTTGTGGGTGTGGCCGTAGGCATCTGTGTCAAAGTCTGGGACCCGTTGGATATTGAGCGCTGCATCGTGGGCGGGGAGGAAGAGTGGAAGTCGGCCATGTCGCGTAGTCGCCCAAAGAAAGCGTGCGTACTCCGGAAGGTGCTGTAGAAGAAGGTCTGATCAGTAGATGCCAAGAGGCACGCAGATCGGTTTTATAGACGTACTTTGTGACCAGCATCTTAAACTGGATGGGGCGAGTTTGCTTTCCGGGCGTCGGTGCAGGCAGTCAGAGGGTCTTGGGCGCAGTAGGCGCGACGAAACCCTGAGGAGGCGCCCGAGGCGCGTTTCGGGGTTGGAGGCAGCTGCGCAAGGCTGTCGCTGTTTGCACAACACGTGTATCTCGACAGATGCGGGCAGTCGACAAAAATGGATCTCGAGTCGTGAAAGGTGTAAATGAAGAGACCAGCAGGCGCGGGTCGGGGTGATGCAGATGGTCTTGTAGAGTCGCGTCGGAGGGAGGACGACCAAAGGGCGTCGGGTCGAGAAGCGACCCAAGACCAGACCGCGGGGTGATGCGAGGGACGGGAGGCGGGGATAGGGCGCTATCAGAGTTTGGTGAGTCAGAGTGTGCCTAAATCATAGTGACACATCGCCCAGGCGCGCAGTCGCACTTGCAGGGGGGCCTGCCGCCTTCTTCGTTTGGGCTCCACGCGCAGTGGGAGGCAAATCGACGCCCCAGGGCAGGCGCGTTGGGGGAGCGAGATCATGTGATCTAGGCACCAGCCCCCTCTTCGGAGACATCCGAATGTGGCAAAGCCACTTTGGGAGTGGCTGCCTACCAAGACTCTGGATGCCTTGGATGTCAGGCTTCAACTTCCACCTCCCCCAAACCCCACGACCAAGGCGAAGCACGGATGCCAGTGTGCAACAACGTCAGTCGTCGACGCCGAGCCCCACCACCCAATCATCACGACCGACTTGCTTCGTCTTGAACTGCACCCAACTCCCACCATCACATCGGCACCCTTCCCCAGGCTGACCAGACCTCGCGCCGGTCTTCTACAACCGCCGAAATGCCGGTATGACCCCTCAATGCCTCTTCCCAAGCCATCCCGAAGCTCCATGACCGGTGGTCGAACCCCCTCATCTCCTCTCTCCTAGCTCCACGCAAGCTCCCCCTCGCTGACACCGTCGCCCTCACCCGCAGGCCTACAACTCCGTCTTCAACTCGGACCCGAACATCTCGCGGCTGATAGGAAACTTCCCGCTGCTTCCCCTTCGCACCAAGACCCGGGGCCCCGCCTATACCCTCCCCGCGCCCAACCCGCCGCTGCCCGCCAACGAGTCGCCCGACCCGGACAGCGAGTCCTACGACATCCTCGACGAGGTCCTCGCCCTCTTCCGCGCCAACACCTTTTTCCGCAACTTTGAGATCCAGGGTTCCGCCGACCGCCTACTCGTCTACGGCATCTGGTTCGTCTCTGACTGCCTGACCAAGATCAAGCCCTCCGCCACCGTCCGCGAGGCCCAGAAGGATGTCACCAACCTCGCCCTCGACACCAACTTTGCCATCCCCGGCGACCCAGGCTGGCCCCTGAACCAGGTGCGTCTAGCCCTGTCGTCACAAACTGGTGCACCGTGTACTGACTTGTGCTGTGTAGATGTACGAGCCTCCCCGCGACAGGCAGGACGCCGAGCAGCTGCGGCAATACATGGCGCAGGTCCGTCAGGAGCTTGCGTCCCGGTTACTCGCACGCGTTTACGAGGAGGGCGGCGACGGCAAGCCCAGCAAGTGGTGGCTGAGCTTCACCAAGAGGAAGTTCATGGGCAAGGCTCTGTAAGCGTCGGTAGGAAGAGACGGGCCAGAAAAGGGGGAGCGTGTAGATGTCCAAACCCATCTTCTTTTGTTTTCTTCATTCACGAGCATCAACGTCTGGCGCGGAATCTTGTCGAAATCATGACTCCTGAACTTGTCTTGCCCGGCCATTTCTATGAACGTCTGTGGTGGTGGGGGTATCTTTTGACTCCGCGTCTTGTCGTCATGCGCCATGCTCCGTCCTGTTCCCGGGCATCCCTCAGGCCTGAGCCCCGTCCATCTTGCGCTTCTTGAACTTGCCACGTGCTTCCACCTTGCCCTGCGCCGGCACAGCCTTCCACCCTGTGAAGATGTAGCCCTCAGCGCCGCCCCTGGACATCATCAGAGGGTGCGTCCGGAGTGGCAATACCTGCCACCGCTTGCCCCGGCTCGTTTGCACGGCAGAGCCAAGTAGCAACGTCGGGTTGATGGGGAAGTCCTCAGAACCCTCCCAGCGCTCCAGCTCTGCAGGGGTCATGCCCTCGGCCTCGGCCGGCGGGTTTGACACCCAGGCGGCGCGGCGCGTGATGCTGAAGCAGTCGCACAGCTCGGTCAGGGGCTCTATCGTCGGCGAGTAGATGGACACGGAGGCACCGCCGGCCAGCAGCGGGAGCGTGTTGCGGAGGATGGAAATAGGCTCCATGGCGCTGGCGACGACGAGGGCTGAGAAGCCACCGCCGCGCGCCTGGTCGACGAGGAACTTTGTCTTGGCCCAACGCTTGCGCTTGCGGTGGTAGTTGCCTCGCTTGTTGGATTTCCATGTCGCCATCTCCTCTTCCGTCGCGTCGGCGGGGCAGGTCGAGTAGGCCGTGTCGGCCATGGGTTCGAGGAGCTGGAGCCAGGAGATGGGGAAGAGGTGCGTGTGGAGAGGGTGGTTGCGCGTGCCGAGATTGGGGGCGACCATGTCGCAGCCCCAGTATCGCAGGAGGGCGAGGTTCGGCTGGGCGGCTTGGTGGAGGACGGTGATGGTGTTTGCGCTGGCGGCGTCGACTTCGAAGTCGTTGCGGAATGTCCGTGTCTGCTTGTCGGCGTCTGTTTCGGCGCCGTTGGTCGGTACTGCGGCAACTGTATCGGCTGGTGCAGAGCCATCGACGTCCATTGCATCCTGCGCCTCGGGCGCATCCTCCGCTGCCGCTGCCTCTGCCTCGGCAGTTCCCTCGAGGTTGTCCGGCCACAAGATTCCCATACGCTCGGCCATTGCTGCCACAACCAGACCACCGGTGTCGTCCACCACAAGATATCTCCTACCAAGCTCTTCCGGAGCAAACGCAGGGCTCCCGTCGTGCGGGATCACCCTCGGCTGTCCCTCGTCAAGCTCCTCGCCACGGTGGACGTTGCCCCAGGACCCCAACAGGGCCAGAGACTCTTGCCGCATTTCCAGAATCTTTGAGGCGTCCTTGTCTTCGAGAATGTGCTGGCCCAGGGTCACCGGGTGCAGGGGCAGCACAGAAAACTGCCGCAGGTACTTCTTGCTCTTGAGGGTCTTGTACTTGGCCAGCGAGAAGGACGTCTTCTCCCCCAGCGCCGTATGCGACAGCATGAGCTTTGCGATGATGTTTCGCCCGCCATCAACATCCTGCTTTTTCAGCTGCTCAATCTCGTCCATTGTCAGCATCTGCCGCGCCTTCTCTTCGACCTCTTCACGGCCAGACCGTGCAATGACGTTCCCGCTCGTCTTGTCGACCAGGGTGTAGTCGCCGCCCTCTGCCACCGCAACAACATTGTCGGCGACGTCCGCCACGCCAGCAGCGGCTGCTTCATCCTCGCTGTTGGCATCTTCGTCGGCGCCGATGGGCTTCTCGCCGTCGATCTCGGCAAGTACGTCGGCGTGGATCTCGGAGGCGGGCACAACGCGCAGACGGCTGAAGTTTTCGCCTTCGCGCTTGTCGAGGACTTCAAATGTGACGTGGTATGGTCGGTCGATAATCAGGTTGCTCGGGAAGGAGCCATATTTGCCCAGGGAAATCGTACTGCCATGGCATGCAAGTCAGCTAGATATTGCGAAGCGCCCAAGGGCAGCAGAAACACTCACGTATTTGGCACAACCTGAATGACCTTGTTGTTCTCTGACGGAAGCCTGACCGCGACCCACGATTGTGGCTGAATGAGGTCTGGCATGGTCGCTGTGGTGGTATAGCGCGATGTTGCTGGTTGCTGAATGCGCCCAGAAAAAATGCGGCTTCGAGAAGCGCAGGGCTACAAAAAGTTCGAGATCCGCGGCGGCGTTGGAAGCTCAAGCCAGCCAATCAATCGCGTTTCCTGCACATCAAGGACCCCGCGCGGGGCAGCTGCGCTGATCCACAGCACCATCCAAAAAGGGGCCGGACGATGCACGCTGTCCGCTGAAAACTGAAGCGGCCACTCACGACTCGGACATGACACAACAGGGCAAAAGGCAAGGGAGGCCAGACCGCCCACAACGGAGACTGAGCAAAAAGGAATTGCTTCCGAAATTGCCTCGTACTGGAATCGAACCAGTGATCTCATCATTACTAGTGATGCGCTTTACCACTGAGCCAACGAGGCTTATTGTTGATGATGGCGCTTGGCTGGTTTTGATGTTGCGTCCCCCCAGGAAAAGCTGTCGATGAGGGCAAGGTCCACGCCTTGCAAAACCCAGTCTGTCTCCATGTTGACTTCAAGGCCACCTCCGCTCCCGTCGTCGGGCAGCACGCCCGCACTTTCACCCGGTCTGGGTGCCAGCATTGAGAAGCCAAAGCCGTCTCGATGCTCCTCCTCTGCTCGAAGCGCATCGTCGCCCTCGTAAGAAAGGCCTTTGTTGGGATTCTGAATCGACGCCAACCTCTCAATCTTGATCGCGCCGAGATGCGGGAGCGAGATGAATAGGCTGCGCCCGTCGTTGCTCGCAGTGCCGTGGCATTCAAAGTCAACGCCTTCGTGCTCATCCGTTGCCGCTGCTCGATACCCTTCGCCCTGGGCAACACGTCCTTCAATCACCAGCAACGGCCTCAGTATGACTGCAATTTTCGCAGCGATCGGATCGCACGGCTCAATAGTGCCTGCTTCCTCCATGATCTCTAGAACTGCTTCCAGGAGGCCGCGGTCTGTGAGTCTCTGGTGAGCGAGGGCACTGGGAACAGCCTTGCTGTTGGCCTCGGCGTCGCTACTGTCCAGATGGCATCGCGCAGATGAGTGAATGTGGCCGATACACAATGCCGTGCTGGCGATGAACATTAGAAAGTCAATTCCACGACAGTAGGTCCCCACGTCCCGCACCGAGCCTCGAAAGGCCAGGAACCGAAGAAGCAGCTCGCGACTTGATGTGATGGCTGTCATCCGGCTGTAGTCGTACCGTCGGTCGTCCGAGCTTCGCAGGAGATACGGAAAGTGCAGTCTGCCCAGGACATGATAGTACGCGAGCTGGGTTGTCATGCTGAGCGTTGCATCGATGGCATCGGTTCCTCCCTTGTCCTGCCGGGTCGTGTTGACAGAGAGCCACCATTGGGGAGGCATCAAAGCTGCAGCTTCCAGGACCATCTTGTCGATCCTGAGGGTTTCGTCAAGATCAAGTGTCTTCGATCTGGCACGCTGTATAATGCGACCACCGGCCATTGTGAGTACGCGCTCCAGAGACTCTACTGGCGTGCAGGCTTCCATAACCTCTGGGTCAGCAAAGTCATCATCGAACGAGCCATGCGGAAGCCCCAGCATGAGCGATAAGTAGCGATCAGACTGCACGATTCGATACCACATATGTTCGGGACTGAGGCGGTCTCTGCTGCTGGAGTCGAGCCTTCGCAGTAGCGGCGAGGGACCGGGCCTGTCAAGACCGAGAGTCTGGGCGATGGTCAACGCGCGGCGCATGGTGATGTACGCCCTGCGAAGATTTCCAGCATTGTTGTAGTACATGCTCTCCATCATGATGCACTCCACACCCTCCATCGTGCTCGCAAAGTCGTCGATGCTGTTGACAAGTCGAGCTGTAGTCTCGACAGCACGAGACATCAGGGTCTGTTGATTGGTGCTCAGGCGGTCTGCGAGCTCCTGGGGCGCTACATGCTGGAGAAGCGAGGCGAGTGTTAGGAGTTTTCGCGCAATCGTAACGGGGTGTGCCTCTGGCGAGGGAGGTAGAAGAAGCTCCCGAGGTGATGGGAGGCGTTGCTCTTTGAACTCTGCATACGGCATGCAAATGATGCCGTGGAAGGCGTCAGAACTTGTTATCGATGTGCGGAGGATGGCTTCAAGATCGACCGGGTTCGGCCACGCCTCCAGCAAGGCCTCGTTGGGGCTGGCGTGTGTGCTAGAGGTTGGTGCAGCATCGGAGATGGCTGACCTGGGTGTAGTCGTGAAAAGACTCCTCGGCTTCGGTCGCATAAATGCCGCTAATGCAGCTTCCGGGTCGGACTGCTTTCGAATGACATGTCCATCCGAAACACTCTCACTGGCTTCTCCAGTCTTGTCGGCCAACTGGCTGACCAACCTCTCGACCCGACCAAGACGATCCCCCAGATGCTGCTTGGTGTTCGAGACATCCTGGGGAAACTCCTGGCTGACGCACGAGACTCCACGACGCCGGCAGCCGTCACAAGTGCTACCGAAAGAACCTCCGGTGAAGGTGCATTTCGTCTTCCGCCGCTTACACTCCCAACAGCTGAGGGTGCCTTTCCGGATGTTCCGCCGCTTCGGGTGTCCGTACAGTGTTGATATCGGGGGAGGTATCGGAGGTAGCTTTCGAGACGACATGATGTGACTCGAATGGCCAATGCCTAGGAATCTAAGAGGTCGAGAGTTGTGTCTTTCCGATGGGACCTCGGCGGAAGGTGTGTTTGTGGACGAAACGACGAGGTGACGTCGGAGGACGAGCGGCGGGGTCGATGCTGATTCGCTGACAACTCCGCCGTCCTCGGTGGAAGGAGTGCAGCGCCCTGTCTTTGCCGACCACAGGATCGTGCACTCCAAGGAAATGTTGCTTTTATGAGGTTCATATTCTCCGGTTGTTCGTCCGCCGTTTTCGGATACGGATGTTGATATATCTGGGCTCAAAACTTGTCATTCGATTTTACACGTCCTCGATCACTACCCATCTCCAAATGTCACCGACCCAAGTACCTGAGCCCAATCATCACTTTCAGATCAAATGGTCAAAATCGCCATCGCTGGTGCTTCGGGCAGTAAGATTATCTCAACCCTGCTGAAATATTCCCGGCACTGACCACGGTGCGCACACCAGACGTTGCCCAGGAGCTCCTAGAAGTCCTCGTGTCCAGCAACAAACATGAAATATTACTGCTGTCCAGAAAGGTACGTTCTAAGATTTGATGTATTAACTACTGCTCATCGACTTCTTGCTCTAGTCGCTTGCTATGAGCCCCGACAAGTCGGCCGTAACATCAGTTCAGGTGGACTACGAAGACACCGAACATCTTGTTCACACCTTGCGAGGCGTCCACACCCTTCTCTGCTTCATCACGCCCCAGTCAGATCCAGGAAACACTTCTCAGAAGAACCTTATTGATGCGGCGGTGAAGGCCGGCGTTGTTCGATATGCACCAAGTGAATGGGCGACGTAAGTTTTGGCCTGATCCATCAGTGCCCTCGGCGTGATAAGCATTGACACCTCATTTCAGATCCAGCGTTGTGCATATGCCTTGGTATGCTAGGAAAGCTGAGATTCGCGAGTATCTCAAGGAGCTGAACAGGGACTCCCAGGTATGCGACATGTCCAACCAAACACGATGCTCTCGCTGATCGGAAGCAACAGGTCATCGAGTACTGTCTCTTTCAAGTTGGCGTGTTTGTGAACTACTTCGCGAGCCCCTACAAGACAACGAAGCACATTCATCCCTTCCAGAACCATTTTGACTTCAATAACCGCCGAGCCATTGTGCTCGAGGGTGCCGAGGACGCCACCCTCAGTCTCATCACAGCTCACGACTTTTGTGCCGTGGTAGCGGAGGCACTTGACTACCCTGGAACATGGCCTGTGGTCGGGGGCATCGTTGGTGAACGAGTCACAGCCAGACAGCTGCTCGCCATCGGTGAGAAGATCCGTATGTTCCTCTCCACATTGCCGTCATCCATCCACTAACACTGTGCCAGGCGGGCCGTTCTCCATCGAGGCAGTGCAAAGAGACGATCTCGAAGCTGGTGTGGTCAAGACGACATGGCTGCCCAAGGCAGACCATCCGGCTATCCCGTCAGAGCAGGTTGAGAAGCTGTCTGGTTTCATGGTCGCTGGGATGCTTCTTGGCATGGCGGCGGGAGCTCTGGACGTGTCCTCGGAGTGGAATGATCTCCTTCCGAATTACAAATTCACTCGAGTCGAGGACTTCCTGACGGCGGCTTGGCACGGGAAGCCTTGAATGAGGCAAGGTCCAGGGTGTTGTTTTCCATGACTCAAAAGGTTTGGAAGTAGATATGGAATGTTTCATTACGTCGTATTCCAATAGACTACAGTCGATCACTGCACGTGGTGGAGTGAGGTTTGGAGGACAGCATCACGAGAGCTGTTGCCCAAAGCTGGGTGAGACGTCGATCAGGGATGGCGTCAGAAGCATCGTGCATGAGAGACGGCCACCGAAGGACATCCACTCGTCGGTAGAACATACCTCTTCTACAGCTACACCCTCAAGATTAGCCCGGCGACATGCCGCCGCGGGCAGTCCCTTTGCTCCGCGGGGCGGAGAAAATCATCGGAGACAGCGGACCAGGCCTGGGTCTCGGTGTCCGCTGCGGATTACTTCATGCAGGCAAGCCCATTTCTCGCATATGCCGTGGTGGTCAGAGTGTCCCGGGGAGCAGCGGGAGCCTCTCGACGGAGCACGTGGTCGGAGAGCCAAGAGGCCCGGCCCACAACCCGGCCGGGACGCGGCATGCGGGATGGACGCGATGGCGATGCCCAGCTTTGATAGAAATCTCTTGACGGATCGCACGGGATGGCGCTGGACCCAGGACCCATCGTGTCGGTAACGCAGAGAGTCTTGGGAGGAGAGCTGACGTGGGAGGATGACGCGGGCGAGGGCAGGAGGTCGCGTGACGGCCCGGGGACAGCGGGAGGAAGCGTAGGACGAGGAGTCGTTTGAATGAGGCAATGTGTGCCAGCTGTACTGCGTAGAAGGTCAATGTAACGACATGACAAGCCTATCTTTTGTCAGGCCGTCGCTCACCAAAGGGTCCTCTCGAAAGCGGCCCTGTCCTGGTGATCTTCAGTGTCTTGAACCCTCCGCTGGCCCGTATGGCAGCTCGAGGCGAGGTCTCGTTTGAATAGTCGACCAAAGATGATGAAATATGCCTCGCGGAGAAGGGAATACCGTTACAAGCTGGTGCTGTCTGGTGCTATGCGCAGCCTTGGCAGGGCGAGCGATGTTCCCATCACGAACGCCAAGACGCGGGCTGATGCTGCTGGTGACACGGTGTGGCACCAAAGATAGAGAAGCCCCGTCGCCAGGGATGCGGTCACGGTTGTCCTTATCGTGGGTAATGGTACGGTATTCAGACATGAAGGCGAGACGGGTGCAGGAGGTGATCGGCGCGAGGGCATCTCGAAATAGCATGATGGATGGTTCCTGAAACGGCGTTTGCCCGACTTTATATGACGTGGGGTAAGAGGGGAAAAGGGTGTTGAGTGCTGGGTGTGACGCTGTGACTCGCGAAACAACGTAGGGGCATGATGTTTGCGACTTGAGGGGGGTTGGGGGGCTGTGAATTTGAGGCGAGAGTTGGAGATGAGATGGTGATGATCGTCGGTTGTTGCCGGATTCGAGTCAGCGCCGGCATTAAGCAGCTGTCATGCCCCCTAGAACAACCCTAACTCTAAAACTTCCCGGCGCCAGCGCAAACCCGACCTAAACGCTGCCTTGCCTGTCTTGCCTGTCTGCCCGTCTTCATCCGCCGATGATGCTTGAGCGCGGACCCTGATGATCAGGCATCGAGAGGCGACACTGACGAAACGCCGAGTCTTCAGGAACAGGGACTCGAAGCCCGCCTCGTCTTGCCAGCTGCTCCGTCGTGCTCGGGGGCAGGTCGCGCGAGCCAGAGACAGAAGGCAGGCATTGGTGATCGGCGATTGGCTAACGCCCAGCGAGGTGACTTGCTTCTCGAAGCAGGGGCAATGGACCGAGGAGGGGGGGCGCCTCGGGGGCGTGGGCGTGGATAGGAGCAAAAAGGCAGTCGACGAACCGATCTCACACGTGTGTGGATTCGTGGGGCTGATTGGTCGAAATAGAGCCCTGCGTGCGGGATCTTGAGTTGCGGGGCGCCAGGTGCATTAGCGTGAGATGCACGGGCAGGAGCGAGGCACGACGGTGAAATCAAAGTCGGTGGAAGTGGAGGTGATGGACAGAGGGCAGAGGGGCGAACATTGGCCGTGGAGCTGGCGGGAAAAAAAAAGCTGGCATCTGGGCTTGCTGGGCGCGCGGCCACCTCGGCTTGACGGTGGTCGTCAGCCATCTGTTCTTCGCATTGCCTGCCGTCCGAAGGTACCCGCCTGTCTTGTGTTGATGGCCTCGTCACATTTCAGTCGTCATGTACAACGCACAGGCACCACCACCGGTCCGGCCGAGACCATCACCACCTTGAACACGCCCGCAGGTCCGTGATACTGACAAGAGAAGCAGAGGGCGAACCTAGAAGGAGGTCGCACGACACATGCCCCGAATCAGACCAGCGTGCACAAGCGACCAGGGGGCCTATCTCGACCTTGCATGTCAGACCCTGGGCCCGTCCAACCGCGGACCGGCCAAGAGATCTTCTCTTTTCCCCGGCGCACCAGCCCAGCAGCACTGCACCCCCCCTCCATCTCCCTGTCTACAATCAGTTCAGGAAAGAGCTCGCGTGACCATCCTCGCAGCTCAACGACGTGTCCCTCCCCCCGCCGGCCATGCCCTTTGATTCTTCTCGCAAGCCGCGGGAGCGGACGGACGGACTCGCCAATTAAGCTCGGTGGCGTGCGTCAATGCTAGACATCAGAAGAAAAACAAGGGATTGGCGGGGATCCGGCCCCGAGATTGGGCCGCTCCAGTGAAAAAGGGTGGTCGGCCTCGAACCTGGGATAAGCTTAACAGAGACAGACGCGACAGCAACCCTACCTTTTTGAGGAGCGACCAACGGTATCGCTGCTCGAGCCCCCCAGTAATCCCCTGGGCGGTCAATCAGCGGCGGCCAATGTCAGAGCTTCACGGATATTCGGCTTCTTTTTTCGAGGGCGAGATGCAGATGGTGTGGGATGTCCACTGAATGTCCACTGGATCCGCCATCTCCTCCACGAGCTAAAATGCGAGCACGGCGAGAACAGCAACTAGACACGTGCTCGTCAGACTGGTCGAATACGGCATGTCACTAGACATCCGATTCCTCTTCGTCGACCTCATCAATCTGCTGAGATCATGACTTGTCTATCCCTCGCCTTGAGAGCTTGTCAACGTCCCTCCTCCTCTGGATGCAACGCTGCGAGGCATCAGCAAACGGCTGCTGCGCATAAAGCAATTCTGCCCTTATTTTTAACAACAGTCGTCCCGTCCTCTCTGCCGCCTCGACTCAGAGGTCGTGGGGTGGGTGTAGCCAGGTCGGGGCAAGGCGGACACCTTGCACGGTTGTATCCATCTTGCCCAGACAATTAAGCGGTCGCTTCCGGCTGTCATTTTTGCTGACTCGGGGAACCCTGCGCTGTGCTCCGACCAACGAGACGCCTCGCTGCGACAACGTGCGACAGACTTTTTGCCGTCGAGGCACAGCACAGCCCATCGTCTCGAATCTCGTCGATCTGTGCGGTCCACTGCCAAGTCCCCCTACGGAGAGGATGAGGGGCGTCGGCCGTATTTGACATGACGGACGGAATTGCCACTGAATGGCGGCGAAGGTGCTCGCGTGTGCATTTTCTTCGGTGGTGGTACTGGAGCGAGAAGTGGAAGGGGAAACGGCCTGGCGCCTCGACAAGACGGCCTGGCGCGAGCATCACCGCCATGTCGGCAATGGCATCATCGGCATTGATTGAAAGAGCCTAGAGACACCGCCTGCTGGTGTGCAGTGGTGTGCTGCGCGAAGAACAGACGACACACGACAGAAGACAGACTCGGACGGACAAGAGCCCCGCACGTCACCGTCTGGAAAATCATGGATGGGCGCCCCTGGCGCTGGCGCTGCACCAGCCGCCGGCTCTAGGCGCCCCTCCCTGACTGGCAGTGGCACTCAGTGAGAGAGGCCTCTGTTGCTGCTGCTGCCCGCTGCTCGGCCTCTGCCGCCGCCGCCGCACCACCTCCACCCCCAGCACCACCCACACACCACACCACAACAACCTCTCCTCTCCTACGCCCACCCCTGCACATCTTTGCCCATCTTCAGCAGCTCCCGTTCCCCCAAATCCACATCGGAGACCGAAGAGCCTGGCTTCGTGCCTCTTGGCATCTTGGACCTGGGCCGTGGATCCCACCACACCCAGAAAAAAAGCCTGTCCCTACTTTACGAGTACCTCGACAATGTACCTACCGTACCATCTCGAGGGGAACGGGGACGCAGGACGGGTTCCGACACGCCCCCCCGCCACGGCGCCCTCGCTCTCACCTCACCAGAGCTCCCCACCAAAGCCCACGATATATAACTTTCTCGCCGCCTCCCTCCTCTCCTCCCATTTTCTCTGTCGTCCATCAGTCCACATCCTCCGAGTCTCTCTTCTCCTGCCTGCCTCTGGTTACCCATCGCCCGGGACCGGTACCACCGACCAACGGCTCTTGGCTTCTTAAGCCTCCTACACCCAACCAACCCTCTCCCACATCAACCCCCAACCCACAGTCACAATGACGACCCTCCACCAGTACGACTACCTCTTCGCCTTTGGTACCATCTTCGCGTTCCTCGACGCCTGGAATATTGGTGCCAACGATGTCGCCAACTCGTGGGCCACCTCGGTGGCTTCCCGCTCGGTGAGCAAGCTCCACGCCACCATCCTTTTGACACTCTAGCTGACAGGCTTATCCCTAGGTCTCATACCTCCAAGCCATGGTCCTCGCCTCGTGCATGGAGTTTGCCGGAGCCATGGGCGTCGGCGCTCGTGTTGCCGACACGATCCGCACAAAGGTCGTCGACACCTCGCAGTTCGATGGCCAGCCCGGTATGCTGATGCTGGGCATGGTCTGCGCTGTCGTCGCGTCCTCGTGCTACCTCACCTTCGCCACCAAGATCGGTTTCCCCGTCTCGACTACCCACTCCATCATGGGCGGTGTTATCGGTATGGGTGTTGCGGCTGTTGGCGCCGACAACGTCATCTGGGTCGCCGAGGGCAAGGGTACCGCCAAGATCAGCTCTGGTGTCGTCCAGGTCTTCATGGCTTGGATCATCGCCCCTGTGCTCTCCGGCATCTTCGGCGCCATCATTTTCACCATCACCAAGTACATTGTGCTTCTCCGTACCAACCCTGTCATGAAGGGCCTCTTCATGGTCCCTATCTACTTTGGAATCACTGGCGGTCTGATCGCTATGCTTCTCATCTGGAAGGGTGGCTCCTACGAGGTCAACCTGACCGACGCGCAGATCCCCGGTGTCATCGTCGCCGCCGGTGCCGCCTGGGGCCTTCTTGTTGCCATCTTCCTCTGCCCCTTCCTCTACCGCTATGTCGTCAAGGAGGACTGGCAGCTCAAGTGGTACGACATCTTCCAGGGCCCCTTTCTCCTGCGCCGCGGTGAGGTGCCCGCGCTTGAGGGCGGTGCCCAGAGCCCCATCCGCAACTTCTACCAGGGTCGCCTCACCAAGGAGCAGCTCGATGAGCGCCGCAACCGCGAGGGCGCCCTTGTCGACGACCCCGAGGCCCAGATCGGCACCCCCGGCGAGAAGAACGTCGATCTCGAGCCCACCGTTGAGCCCCAGGGTCTTCCCGAGCACAAGAGCCTCGTCGGCCCCAAGCCCGACGGAAAGTGGTACAAGGGCAACGTGCTCTGGTGGTACGTCAAGTTCGCCGTCCTGCGTGGTGTCGACCAGGACGTCGTCAACAGCCAAAACGAGAAGAACGTTGTTGGCGGCGACGTCGAGGAGATCCACACCCACGCCCGCCACTACGATAACAAGACCGAATTTCTCTTCACCTTCCTCCAGATCATGACCGCCTCTGCCGCCTCTTTCACCCACGGCGCCAACGACGTGTCCAACGCCATCGGCCCTTACGCTACGATCTACCAGGTCTGGAAGGACGGCGAGATCCCTGCCTCCGGTGCCGCCTCCGTCCCTGTCTGGATTCTCGCCTTTGGCGGTGCTGGTATCGTCCTCGGTATCTGGACCTACGGCTACCGCATCATGGGCAACCTCGGCAACAGGCTGACCCTGCAGTCGCCTACCCGTGGCTTCTCCGTCGAGCTCGGCAGCGTGTGCACCATCATCCTCGCTACCCGCCTCAAGCTCCCCATCTCCACCACTCAGTGCCTGACGGGCGCCATTGTCGGCGTCGGCCTTTGCAACGGCAGCTGGAGGGCCATCAACTGGCGCATGGTTGCTTGGATCTACATGGGCTGGTTCATCACCCTGCCCTGCGCCGGTATCATCGCCGGCTCGCTGATGGGCATCATCATCAACGCCCCTCGCTGGGGTGTCAACTAAGGGGTGGTTGTCTGGGTTTTGGTATTGGGAAAGCATTGTCGGCGTTTAGGTTGGGATTTTTGAGGCATCGGGCTTGGACAAGGAAGGGTCTCTGCCAGGGGCGAGCCATCGCATTTTACGAGTGTTTACGATTCCCATAGACATCTACGGGTGTGGTCAGATCTGACCTTGGACAATTGAATCCAATGGTACATGCATCAAAGTTCACGTGGGGGATGTGAGTGTGACAAGGCTTGGCTGCAGCCTGCAGGATCCGCGGCGCGCCAGGTCCTTACCCCTTTTTGGTCGACATGAGGCTCCGGCAACTTCACTCCAGGACATCGCTCGACAACAAACGCCACACACATTTACGATCACTTTCTACGCCATCCCACCATGTTTGGCCCCGATCCAAACCCCGCGTATGATATCCCATCATACGACATGAGCAACAAGCCTCGGTTCAAGGACCTCAAGGACAAGCTGTGCCCCATGTGCCAGAAACTCGACCTCGAAGACATCCTGAACCCAGATCACTTCGTCGGGCTGCCTCCATGGACCATGCACGAGGCAGCCCCGTGGTACGAGTACATCCGCCCAATCTACAAGTACAACCTCCCAGGCGTCAACGACTATGCTCACTACTGTACCTTTTGCTTCTTCCTGCGCCAGCTAGCCCAGCGGATCGAGAAGCTACCTGTCCCGAAGAGCGATCCCTGGCTGAACACCACCATTCCGGATGGTGACGGTTTCGTTCTCGCTGCCGTCCCAGCGAGTTTGGTTTATCCAGACGATGCACCGCCAGAGGCCAGGCTCCAAGCCGATCGATCAAGTATCTTCCTTCTGGTCCTGTGCGGAAGCAATGTGCTTGAGCGACTCGCATATGAGAACAGATCGGCAGACGTACCGGCACGGCAGGTTGTGGTCAACGCCGTTCATCACGCGAAACACATGGGCACTCTCATCTCCTGCCCTGCCAGCAAGACCGCCGGCCCTTCGGTTGAATACCGCCTCGTCGATGTCGAGAATCCGGATTACACGCACATCAGGTCCTGGATTGACACATGTCTCGATACCCACCCGGCCTGCAAGGAGCGGTCGACCGTCCCTCCTGTCCCCCGGATGAGAGTCATTGACTGCACAACGCGAACGATTGTCAAGCACAAACCCGGTCAACCCTACGCAGCACTCAGCTACGTCTGGGGAACCGGCCCGCCCGATCCTTACGTCTATCCGAACCTCTCAGACCTTGTGCCGAATGTCATCAACGACGCCATGACAGCCACCAAGAAGCTCGGCATCCCGTATCTATGGGTCGACCGGTACTGCATCTGGCAAGACGACCCTACCCAGTCGCACAAGATGGAACAGATTAATGCCATGGGCCAAATCTACGGCGGTGCTACCATAACCATCGTCTCGACTGCCGGCGGGGGCAGCTACGGCATGCCAGGAGTCGGGGGCGGGCGGAGCCTATACTACCAGATTCCCGGACGCTTTCGCGACGTGAAGCTCGTGGCCGATTATGGCTGGCAGGCACAGGAGCTCGTGCTAGGACGGTCGAAGTGGCAGACTCGGGGCTGGACTTTCCAAGAATGGATCCTCTCGTCACGGATTCTCGTCTTCTCGCCCTACCGCGTCTCCTACGAATGCGCTGGGATGCAGTGCATCGAGCAACTGAACTGTCCCATCGGGGTCAACGTCGACCGCCCTCAGCGACGACAGCACGACGATCTATATCGTCCCGAAGGCGCTCTTAGCTACCTCATATCCTTCTCGCAGCGGCAGTTGACGTATGAGTCTGATGCGTTGAATGCCATGTCGGGGATTCTGCAGACTTGGATAGCTGCAAACCCTGGTGCGGCGCATTTCATGGGGATGCCTGTTATTCTGCCGTCGAAGGAGACGCGCACGGCGAAGACCCTCTTTCTGGCGCTTTGGGCGGGTTTGACGTGGCAGACGATGGATGTGAGAGTGAGGTCAGTACGGCGGACGGGTATGCCGACATGGTCGCCGATTGGGATTAGGGGGGCGATGTTCAGGCCAAACGTGGGAGTTGAGACGGGGTATCGCACGACTAGGGGAGATCCAGAGGTGCCAGTGTTGGAAGGTGAGGTGAGTCTTGAGTTAATGGATGGTGCCGTGCACTCTTTAGAGGAGTTTGTGCGGGCGGACATGCACAAGACGGATGGTAGTAGGAGCATTGCTGCGCTTCATCTTACCGGATGGTGCTTCACCCTGGGCAGCTTCGTTGAGAGGGATGGGAAGTATTACTTCCAGCTGCCAGCAGAAACGGGCAACTCTGAAGGGCTTCGCTTCATTCCTGACATTGGGAAGATCGACCTTGACAAGGCCCCGGATGGGAGGTTCGAGGCCATTTCGCCGTACTCGGCCGAGGATACCAGCTACTGCGCAGTGGTTTGCGAGCGCAGCGGTGATGGTATGTTCTTCAAACGAGTTGGGAAGCTGTTACTGTACCAGAACCAGAACCTGGAGGAACCCGGCGCGCGGAGGTTCTTCAACCCCAGGGACATACTTCAAGCGCGATGGAGCAGGGTGCGGATCGTGTAGTTGTCAGAATATCATGGTATTTCTATTTTCTGCAAGTGGCTGTTGAGAGCCTGCTAGGATATCTATTCGCTTCTTCTACTTCGTCTGAATCTCCTCCTGCTCGCCGTCGCTGCTCTCCAGAACGTGGTCCTTGGGCTTCTCAGGCACCAGCCAGACGGCAGCAAAGGTGGAGGGAATGCAAATGAAGAACATGACCGAGGCAACAATCAGGTTGACCAGCGGCGAGACCTTGACGGCACCGACGGCGAAGGCGAGGCAGCTTCCAACGGACTCGAAACTGCGAAGCAGGCCGACGGCGAGGGCCAGAGTCTCGATGTCGTTGAAGAAAATGCCGATGAGCCAGTAGACGAACATGTAGTGCGACTCGTTCATGAAGCGGAACATGACCTGGACGGCAAAGCCGCGGCCAAAGCCGGGCGAGGCCCAGTCGAGGGTGACTTTCGGCACTGCTTTGCGATACTCGTTCTCGACGACGTATTGCCAGATGAAAAGACTAGTCATGACCACCACCAAGCCGCTCCACACGTAGCGAGCAGTCTTGGGGCGACTCATGAATTTGTTGTCGAGGAACCAACCCCAGAAGATGTTGGCAAAGGTCGCAGCGATGCCTGAGGTCAGGGAGGCGAGGGCGCGCGAGCGGACGGAGAAGTATCGAACGAGGAAGATGCCGACATAGGTGCCGTTCCAGTTGAATCCGACGAGGATGGGGATGAGGAGGTAGAACTCGCGGCGGCGAATGAGGGCTCCCCATTTGCGGCACTGGTCCTTGAACGAAATCGACTTGCGGAAGGTGTTGGGCAGAGGGGTGCCATCGCTGCGGATAACCTTTTCAGGGGGCGAGACGAGAAGGGCGAGCGGCAGGCCGAGGCACTGCAGGGCGATGAGGACGAGATAGGTGGTGTAGCCGACTTTGCCGCGGGTCTCCGTCTTGGTGTTGAGAGAGAGCTGGATGGAAGAGCCGATGAGTTGGCCGAGCTCGCGGAGACCGAGCCAGATGCCGGTGAACTTTCCGCGGTTGGTGACGTCGGCGTAGCCCAGAGCAATGGCACCCTCGGATGCCCAGAGGGCTGAAGCGGCGATACCGCACGTCGCTCCGCCGAAGAGGACGAACCACTCGGTGCCGTAGCGGTTGTTGACGTAGAGCGAGGCGCTGTAAGGAGCGTAACCGAGGGTTCCCATGACCAGAACCCATTTGAGGCCGATCTTGTTGGCGAGGATACCGAAGAGAGAGCAGCCGAAGATCATGATGCCAAAGGTCAGACTGTTGGCACCGTTGACGAGGTACGGCTCCTGCTGGCCACCGGCGCCCGTGTCTGGGGATGTCAGTATGAACCGGGATTGTTCTGGAGCAGGGCAGGGCACTCACTGTTGAGAGCATTCCAGATACCGGGCTGGGTGAAGGAGATGAGACCGACGAGGATGACGTTGAAGAGGGGGCTGCGATAGACGCGCGTGAACTTGGACACGTTCTTCCTAGGGGCGGCATCTTCAGCGTCGATGGCCTGTTCGGTGGCCGGGGCGACATCCTTGATGGGCTGGTCGCTGGCGCTGCCCGTGTCGGGAGCGATGTTCTTGGTGGGCTCGCTCGACATGTTGGGTCGACTGAGAGTCAAACATACGATGGAGGCGAGGAAGTGAGACGAGGTCGAGAATCCTTCCACCCCTCCCTGCGCGCAACTTCATCCGTACTTGTACTCCGTCATGGTGTGCTCACACAGACCGCCCCTGCATGCAAGTGAAAGATTTTCCAAGGGCCTCGATTGAGTCGACGCTTCAAGTTTGCCGACGGCAAGCGCATGGGCTGCTATCTGGTTACCCACGACGGCGTGCGGCCATCGGTTACAGCCCGACATCCGTTTTGCTGTGGTTTGTCGATCGTCTAAGCTTGAAGTGGTACAGATGCCGCCCTCGGGAGTCAGCCGACGGGGGGACATGGTCGACGACGTGCTCCGCACGCAGATGTCGTGATGGGGGAATCCCACTGCGCTTGCACTTGCTGGGCCGCAAAGGTTGTGAGTCGTAGGGCAAATGTGGCGAACGGGTTCATCTCTTGGGCCCCCCCACGGACGCGCTAGGAAATGTCGCCATCGATGGTTTCCACTGTGGTTGGGACGTTGAGACCAGGGTCGGCGTTTGGGTGCGCCGTCGGGCAATTCACGTGGGAGGTGCGTGGGCGACGGCGACGATCGGGTGCATGATGTGAGTCTTGCAGATGATGGCGAATACCGCTGAGAGATACGCGATGGTCTGGTATATGAGGGGAGATGCGGTGATGTTGTTTGGAGGGAGAGGCCCGTTGATGGAACCCAAAGCCCGAACCAAGCTTCGCCAAGTTCAGCCACTGCACTGCATTCCAGCCACCGGAGATTCATCGGAAACGCCGCTCCAGCCCCATCATGGTCGAGTCCACCTCCTCCGAGTCGGCCTCCTTTGGCTCCGCCTTCACTGCACCACCACCGAACGCCGACGGCCTCCTCCGGCCTGCCCCCTACCCGCCGGCCATCAATCTGCCGTCTCCCTATCCCGCCGACACGGTCTTTCCACTCTCTCTCGCCCCGCCGTCGCCTAAAACCCCGCTTCCTGACCTCGTCGCCGCCGTCCGCCAGGCCTCCCGTGACGGCACAATCCGGTCCTACCTCGACCGACATGGCGGCATCTACTTCCAGGACCTGGGCCTCGAGACCGCCGATGACTTCTCACGCTTCGCCCACGCCTTTGGCTGGGCCCCGCACGAGGACATTGGCAACCCTGTTCGACGGACTGTCCATGCCGCCAACGTAGCCACGGCCAACGAGGGCCCAAACACACAGCCTGTTTACCCGCACAATGAGTTTGGCCTGAGCCCGCACTTCCCAGCATATGTGTTGTTCTACTGCGCGTCGCCGCCAGAGACTGGTGGGTGCCGATAGATCTGCCTAATCGGCATAAGCTGATGTGATGTGCTAGGCGGCGAGACGCCCATTAACAACTCCATCATCCTGTACCAGCGGCTCAAGGAGAGACACCCTGATTTCATCCAGGCCGTGGAAGAAAAGGTGGGAAGCAGCAGGCCTGTGACTAGTTCATCCGACTAACGACCACAGGGCGTGAGGTATCAGCTCTTCTACCCCAACACACCGCGAGACCAGGTCTCCTCTGCCGGAACGTCAGTCTTGCAAGCATATGGATCGAAAGTCCTCGAAACAGACGACACGGAAACGTCCCGTCGCAAGATCGAAGCAGAAGTTCAGAGACTCCCCACGGCGACCTGGGCATGGGAGGGCCAGGACGAGGCAAACCCCTTGGGGAACCTCCGTGTATGGCAGAAGTTGCCAGGTGAGGGATATCCGTCCTCGATTGCCGATGTCGCTTCTAACAGTGTGCAGCTGTGAGAATCCATGAGCAGACTGGCCTTCCAGCTTTTTTCAACAACGTCGTCTCGCGATTCCTGAACGCTATCGCTGCTGATACTTTGCTACCCCCGCACATCAACCGCGACGGAGCGTATCAGCCCCCGGCCTTCTACGGCGACGGGTCCCTGATCCCGAGAGAGTATCTGGACTCTGCCGTGGAGATCATCAAGTGGGTGACAGCAAAGGCCAGACAGAAGTATCATGCTCTGACTTGGCCGCATAGGGAGACTCGATCACTGGTGACATGGAAGCAGGGCGATGTGGTGTTGCTGGATGTAGGTTCTCGACGGGGAGCCAGTAAGATGGACACGCTGACTGAAGAACGACAGAACCATGCCATTCAACACGCCAGAGAACCGTGGACGGGGTGAGTTGACCTACTCGATAGTCCATGGATGACAACTGACCATTGATAGTCCTCGAAAGTTGTTGGCCAGCTTGTGGGACGAGCCTGTTGCGGCGTGAGGACATTCCAGCCAGAACGGATGGACCAGAACCCGCGATGGGAGAGACTTGGAGAGGTCACGCTACGAGGGCATCGCCTCATACGTTTATGCCCCGATCACCCGGCCGATGGATGGTCAATGGCGGGGCAGAGCGGGCTGGTCTGCCGGGAGGGATCGAAGGCCCCTGCAGCCTCATCACAACCCATTGGCCACGGCAAGGCTTAGGTCTTACTTCAGTCTCCAAAAGATCCATCACGTACCCCTGATGCAACTCCCGACCCGCCTGTCCGTCCGAGCCTCTTCGGGACTCAAGCCGTGGTCGCCCGCCTCTTGGCGCTTACTTGCTCGAAATTATCTAACCCCCGCGGCCCACGTCCTCTTGCTCGTCAACCAATTGTTTTTGACGATCATCATCACTTGTCCACTGCGTGACTTCAACGGCTTGCAGGCCGCACGCCAGTGACGTAGCATCGCCGGCGTCATGCGAACTTGCATCCTCCTCGCCGCGGCCTTTGGCGCCACCTCATGCGCCGGGACACCGACTGACACAGTGTCCCTTCAAGTCCATGATGGCCAGCTCGTCAGCTCCAACCAGCTCCAAAGACGCAACGTGACGGCATGCGAAGAGTCTTGTACCAACTCTACAAGCGGCGATCGCATGGCCCTCTGTGACGACGAGCAATGGAAGGTCGACTTTGACAACTGCCTCATCTGTGGCGCCGAGTACCCCGACATCTACGATGTCTACAGCAAAGGCTTCTTCTACGCCTCCGAGGATTGCAACTTGACAGCCGAGGCAGGCTCCCCGGCCAAGCCAATGACCCGGACAGTCAGCGTCGCCCCGGAAGCCACTGGTGCTCCTGTCGACAGTCCACCAGTGGATGAGTTCTTGCGACGGCATGGCGGCAGAGGTATGCGATGCGCCGGAGTCGAAGGGTGGACGAGCTGCTTACCTTGCCTTCTTCAGTTGCCGTCATTGGCGACCGCGTCTATTACGAGGGCGGCGAAGTCTCTCAGAAAGGCTTCGTGAGCGGCAGCGGCCGCACCACCAACCCACGTTCGTCCTCTCGAATCCAACCCATCAGCCCTCTCTCCCGCTACTTGCCTCGAACACAATGACTACGACTCTTTCGATGGACCTATCCTCCTCCTGGTTTCCCTCCAACGTCACCATACCCGAGATTAGCTGTCCAGACGAGATGCCCGAGACCAACACCCACGCCCTGCTCGTTGACGCCAAGTCACAGGCCATGTACATCTGGGGCGGCGATATGTCCTACTACAAAAATCCTCCGAACCCGCCCAAGCTTTGGAAGTTCAATGCCAACGACACCTCGTGGGGCAAAGAGGAGCCAGCGTCCGTTGAGACTTTTGAGAGCATCGAGAGGACCGAGTATCCGGCATATGCCAGCGGGCCCAATACCGGCTTCATCTTCGGAGGCCGGGTCATGGAGACGTCTGAAGGAGATGATGCCCAGGTCCGCAACCCGAGCCAGCATCTGTCATTTGACTTCGAGACAAGGGCGTGGGAGAAGCACAACAATGCTCCTTACTCGGTGGATGGTACATTTTGGGGTGGAGAAGCGATCTACGGTCCCGAGTATGGACCAAACGGCCTCATCTTTGAAATCGGGGGCTTGCGCGGCCGTGCCTCGCCGGAGCCAACATACCTCCGATTCGACCAGCTGCACTTCATCGACCCCGTCACCGGCAAGTGATATATGCAAAAGGCAACAGCTAGCGACACCTTTCCCACAGGCCGCCACCAACATTGCGTCGTTGGTGTTTCTGGCGGAAATGGCACCTAATACATGTGAGCTGCCTTGTTAACCTCTCCTCTATGCGTATCGCTGACAACTCGACAAGCTTTCTGTACGGCGGTGCCAACCAGATGGACCTGTCCAGGTTCCACACCGTCAGCGTCCTCAGTCTCCCGTCATTCACTTGGACCTTGGCCAATGTCCCGACGGACGACGGCTACGAACGACAGAGCCACGGCTGCGCTGTCGTCGGCAAGAGTCAAATGTTCTCCTGGGGCGGCTTGACGACCGACGACTACATGGAATGGCGCACCGCGGACATCTACCCTCAAGGCCTGGGCTTCTTCGACATGAACAAGCTTGAATGGACAGAGGGGTACAATGCGGACGGGGACGAGTACAAGGCGAACGAGGCTGTGGTTTCTAAGTAGGACTCACCTTGTCTCATGCCATTACCCCTGCTAACCCCCTGTGCAGAAGAGCAACATCCGTCGAGTGGTCCTCGCCCGAAGTGAGCGCTCTCTTCGGCAACGTCGTCAACAACACCAGGACCGAAGATGACGATTCCCTTGCTGCCACCGACGACAACAGCGGGTCATCAGTTCCAGTCGGTGCCATTGCGGGAGGTGTAGTTGGCGGGGTGGTCGCCATCGCCGCTGCCATCGCGGCCATCTGATTCTTCTGTTTAAGGATGCGTCCCGAGGCGAAAGCCGACCCGACCGAGCGGCCGTTGACACCGATACTAGCCGAAGACGAAGCGAAGGAGCCTCCTCTCAAAGCGAACTTAGACTACATTCCCGAGTACTCGATGGCCGGGAATGGCTATGCGGGTGAGCTGCATGCTCAGTCTCCGCCGTCGGAGATGTTGGCGTTGGGGAGGGATGGACAGCCGTTGTCGCATGAGATGGAGGGGAGTTACATGCACACACCTCGGAGAGAGTAGCGGGCATTGCAAATCTTGATGTTGACATGAATAATTAGCGTTGATTACCAGTGGAAAGACAAAAATATCTTTTTTTTTCAAAATCCAGGAGCGTAATCCGTCCAACGCGTTCATGCGTGGTGGACGTCTCCAGGGCCCTGTCGCCACAAATCCCTGGCGACATGTTGGAAACTCGCAGGATCAGGTGAGAGAAATCCGTACCGAGTCGCCAGGGATGCAATAAGTTATATTAAAGGCATCCTATATGGAGCTTTTCGAGGCAGAAGACGAAGATGAGGCTTTCCAAGATGATACATTAGGAGGTCAGGGGCTGAGTTTGCAGTGACCTGGACGAGCTTTGAAGAAGACGTGGTACAATCGGGATGATCCAACCGCTCAAGGGAGCCTGCCATCTTATACAACGTCTTGAAGGCCGTCTGAATAGGTCATACCAGAAGCGTCAGGGAATGCGCGCGAATTTTGTTCGGGGGTTGGTGCACTGGTGCATGCAAGGTGGTGGGCGGTCAAAGTGGGATGACATATTTCCTACCTAGTTCGATGGCAGGCACGTTTCCTGATTTTTGGTTGCTTGCATATTGAGAAGCCTTGTTGAGCTTTCCTCCGGCACGCGCGCCTTCAAGACTCGGGTGTTCCTGCCAAAATCGTGGCCGGCCAAATTCTTCCTGCTACACAAACAGCACCACCCAGCTTCGGCCGTCGGGACCACCCCAAACTCACCTCGCAAGAAAACTCAATGTACGTTTCCGAATGGAATCAGGAAGAAATCCTGTCTGATGGCTGAAGAGATTCCATCATCCAGACAGCGCACCCGCGTCGTACACCACCATGCCTAGGTTACGCCCAAAACGGAAGCGTTGTCCGAAAGCTACTGCAAAAAAGCGACAACTTGAGGCCAACAAAGTGGCACTTGGGAAAATATTCAAGAATCCGCCGCCTGGTCAACCGGATTTTGTGAGGAGCCTGAAATCCGCGCTTCAGAACATTGCCCAGCTGCAAACTGAGCTTCAGATCCTGGAAGAAAGGATGGAATACGAAGAGGCACACAACATGGCAATCTCTCAGGCCATGACATCGTTGAACAAGGCAAGCCGTCCAGGCTCGTGCTTGTGGCACCAAAATGTTCTCAAACAGGCCGTCAAAGAGACACGGGCGCAGAACCTCCCGCGGAAGCCTCGACAGTTTCCGCAGATCTTCAGCAGGCTGGGCCCGAAGAGGCTGGAACGAGTTTGAGTTGGGTTCACTCGAGGCATTTGGCGCGAGCCTGAACGCCAATACGGACGAGGGGTCAGCATGACATGGTCTCGCTGCAAATTTTGGGGCGAGCACGGAAGACGCATCCTACAATTGTCAATGGGGGCTTTGATATTGGGATTGGGTCGAGGCGGATGGTGGATGGAAGGCGACCGCACAGCACACGACAGGTCCGAATGTGAGAAGCAGATTGGGGAAGGAACATACTGTGTGTTCCACAGCAGCCGATGAGAGGCCATCAATGAGGCTCAAGGAATATGCAGACATCACAAAATCGAGGAGATTCATCCATTGATGCAGGCTTGTATCTTGTCATTCACACGTCTATGCGAGTCATTAAGTCTAAACGGGCACGTCGCCGGGCAGCTTCTGCATCTACGCGGGCCTGCGGGCCTCGCCCTCGGTAGTGGGCAGGGTAGCCTTGGCAGCCTCCTTCTCCTTGACCTTGGAGACGGTGTAGACAATGCCACTGACGAAACCAAGGAAGATGGCGGAGACACTGCCAAATGTGATGGGAGCGGAGAAGAAGACCAGGCCGCTGATGGCGATGGGCAGCTTGTTGAGAGCGCCAACCATGGAGTAGGTGGTGGAGGAAGTAACGCGGATGCACCAGGCGGAGCAGTACGAGATGAAGATGGCGGCGAGACCCGAGTAGAAGATGCCGATGAGCATGCTGGTGCGCTGGTCGGCGGGCAGGTTGTGGGCAAAGTTGGCGGCGGACCAATCCTCGGTGAAGAGGGAGGAGAGGACGAGGATAGGGATGGTGAGGAGGTTGTTGTAGAACATGGAGTCCCAGTCCTGGAAGTTCATCTGCTTGATGACCTTGCGCATGCCGAGGACGTAGAGGGCGGAGCAGGCGACGTTCAGAGCCATCCAGAAGTAGCCGGCGTTAAGGGCGGACAGGGCGGCATCGGCATCGGTAGAGCCGGCCCCGCCACCAACATCGCCGACGAGGGCGCTCTGGATATCGGACCAGGCTGCGATGACGGAGCTGAGGACCATCAGGGCGAAAGCCGAGAGGGCCATGGGCGTGACCTTGCCACCGAACCAGAGGACCTCGCCATAGGCAATGGCGATGATGGTCAGGTTCTTGAAGATGGTGTAGACGGGCACCGAGAGGAACTGCAGGGCCTTGATGCTGGTGTAGATCATTCCGACGAAGGCGATGGAGATGGGCATCCCTGGGAGCGAAGAATGTCAGCCGGTGTTGTCTCTCGGGGATGGGGAGGGGAAACACATGATGTCTTACATTTCTTGACGCGGGGTCCATCGATGGTGGCCAGGTTGGAGATGAGGCCGAGGCGGTTGCAGATTCCAATGGCGACGACGCAGATGATGGCCTGGGCGGCGAGGTAGAGGAAGGTCAGGTTCCAGTTGGAGCCGGAGACGACGTATTTGTTGACGACGGTCATGCTGATGGAGGAGAAGCAGTAGGCGCCGATGGAGATGGGTGCGCTGTTGGTGATCTTGGCCAGCGAGGCGGCAGACTCGGCAACGCCAACGGCGCGAGCGGAGCGGCCCATGAGGCCATCGTCCTCCTTGGTGTTGTCCTCGAAGTCAAAGTCCTCGCGGGGCGCCTTGTCGTCGCGGACGTCGTCATCGCGCTTCCTGTCCATGGTGGCGGTTGTAGAGACACGTGGCGGGGGGAGGATGCTGGTGGCGAGGTGAGACTCGAGCAATTGAAAGAGATGAAGCTGGTGGGATTGAAGACGAGAAGCAAAAGACTAAAGGAGTGGACGGACGGCGTTGTTGCTGCCTTGGTTTGCGGTTCCTGCTTGGAGGTGGTGCTGGTGGTTTGTCTCCGTCGAGAAAAGCTCCGGGCTGTAGATTTCGTGGCCTGCAGCGGATTGATGGATGGCGCCGCCCGGGCAGATGCACGGCCGTTTTGGCTGACGGGCGGTGACGGGTTCCTTTTGATTTGGGGGCCCACTGGCATGAGCAGGGGTGACAAACCAATGGGGGGAGAGAAATGGTATCAAACGGTGGTGTTTGGCCTTGAGGGTGGGGCGAAGGAAAAGTGGCTTGGCAGATGCCGTCTCAAAACGGACGTATTTTTCAGGGGTCGCATTCTGTAGGAGGGGGTTCATGCTGACTCGGCTTTTGATGCTGCCCCGGGGGTGCAGGTGTGGCAACTTTTGCCCCGGAGTCGGCGGACCCCCCGATGTGGTGCTGCATGTGTCCGCAATCATTCAGCCCATCACACACTGCCCACTGGAGCGCTGCGAAACAAAGGAGAGTGGAGGTGGTGGGATTGGAAAAGGTCCTGCAGGCTGCACCGGTGGACGCCAATCAATGCGCCGCGAGGTCGCCGTCCAAGCCGAAAAGTCCGACCACTGGGGCGCCAGTCAGGTTTGCTTGGATGACCTTGGACCCCGCGGCCTGCCAGTGGTGCAGTGGTGCTGCTGGAAAAGGACTGGGCTGCTGGAGCTCAGGGGTCGAGCTGCTTTGCTAGAGTTCCGAGTCGTGTCGTGTGCGTGTCCGGACCTGTCGCTGACATCCCACCATCACTTCTGCAACTATTCTGCCTGGAGACCGACAACCAGGGAAAACGAGGTCTCGAGAGCATCACGATAGACATGCTCTGCACCTCCTTCTTCGACTGCTGATTATTTGTTCTAATACCTTACGTTTGCCGCTATCCATACATACCCTTTTCCAACGGTCGCTTCTCGCCCCTGACGCTCATTCTCATTCTTTCGCCACTACACAATCCAACTTTCTGTGCGACCGACTGACCGACGACACTCACATTGAACCTCCCGACGGTTCGACCACCACCACAATGATTGCCGCCAGCAGAATCGGCGGGCGCATCACGCTAGTCGTGATCGCGCTGCTCGTCGCTTTCGCCCTCATCCTCGCCGCCCAGGGCAGCGGCGTCACAGACATCAAGGCCCTGCCGCGACCCGAGAACTTCTGGCCCAAGACTGGCTCATCATCCTCGACACCATCCAAGACGGCGCCCGAGGAGTCGACCCCGGAGCCGGGCACCACCAGTCTCAAGGACATCTCGTTCGATCTCAAGACACCGCCGGTCGCCGGTTGCGAGGCCCTCGTCAACGACCTCCAGCAGCGCCTCATCATCGCCTACCAGGAGCGTCTCAAGGGCATCCGCTACGCCAACATCTGGGGCTACCTCGAGACGGAGAACAAGGGCGACGCGGCCATCTGGAGCGCCCAGCAGATCCTCCTCAGCATGCTCGGCATCGAGACCATGGAGGCTTGTCGCTACCTGCACAAGGGCTGCGACGTGCCCAAGTTCACGGCCGCCCTCGAGGCGCACCGCCCGCACTCAGGCATCATCATGGCCGGCGGTGGCAACTTCAACGACTACTACTGGGACGACCAGCCGTCGCGCATGAAGATGATCTCCGAGTTCACCAACACCTCGATCCGCGCGTTCCCCCAGAGCATCAGCATGAACAAGCCCGATCGCATCAAGGAGACATACGAGGCTTTCACGAAGCACAAGGACTTGCAGCTTGCTGCTCGCGACAAGCCGAGCCACGACTGGCTTACCGGCCAGTTTGACGACGTCGAGGGCATTCAGACGGACCTGGTGCCGGATATTGCGTTCATGTGGGGAAACCGGTCGGATTTCCGCCACAACACCAAGAAGACGTACGTTGCGATGCCTCCTCTCTGTCATATGTCTCTCGCTAACTTTCTCCTTCCAGCCACGACGTTCTCATCCTCGCCCGCCACGACGCGGAGATTTCCGCCGGCGACTCGGCCGACATTGAGTTTGGCGAGGGCATGCTCGACGTCGGCGGCTCCATCGGCAACGTCACCTACCTCAAGGTCGACTGGAAGTTCACCGAGACCCCTCACATTGACGGACCCAAGAAGGACGCCTCGGACGAGGAAAAGGCCAAGGAGCCCCCTCGCGAGAACGGCAAGGACCAGCGCGCCTGGGCCAAGGCCATGGCTGGCTTCGAGATGCTGGGCTCGGCCCGCTTCGTCATCACCGATCGCCTCCACGGCCATATCTTGTCGACCGTCATTGGCGTGCCGCACGTGCTCATGGACAGCAAGCTGGGCAAGAACCTCAACTTCCACAACACCTGGACGAGGGACTGCGCCTGCACGCGGATTACCGAGAACATCCACGATGCTCTGGATGTGGTGCGCCTGTACTTTGAGCAGGAGCGTCGGCTTTCGGAAAAGGGCGACGAGGCCTTTGACCGGTCGTAGACCCTGGAAGCGCGAGGCGAGACGGGGTTCGATGTAATACCACACATTATTCTTTCCATTCGGCATCAAGCACCCATCACGTACTTGGGGAAACGGGGGAACAAAAAGGCGTCCACGAACAAAACAAACACACACATTAGCATTTGTCATTTCTTTGTAGTTATTCCCACCCATATTAGCTCGAGATGGTCTGCCTCAAAGGACGAGGTCGAACAACCGAGCGAGGGGCCCGAGGCGCAGCCAGCCTCGGAAAGGGGGTTTGGGCCCTCTTTCATACTTATACGAGTCCATTTCTCTAACTGAACACGAGAATACACAGGGCGGCATTCCGCGATACGAGGCAAACGAGAAACATAGTCCGTGCCTGGCGGACTGCCGACGTGGTGTGTGAGCGCCGAGTGGACGCACGCAGCAGGACCACGATCCACGATTCGCGGTGGTTCGGGCCATCTCTGCAGACGCCGACGAACCGGGCCTCTCATCGCGCCACAACGGGCGGGTCCCCCCTATTCTCAGAGGGGACAAGCAAGGAAAAGGGGATGGAAACCGGGGCAGAGGGCTCCGCATTGGCGAAATTAGATGGACGGCCGCCAGTCCGCATTATGCTTAATGGCGGACGCCAATTCAGGGGGCGACCAAAAAGGGGGCAGGGGGGTGCATTTCACGTGGTGTGCTGTCTTCCCTCTGTCTCTCGCACTCTCACTCTTCACCCCAAGGCTTCATGCCCCCCGGCAGCCAAGACAGCCAAGACACACTGATGGGGATCTGAGGGGCTTCTGGTGGCACATCACATCAAAGTAGCACTTGTTCCTTGGAAGAAGACGATGCAAGGCCCGTTGGCCCGATATAATCAATCCACTCAACCTATCGCAATAGAACCGCCTTCGTGCGGCGGCGGTCAAGGCTGCGGGTGCGAGTCTCGTCAACCTGAAATCCGCACAATCAATGACCGGGCCGCGCGTGTTCGTTTTTTATTCCCTGCTTGCACGAAGGAATAGCGCCCCCCTCCTTCACGGTGGTGCGCTACTCGCAGCACGGCCATCTGTCTGTGGTCAAGCTGCTGGTGCTGCTGCTCCTCCTCAGCCGCCCGAGTCCAATGAACCCCGTACCCGTCCGTCCGTCCCATCTGCTCGCCGCCAAAGGACAAGGATCTCCACGACCTGGCTCGACTCCTGACCTTCTCTTCCACCTTTTCCCCCCCACCACCACCCCCTTCCTTCCTCTGCTCTTCAGCACTTACCTGCCTGCCTCTTCGTCGAGAGAAGGCTTGCCCGTCGTTACCAGTTTGCTGTTTGTTCGAGTTCTTCTACTCACAGACTCTCACTCTCACCATCTATCCCCTAGCCGATAGTTGATCTGGGCGCTTTGGGGTTTGTCGATGCAGACCGCGCCGTCCAGCATTACCTCCAACCCTTTCAACCCGTCTCCCACCTTGACGCGACTGTCGCGAAGACGCCCGTCAAATCTCAACAACAACTTCTCGTCACTCTTTCAGACACATTTTATTTCTCCAGAGCATCCGTCTCTCGGGCACTTCCTTAGCCCTACGACCTGTACGACCTTTTCACACCTTACGACCACCACCCCCCACAAACACCATGATCCAGATGCGCGCTCCCAGCGCCCTGCCGCGGCGGTTCGTCCCGCTCGCCCTGGCCACCGTCGTCCTGATGACCTTTGCCTTCTTCTCCCTCGCCCTCAGGGAAGACTCGTGGACGGACAGCCTGCACATGCCCTTCACGACCGATGACGGCGCTCCTTCCCTCGCCCTGCCGACCTGGCGCAGGAAGCACATCGCCGGCGAGAAGCTGCGCATCGCCATCCTCGAGACGGGCGGCACCCACGACGAGGTCTCTGCCGCGCTGATGCACGCTTTTGGCTCCATCCCCGACGCAGAGCTACACCTCTACTTCAAGGCTCAGCGCTTCAACATGGAGGACATCATGGCCAACTTTACCCTCCAGGCCCCCGTCGTCGAGCTCAACACCAGCGAGCACTTCACGGCCGCCATGTACGGAGGTCCCACGCCGCACGTGCTCGTCTCGACGACCTGCGAGATTGACGCCGCCGTCCGCCCCGCCACCTTCCACCACCTCCTGAACCTGCCCACGACGCACCTCTTCTGCGTCTTCCACCACGCCGACCGCTGGGCCAGCGGCGGCCACGTCGACACGGTTCGCCAGTGGTACGAGCAGGACCGTCTCGACTTCATCGCCCTCAGCAACCACACGGCCCAGTTCGTCCGCAACAGCACCCAGTCGACCTGGGCACAGAAGGATCCCGCCGACAAGCTCATCACCCGCGTCCTGCCGCCTCTGTTCCCCGTCTACCGTCCCGCCGACCAGGTCGAGGCTCCCGTCTCCCTCTCCATCCAGGGCGACTACTCCTCAGGCCGCCGCAACTACAAGAGCATCTTCAACGGCCTCAGCGACGTCATCACAAAGGTCAGCGAGACCGCCGGCGCCACGGCCTCCACGGCCCAGAAGACAGTCGACCTTCACGTCATTGGCCACGGCAAGGCCCCTGAGGTGCCTGAACACGTCAAGGACCGCGTCTTCTTCGACTCTGGTCTGTCGTACCCCGACTTTTACGCCCTCATCTCGCGCTCCTTCGCCGTCGTTCCCGGCTTCGCCTCGGACGACTACTACGACCGCAAGGCCTCGTCCACCATCCCCGCCGCCCTCATTGCCGGCGCCCCCGTTGTCGCCAACAAGAAACTCCTCGAGTCCTACTCCTACCTCCCCAGCGGCGCCACCTGGATGGCCGAGTCGGACGATGAGGATGACATGCACGTTATCCAGCGCGCCGTCGCCGAGCGCGATGCGTATGCGAAGAAGCGCGACTTTATTCGCGCCACCTGCGATCGCCTGATTCGCGAGAACGAAGCCAACACGCTCGACTGGATCAACTTTGGTCTGGAGAAGCGTGCTGTGAGGGAAAAGGCCCACAAGGCGATAGAGGCGATCCAGCGGAAACGCCTGAGGAAGGAGGGGTCATCATGAGCAATATCACGGTGACTGACTTTTTGTTTCTCCTTTCTTTTTCAGAGCGAGCGCATGATCCAATCCAGGACTACTTATCTATCTTTTGTACAACTTAGACTCGGACATCATGCTTCTGTTCATGTCGGATTCTTTAGCAAGCACCAGACTCGTCGCCCTTTTCAATGTTGTGTGGCATTTAGGCGTGTATCATGGAAACCAAGTTATAATGCATCTAATGTACATGCGTCGTGTTCAAGTGTCGTTGATTCCAAAGGATGTCTAAACAGAGTATTGCATGCTTGGCAGTGCCCAAAACGTCTCTAATGCGCGCTGTTGTATGTTGCAGGCTGATGCTGTTGATGCTATCCACTCCCCATGTGAAATTCTATGTACAGTCCCAAATCATTTAATCCCCATTAAACAATCGGCCAGGGTCGTATATCCTGTATCCGTCAACCCAGCCGTAAGAAATAGTCGTTCAAGAAACAGACGCAGTCTTATGACTGCCGCTCCGCCTTGGAGTGCTCCCCGGCCTTTTCCAGCTCGTGCTCGGCTTGGGTTTCGCCGCCGGCCACAGGCTTGTACTGGCCGCCCTCCTTCTTGGCGCGCTGGTAGCGGTCGCAGGCCCAGCCGTAGATGGTGCTGCCGCTGAGGATGAGGATCATGCTGCCGACGCGATCGGTGGTGAGGGTCTCGCCGAGGAAGATGATGGCCATGGAGCTCTGGGCGACACCCCTGGCGGCGGTGACGATCATATGCGTGGTCGGGCTGGTGACGTCGATTTGCATGAAAGTCGCAATGGTCAGGAAGAAGCTCGACAGGCCGGTGAGCAGGGCGGCGTGGAGGAACTGGTTGCCGCTGGCGGCGGCGGCATCAGGGGCGGCGCCCTCAGCGGTGGGGAGGGGCTGGCCGGTGAGAATGGAAGCCATGAGGCCGAAGCCACCGGTGGCAGCCAGCAGGGGCCCGTAGAAGACGAGGGCCATGACGTTGGACATCCAGACCATCTGCCAGGTACCCTCTGAGCTCTTGCTGAGGAACTTCTTGACAACGACCGACTCGACGGCGGTGGTGAAGCTGGAGCCGACGCCGAACATGATACCCTTTGCGCTGGTGAGCATCTGGGAGTAGTCGGCTGCCATTCCAGCGCCGAAGCCGGCCATGACCATGGCGCAGCCGCCGAGGGCGATGGGCGGGTAGTGCGGGCGCGGGCGCAAGACGACGAGCGAAAGCAGCAGGGTGAATGGCAGCAAAAGGCCACGGGCGATCTGGTAGACGGAGGCGTTGACCGAGGCGAGGCAGTAGGTCTTTGCGAGGATGCCGACGAGGCGGGCGGCTGTCAAGGGCAGTAGGGCCTTCCATGCCGACAGCGGCCTGCGGATCTCAATCCATCCTGTCAGGAGACCGACGCCGGTGAGAAGGATGACCTGGACGGTTGTCTGGAGGGCGAGGAGGGTGACTGGCGAGTCGATGCCGTTGAGAGCCGACTTTGACAGGATCGTGCTCCAGATGGCACTAGAGGAGTGGAACAGGATGGTGAGGGCGACTCGTGTGCGGGACGGCGGGCTGGATTCGGTCATGATGTGGAGGGGGTAGGGGTGGTTGTGTCTGGGGGTTATACGGGAGGTACGAGGGAAAGAAGCAGAGACTGGAATAGTTCGGGCGCAGATGAAGCGAGTGGACGTCCTGGCGATGGAGGACAAGCAAGAGACGATGTGTCACCGGTGCTGTGATGGTGGTTGAGAAAGAGAGTGTACTGGAAAGGTGTGGAAAAGAATGCGCCGGGGCTGGCTGGGCGGATGCGCGACAAGAACAGGGAATCAATGAGTGGACACAGGTGGTAGGGAGGAAGAAACTTGAAAGGAGGTCGGTCGGTCGATTGCGCGTCGGCAGTGGGAGGTGGTGCTGCTGCGGGATGATAGGACCTCCTTGTCAGTGACAGGATGGAGTGTGCCAATGTTGGGTCTTTTTGGGGGCTTTCTTCGAACCGCCGGAGAGTGTCTGGCTTGGCTTGGCTTGGCTGAAGCGGATATCGGACCTCAAAAAGTGGTGTGCTGGGTGGACGGGTGTCAACTGGGAAGTGTGCGTCCCGGTGGCCACGCCGCCAAGGCCAGCGGACAGGGCTCGCGGACCTCGTCCCGGGGCCTATCGCCCCCTATTCCCGCCATCCATCCCATCGTCCCGTCCAGGGCAGCGATCGACAGGAAGCCCGCTGACCACGGACCATTCTCTGACGTGGGCTTGGTTCCCCCCTTGCCGTCGGTGCAGGTGGTTGGAGGGGATCGGCTGGGACAAGGCGGCTGACCTGTTAGCTTACGTCCGATTTCACTTTTCGTATCTTGAACAGTTCTGCATCGCCACTCGGAGTTTCCTCTCAGCCGTTCACGTCACCTTGGAAATAGAAAGCAGAACATCTGCAATCTGTCGGACTCGGACTATGCAGCCGGAGCAAACGGAGAAAGTCAGACAATCAGTCTCCATCTCCTCTCGCTTCCGCCCCGGTTCCTCCAAATGAAGAGAGCCACAGATCTGCCCCCGCCACTGCCGCCGCCGATGGATTTTTTTACTCGATGGTGCCATGCGCGGCGGACTCGGGAGCCCCTGAAGGTCGTGCCCCTTTTCGGCCGAGGCGCGTGCGCCAGCGCTGCCAGTAACGGTTCGTCCGCTGGGCAGTGCAAAAAAAGTTCTGTGGGCTCCAGGAGGGGCCAAGTTTGAACCACCACCACCGTCGGGAAATGGGGGTGCAAACTGTTCGGTCTCGGACGGTGCGCTCGCATGACCAGGGCTGCCCCCCCAAACGGCATCCTTCACATCTTGCTTTGATTACCAAATTTCAAGATCAGAGCCACCATGCGATGTCTCCCCTCTTTTATTTTCTGACCTGGTTAGCCGGGCGGGACGGACGGGACCTTGAATTGCAAGAGTGAAGTACAGCCTATGAGGTCATCGAGGACGTTGCTCTTGAGTCGTACAAAGTACGACAACCATCCGCCGCCTTCAACCGTTCTGTCCGCTGTGGTGGGAGCCGCCAGGCTGGAGATGCAGCGGCAGACCGTCCGATCCGACGCGCCAACCAACCAGTCGCGCCGTCCGATCGGGCATTGAAAAGCACACGACACGCAGGGGAAAGGGGGGAGGGACAAACCCGTGCGGGCCAACCGGCGGCTGACCTGTCAACTCAACGCAGTCTGACACTGCAGCCAGCAAGCATCATCCCGGCCAATGAAGAGAGCTCATCGGCTGCTGCGTCCCCCGAGCATCAGCTAAAGACAGGTATGCCGTGGAACCAATGATGGGATTCCTTATGTCCATCGGGACTTACACGTGTATTTCTGTGAGACCAGCTGACTCAGGACACTGGCGGCGCGGGAACGACAAAGGGCTCTCGAGCACCAGTCCAAGCGACACCAACACCGACACCGGCCGGTGCGAGTTGAGTTCTGGAATCCGAAAACCGAAGTATCCACACATCCACCCCTGAAATTTTCACCCTGAAGACCCCATTTTCTCAGCCGCCTCTGCATCCACCGGAACCAGCGGCGCAACCGCCAACTTCCGAATAACTGGGCGATTGGTTTAGTGGTATAACGTCTGCTTAGCATGCTGAAGGTCCCGCGTTCGATTCGCGGATTGTCCACACTTTTTGACGTTTCCTCATCAGGTTTTGCCAAGTGGAGGCCCGGATGATGTGTGTGGAGGGGCAGAGTGTGCGGCGGTGGCGGCTGGACTACCCAGACAGATCTCCATGTCTCCTGTGGGGACATTCAGGGACCGACGTTTCTTAGTCGGTGAAGCAAGCCTACACGCTCGTCGAATGGACAGGTTTCCCGGCAAAGACCTGTGGTCAGTCGTGATGTCCCCAGGGACATCCTTCTCGCGGCCTGTACACCTCCAAAGCATCTTCTGACTGCGTGGCGCAGTGGAAGCGCGTTGTGCTCACATTATGAGAGCCACAAAGGCCCGTGGATCGAAACCGCGCGTGGTCATCTTTTTGCTTCTCTCCCCGAAGTTGTTATGACTTGACGATGTCGAGTTCCCCAGGTGATGTTTGTGGCTTCTGTCATGGCGTGTTGGGCTTGGCGCGGGCCATCTCCGTGAACCTTCATACCCGTTCCCCGGGTCAAGGGAGGACAGATTCAGAGTCTCGGGCTGCCAGGGGAAGCCTTTCGTTCAAAAAGGATGGCGACTTTAGCATGGAGGGAGAGGCTGAGACGATTTACCCAGAGGGATGTTCCAAGATGGGCGCCAAACGATGTTGGTGGATAGCAACGGCTTTGGCGAGGACTTGGACGAGATAGTGTAACAAGCATCTTGCTCATACAAAACCTCCGCTGTTGATCTAAGATTGTAGGCCACGGGCTACCTGAAAGCGTGACATCGATGGCACAAACATCTCAACTGACTGGCCCTCGATGCTCATCCGAGAGACAACGAAGGCCATAGATTGAATGCAAACAAAAAACAAAACATACAACACCGGGTATTCGCTGGTCGTCACCGACCCAACTACTAATCCAGCCCTCATTGGCTTGTCTATGGGAGAGCGGACGGGATCCCGAATTTTCCAATGGGTATGGTCGTATGTGCTTGGATGAGTCTGGTGTGGGTTCATAGAGCGTCAGGGAAACCAAGTTCGTCGTCTTCCTGACCAGGACCGGGAACGAGATACAAGGCGGTCAACGAGGTTGAACGAGGGTATTTGTCCGGATCTGCCGCTACTGGTAAGCCTCTATACCCGGTTCGTGGTAGTGCGGCACCGTGATTCTTTGGCGTCGGTCAATTCAGGGGAACCCCGAGAACAGATCACCACGTACCTGACTTACCTTATGGGTATTTGTCTCGGCCAAATCCAGATGATCCCATGGGATTCCAGCGCCGCTGTAGGCACTGCATGAGGGCAGAGACAAGAATGGGCAAATTCAGAAGAAGAGGCCAAAACAAGCAGCGGGATAGATGGAATCGCATGGCGCGCGGCCAGAATGAGGTTTGCTTTGCGTCGCTGCCCTTCGGAGCCTCTTGGACCCCAAATGGAACAACTCATGACCTACACTCCGGTCCAGTAGAGATCGTCTACCAGCTCCAAGTCCTTCTCCAGAACGTGCTCCTTGGGGTCCGCACCCCGCGAAATGATCATCTTGAAGGTTCCCTTCTCGGCGTGCCACTTCTCTTCCCACTCGTTCCAGTATGACAAGGCGTACTTGTCGAGGCTGATCTTGACCATTTTCTTCTCCCCCTTCGTCAAATACACCTTGGTGAAGCCCTTGAGCTCCTTCAATGGTCTCAGAGCCTTGGAGTCAACGTCAGAGACGTACAGCTGGACGATCTCGTGGCCGTCCCTGTCCCCGGTGTTGGCAACCTCGACGGAAACCTCGAATAGCTGATCTCGATGGGTCCCCAGCGAAACCGATTCGGGAACGCTGAGGTTGGAGTACTCAAACTTGGTGTAGGATAGTCCGTGGCCAAAGTAGAAGAGGGGATCGTTCTTGAGCTTCTCGACGTACCGATAGCCGATGAACACACCCTCCCCGTAGTACATCTGGCGAACCCCTTTTCCCCAGCTCAGGAAGGCGGGGGTATCCTCGATGCGTCGAGGGAAGGTGATGGAAAGACGGCCGGTTGGATCGTGGTGACCAAAGAGAACATCGGCAATCGCATTGCCCGTCTCCTGTCCACCGAACCAGGCGTGCAAGAGGGTAGGCGCATTATCCACCCATGGCAGGGTGATAGGAGAACCAGACTGGGTCACAATGATCTGTGGACCTGTCAGCAAGGGCAGTTCCATGATGTCTGGGGAGCGAGAGCCGGGAGACGTCTGACTTACCGCTCTTGGGTTTGCCTCCAACACCTTGGCAATCAGTTCATTGATTCCGGCAGGAAGCTCGAGGTCAGGTCGGTCCATAGCCTCGCATTCATAGTCGGAGCTCAACCCGGCAATGACAATCGGGACGTCAACCGCTTTCGCGAGCTCGACCGCCTCCTTAAGTCCTTCAGCGGGATCGACCTTCTCGCAACAACCAAAGCGTACACCTCCAGCGGCCTGCGCACCGTATCCAGGCCGGATCGATTCGTTTTTGAAAAGAACCGAAAGCTTGTAGGAGACACCTTCTTCGGCGACGAGATCAGCCGTCACCTCCATACTTCCTTGGTTGAACAAGGACGTGGGCCGCGTCTTCTCGGGGTGACCGGTCCATAGATCGATCGCTTCCTGGCCGTCGATGTAGAGGCGAGCTTTGGCCGTCACGCTGAGACCGATCTGGAAGGTTGTCGTCTTTGGTGCCGTAAATGTCGATTCAACACGAAGCCAGTATCCACCAGGAACGCCTGCTGGGACGTTGTCTGCAAAGTAAATTTGGGCCTCTGTCGTTGTTGTAGTGTGGATTGGCTCAGGCGCTGGGTTGGCCGTCGGATCTTCGCCGTACCAGAAGAGCTCGTAGCTGGCCCCAGCTTTGCCAGGAACACTCACATTCTCTGTCAAGAGAGGAGTGGATAGGTGCGCTGCGCGAGCATGAGTGTCAGCCGTGAAGAAATGAAGTGGCCGGTGGGACTCACAGTAGCATCCGATTGCCGTCTTGACGCGGTCCCGACCAACAACGGCTTGAATAGCCTCGAGCGGCTTGCTGATGTAGTAGGGAACTAGATCGGCCGAGCCACCCCCGCTGGCGGCAGGGTTGCTGACTGCAGGACCGATCAAGCCGTAGGTTTGCTCCGCCGAGGGATTGAGCGGCAACACGCTCGCATCGTTCTTGAGAAGTACAATGGAGCTGCGGCTGACTTCACGACAGATCTTTCGCTTTTCGGCGGTATCGCCAGACTGGCCCTTCGCGTGTTTGGAGGTGTCCTCAAGTGCCGGCCTGACCTTGTTCACCAAGTTGAGGACCTGACGAACACGCTCGTTGATGGTCTCCATCTTCACTTTTTGGCAAAGCAAAGCCAGCTCCAGACGCTCGCCCCTCCATCGTGTCGGACCCGGCATCTCCAGGTCCATCCCGGCATTGAGTGCTTCGGAGGTACTGCAGGTACCGCCCCAGTCGCTCATCAACATGCCCTCCCAGCCCCATTCATTGCGCAGAAGTTGTGTATTGAGCCAGGGGTCTTCGAAGGTGTGAACGCCGTTGATACGGTGGTAAGAGCTCATGAACAACCACGGGTTCGCATGTCGAACAGCAAGCTGAAAGGGCAGTAGATGGGTTTCTCTGAGCGTCCTCTCTGAGGCACGGACATCATCTTCCAAAGACATGGAGGACTGGTCATGAACAGCATAGTGCTTGATGCAGGCAGCAACGCCGCCTGCTTGGAGGCCGTTGATGTAGTCTGACGCCAGCAGTCCGCTCAGGATACGGTCTTCGCCGAAAGCTTCGAACCCTCGACCAAGGAGAGGGGACCGTTGCAGGCAGACGGTGGGACCCAGCAGAACCTGGCAACCCTTTTCCTTTGATTCAGTGGCTAACATGCCGCCGACGGAACGCATCAGTTCCTTGTCAAAGGTTGCGCCCATTGCGGTGGCCGAGGGGAGCAAGGCGCCTCGGGGCTATCCCGCAATCGTGGTTAGCCCAAGGGTGACGCCATGTTTTGATTGGAGCCAGTCGACTCACACCGTTGAAGAAAGATGTCCCTCGCGCTCCATGCGGCCCATCTGTCATCTATGGGATTGTTAGTAATGGATATATCAATGCAATGGTTGATGCGATCTGGAGACATGCAGTAATTGAGGGGACATTCAGTCGTTCAACGGCATAGGTGCCCCAATTGTTTCCGCCCGACAGAAGGTTGATCTTCTCATCCTGCGTGAGATTGCGTATAACATGCTCAACGTCCCAGTGCGAAGACATGTTGGGTAAAGTCTGATTGTTGAGTTGAATAGCCCGGAATGAAGCAGCCTTCGGGCGTCCCGGCGCGTGAGTGAGGTGGATATGGATAGGGATGGTGGTTTGACCGACAACGCACACACATCGTACACATCGTATGCATCGGAAGTTTACGCATACGAAAGTGGCCAGTACTGGCTGGGCTCGGCGAACAATCGACTCAATGCCTGCTAGTGTCGTTACAAACACTTGACGACGGGAAACCCAAGTCATGAGCCCTGCCGCGGCCAATCAGGCCGGCCATTTCATACCTCCTCGGCCAAATACAGCAAACGCACAGCAAAAACGCTGGAGCCAGCCCCCGCCAGCCTTCTAGGTGGAGTTGTTACCAGCTCTCTGTCTCCACGTTCTCATTGCAGCTCGTCGTACACACTTCAAGCCCGTGCCGGTTTGCCGCAGTTGGATGTTGTCTAGGCCGGGCAAATGCGCCTCTCATCATGACCAACATTCATGGTGGGTTTGGCTAGACTGAGTGAATTGACCAGTAACTTGAACTTGAGGTACTCAGGTAACAGGTTCCTACCCAGATTGCGAGGGAGCGAGCGACATGGAACGAGCTTGGCGAGACGTCAGAGTTTCCTTTGTAGGATGGACCTCCCATGAGATCATGTCGGCAACCTTCGCAAGGGAGAGCGGCCGATCCACACGATTCGACGTTTGAAAAAAGGCGAGCAACTTGAAGCTAACACGATAGGGGGCATGATGGAAAAGAGTCCATATGGGATTAGGATTGGGTAGCTTATTCCCCCGTGAACGGGTTGGAAAACAGGGATGAACCCCTGGTAAGCCTGGCTACATGTACCACGGTAATTAGGAATGGCGAATCGCTTGATCTAGAGCTAGATACTCGGCCAAACCAAGAGATCTAGATTCGTGCCCTCCGATGGCCAATTTGTCCGGAGCGCCCACCTAGCCTCGGTCCAGGCCGTCGCCACCCGGACAAACTGACTAGTATGGCATGTTCCCCCCAGCCAGTGCCCGAATGTTCGGCGGGCTGCAGGCCCCAAACGTGGCCTGCAAGGTCCGCGTGGTCTATGTCGCGGCGTCGCCTCTCCGGACCATGAGTGTATGTGGGTTCTCGCCCCATGGGGCCCAGCCGGGAACGATCCGGGGTTGAGGCACACCCGAGTCCCGACCCTCGACGCAGGACAATCTCTGGACGAGAGCACGTTCACCAGAGTCGATCCATGACTATATATACACACGATGGTCGCGACTACCTTCCAAGAAGTTCGTCTCCTCTCCAGCCAGTCTCACACCAGCTTCCTCGTCAATCCTCGATTGAAACCTCTCCCAACCCCGTTCGACCCTCGGCCTCGTCCAACACCACCCGTCCGCCATGGCTTCTCACGAGAATGGCGACTTGCGACTGCAGGAACTCTGCACGAAGGAGTCTTGGTGGCGCGTTCCGCACCTCGTGAAGCTCAACCTGCTTCTCCTTATTCCGTTCTTTGCGAGTTACATCGGAGGTTTCGATGGCAGCATGCTCAACGGAATCCAAACGGTCCAGCACTGGCAGGATGGTAAGTGCTTGCCTTTCTTCCTTTCGTATCAGATCACTGACGCCTGGGACTGCTTCAACAGATTTCAACCACCCGTCTGGTTCGCTCCTTGGTCTCTTGGTCAACATGCAAGTGATTGGCGGCGTTGTTTCTCTGCCCCTCGCCCCCTTCATCGCCGACAAGTTCGGCAGGCGGCTTCCCATCGTTGTCGGTTCTATTATCATTATCACCGGCGCGACTGTCCAGGGTGGTGCCCAGAACTTTGGAATGTTCCTTACCGGCCAGTTCTTTATCGGTTTGGGGGGCGGATTTGTCGCGACAGCAGCACCGCCGCTCCTCGGAGAGTTGGCGTACCCGACACACAGGCCCATCATCACCGCCGTCTACAACACCCAATGGGTAAGTCATGATTCTTGGCAGCACCCACCTTCCATCGTTCATCCCGCTCACATAATCGACAATAGTACACCGGAGCCATCGTGGCCGCCTGGGCAACGTACGCACCTTCAGGATGGCCAACAGCTGGAGCTGGAGAATCCCGTCTCTGCTTCAAGCGCTCGTGTCAATTTTCCAGTTGACGTTGATCTACCTGGTCCCGGAGAGCCCGAGGTGGCTTGTCGCGAACGACCGAACGGATGAAGCCACCGAGATTCTGTGCAAGTATCACAGTGGCACAGAGGAGCCAACCGAGCTCGTGAGACTTCAAATTGCCGAGATCAGGAGCGCGATCGAGTTTGAGCAAAGCCAAAAGTCCACTTCATACCTCCAGTTCTTCCGCACAAGTAAGCAAGCTTCCTTTCCTCTTCCTCTTCCTCGATTTTCTTGTTATGATACTAATAAGCCTCCGAACGACAGAGGGATACCGCCACCGGTTCTTTGTCGTCGCTATCCTCGGTTTCATTATCCAATGGTGTGGCAACAACCTCATCGGAAGCTACCTGGCGCTCGTGCTGCGCGACATCGGCATCAACGACCCCGAAACCCAGAACTTGATCAACGGCGGCCTTCAGATCTACAACTCCTTCATCGCTGTGGCGTCGGCGACCCAGGTTGACCGCCTCGGCCGGCGCTTCCTGTTCTTGACGTCCACGATCGGGATGCTCTGCGCATTCAGCATTTGGACCGGCCTCGCCGCGAAAAACCAGCAACTTGAGAACGGCCAGAAGGGTCTTGGCATCGGCATCGTTGCCATGATGTTCGTTTTCTACACCTTCTACAACATTGCCATGAGCCCTCTCCCCATCGCATACATGATGGAGATCCTGCCGTACTCATTCCGAGCTAAGGGGTTGACCGTTTTCAACCTTGCGCAGTACTGCAGTGGTCTGTTCAACGGCTTCGCCAACCCTGTCGCGCTTGAAGCGCTTCGCTGGAAGTACTACATGGTCTTTGTGTGCGCACTATGCCTGTGGCTGGCCATCATCTACTTCACCTTCCCCGAAACTCGTGGCATGAGTCTGGAGAAGGTTAGCATGACTTTCGATGGCAGACAAGCTCTGGAGAGGACATATGATATCAAGGAGGAGGTCGCTCACGAGGAACATGGTGAGAAGACAATTTCGGGAGCGCACACCAAGGAGATTTAAGGTCAACGTTCAGGTCCCCAACTCCTACGTCTAGCATTGGGTCCGTCACTGGATAGAACCCGAGGGAGAAGATGGATTTGCCAACAGCTCTCGTCGTCAGCCGGGTCTCGAGAGCGATATCATCAAGCAGATGGACACGGTTTGATAGATAGAAAGCAAGAAATGACTTGACCACCAACTTCCGCGTCGTCCATCTCACAACTTGACGCGAGACTTCTCCATCCTCTCCTTCTCCGCAACAATGTCGCTGATCTCGGCAGCCTCGCCAAACCTCCAAGACACGCTGGTCCCCCAGTCTGCCGCCTGGCCTTCACTTCTCTCGGCCCTCCACTTCCACCGCTGATGCTGCTGCTCGCCGCGACTGAGCAGATCGCACACCCACTCTCCAAAGATGGGCATCATTTTGAATCCATGCCCCGAGTCTCCCGACAAGACGACCAATGAATCGTCAGTACCCGGTACGAAGTCGATACAGTACTCGGAGTCAGCAGTGTCGCTGAACCAGCACATCTTCTTGTCGACGAACGGCCTATCTGCGAGCCACGGAAGAGTCTCGCGGAGAAGGAGGCGCATCTTTAACTCGTCCTCGAGGGGCACGTAGTCTTTCAACGCGGAACCCACGGCGTCAGCATCGCCAAGCAGCGACGGCGGTAGAGACACGCCCGAGAACTCCTCGGTCTGCTTGAAGTTGCTGAAACCCACTCCCAGCGGCGTCAGCTTGAGAAGTCTTGTCGCCGGGTCGGGCTCAAAGTAGAACCCCAGGTCGCGCGCGTTGACAATGGGGATCCCCCTGAGCACGTCGCATTCTCGAGGTGTCAGCTGGACATGGGCAACGGACCAGCAGCGGGCGACGTTGAAGTGGCCCAACTGCGGAACGAGTGAGGCACCAAATGCGCCGAGGGCACAGATGACGGTATCGAAGGAGTGTTGCTGGCCATCTCGACTGCGCACTCCCGTGCAACGTCGGCTGGCGTCTGCCCCGGAGTAGATGAGTTCCACGACATGACCCTTTTGCGGACCCAGGATGAACCGAAACCCGCGTCCGGCGAGAAGCTGCGATATGCCGCGGAGGGCGTCTGCCGAGTGCGCGTAGCCTTCGAGGTGGTTGAAGTAGCCACGGAAGCCGCTCAAGGGTCCAGACAACTGCCAGCAGACATCGCGAATGTCGTCGCGCGTGCGCAACGGGGTGACGCCGCGGCTCAGGACTTTGTGCTTTGTCACAAAATCTTCGGCAAATTCATGGCAGGTGACGGCCTTTTCAGGTGCGTGGCCAGACACGGTGACAAGGTGACCGGTCTGGTGGTAGTATGGGGCCCAGTCCTCGGTCTTCCAAGCGGCAATGGCTTGCTACAGCAGTAGAGGTCAGTGGTCTGCCGGGTCATCGTCAAAGGAGTCTTCTTACAAGCCCTAGCTCGGTGTAAAATTCGTCATCATACTGAGCGCGGACAATCTTGTTGAGGTCGTTGGCGGCCGAGAAGGGGCTCGGAGCTTCGGTCGCCCGGTCGAAGATTGTCACGTTGGTGTAGCCCTGCTTGACGAGGTGGTAGGCCGTCGAGAGGCCCCAGCAGCCGGAGCCAATGATGCCGATTGATGCGCTCTTATCTTTGGCCATGACGAAAGTGCTTGTGTTGCTTCGTTGAGCCAGGAGGAGGCGTAAACGAAGAGGCCATCATGGAGGTATTTCTGGACGATGTCGTGTCTCTGGCCATCGTGTCATCAGAGCCACACGTGGAGATGCCCCGCCTCCTCTCGGATGTCATAATGAGAATCCGTGCCTGGTTTGCATTCGTTGCATCCCAAAGATCATGTCGGGGAGAGTGCGGATCATCCGCACGGGAGGACCGTCCACGTGACCGGGTGAGCTCGGCGACAAGAGAATGGAGGTCTCGAAGGCCGACCTCGTCCATCTTGGAGATCTTGGTAGCGGGGTAGAGAAGCCAATCAGGTAGGGGGATGACGGCATACTGACCGGGAATGCCTTGAAGGGCACTCAAGCAACGACAGATCATCACCCACACCTCAGGCACCAACCACCAAACACCAAGCTCGCATCATCTCGACTCCTTACTTTCACTGACAGCCACAGCCGCGATGCCCTGGGAGCCAGAGACATATCACCTCAAGCCCAATACGCACGCGCCCAACAGCGACCTTCCTGTGCTCGTCTATCGGCAGTGTCTACCTCTGCCGCCCACGGAGGAAAAGGTTGAGGCCTTCTTCACGGCACACGCATGGGAGAGGAGGGGTGTTTGGGGTCATATCTGGCAGCGGCACTTCCACCCCAACAGTCATGGCATGTTGCCCACGTCACTCAGCCGAAGCAAAAGTGTGCTGATTGCTCTTGTCGTAGAGTGCTACGGCGTACTGAACGGAGAGTCTCGCCTCCTGGTGGGCTGCGGCCACAATGACACGACAGACGGCGGTGCCAAAATTGAGGTTATGGCTGGGGATGTCATTGTCCTACCGGCTGGGACTGGGCACTGCAACCTCGAGAGCACAAAGGACTATCGATACATGGGCGTCTATCCAGAAGTGCGACTGCGGCAACGTTCTAGAGATCCTGCGCCCAAGACTTGCTTGCTAACATGGGAGGCAGAAATGTCCACAGTGGCGAAATGAGCTGGGGAAATTGGAAATTGATCATGAAGCGCTCAGACAGGAGATCAATGGCGTTGACATGCCGTTGCAAGATCCAGTCAACGGCGCGGAAGGGCCTCTGATGAAACTCTGGACGAAACCTGCCATGACCGCATGATACGACAGTAAATACACGTCACAAGTTCCCGCAATCCCACCAGCTCATATCGGCACCGCCTGATCTGTCACCAAACTGTGTAAATGGGTTGTAGAAGATGCCCGTGTCGGTTGCAGGATTCCAGGCCCACCCGGGGTAATCCGCTGTGAGGTTCTGCTGACGGAGCTCAGGCGCGGGCATGATCGTATTGGACGAAACGGCTTCTTGAACCGCCTCTGACTGTTGGCTGTTAGGTACTGTCTCTTCTGCTGGCGGTAGGTTGGTGACTTCTGGCGAGAACCAGTCAGGCGCTTCAGCGTAGCTACCAGCTGTGGTGCGGTAATCTGCAGGCGGCGAGCCTTCTATGGCTGGATCTTCGAGGACTGTTTGATCGTGGCTTGCATATCTGGGCGGGTGGGAGGGTCGTATGGCAGCAGCCCACGGTGTATGAAATAGAGCGTTCCCGGTCTGTAGGCGGCGAGATGAGGCGAAGTCAAGGATTTCCCACACCAAGGAAATTTGAGAGAAGACGGGCGACGAGGTAGCCGCTGTATCACGGCTGTTGGCTGGCTGGTTTTCTCTTTCTTTGTCCTCGTCCTGCTCATGGTCTTTTGGCATAGCTAATCGGATGAGGCTATCCACATCGTTTGCCTGGAGGATAATGTCAGTCTCTGATTTACGCCTCTCGTCTCGCAAGCTATTCGACGGCTAGCACTCACCACTCTTTGGACAAAGGGCCATCGTGTTGCCATCTTGGCTACAAACGACCGGCAAAGTACAAGGTTCTCCTTTGCCGGTGCATGGATCTTAGGATCTGCCGCCCTTGACCAGTACAGATGCAATGTCACAGCGACAGCAGCAGCATGCACGAAGAAAGGGTCTGACAGCTCGAGCCCCTTTTCACCAGCCATACCGATTAGCCTGGCAATCCATGTGCTATGAAGCAAGGCCAAGTCGGTTGAAGTCTTCCAGAAAGCATTCGGCCCCGGATGTGGACTGGAGACGCGCGAAGAGTACAGAAACGGATGGTTGAGGACAGCGTGGAGGGTGTGGTAGCCGACCTGGATGCGCATCCAGGGGAGCCAGAACTCACGGCGACGCTCGATGCTCTCAGGGGAGCGAAATGGGAAGCGGGCGGCGTCATAACGGAACGAAATGGGAAAGGCGCATTCCATGTCAAGGAGGAGGGCGTTGATGACAGTGTAGTCGGATTGAGGGTGCCAAGGAGGTAGCGAGGAAGTTTTGGCAGTGTCACCTTCGGCGCATCGGGAGACATGGGCGCGGACGAGGGCCCAGAGGGAGGCGCTACGAACCTGGTGCGCCCAGATACCGAGCGATCGGTCAGTTTGGGGCTGTGCGTCACCGGGAGCCTCAACCGGCAGTAAAGGGGCCTTGCCGCCTGGCCGGGAAGATGGCTCGTCCGGAATAGAGAAAGCAGGCGACTCGATGTCGAGGGTTGATGGGATATGGATCGGGAGTGCGCACATGGAGATCTGGGATTGAAGGCTCCAGAAAAGGCGGCGGGCCTCCTCGATGGCTGGGTCGACGCGATCAGGGGATGAGGCGCGGGCTTCGAGACCGCTACTCTGCAGAAGATTTGCGAGAAGACTGGAGTGGAAGGCGGCAAGTTGAAGGTCGCCGGCGACGAGGTTGGATGTAGCCAGGAGGCAAAGGGCCTGAAGTGTCTGCATGGCAACAGTGGCGTTGGCTAACTTGAGCATGATGAGGCTGCGAGCGGCATCAGTGTATGTCGAGGGAGCCTGGAGAGTCGTGTTGTGGAACGGTGGTGAATCTTGTTGAGAGTACTGCAAGCTGATCCCGAGGACTACTAGCGAGAGCTCCTCTGCTGTGTCTTGGGTGAGCTCCTCTGCACGTTCAAAGAGCCAAACCGGCTGCCGATGACTGCAACGGAAGTAGGTTGTGATGGCATCGGCCATAATAGGCCATGGAGGGATGAGACTACTAGCGAAGGAGGCCGATGAAGGATGTCTGGGACGATTTGAGGACGGCACAGGATGCATCGGTCGCTCGTCATGGCCCGAGATTTGATCAGACCTTTCACCCTGTGCAGGCGTCTTTGGTCCATCGAGCACACGATCCAGCTTCTCCTCGAGCTGCGCCAACCGATCTTCCAAAGTCTTTGTCCTCTTGGCTTCGTTCGAGGGCTCGTCATCTTCATCCTCGACCCCTGCATACTGGCAGATCTGTCGCAGGCGGGTACAGTTGGAACACCGGGGCTTCTCCCCAGGACAGCGCGTCTTCTTTCGGCGGCAATTTTCGCAAGCCTGTAACACTCGCTTGACGCCTCGTGCGGGCGAGGTCTCTTGGGCCGGAGGCATTGCTGTGCGGAACAGTCGGTCGTTGTCGTAGATGACGGAGATGGAACGGCTCTTCCGGGGGATATGCCGTCCCATCAGTAATGTGCCATGCTAAAGAGGGAGGACACCAGAGATCGGCTTCTGGGGTATCTTTCAGGGACTTTGGTATCGGTATCGACCTGGGGTATACCATGAAGATACCGGGAATGAAAACCGATCTGCCCAATAGACGCTGCAGCGTGCTGCATGATGTGCAGTCAGAAGGAATACCAAGGCCTGCGTGTCACGTCTAGCGCTGCACTGATAGCGCTTTCCAAGCTATCTCTCCGTGTTTCCCGCGAAGGCCCATGTAACATCACGCCCGCACGTGGCCGGAGGATCCGTCCCCACCCCCGTGCAGCTTATCAGATCAAATCGCAGAGCGGTATCATATCGCTACATCGGGATTTCGCTCCATTGAAGCAGGCATGATAAGAGGACTCCCGGGGATGGAAGCACAAACTTTGAATAGGCAAGGGTTTGGAGCAAGAGCGTCAACATGCCTGCCTCGATGTCGTCAACTACACTGGGTAAGAAGATGAGATGCATCGTCATTGGAGCTGGGTGAGACATGCAACTTCTTCCTTGGAAACACTTTGGCAAGTACGGACGCTGACTCTTTTGATACAGGGTGTCTGGGATCTTGATAGGTACGGAAAGTGCCTCGGATGAAAACCTTGAGGAGACCAATACTGATCTTTTCAGCAATCAAACTACAAGAAGCTTTTGGTAGCGATGTTGAGATTGCCGTCTTTGAGAAGAATGCCGATGTCGGTGGCACTTGGCTGGAGAATCGATATCCAGGTATGCCCAAGTCGACTCCCTGGCCTTGAGCACTTGTGTCTAACCATTATCAGGCTGCGCTTGTGATGTCCCCTCGCACATCTACCAGTACAGCTTCAGCCCGAACCCCAACTGGTCAACGTTGTACGTTTTCTTTACTTGATTCTGTCTAGGAAATTATTAACCCCGATCACTGTGCAGTTATGCCCCCTCAGCCGAGATCAAGGCGTATCTCAAAGCAGTCGCCTCTCATCATGGCGTCGACAAGTACATGTTCTTCAACTCCACAGTGACCAAAGCCCAGTGGAACTCAGAGTCCTCAACTTGGACGGTGTCTGTTGCTGGTCAAGGAGAATTTGAGTCCGAGATACTCTTCAACGCCGGTGGCATTCTGAACCACTTCCAGCTCCCCTCCATCACCGGCCTCGACTCCTTCAAAGGCCCTGTTATACACACAGCAAACTGGGATAATGGGACAGATCTCTGCGATAAGCGTGTGGCCATCATCGGCGCCGGGGCTAGTGCCATTCAGACCCTTCCCGCAATCCGGACCCAGGTCAAGCATGTCGATGTCTACATCCGCACTCCATCTTGGATCATGGGCCAGGTCCTGGAGTCCAGGGCTCCCGCAGGCCCCGGCATGTCCTACACCGAGGCTGAACGGGAAACGTTCAAAGATGATCCGGCCTTCTCTTTGCGCATTCGGAAGGAGATGGAGGCCGCCAGTAACAAAGTCCTCAAGGCGTTCGTCAGGGGAAGTCCTGAGCAGATCGAGTTGCGTGCCCGTCTCGAGACCAGAATGCGGGAGCTGGTGCCCGATCCCGCCCTTCAGGCAAGCCTCATCCCCAAATTTGACGTGGGATGTCGCCGTTTGAGTCCTGGCGAGCCGTACCTCGAAGCCTTGCAGCAGCCCAACGTGTTACCCATCTTTGCCACAATCGACCACGTGACGCCCGATGGCATCATCACTTCCGACGGCATCCTTCATCCTGCCGATGCGATCATTGCCGCCACTGGCTTCAATACTTCATTTCGTCCGCGCTTTCCTATCCTTGGCAAAGATAGTGTAGACCTTCGAGATCTCTGGGCTAGCGATCCCGTCGCATACTGCGGTCTTGCCGTGTCAGGGTTCCCCAACTACCTCGTGTTCCTTGGCCCCAACACCCCCATCGGCAACGGCGCCGTCATGGGCACGCTCGAAGCTACGGCGGACTACTTCATCCGCCTGATTCGCAAGATGAAGCGTCAAGGTGTCTCGTCATTTGATGTTCGGGCAGAGGCGCAGGCCGATTTTGACACCCACACGAGAGAGGTCATGGAGGAGATGGTATGGACCGGCCAGTGCAACTCGTGGTACAAGAATGCTGAGGGTAAGATCGTGGCTCTATGGCCTGGCAGTTCTCTTCACTACCGCGAGGTGCTTGCTGAGAACCGGTGGGAGGACTATGAGTGGCGGCATGGCGAGGGTGGAAGGGGGAACCGGTATGCGTACTGGGGAAGGGGGTTCGCGGAGGTCGAGGGGAAGGAAGGTGGCGATCTGGCATACTACTTGATAGAGGGCGAACCACTGCCCCTGGAGGCGTACTATCGGTCTGCCTCGGGTTTCAAAGAAGGTAGAACAGTTGGCGATGTCTTCAGGAGGACGATGGGGCTGGTCAACGGCAAGGATGTGCCCAACGAACACGACAAAGAGATCAACGGGCATCATGATGCAGAGCACGTCAGGTCCTAAATGAAATTGACCTTGAAACTGTCGCGGACATTCATCCATCGGAAATGAAGATGATGAAGTGCACTTAGCAGCCAACGACATGAGATTGTCGATAGACCCGACACACGATCCAGCCACTAACTCGGCATGACTGATAGTATTGGCTTCAATCTCCTGCTTCAACTGCGCCGAGTCATTGTCTCCGAATTTTCCTTACGATTTAGATGTAATCCCACGAGTGTGGAAGTCCCTCGATGACATCCTCCCCGCAATCCTGACGCCAAGTGCTGTGCTTATCAGTGGACCCCTATTCCCAGCCCCCCTTTTCACCAACCCCTGAATCCGCCCGCTGTCCCGTAGGGCCTTCGAACCTCAGCAAACACGGCTGATCCGTCGGCTCATCCGTTAGGCTATCTCACAGTGGACCGCACCGATCGACGTGCATGCAGCACTGCCAAACAGCGCCTAGCATCTTCATGGCTGGCTGCGCGCGCTCCTCGCCTTCGCCAGTTAGCATCGCGGGGTGCGTCATGTTTCATTCAATGTTGTCTCCGGGCAAGAAAGGACGCTGTGACGTCCGAGATCACGGGCTCTGATTGTCCTAGACGAGTGCGAGATAACACGAGGAGGGGTTGCCGTAGCTGCGTGGCAGCATTTAAGAATAGCCGGCGGTCCTTGCAGATTGAGAGAGAAGATCGACAATCCAGGTTGACTTCAAAGTCGCCCTGATCATCCTGCCGTCGCCATTGATCATTCCGTCCCTCCAACGACTTCCGAAAAGCTGAGACAGCAAGCCGAAGGCAGCCAACTACTGCACCATGGACCGCATCAGCGATCCCCGGAATGAACCATCCAAGGTCACTCCTCACGACTGGGAGACGAACATGGAACCCGCCGAGAAGGTCGGGACAGATGTTGCTCGCGGCGACCTCATCGAGCTCGACAGCGCTGATGCCGTGCTGGCTGCCAAGATGCATCTCCTGAACGAGGTATCCGCCCCCTTTCCGGAACATCGCGGCTCGATTGAGACTGACGCTCGCCCAGGCCATCAACGAGATTGGATGGACAACTTACCACCTCAAACTCTTCTTCCTTAATGGCTTCGGGTGAGTTCCGGGGCGCAAGAAATACCTCAAGAAAAGGCAACGTCGTCTGACATCTGCTAGCTTCGCTGTCGACTCCCTCCTGACATTCATCATCGGCGTCGTCAAGGGCCAAGTCGCTCTCGAAATGCAGCCTTCATACAACGGAGGCGCTCAGATGGCCCTCTACGTCGGTCTTCTCTTCGGTGCTCTCTTCTGGGGTCTCTCAGCCGACATGATCGGTCGCAAATGGGCCTTCAACCTCTCCCTTTTGACGGCCGCCATCTTCTCTATCGCCGCCGGCGCATCGCCCAACTATCCGGCTCTTGCCACGTTTGTCTCCCTCGCTGCATTTGGTGCCGGTGGCAATCTCGTTCTTGACACGACCGTCTTCCTCGAGTTTCTGCCCTCATTCAAGCAGTATCTCGTTGTGACTATGGCTTTGTGGTGGGGTGTTGGGCAAACCATTGCCGGCCTGCTGGCTTGGGCTTTCATGAGTGCGTCTGGGTCGACCGTCCGTCCCTAGCATGCCCAAGACAGAACCTGTTGCTAACAAGATACCCCAGCCAACTTCTCCTGCGCCAGCGCCGATGATTGTCCCATGGCCGACAACATGGGCTGGCGCTACCTGTACTACACCTCGGGCGCCTTCGTCCTCGTTCTCTCTATCCTCCGCATCGTCGTTCTCCGCTTCCGCGAAACACCAAAATACCTCCTCTGTAGCGGCCAAGATGAAGCCGTCATCTCTCTCCTCACCGAGGTCGCCACAAAGTACGACCGCCCCTGCAGCCTGACCCTCGAACACCTCCAGCACTGCGGTTCCATCACCACCGCCCACGCCTCCAGCCGCTACTCTCTTCACGAAATCTTCCTCCACTACCGCGGTCTCTTCGCCACCCGCAAGCTCAGCATCTCCACCAGCCTCCTATGGGCCTCGTGGGCCTGCATCGGTCTCGCCTACCCCCTCTACTATATGTTCCTGCCCGAGTACCTCGCCAGTCGTGGCGCCAAGTTTGGCGAGGACTCCCCTAGCATCACCTGGCGTAACTATGCCCTGACCAACTTTGCCGCCATCTTCGGTCCCATCTTCGCCGGGTACATCTCAACTTTCAGGATCGTCGGCCGTAAATACACCATGGTCATTGGTGCGCTTATGACGATGGCCTTTTTCTTTGGCTACACCGCCATCAGGAACAACGACCAAAACATCGGTCTCAGCTGTGCTGTCTCCTTCACCATCAACGTCTACTTCTCCGTACTTTACGCATACACCCCCGAGGTCCTGCCCTCTGCTCACCGGGCCACCGGGAATGGAACGGCAGTTTCATGCGCTAGAGTTGGCGGCATCATGGCTGTTGTCATTGGCACGTTTGCCGACACATCATCACCGGAGCCTATCTACATCTGTGCCGCTCTCTTCATCGTGATGGCCATCTTGATTGGTGTTGCGCCGTATGAACCCCAGCATGGGCAGAGTATTTGACGCGTTGACGATGGCCGGGTGCGAGTCCGCGTTCGTTTTCACCTGCCCAGATCGGTCACAGATGCATTAGTCTCGGCCAGCTCTTTCCAGTTATCATCGAAGTTGTCAGCAGCATGTGGTCCTGAAATGATGATGAATCAATGTGCATGCTGAGTACATCAGGAACAAATATAGACATCTCTTACATGTACTCGGAAGTTACTCGGGGGCCCCCTCCACAGCCGATGTTGTCACCAATGAACGTCTTTGTATTGCCACTTCGTGGCCAAACCCGGTGGCAATCTGGATGCCTGTGGAGAAAAGGATATGGCAAATGCGTAGGCGAGAGTAATAGCCTGGGTGAAAGGCTTGGCATGTCATCGTAAAAAGGTCGGAAAAGCGGTCTCGCCCTCGGGAAAGTGTGATGACAGCTTGAAGGAGGAACTTTTGTCCAGAAGCGAGGCAACCCGACGGGAAGCACAGCGCCTGGACCTTACACCGCCGCACTGCTCTCGCCTAGTCACGATGCAAACTCTCATACAGTCGGGAAGGATTCTCTGACGGACCAGGAGTCTGTCCAATTGGCCTGCTCTGTCAATTCATTGAAAGGTTCCAAGCATTCAAGAACTCTAGGGCCAGCCGCTGCAACTTCCCTAAAAGGCTCCTTGGCCGTTCTTAGGGCTGATACGATTGTCGCTGTCCTCTTTCCCCATCCGCCCACAAGTCCATTCCAAGTGGAGTCTAACCCCATGGTCATGGCCCGTGATCCTGATGCACGGTCAACGTTCTGAACTTGGTAGCCATGAAGCCAAGAACAGCGTGAGCTTCAATTTTTGCCTTTGTCCGGATATTGAGAGCAGGAGCCACTTTACTTTCCAATTCGGAAGGTACGTTGTTGAGGCGATCCATGACTGCGCTTGGTGGAGGTCTCTCGGTACCAGGCATCAACCCATGAGGGTCAAGGACACCGAAGACATCCAGGTATTAATACAATCCTGCCCAGGTTTGAGGGCAATTTTCCATCTTCAAGCTTTTAAGCCTCTCCCTCCAGTCTCCGGCACCTTCCAGCTCATCAAATTTTCAGAAACTACACGCCCGTTGAACGAAATGCGTCCCGCTGCCTTCATTCTACCCTTCGTCGCTTCTGCGGCGGCAGCTGTTGTCAACACAGGTAACTCCGGTGCTGTTGAGGGTAGTCTTCCTCTGCCTCTCGGCGAGATTGGCTGGGAGGGTGTTGTTGCTCCCGGCGGTCCTTCGATGAAAGTCTGGGGAACCAGCTTTGAGGTGAGGACTTGCCTCACAAAATAGGGCAAAGTGATCTCAGCACTGATGCATTGACTAGGATATTGAGGCAAAAATTCGCAAGGACTACCCCGAGTTCTCCATCTACGAGAATGAGGAGCAGACTGGTCCCCAAACTTCACCCGTCCCCGAAGTCGTCACCCGCGATGCCCTCGAGAAGGTTTGTGATTCCTTCTACTCCCTTCGACCAAGGAAATGAATTCGATGGACATCCCTAACTCCCGACTGCAGCGTCAGCGTTACTGCGACCCCAGGTTCGGAAGAGTCATGCCTCACTACATTGACCTGTGCATCAGCGCGCTGAGGAGGATCAACGGAAACAACTGCTGGGCTAGGGCTCGCCACTGCATTCGCAACCAGTGTATCGAAGGCGGTGCCGTCGGCATGTGCAACGACAACCATCACGATATCAACATCCCTTGCACTCGCATTGCTGATATGGCCCAGAACATCAGGGCCAACTGCTGGGAGCAGGACACTGCTTGCAAGGCTGGCCATGGCTGCTGGGGTGAGAACCACGTCACCTTTGGACAGCTCTTCGATGGCGCTGGCTTCAACGTCATCGTCGGTCAATGTGGTAAGTATGCTCTGAGTGTAGGCGTTGATCATATGGGGAGGCTAATATTCGGTGTAGGCTTCTTCGGTAACGGACAGCGTCCCGTCAAGGCTTAAGACTTAATGTCTTCCAAGCTTAGCTTCAGCAGTTTCGATGTGGGTATTCAGGGCCTTGCTTTGCGATTGTCTCAGAGTAGAGCGGCTTTCCCAAGGCCCTTCAGATGAGATCCCCAGCTTGTATCTTCTTGTGTGAACTGTCGCAGGTTCCATTCTATACCTCTCTTAGACCATCTGTTTGATGTGGTATTGGCAAATGATACAGACCATACCTCACATATCAAGCAGAGTACAGAGACATTTGCAAACCATCGACGTGAACGAGTTGGGAGCGCGTCCTTGACGTGTATCACACTGTGGGAATGTAGGACTTCCCCTTCATCTGGCAATACGACAAAAGTGAAGCATCAAATCTTTAGAAGTTCATTGATGAGTAGAGAGATCTGGTGCCGAGAAGTGCAAAAGGTGATTTCCGGAACGGGGAATTGAACCCCGAGCCTGTCGGCGCTCTGCTATGAGAGCGACAAATGTTGACCATTACACCATTCCGGATTGAATCGTTGCATCTCAGCCGTAGTCAAGTCCCCACAACGATTGGCGGATGGACGTGGATGGTGGCTCGACGTGGGGTCAAGTGTGTGGGATTGGGTCAAGTGTGGGATTGCGACGACATTGGATGCGGCAGATTCGTTCCGTTCTTTATAGACGAAAGTTGGCCTTGGACGATGGTGCACCAAGAGATTCCCCAGACACTGTTTTAGACATGTCACCGAGAGTGCTCGAAGCATGCGGCTCAGAGGATCACAGAGAATCCGAAAGTAAGATCACAGCTCAAGAGCTTCTAATTCTCTACAATGTTGTGCCAGGAAGCGCAGAACATACCCAAGTACTTGAGGGCTCCAGCGAAGTATCTTGACAATTTGTCGGTACTCCCATCTAGTTGGCCGAGCCGTAATCGGCGCCAACCTGCTTGCAGTAGTAGTCCCACTCGTCACCGCCAAGGTGCCAGCCAAGAGAGTTGCAGACCAGGACATCGCCACGGAAGCTCTATGGAAGAATCCACCAGTCAGCTAACATTCATCGGTTGTGGATCGTAGGCATTGGGACTTACAGTTTTGCAGTCAGGGCACTTGTCCCACTGCTGGTTGCCAGTGTTGCGAGCCTTGTAGCGATCGCAAGCAGCCTGGGTGGCGCCGCTGTTCTATGGTGCGTTAGTGTCGATCGCGGAAATGGTAGGTAGTTAGAGACTTACTTCAACGGCCTTTTCGTTGAGGCCATCAAACTCGCGATCGTTGCACCTGGCGTAGGTGTGGAGGTCGGCAACTACACTGAGAAGAATTAGCTGACAGTCACCTGTGTATTATTTTGCAGATCACAAGTTTCTGTAGATAGAAGGGACTTACACCGTGGCGGCGGCGGCGGCGAGGAGGATAGAGAGCTGCATTTTGAAGAATGAGGTCCTGAGGATGTAAAGAATGAATGTGTTGAGTGAGTGAAGACTGTGTACAACGAGATGCTGTGTGAGGAAGTGATGAAGAGAAATCTGTTCCCCTTTGAAGGCGGCAGAGGGAGTCTTTTATACGTATTTCATGAGCTTCATGACAGCTGTTCGATTTTTTTCGAGACTGTCTCTCTGCGGTGATTCCGACATTGCATTGGCACGAGGCCAGGAGCTCGGAACCTCTTCGACTCGCTATCTGGCGGCAGTCATCGGTCACGTCCGCCCCTCAGACCTACATGCTCATCGTGATGCTCAGATACGGCACCGATCCACAAGAGCCCATGATTTCTCCGACAACTTCATATCAGGTTTTAATTTCGATGATAGCTGGGAAACCCACATCGAATCGTGTTCGCCGGCACGTGTTTGAAGCTTGGCATGGGATGCTGACTCGTTTGACTGCATGCGTGTTCATCCCACCAATGGCTTGGCATCTAAGGACTGCCAAGTCCGGGGTTCTCTACCTGCGGATCATTGTTCAACCGCCGGTTGACTTCACCGATAAGCTTACCATGACTCAATCCTGGAATCTAGTCATGGTTTTTTGAATGCCTAGAACCGGGATCGTGAATAGGGCCGTGCTCCCTCTGAAAGGACGTCTCAAATGGCCTGGACGAGCCGCAGACTGCCTTGAGCAATCCCCATGACCCGACGGCATTCAAAAACACGTTACAACACCCGAGAACACCTTGATGGCTGAAGGAACCCGAGGCAGACTCAACGGTTCGAAAGGTCCATACATGGCCATCCATGTTTTCCAGATAGATGGGCGCCATAAACTTCCAAAATCGTCGCGGCGCATCCTAAAAGGGAGAGCTTGGAATACGACAATGACATTTTTAGGCCTAGTGGGTATTTGACTCTCTCTGAAGAGCCAGGTCTGCGATTTCAATCGGCTGTTCGGCATGAATTTAGGCCCAACACTGCAATTTCTCCTAGAGAATCGAGTCTATACCGAGTCGTACCAGATGAAGGCATCATGAGACTCAGAGACAAGGCATCTCATGGAAGCAGATAGACAACCCAGCAACCATGCTGTGTATGCACGTGGTACATTTCGGAGTTTTGACACCATCCGTCACGGCCAGTAAACAGATTGCTATGAATCGGGGAACTTACATGCAATTTCGGGGAACAAGCAGTAAGGATGCTCGAGCCCGGAAGAGATCGCGTTTCGGGAAAAGACATTCCGAGTTCGAGTAAGGAGAGATCAATCTACCCTCGCCTCGCTCGCGTCCGTCAAGATAAGACTTTGTAGTCTTGATGACTCTCAGTTTTGCCTTCTACTGTCGAAAAACCAGAGAGCTTCAAGAATATAAAGCCGCTTGTGCTTTCCAGTTCTGTTGCCTTCCTTCAACCTCCTAATCACTCATCACTCGTTCTACTACTTCGCACGCAATCAACTCACATACTCCCCCATCACTTACAAAATCATTCAAAATGCAGTTCTCTGCCCTCGTTGTTCTCCTCGCCACTTCTGCAGGTGTCATGGCCGACCTGCACAATTACGCTACTTGCAACAGCAGCATCCAGCCTGTCAACAACGTCAACACCTGCAACAAGAAGCGCGACCTTTCGGGTGACGAGCCAATGTCCACCAACCGCAGCCGTATCTTCGGGCGCTCTTACGGCGACGTGAGCTTATCCATTTCTTTTGGAAAGATACTTCCCGTGGAGGCAAGACTCTGACTTCTCCAAACAGAACGCCGCGGCGACCCGCAAGGCTTGCGCTGCTTACCGCGCCCGCAACACCGGCAACGAGTGGTGGGACAAGTGCCCTGATTGCTCTGTCGTAAGTGATGATCGTGTCTCTTCAATTGACGTATTGTACTGATTGTCGGATTAGGGGCAGAGGAGGACCAGCGATCCCAACTACTGCGTTACCTCCTGCGAGTCTCCTGCCGGACACCTTGGCGGCGATGAGTGGCTGTACTACTGCAAGCAGGCTGGCGCTGATTCCAGTGAGGCTTACTAGGCTTACAGCCACACCTCAGGGTTGGGTCCCAAAGAGGTCGCCTTCTGCGGGCTGCCAGGGGGGACTAGTTGGTGCTGTCGCAAGCAGGTTTGTAGTTGTTGCTGTCGCAAGCAGGTTTGCCAGGCGCGGATTATGGAATGGTGGACGGGAGAAGTCATGAAGAATACTCCAGGCTTCACCCATAACCACCTGATGAAGCCTCCTGAATGACTGATGAGCCAGTAGTGTTGCCCGTCAACGCTACTGGATCATCCGGCTGGATTCCACCTGCTCCCCCTGTACCAAATGTATTATACATACTCTGAGTGAACTACTTATCCTTCGCGGTTCGAACCACACGTCAGGGCATCGCATTGAGTGTCGTCCTAGTATGCTGCGTGCCTGATGTGTGATGTCCCTCATGAGGATGCGGTGCAACACAAGTCTCGTCAACGACCCAGATCTGAGCCACCCCTGGTGGTGAGAGCAGTGCCTGGTGGGTTCAGGCGCGGGGAGGCGCGAGGAGACGCGCAGTCTGGTCGCAGCCACCTCGTACTACGTAGGCAGCAGTAAAGATTCTACGCCACTGGGTCGGTGTGAGTCACCGAAGAAGGCCTCATCAGATGGCTTGCGGCCAACCATAAAGAAGTAGGCTTTGGGACAGAATTCCTCTTTTCCATCCTCATCATCTTCCACCTTCATATTTCTCAACCGACCTCACCAAGGCCAACGCTTACGATGTCAGCGGTTGAGGAAGATGAAGGTGCAAGATGATGCGCATTTGGTCGTTGTGAGGTCGGTTGAGGAAGCTGCAGGTAGAAGATACCTGCATCTTCCTCAACCGCGGACAAATCTTGCCATTCGTCGATCCACCATAGGTCTTCTCGACATACCCCTGTATCAACAGTTTTCACTTCCTGGAAACCCTGAGCTTCCCTACCCAGTGCCTCGAGCAACTGGTGATCCAGGGGTACGCCGAGAAGACCTATGGCGGATCGACGAACGGCAAATACTCACAGGTGGACATTCAAGAAGACCTCTTCGTCTTGGACGCAAAGGAGTAGATCAATGTCGTGGCTGCTTGGCGATTTGGCTTCCAAAAAGGGCTGTGTCATTTGAGGAAAGGGATGTTGGTACGAGTCATCTCCCGCGCGCCCTTCAAGACTGCTGATGTGTCTGCCAATCGTTGGAGTCAAAGACGATGGACTGTGCTGCCACGAATTCGATACTCCTCGGCGGCGTACAGTGTTGTTTGTTCGGTTTCTGACTGTTTGATGTGGCGGTAAGATATTCCTTGGTCTCGATTGGGTCCTGGCTGGCAAAGGTCTGTCAGCGAACTGCCCGATTCGACCATGTGTCTTCCTTGTTGGTGGCAATTGGAGCCCGGCCTGAGCTGGAAATGTCAAGGCGGCGACACAGTCGTGGCGAAAAGATGCGAAGCCGAGATTGTGTCCGGCGTGCAGACTTCAAGTCATGCCACGGCGTGATTCGGATGTTGACAGGAGGCAGGTCGTCTGCAGATGTCCTCGGACGGAACTTTACCTAAGGACCCTCAGCCTGTGACGATGGAGTTGCCAGCATGCAATTTGCGATGCATTACTAGACCACCCGGGCTCGCTTGACAACAGTCGAGAACTGGAGCTGGATGGATCTCCTGGAGACGCAGGATCTGGCGAGCTGATGTGGGGGACAAGGTCGATAAAAGGTCCACTGCGGGTGGAAAGGGCTCGACCGGCTTCAGCGGCTCAGGGGGCGGATGGGGCCCTATTCTGCCGGGCCGAGGACGTGAAATGAGCGCCTCGACAGAAGTTGCCATAGTTGGAGGTGGTGTTGCTCATCGGGCGAGAGAAAGGCCCCGGTCGCGCAGAAATAACCGCCACCAACGGGCAGCACTAGCAGCATCTGATAAATGCTGGCGCTGATCTGATGGGAACCAGGAACCATTCCTCGGTCTCCGATGCCGGCGCACACAGCTCCGAGGGCACGGCCTTGCTTCCCATCTGCCAACTGAACTACAGTGACGAAAAAGCCGACATGAGATGTGCAGGCTCCCCCTCGTTTAGCGCCGACGCCGACTGGAAACTTGGCTCCTGGTGCGTCGCAGTTCCTGCAGGCAAAAGACGGGAGGGAGGGAAGGATTGGCATTGGCGTGGGACGGTGGTGGCCCGGGGTCCGTTCTGTTTGTCCTGTGCCTGGGCGTGACTCGGCTGTCAAAAGTCGCTAGTGGACACGGGCGGCAGACGGCACGGCCGGGCAAAATCGCTCATTGGCGATGGAAGATTATCTGATGGATCAGATAACTCTAACCCCGGCCCACAGCACCACCACCAACACACACTCTTGGTCCTGGATGCGGTCCAGCCCCCGATGCTATCCTGCAATGGGAAATCACCGTCACGCCCACCGCCGCAGGCGAGACGGGCCCAACGGGTCCGTGGCGTCCAATCGACCGAGCTGTGCCACATGTCGGCGCTCGTGTTGGGTCGTTCGACTCGACTCTCGCTGGTGTTTTTGCGGCAAAACCGGCACCCACACCTTCACGGCCCAAGCGAGGCGAGGCACCGAACTGGAACTGGGCTGCTGCAGATGGCCCCATCATGACTGGAATAGGAACAGTTCCGAGCCGAGAAGCAGGGGCGTAAAAGTCTCTGCACAGCACCGGGCGGGCGCGGGCGGCATTGCATTGCATGGCCAACCAGGTATCTCTCCGTGGGATGGATGAGCTGAGCTGAAAAGGCAACAAGCATTTGTTTACTTAAGGCCCAGTCACCCCCTCGGTCCCTTGCTCTCCCCTCCCCTCCTGTCGTCACACCACTCTCGCTCAGTCGTCAAAGATCAACTAGCTGCCCACTTCAACCCTCCAGCTTTCACACTCGTTCAACGAAACCAACCACCCAACCCTCAGCCAAGATGAAGACCTCTTCCACCGCTGCCGCCGGCGTTCTCGCCCTCGCCGCCCTTGTCTCGGCCCAGTCCCGTTGCGCCGTATGTCAAGCCCACAACAACCACCTCCGGCCGTCGCTGACACCCCCCAGATCGAGTGCTTCCAGAAGGTCATCACCGAGCACCCTCCCCTGACCTGCACCGAGGAGAACATGTACCTCTGCTTCTGCAAGGCCCAGGACCTCCAAAACTACTTCGTCGACTGCGCCTACGACAGCTGCTCCTCCGAGGTCGATGCCGTCGTCCAGTTCGGTGTTGGCCTGTGCTCCGAGCTCGGTGCCCCCATCACCGTCGTTCCCCGCGTCTCGGTGCGTTTGAATCCTTCAAGATCATTCAAAAGAACATGTCAGCTAACAACAAGTAGACCACTGCCGTCGCCGCCGTCTCGTCGACCGCCGCTGCCGCCGTGACCACCTCCGAGCCCGCTGCCGTTGTCACCAGCACCCCCGCCGCCGTCGAGACCCTGATCACCACCACCTCCCCCGTCGCCCAGCCCTCCGAGTCTGAGGCCGCCGAGGAGTCCAGCCCCTCCGCCTCCGAGGACAGCTACCCCGTTCCCAGCGCCGCTGTCTCTTCCGCTGCCGTCTCGAGCGTCTCCTCCGCCGCCGTTGTCCCCTCTGCCAGCGGCAACGGCACCGCCGCCCCCACCACCACCCCCGTCCCTGCCGTAAGTACTCCCTACTTGACCTCAAAAGACACAGTCCTGACAAAGAATCAGGGCGCTGCCTTCAACGGTGCCTCCGGCCTCGTTGCCGCCGGTGTTGCCGTCTTCGCCGCCCTGTTCTAAGCGACAGAATCGACGGCGTGCCTCGCGGCGTTCAGTCAACATGTCCTTGAAGCCAGCGCTCGGGCCCCATGATAGATGGGCCTGCTAATGTGGAAGATGTCCTGTAATATTCGTAATAAGCCATGGACCATGGCGCTTTCTTGTAGAGGTTTAGACGCTTGAATGGCATTGCAGATCGAGGCCATCTTTGCAAGGGGTTCGACAAGCTTCATCCGAGTGAACGTGATGTTGAGCATGTCTGGATGAAGATGCGTCTGTCGATCTGCTGGAGTTTCCCTGGGTCCAGCTCACCAGGAGCAAACCCTGGCCCACTTCCTCCTTCACCAACAGCCAATTTCCCTGCACCCTCGGCTACGGCAAGCCACATGATGGTCCCGCAGACCCATGCGAAGAAAGACCTCCCAGTATCCCTGGCGGCCTGAGTGGGCTGACCCGAGCGAGCCGAGGACCACGTTACCGTCGGTGACCCAGTGACAGGGCGCAGCAGGCCAGGCAATACTAGCAGGACAAAAGTTCCCCAGACCCCAAAGGTTCTCGAAAGATACCCCTCGATTCCGGAGGAGTCCTGGACAAGCCCCTTATGAGGAACGCACAATCAGCCGTTCAAGACAGCTGCACCTGAAGCGAGGTACAGACCCGCTCGCCTGGCCTCTCTCGGTTACAGTAACGACATTATCGAGAGGGTACGCAGACCACCCTCACCGATCCAGGCAGAAACACGATGTTCCTGGTGGACATGCAGGAAATATCTCCATTGACTCTGACAGAAGTGCTCTCCAAGTCACAAGGCACCCCGAATTAACCCTGAGCAGTCTCTTTGGTGCCATGTGGCAGCACTCTTGATCTGTTTCGCCATTTCCATCCATCCCTTCCCTGAACCCTTTGTGATCCCAATTCTTGTTTCACCCAACGCCTATCGCCAAATCATTCCCATGTAGTCATTGTCGAGTTGTATTTCGTGTGTCGTGTGGCTTTTTGGTTGCCAGGCTTGTCTTGTGTCCTTTTGGTAGCCATGCTCTTCTTGTGAGACCTTGGTGCCATGCTCAGATTAAATCTGTCCATCGGGGCAGAAGATCATGATGCAAGCGCCGTCGGGAGGGGTGCAGATTCCGCAGCTGGGGTTGCAGCAAATTTGGCCAGCATCGCAGACGTTCTTGCCACACTGGACGCCGCCGGGGCCGGGAATGGTAGGCAGGCTGGTCGAGACGGAAGCAGAGGTCGGCTCGGGAATCGGCTCAGACGTGAAGATGGTAGGCTCGGCGGTAATGACAGTGGGCACGGCGGTAAAGTCGACGCACTGGGCCTCTCCATCGATGACGACGCAAGTGGTGTTGATGAGGCAGAGAACCGCGGCGCAGGGGTTGATGTCGTCGGGGACGGCAGTGGTGGTGGCCGTGGGGGTGTGGCGAGGGTCCTGGACGAGGGGGAACGTGAAGGTCGCGTGGACCTCGGTGACGGGCTCGTCCTGGCGCTGCTGGAGGTCGCTGTCGACAACGGGAAGGGCGAGGGCCGGGATAGCCATGGCCGCGAGGCCGAGAGTGCGGAAGGAAACCATGATGGTTGAGCTTGGTGGTGTTGGACGTGGGTAGCAAGAGAAAGTTGGCGAGGGACTGCTTGGCGTGGAAGATCCAAGGTCGGTTGGAGTGGAAAAGAGGATGGACAGGAAAAATTCGCAAAGCCAGGCTTTTGTAGGCGAGGTGGGCAAGCAGGAAGGAGGTCTGATTTGAAGTGAATGTGCAGGAGCGCGACTGCCGTTGCTGGGAATGCGCGTACCTGCCGGTCCTTCCTATTCACCTCCTTCCCCAATTAGGGCCAATCTTGAACTTCACTTTCTCCCCATTCAAGCATCCCAGCCAACAAACCCGCGCATTCTCAAACATCGTGTGGCCGGGTGAATTATCCGAGTGGCTTCGGTAGGTGCAGATCGTCAAGTTGCAAGACACTGCAACTTGACGATCGCCGTCATCATGGGGCTCTGCAGCTTGCCTTGCCATCTTCAGACGTTGATCTACACGTCCAAAGACACATTCGTCGCTCTGCCAAGCAATCCATCTTCGTATGTCTGACTGCCCAGCCTCGGGAAGCCTGACCCGTCGGCCGTGCCTCGGGCGAAGCCGTTGGATTGTCTGAGGCGCGGAATGTGAGGGTGATGCAAACGGCTAGGCTCATCGTCATGGCGTTGAGGGGTCGGCGCATATCAGACATTGACACCACGGGAACGGAAGTATTGACGTCGCGTGGCCATCAGCCCCATTGTGGGAGTGACAGCGCCATTGGCGAGGGCACAATTGGGGACAACATCACTGACAGCCAGTCCTCAAAGATCATCCACTGAGTATTATCCTGCTCGAACTGATATTTTGTACAGTGGCAGCAGTAACCACGATCTCGTATTCCATCCCGAGACATTCCTGACATCCTGACCAATCCTTACGCGGCCCAGCGGAAGGCAGGGTGCCTCCAGTCGAGGTCCTGAATCTGCTCCTCCGTCAAGCCCGTCAGCTCCTCCTCGACCGACCGAGCCTCGCGCTTCTTGTTGTCCCTCTTCATCCAGAGTAGGGTCAGAGTGCTGAGCAGCAGGATCGTGCCAGACGTGGCGAGGTTGAGACCGTTGCCGATGGGGTAGTTGGGACCATCCCAGCGAAGGAAGGACCAGGTCGAAATGAGACCACCGATGTTGCCGAACATGACTGTTGAGGAGGATTAGCTGGGAAAATCAAGGCACAGGGATCGTGTGAAGACCTACCATTGGTGCCGATGGCGCTGGAACGGGCTGTATCGCTGAGGACGTTGGCGCTGACTTGGGCGTTGGTGATGGGGCCAAAGGAGAAGGCAGCGCTAGCGATGATGAAGGTCGCGCCGTACCGGGCCTGGGGGTTGGTCGTGCCGAGGAAGATGGCATATCCGAGCATCATGAATGGTGCGCAGCCAATCATGAAGACCTGACGGCGGTCCATCTTGTACGAGAGCATAGGGATGGCGAGGGTGAAGAAGGCACCGACAGCGTAGGGGGGCACGGTGTAGAGCTGCTGCTGGATGGTCGAGAACTGAGGGTAGATGGTCCTAACAATCGTGGGGGCGAAGAAGGCAAGGCCCTGAACCGTGATGTTGTCGAGCAAGAAGATGAGGGATGTCGACAGGGTGATGGGGCTGACAATGCCGCTGATGAGCTTGGACTTGTCGATGGTGTCGAGGACCTGGGTGGTGCCGATTCTCTCCGACTTGACGCGGGCGATGGCGAGGTCCTTCTCCTCCTGGGAAAGCCAGCGGGCAGTTTCGGGACGGTCGGTAAGAGTGACTGGGATGGTCAGGGCTGCAGTCAGAGGTGAGTTAGAGGTGTAACTTACAGAAAGAGATGACAGCCAGGATGACGGTGATAATACCCTCGATGGCTATGGCGAGGTCAGTCGGGCACTCTTAAATTTGCGTGCGTATAGCTTACCGAAGATCATCTGCCAGCTATGGAAACGTCCAAATCCATCCAGGGTCAGAATCGCAGAGGCGAGCAGTCCGCCGAAAGCACCCGCCAGCGGCGCCATGACGATGTACAGGGCCAAGCGGTAGACGAGCTCGGCGCGACGGTACCAGCGGGACATGTAGTATGCGATACCGGGAAGCATACCTGCCTCGAAGATTCCAAGAACGAAGCGAACACCGCAGACCTGGGCCTTGTTGCTGACGAGGCCGGTGAAGATGGAAACGAGGCCGAAACCCAGACTGGTCAGGGGGATGAACCAGCCGGGACCCATCCATTTGCAGAGAATATTTGCGGGGATTTCAAAGACGATATAGCTGACGTAAAAGACGCTGAGGACGACGTTGTAGTCGAGGCCTACGAGGCCGAGGTCGGCTTCGAAACCGGCGAGACGAGCGTTGCCTGGGGTAGTCGGTCAGTATGGTTTTGAAGCCATGGTTCGATGATGGTGGTGCTTACCAATGTTTGCGCGGTCGATGAAGCAGAAAAGGTAGAGCAGGGCAACGGTCGGAACGATCATGAAGTCGATCTTTCGCCGCAGCCGAGCCTCGGCGGCGGGGTCGAACTCGATCAGGGAGTGGCCGTGTCTGTAGACGCGGGGTCAGCTTTTGGTCTGTCTTGGTGGTGCACATGTGGTGTTCATGCGGGGAAAACGTACTGGTCCGTGGCCATCTGCCCCTTCTCGGCTGCGTGGGAAACCTTGCCGACCCCATTGTGCTCGTGCTCGATGACTTCTGCTTGGGGATGCATGGTGACGTGGGAGTCCTCCTCGGGGATGATGGATGATGCTGTGTTGGAGGGAGGGTGTCGAAGGACGAAAGAGCTGAGAAGGAGTGCAGATCCGGCGGTTCTTATGTTCGGAGATGAAGGTGCGCTACTGCTGTTAAGCTTGGAGTCGGGCAAGGATGGCCTTGACCCCCCGGGCAGCTGCGATGGGGTCTAGTCTGGGGAAAGGTCGGGGGGAAGTTCGGGGGAGGGGCAAGTGCGACGCGGAGAAACGAAAGAGTCAGGGATGGTGATAGCGCGCGCGCGCGACCAGCACAGTTCAAGTTCGGCCCCCCGCATGAATCTGGGGTATTCTCTATCTAGTGGCCCAGACCGGGGCTCGCCAGGGGCCGGGATTGTTTCTCTCCAGGCGCGGGGTCGGCATTTACTCGCGGAGAACAGGGAGAGTGCGACGTGGGCTAGCCCCGTGGTCTTGGTTGCCGATAATGGATGCCGGTTGCGTTGAGCTAGGGCCGAGCGTTGCAGCCACGGTCCAATCATTTCGGCTAAGGAGGGTGATGGCGCGTGGCTAAGTGTTCTCCCTGGTGTGTTTTGGGGAGAAGCCCGGAGGGTGGTGGTGGCATTCCTGGCACCGGGCAGCTGGATGGCGCCAGGCCGGGCTCTCGGGTTTGCCGGAGGAGACCGCGGTTCAACGGGGTTGCACGAGGACGTAGGAATCGAGATATCAAGAGGGAGGTTTGGTCTTGTTGGGGGCATATGATACCGTGGATGACGGTGGATGAAAGTTAAGGCTGGGGGCGGATGAACATCACGGCAACGCTACCACAACCCTACCGACGACCCCGGCATCGGCCAACTTGCTCACAGTCTCCCCGGCTCTATCGAGGCCCACGACCTTGACACGCGGCGTGATAACGCCCTTGTCTGCCTGATGGAGCAACTCGACCATGTCCTCCTCCGAACCCACCATGACACCCTTGATCGTCAGAGCTGACACGTTTTGTTAGCCACACTTCTCGAACACGAATGGCAGGGTATGTGTGATCTGTCTCTCACCTTTGCGAACGCAGGTCATCACGGAAATCGGGATATCCAAATCATCCGCTGGCAGCCCGACACACGCAATCGTGGCCCTGTTCCTCGCCAGGGACGGCGCAATTGCAAAAGCGTCCTTCGTCCCTGGAACGACGAGCACAGCATGTGCCCCCTCGCCAGTCAAGGACACGACTTTGGCGGCAACATCCTCCTCTCGGTAGTCGATGAATGCCTCAGCCCCTGATTCCAGGGTCAACTCCCTCTTGTCCTCCCCAGCATCCACCCCAATGACCCTGAAATCACGCATCCTCGAAGCAATCTGCACACCAATATGCCCCAGACCACCTCCTGATCCAAGAATCACGACCCAATCCCCTTTTGTCATGCCATCTTTAACGGCTGCCACGGCCCCCATCATGGTGAGCCCAGCGCAGAGGAGAGGCGCCGCCACCTCTGCAGCCACACCCGCCGGGATCTCCGTGACATATCGCGGATCAGCAACGACATATTGCTGCAATGTCCCTGGGCATGACCTTCCAGTGTTGACCTGCCGTGGACAATTGTGTCGGAACCCGCTCTTGCACGAGGCGCATTCGTTGCATGATCCAGATAGCCATTTGACGCCCACCCTCTTGCCGAGAATTGAAGCGTCTACGTCTTTCCCATGGGAGATGACGGTGCCGACGCCTTCGTGGCCGATGATGCGGTTGTAGGAGCCCCAGCCGTGCAGCGCGCGGACTTCGGAGCCGCTTCTCGTTGGCACGTTAGCCAGGGAGCAGGGCAAATGTGGTTCAATTATGCACTGCAACTTACCAGATGCCAGTGTGACTGAGTTTCACTAGAACTTCACCCGGTCCGGGGGTGTCGACAGGAACGTCTTGGCGGAGGCTGATGTGCGCGTCGGGACCAGGGTTCTCCAAGACGGCGGCCTGCTGCGTCGCCGGGGCAGTTGACGCCATGTCTATCGCCTGGAAACAAGGCCAGTCGAAGGTGTGTTGGATTGATTGCGCGATACCCGGTCAAGGAGCTTCCTCGTCGAGTGCATTCGTCGATAGGGGGCTACCGTTGAGCATTTTGTCATCGCTACTGACAAACAAACGTCAGAAGAGATGACCAAATACGCCATTGCAATTCGCCGTGGCATGTCCCCGGAAAGGGGGGAAACCCGCCCGGCAGTCCCCGGCGGCAAACCGTCGCCCACTTTCTCCCATCGACGGACCGCCCCCTGGCAGTGCATGTGGATGACATGAAGCACCCCGACATCCGCGACGCGGGGAATCTGGGAAACGGTCTCCATTATCGGCTTTCAGAAGCCAATACTAGAGCACCAGACTGTAATCAAATCATGTGGCTTTGTAAAATACTGCCCAAGGACGGAACAAGACACCCCTGACTTGCCCCTGACAGCGAACCATTCGAGGACATGACTCAGGTCACGAGCCTCATCCCCAACTTTGAATCCCGATAATCTCAGCCGAAGGATGCAAACCCCGCATCACATATCCACTGTGGAACTCAGCAGCGCACCTCTGTTGGCCCCCAAGATGGGCACCGCGTCACGCTTCCCCCACGGGGAACTAGACTAGGAACCCAGCTGGCAGCCAGACAGAGAGAACGCAAACTGACTGACCAACCTTTGCACAAGCTCTGCTCCGCACCATCGACCTCCCCTCCCATTTTGCATCCGGCCAGACGACACTCCGACTCCCACCGAGCGTCCATGCCCACGCCCATGGCCAGGACCCCCTGATTGCACCCGCCTGCCGCGGCACCAGGCCCGAGTCAAATCTTACTGTTGACCTCCCTCGGGGACCGAGGGAATCCTACCATGTCACCCACTGATGGTGCTCCTCTGTCGTCCCTCGCCGGAGCCTCACCATCCTCCCCTCTCGCCCTTGTCCCTTCACAGAGCCCCCAGGACACCCGCCCCAGTCCACTCCCACCGTCTTTCAAGAGTCCCATTCTTCCCGTCAGAGAGAGTCCCCGGCCTCTCACCCAGAGGAGTCCGAACTCGGGCGCCGGAAGTCCCGGGCCGACCCTCGACAACTTGAACCTCAAGACACCAACCGCACACCATCATGAACCTCCAACAGAGCCCTCTCGGAAAGAATGCCAGACCGAAACAGCAACAGCCCCAAAGTCCGGCAAGGTGAGACGCAGACTCCAGCTCGCCTGCGCCAGGTGTCGTCGGCGCAAGACGAAATGTACCGGCGAACTCCCAACATGCAGCCACTGCCTCAAGGCCCGGGTGCCCTGCGTCTACAAAATCACACGTCGACCAGCAGCCCCGCGCACAAATTACATGGTCATGCTCGACAAAGCCCTGCTCAAGATGGAGGCTCGCATCCAGAGGGTTACCTCCAAGAACGTACCCGCTCCAGAGGTCAAATCGCCTCTCCTCACCGCGCCAGGGCGATCAGTCTCGCAACCAGGGACTTGCCAGCCCTCGCCGACGAGCGAGGGTGGCGATGATTGGGAAGCAATGTGGCGGCCAGAGAGCGAGCCTGAATGGGGACAGAGACGTGACAGCTCCGTGTGGCCGACGATACCAGACTACGATGACACGCCGAGGACGGAGTTCATGGTCGAGGGGTCTGAGGCGCTGCCTCCTGTTGAGATCCAGGAGCATCTGTCCAAGATCTTCTTCACTCATGTCTATGGCCAGCCGTACTTTCTGCTTCACAAGCCGAGCTACATGGCCAAGCTCAGGCAAGTCGCCCTCTCGCCATCCCATCACCTGCTGCCGTACTGACTGTGCTCAGGGCTGGATGTCTCCCTCCCGTCCTGGTACTCACCGTCTGCGCCGTCGCCGCACGCTTCTCAGCCCACCCACACATCGAGACAATCCCCAAGTTCCTCAGCGGCGAACGCTGGGCCTCAAGAGCAAGACGAATCTGCACCACACGTCTCGACCGACCCAACCTAACCCTCGTCACATGTCTCGTCCTCCTGTCCCTCCACGACTTTGGAACCTGCCACGGCGCTCGCAGCTGGGCCCTCGGTGGTCAAGCAATCCGCATGGCTTTTGCCCTACGACTACACCGCGAAGACGGCGATGACTCCGACCAAGACCGCCCACCTCACAGCTTCGTAAACCGAGAAATCCGGCGACGAATCATGTGGGCATGTTTCATCATTGATAGATTCAACTCCTCCAGCACCGCGCGACCAATCTTCATCCGCGACGAAATGGTCAACCTGCACGAGCCGATCCGCGAAGATTCCTTCCAGCTCGGCATGCCACGCTCCCTCGAAGAACAAGAAGCCATCGACTTTGGCGACAACGACCCTGACAACAAAGAAGATCTCTGGGAACAAGGCCCTAGCGCAAAAGACAGCGCCAGCGTCGCAGCACACATGGTCAGAGCAGTCGCCATCTGGGGCAAAATTATCTGTTACCTCAACCAAGGCGGTCGCCAAAGTGACCCCTACCCCCTCTGGGACCCAGCATCCTGCCACGCCGCCCTCCTCCGCGAAGCTGAGGCCCTCGTCGATGGACTTCCAGCGTCCCTAGCCTACAGCGACATCAGCGTGTCCATCCACGACACAGACAGCACGACGGGCCAGTTCTTCTTCCTCCACGTCGCCATCCAGCAGAACGTCCTCGCTTTGAACCATGCCGTCATGATGGCGGCGCCGAGGAGCAATATTCCCCGCTCATGCGTCACAAAAGCCACCAGCCGCGCTTTTCTAGCTGCCGCTCGCATCTCTCATCTGTTGGCAGCGATTGGATCGCGCGCCGTCAACGCCCCTTTCGTTGGGTACAGCGCCTTCGCCTCGGCCATGATCCAGCTCGAGGGAATTTTCTGCGGAAACCCCTGGATCGAGGGTTCGACGCGGACGCGATTGACTTCGAATATTCGATATCTGCACCGGATGAAGCATCATTGGGGTGTTTTCAACTGGATGATTGAGAATGTGAGAGACCGGTATCGCGTGTTGCAGCGCAAGGCGAAGCAGCGGCAGATGGGCCTTCCAGTTGGTACCGCCGAGGGGAGTCCGAGAGCTATTGGCGATTATGCCGAGTGGTTTGATCGATACCCGCGAGGTGTCTCGCATGTGGACTTTGTGGAGCCGGCGGTGAAGATTGGGGATGGCGAGGATGATGCCGTCTTGGAGCAGAAGCCCGAATGGATCACTGTCGGGGAGTATCTCGCTCGCATGGCGCCGACGCCAGAACCGGCTGCTACGGATGGACTGGAAGATATGCAGGACGACGAAGAGTATTCCGATGAGCTGGAGCGGCTGCTCATGAGCCTGGGGGAGCCGATGATGCCAGAGGTTCCGGGGATGGGGCTGGGGGTCATGCCAGAGGAGATGATGCCGAGGACGGATGCGCAAGCGATGCAGGCGATGCAGCATCCCAATCAATTCCCGGGGGCGTACTACGGCTTTTTGGATGCCTTTTCGTCAGGCCACGCCAATCTCTTTGGGTCGCAGCCGGGCGTTCCTGGGTTTGCCAACTTGGGCGTCGAGATGCCACAGCCCGAAGTTGCGGGGGAGAAGCAGGTCGAGGCTGCTGCTGCGGACATCTCCCTGGACCTCAGCCAGCCGTGGGACATTTCCCTGGGCGATGACATGGAACTCGACGACTCAGCGCCACAGCTGGCAGACTTTGAGGGGTGCGAGACGTTGTCTGTGTTGCAGCCCTTTGTCACGGGGTGACCGACAGCAGCAAGCGACCATATAGCAGGCGGCCGACAGAAGCATTGGATCATCAAACCTGTACATTATCATACACCATACCTACAAAGCGCACCTTCATTTCCCTTCATACTTCTCAAACGCCTCAGCAACCCGCTTCTTGAGACCCTCCACCTTCTCCTTCAGCTCCTTATCGCCCTCAGCAATGCGACGCTCAATGAAATCCACAGACATCGACGGCGGCGCCGGTACGGTAATGCCCCTCTGCACAGCGGGACGGGCAAGACACCTGTCCAGCCAGGCCTTGATGGCGGGGTACTTGTAGATATCAATGCCGATCATGGGCACGGCCTGGACCCAGCCGATAAGGGAAATGTCTGCGATGGAGAAGCGGCCACGCGCGGGGCCGACGAGGTAGTCGCGGTCGGCCAGGGCCTTGTCGAGGATTCCCCAGAGGCGCTGGGTCTCGCCGATGTAGCGGTAGATGCCCCAGGGGGCACCGTCCTTCGCGGCGTAGAGAAAGTGGCCAGCCTGACCTTGCCTAGGGGGTTGTCAGTGGTTGGCACAAAGGGCTGCAGAAGAGATGGATGCATACATTGGTCCAATGCCGCCATGCTGCCAGCCGACCCATGATTCGGCACGGGTGTAGTCGTCATCGGTGATGGCGAATGAGATGCGATTCTCCGTGTCGTAGCGACGGGTCAGGTAGCTGAGAATGGCATTGCCCTCGAAGACGGCGAGGTCACCGTTATCGTGGTCGACGATGGCGGGGATGCGGCCGTTGGGGTTGATAGCTGTGAACCAGGGCTCTTTTTGGACGTTCTTGTGAATGTCGATGGGCTGGAATGTGTAGTCTAGGCCATAGGCTTCCTTGAGTTCTTCAAGAACGATGCTGGCCTTGTAGCCGTTGGGTGTGCCTACAGGCGGGGGTTAGCGAGTCGTGGGCATCGCTCGGTAAGGGGGGGTAGCGCACTCCAAGTGAGGAGCTCGATGCCTTCTTTGGCGATGAGGCCGGTGGGGGTCTGTGAGGCCATGGTTGCTGTATTGGAGAATTGGCGTCGGGTTGTGAGGAGTGCCGAGGTCGCTGGGCGAATACTCCAAGGGATGGAGATGGGAAGGCGAGTGATGCGTGTCATTTTTGTTTGTTTCGGTGGTTGAAGGGGACTGAAAGTTTTAAATATGTACGCAGGACCAGGCGATGGCCGCGTCACAAACGAAGCTGAAGACGTCGGAAGAGTTGCGCTAAAGATTGGTAACCCGTATAGATTGTCCGAATTAGGTTATTGTGTCATCGGGTGGTGATGGAGAGACCTGGCTGATGGATGGCGGCGGCGGCCCGATGTCTAGGGGTAGGCGGGAAAGTCAGGGGGAACTGACTCGAGCTGTAACGGAAAGTGCCGGCATCTTTACTAATCAGATCTCAGGCCGGTTGAAAAACAGCCGCGCGGGGAACATCAAACCCACCGATGCATTGGAAATCAGAAAGTTCCAGGTCGAGCCTCATTAAGTATTATTTTCAAGCTGTAAACTTGATTTGGGTATCAATCAGTGCGCATCACCATCATCACCACCGGCCTTGCCCCCCAGCAACCCTGCCAACTTCCCTCCTTTTGCTCCCTTTGCGCCCTTCTTTGCCCCGGCGGCCCCTTTGACAATAGCCCCCGCCCCGATCAGGGCCTCGCCCACTTTGGAAGCCCCAGCCCCGGCGGTGATGCCACCAGCGAGCTCCAGGGCGCCCCCGACGATATCGCCAACTCCTCCTCCGCGTACTGCCAAGTTTCCCCTGTCGGGGTGTTAGTGAGGCTCGACATGGCCAACAGCGAAGGACTCACGATGTGGAAGTGACAGGAACAGGTGCTGCAAGGCTGAGGCCGGCGAGTGCCGTGGTCAGGGTGATGGAGAACTTCATGATGGCTGACTGTGGAAGGGCGCGACAGCTGAAGTGTGTTGGATTGAAACCTTGAAGCTGAACTGGAGGTTTGGCTGGTGGTGAGGACCCAAGAATCAATCCCCTCGAACCCGTCCCTCCCCATCTCCTTTATACATCTCTTCACCACCACCACCACCACCACCACACCCCATCCCCATTCCCTTCTGCCTGCATCACCCCTCAATGACGTTCAATCAACCCCGTCTCCTAATCCAATTCAGGAAACCAAACCAGACTTTTCACTTTACTTCCATCCGCTGTCCTGCCCACGAGAGCATCGGGGCCCCGCGGGTCAAATATTGGGACGACACGCACGGCCGATCACCACTTGTCTTCGGCATCCCGCGCCCGGGCACGGCCCAGCCAGGGGCTCGAGGGGTCCTTATCATCTGAACCTCTCGGCCTCTGGCATATCGCCTACGCAATGGTCTGTTTTGCGTAGAGGAAGAATGACGAAAGGGGTCTTTCCCTTCAGGCTCTCGCTGGGACGATGCGTCGGAAACCAAGCCGCATTCGTCTCGTGCTCATGTTCAGGCCCGCAATGACGGGTTTGCGTGAGCATCTTGCGAGGGGAATTGATTGACTTCAGTAATCTGATCATGACAGGCCGTGCATGTCCGTGGCAGGTGGTCCAGGCCTGCCTGTCGGCCGCCTTATCAACGGCCTTGGGTTGGGCAAGGCCATCGTCAATCGGCGACTGCACCGCACGGGCATTGATGACCCTCGGGCTTGTCGCTGAGGAAAGGATTTAGATTCGGCTCCTTGGTCGACGTGCAAGTGTCGGCCAGCAGCGGGCACTGTCTCTCTCGTTGGAATGAGAACCAGCAGGTGAAGCCTTGAGGAATTGCATGCCAAAAGAAGTCAATACTCAGTGGGCTTCGATTAATGCGCTTCATCCATCTTGGATTGGCCAATGCCAGAGCCTACCGTCAGGACCCCCCTACAAGTCGGTGCCTCGACCGATCACTACATCGCATCTACAACATCCTACAAACAGAACTTCCATAGACCCCGGCCTCAGCTCGGGACTGAAGGGGTTCGGCAAGTGTTACTCAGCGCACCGGCGAATGATTGCAGACACCGAAGACCGTCACCAGAGGCAGAAGTCATGCAGCAGCTGTAGCCGTAGGGGTGCCCCGTGGCCTAGGCGCTGGGCGCCCTTGGCGCCCTAATGATAGGCTGGGTCCAACTGGAATGACATCTGGTGAACCTAAATCTGCCCGACCTGATGGACCAAGCCAGCCAACTCTCTTCAGACGAAGACACGATCGAGGCCTTGAGCGATAAACGACGACGATATGCCCCGGTAGCGTCACCGCTGAAACGGGCCCAGTCAACACCTCTCCTTGATTGCACATCAACCTGGACGGGAATGTCACGGAGGACACAGGAGTAGCAACTTGAAGAGAAAGGGCCGGAGGCTACAGGGTGTATCTGCTGAGTAAACTTGCCCTGCAGCGAAGGCGTGCGCGACTCGCTCACTGGAAGGCTTCGTAATCTTCTGCCATCTCCTTTTAACCACCTGCTGTTCCAAGTCTAGTAACACCTTCTTTCTGCCTGTCGTTGGCGTGACACTTAACCCTAGGGCCCTAAGCATCACGCTTGTGCTGTCCCCCGCAGCCACCGTCTCCGCGCTGCGCTGGAGTGGATGGCACAAGCCGTTGTCGGCACGGGGGCCACTAGCCTACGCCAACCCCGGGAATACGCCGCGGGTCGGCCGTTGGATCGTGAGAACACGCTCCAAGTGTGCCAGATTTGCTACTAAGAATGCGCTTTAGAATACCCGTGGAACGTTCTAACTCGCTTTAACATGCTGCTGCCGTCCCCGGGCATCGGTAATACCATTTTGGCGCCTCCACAACGACGGGAATGACGTCTTCCGGGACGAACTCATGTTTAGCAATGGTAACTGCTTATGACCAAGAACGGGATTCTTCGGGGTGAAAAGCGACGCGGGGAAGATTGAGATATTCACATGATAGCCAGAGATATGATGGCCCCGTCGACACTGATGGCGGAATGTAAACGCAAGGGATTTACGCCTGGATTGGAAAGGACCTAGGAACATTGGCCGATCCCCATTCTCATTGTCCGAATACCCAGAGCCATAGCATCGAAATGTTGAACACCTACATCATTGCATGCCTCCAATTAAGCGCCTGCGAACGCCCCTAAATTTGCTAGCAGTTGACGGCGTGCCATCGCCCCGGGCTCTCCGATGATCGCGCGGCGTCAGCTCCGTCGCGCGACTCGGTGGCTCCGAGTCAGGGGTCGGCGGAATCCCGCCAACACCATCGCCGCGCCGTCGACAGCAGACGACCATCGGACGAAGCACCTATTGCTGCGATGGCTGGATGGGGAAGCTCTAAGTCTAAGACGTATAGACTCATCCGCAGTAGCACTACTGGAGAGCAGTGGTGGAAAGGTACCTGTCTCTGCAAGTATATACATCTCTCCCGAGGCCATCGTCGATCGTTGCGGTGGTTCTCGTGGGTCAATCACACGAACACCATCCCTTCCATCCTTCCTGCCAGTGTTGCTTGATTCCCGAGCGACAATCATGAATCTTCACCAATCTTCTTTCTGGCCTCTTCGCTTGTGCGATGTAGAAGCTATCACCAGTGGCAACTCAGAGTACCCGATTGCAGCTGGCCCGAGTCCAACGGACGTGAGTATCTGTCTGGGTACATCTTGGAAGCTCGAGGCTTACATCAAGAAGCTACCACCGTACATTCCTGAGTGCTTCAACTACGGGGTGATTCCCTCTGGATACTCGTGGCCACCGATTCCAGACTATGAGACAATGTCAATGACCGCAGACACGGCAACATCGTCGCCTGGCCACTTGTGCTCATACCCACCCATGTCTGCTGGAGTATCAACTTGCGGCGACGAGAGTCAATGCGAGCGTTCATCAACACCCGACAGCCCTGGGAAGAAACGTAAGAGAAACCGCAAACCTCTTACTCCTACAGTAGCACTGGTTAGTTGCTCACTCTGGGCCATGCGTTCATCGTCATACCGGCCGTGGAAACGACATTGACACTATGACAGCGACGGCGCGAGCAGAACCGAGACGCCCAGCGCGCATACCGCGAACGAAAGGAGCAGAGAATCAAAGAGCTCGAGGCCCAGTGTGCCACGGCAGACGAGACAATCGAGAAGCTCAAAAAGGCATACTCGACGCTATGTGATCAGTACACTTGCTTGGGCGGACAGGCACCAGACTGGCTGCATGTGATAGGCGATCTGGGGCAAGATGCATGTGGTTTGACAGGCACGGGCCCGCCCGCGTGGACAGCCAACACCCAGGCTGGTGAAAGATGATCTATAGCCGTGCTCGTTTCTCATTGAAGACGTATATTGTATCATCATGCCGTGTAGACATCTAGACTTATTAGACAGCAAATAGAGCACGCCAATGCACTCCCTTCAAATCACCCACCAGAACCTCCAAGCCCATACCTCCGCCGGAGAATGAAAATACAACGTAATCAACATCGCCGTTGTCACAGCAGTCAGGATGAAGCCCCCCGTCAACCTCTCAACCACCGGTCTCGGCGGGTGAAGATACGACACCGGCCGCGGACCTCTGATACTCACAGCATACATCGGCAGCCCTTCGACAACAGTCGGCGATAAGTTGACGCTCATCTTGAGCTTTCTGCTCGACATAACCACCTCTTTCCCCTGCTGCTTCCCGCCGCGCCAGTTCTTCATCTCCTTGATTGTTTCTGATATGAAGAGGGGGTTTTTCGCGAGAAGCTTAGCTGGAAGGTAGCAGGCGTCCAGCCAGTATTTCGATGCTGTCTCTGGGTCATCGGTAGCCAGAACGACGAGAATGAGGTCGTCGCTGTCGCCTTGGAGAACGAGGACTGTCGAGTGGCCTTCGGGGGCGGGAATGACCATGTCACTTTTGAGGTCGTTTGGGCTGATTCTGAATGTTCGAATTTGCTCGTCGTGGCCGGAGACGAGCATTCCCACGAGCGAGAAGACGCCAAACATGGTGTTGATCTTGAAACTGCGGTTGGAAGGGCCAATGTAGAATGCACCGGTGTAGCGTTGACGACATGCGCCCTCTTCTTCGCCTGATGTTGCGTCGTCCACCAGTCTCCGTCGAATGGTGTATGAAGTCGTCCATGGTTCGGCTAGATGCGATTCTGGAAGCGCTTCGGTGGTGAGAAATGCCTGGATCGTGGCTGTCTTGATGTGGCGACCTTCAGGGATGACGTCTGCAATTTCGTGGACTCTGATTCGGGCGTATCGATCTGTGTCGATGCGCTTCAGGTAGATTCCTGCTGCTCGCATGGGATTCCCATCAAAGCAGCAGTTCAAGACGAAGAGCAAAATTTCACCCTTGGCCCAGGGTCGCAGATCCTGCACGCCACAGGTCATCTCGATGCCTTTGCTGGTGACGTAGAGGGGTTTTCTTGGAGAATTCGAGTCCATGGCCCTCACTCTGATGAGATTGTCCCGTGGCTCGGCATCTCCTGTTGTACTTCCGGAAGGTACTGCAGTATGCTTCCTGAAGTGTCGAAAGTCGCGAGGTGATTCAGCCAGCAATCCTCTCATCCGCTGCTCGCCGTCGCCCAATGACCTGCGCCACGCGAGCAGGGTGTGGTCGTTGGATTTGTAAAGGATCTGCTCCTGCAGGCGTAAAAAGGCCCGTGGCCCTTCTCCGTAAACGAGGGGAAGGTTGACGTTGAAGATGCCGAAAAGCGAGTACGCAATGTCCTCCTCACGCGTGGTCTCCCGATCAACCGCCCAGCTCATCCGCCTTCCCGCGGGAATTTCCTCCAAGGAGCCACCTTGGAGCACGAATCTGTCGACGCCGGTGATGGATTGAAGCTCCGACGTCATTTCGTGCTTCTTTCCGATGAGACCCCATTCCTTGTCGTAGAAGTGGATGAGGCGAGGGGCAATGAGCTCTTGAAGAGTCCAGCCGCGGGTAAACCACTTGCTCTGGGCAAACGAGTCTTCGGTGTATCGTGGCAGGAGTGACTTGGTGAAGGGCTTCTCCGACGTTGGAGCCTGGTCATCCACAGTCTGTCTGATTGGAACATCGTCGAGATAAGCGAAGCAGACGGCGGCCTCTTGATACCATTTGAACATGGAGTTGATGGCTTCACCCAACTCTGCACTGCTGGTTTTGTCGATGCAGCAGGTATCGACCCAAACGTAGTAGAGCCCATAGTTTCTGGCCTCGCGGCATGCAGCCTGGATCTTGGCGAAGCCTGGCTTCAGCCCGCGGAGACTCGGCCGAACGAAGCGTTTGAGGCTCACCTCCCCAGGTCGCCATCTGTGGGAAAGGATTGCGTAAGAAGGGATTGAATGTGTGAAATCATGGAAGCGCAACGTCTTCGTGTTGATCAGCCTCATGCTGGAGGCATTGTGTGAAGGTGAAATACTGCACCGGTCTGTAGCTTCGTGAAATGCAGCTGGAGTGGAGGCGCTCGCAGACCTGCATGCATGGGGCACGTGATGAGCACCTGCAGGAAGACTAATAATAGCATCAATGAAACTCGCAGACGTAGTAACAATGCTTTGAAATGCATTTATAGATGTTCAGTAATGGCTTCTTAGTTGGATGTGTAAAGTCGGACTTGAACCCATGGCCGTCGACTGACTGGCCATGTTGATCGACTGGCAAGGCCGACTGGCTGCCACGGTCAATTGACTCTGGGACCGATTGAACACCAATCGATTCACCACATGGACCCCTTGACACTCAGGGAGGTGAGATTCTTCGATAAGTAGAGTCTAGGACTTGGGCTTGTACCTGTGATATTCCGTACCATCCCTACTCTCGCCTGATGCCGAAGCCACGACATCGTCTTCTCGGCACAGAGTCTGGCCATCCACCATGGCTACCGTCCAGGGGATGAGCCACTTCGACCTCGGCCCGTCTCGGACGTTCCAAGGTCCCACGCCCCGGAACTTGAGCGCGTCTTGCTGCTGCATGAACAGATGACCCCGATGCCACTCCCAGCGAGGGTAAGGATCTAGGCGGAGCTTGTCCCGTACCCAGAAGAGCGCCGCGGGGAACACGAACAGGTTGAGCAGAATGACGAACAGCCCAGGACCGAGGATGATAGCGAGGCCCACGACGCTAAAGTTGGTGTAGCTCGCGTCTCGCACGCGGACCATGGAGCACAGCTCCCTCTCGCCCTCGTTGGCGGGCTGCTGAACAAAGTCGAGCGATGATTTTTGGCCCCGCGTCGTCAGGATGGAGAACTCTGGTAAGGCAGCGTAGTCGAGGACAAGACGTTGCATGGCCGCCAGCATGAGGTTGGCAATGTTCGTGACCTCTGTCGCCCAGTGCGTCGAGACTAGGCCGGACGAAAGCAGGCTGCCAGCACCGGTCCAGAGAAAGTCGTTGGCTGAGAGAATCTGCGAGCCGAGAAAGTAGACGCCGTTCTCGAGCGAGGCAGACATGGCCATGGACTCGACGAGGTTGTAGATGGCCTTTTGCGTCGTGGTGAGAGGCAGGCCGCGGAACTCTCCGGTGTTCTGACGAAGACCTTGGAGGGGGCTGCAGCTGTTGGGCGTGTTGCAGAACTGGTAAGACGCTGTACAGCCAAGACTGGACATGACGCGGTCGGAGATGTAGTGGCCCTCAGGGTTGGGGCGATTCGCGCCTGTCGGGTCAGTCTTGTTCGTCGCGCGGAACCAGGCATCCTCCACGGGCGTCAGGTATCGGGCGTTGTTGGAGAGCCAGAGCATGGTCACGTCGGCGTCGGCGACCTGGAGCTCGGGAATGGGGACGAATGAGATGTTGGAGGGCTCGGCGCCAGCGTATGAGGTAATGGCTTCAAGATCGTAGACCGTAGAAGCTGATCCAAGGCTCAAGCTGTAGTTGCTCCTTGCCCAGGAAAAGTCGTTACCGGCATAGCTGCCCACATTGTAGTACTTGTACCGATCTCCTTCCATGCTCGGGATGCCTGCAGGCACCGTCGTCTCCCAGTCGGTGGAGTATTTCTCCTCGGCGAGAACCGGCACGCACGTCATGACACGTCGAAACCAGAGCCTATCCCCTGGACTCGAGTTGATGCCAAGGTCTCGGTTTGAATCAATGAGGCCGGTATCGAGACGGATGGCGGACTTTCCGCCTTCGCATACTTCATTGGCAAATGGGCAGTCGACACCCCCTTCGGACTTGACAGGGATGCTCTTGGTGGTGAAGAGACGGCAGACATTGGAGTTGCCGGCAAGTCCGCTGTCAGAGTAGCAATTGCGGAAGTAGTTGAGGGACTGGGTGGCGGTCCAGCGTCCCCAGGCCATGGTCGCCGCGCGATGGTTCATGAATTCTTCCTCACTCAGGTCGGAGCCTTCTGTTTGGCGGTTTGCGAGCCGGCCAAGCCATCCACAGGTTCGGCCAATAACGAGAACTTCTTCGTTGCCTCGTTGAACCCGAGAGGAAAAGAGACCGGCGGCGGAAAGAATGGCAAGATAAGTCGTAGCGGTGGTGAGGAGAACCAACGAGCTGCTTATGGTCCCCTTGACGGGAACGCCTCTCCACGTCTTGCCCAGCTTTAGGAGCGTCGCGATGGTTGAGCCAGGGCTGTGCGTGTTACTGAGGAGGGCTTGCTGCTGGTGATGGAGGACACTCCTGGGAGCAGTGGTTGACCGGAAGAGATGGATGAAGAGACAGGCGATGGACCAGAGGTTCGTCATTGCAACGGAAACGAAGAGGGCGAGGAAAGCCGTCAGAAACGCGCCCACCGGCTGGGTGACCGTCAGAGTAAGACTGAACGGCCCGCTGTTGGCATCGCCTTGGTTTGCGTTCCGCCAGACGCCGGTATAGACGGGCAAGCCGGTGCCCAGCTCTGATGCCTCCATCGTGATCGTGATGATGATGATGATGAAGGAGAGGACTGAGCTTGGCTTTGGGGGAGGATGAAGTCGAGACAAAACGTTTGACCATCAGGAGAAGACCCTGGATATCATGTCAGAGGCAGGAGGATCCTAGGGCTGACGGCGTGCTGGTCTTCTCCTGGTCCTGCAGGTCGCGACAGCACAGTGATTGGACCTCTTGCCGATTACAGGGGTAGATGACCCCTGAAGGAAATTAAGCTTGGCAGCACAGCCCTACCAGGCACGAGCAGCTATTTTCGGCAGTTGTCGGAGTTGGGGGGCAATCAAACAAATCACCCCATTTGAGGAATGGGATGGGTTTGCTCTCGTGGAGTGAGGCCACAGGTGTGTCGGCAGCTTAACCGATCTCGCGGTAGAAGAAAAGATTGGCCATCTTTGCAAGCAGTGGCGATGAATATGGTCGCAATAGAGAGGTTGAGTGTGTCCGTCGATGGGCTGTGATGGTCGAGTAACAGCAGCGGTCGGACGTCGGGAGCGCAGCAGCCACAAAGCATGCAACATGAACCCTACGCCGAATGCTTCCTGGTACATACGACCATAGCCAGTAGAGAACACGGGATCCCGTCCGCTCTCCCATAGTTAAACTACTGAGCGCCGGATTAGTAGTTGGGTCGGTGACGACCAGCGAATCCCCGGTGTTGTATGTTTTTTTGCTGCCAGCATGGCTACCTACAGCCGACCCTAGGCGGCGATACAAATCGGCGAAGACGGCAGGGCGGTTGGGTTGGTCGTTGAGGTGGCGTGAAAACAGTGTTGCAGCGCCGTTGATCATAGTCATGGGACACATGGTCAGTCCTGCTGAATGAGACCAAGAATGGCAGATGGCGAGTTTCTCTACGCGGCGGTTGTAGAATGCTCATGTTACTTCGATTCATCATAGGTGGTTGAGATGACGCCCTTTGTGATGCCGATGGCTTTGAGCGCCCGCTCGCCAGCCTTCGGAAGTGCGGAGGGCATCAGTGCAGTTGATCAACCAAAAGTGGTGAGGGGATGAAGGGGTGGATGGTTGGTCTTGACATCGACGACGTGGCGAAGGAGGGAAGGCCCGAGGACGTAGCAATGCAAAGTGAACATTGAACTCTATCTCATACACCAAACACCGGCATCAGCGGCACATCCTCTGGCATCACCTCCCCCCGATACACCATCATCACCACGCACCACGCCGTATACACAAGATACACACCCTCCGCGAGCAGCCAAAACGGAAACACGACACCCGCCTAGAAAACAAACCTGCTGCCGTGGTACTTTGTCTTGGCGACATATTCCGCAGCCGCCACGGGGATATCCTCCTCCTTACGCTCGGGGAAGCCCTTGAACGATAGCGCGTACTGGGCAACCGAGTGCGCAACGAGCTTGGTGTTGATCTCCCATGCTGTAACGTTGACGTTGCCAACGTCATCGCAGAGCTGGTGGTAGCAAGGATCGTACCAGTCGCCTGCCTTGCCGCCGAAGAGCTTCTCCTCATGCTTGGTCTTGATGCCCTCGGCGCCCGTGGCGATGCCGCCGGCGGGAATGCCGGCGCGGATGAAGCCGTCGTAGTCGCTGCGGCCGTCGAAGGGGATGAAGGTGTAAGGGAGGTCGTGGGCCTTGTACCAGTCCACGTAGAGGTCGCGCAGTTCCTCGGAGCCGGTGGGGTTCTCGGCGTTGGTGGCGTTGTAGATCTGGTAGGCGTAGTTGGGCGAGCCGAGCATGTCGTAGTCCATGAACAGGCGGATCTTGAGGTTCTCCTCGGTGGAGAGCGCAGCGGCGTAGTAGTCAGACCCAAGGAGGCCCTCCTCCTCGCCGGCCCACCAGGCAAAACGCACGCAGTTGTTGACGCGGAACTTGGTCAGCTGCTTGGCGATCTCGAGCAGCGACAGGCTGCCGGAGCCGTCATCATTGATGCCAGGGCCCTCGGCCACACTGTCGCTGTGACCGCCGAGCATGACGCAGTTCTCCGGGTCGCCCTCGATTGTCTGCGCGATAATGTTGGTCGTGGCAATGGTGTCGACAACAGCATCGATGTAGGCGATGACGGGGACCGACTCGCCGTTCTTCAGCTGCTTGAGGAAGGGCGCAGCGTCGTCTCCACCGAGACCGAACGTCGCGACATGCTCGGGAGTCGGTGTGCCGAGTGTGCCGTGCACAGTCTCGCTCTCGTAGTTGTACACCACAGCGGCCACGGCACCCGCCTTGCCGGCGAGCTGCGACTTGGTACCGAAAGGACAGGTGCCGCGAAGGATGAAGGCGACATTGCCGCTGACCTCGCTGGGGTAGTCTTCCTCGTGGCAGCCATCGTTGGCGACGAGGACCAGCTGGCCGTGCACAGGCTCCTTGTTCTTGGTGGGAGGCGTGAGGCTCATGGGCGCAGCCGTCAGAGGCACCTCGTTGCCCAGAACAAGCCTGGACTCGAAGACGTTGCCAGACACAGCGGGGAACGTCTGGTTGGACAGGGTGTAGTAGTCACCCAGCTTCGCCAGCGAGCTGTAGATGTACGACAGTGTGCCCCAGTGACCTGCAATCGTCAGTATCTCTTATCAGCAGCACACCCAACAAACAACGCACCATCGCTGCCAATAACCCTCGTGGGATGGTTGTACTCGTCCTGTCCAAGCTTGGCAATCTCGTACAACGTCTTGGCGCGTTCGAGAAGGTTATCGCCCTTGATGAGGTCCTGGAGGGCTTCGGTATCGATGAGCGGCTTCTTGCCCGACGTCACGGCCGGCTGAGCGACTTCATCGACGTCAACAACAAGAGGCGCCTGCTGGTCCTGTGCCTGCACGAGGACCGAGACGCCCAGAGCCGCCAATCCGGCGAGGCGAAGGCTTGCGTGCATCTTTGGGGAATTCAATTGAGTGGGAGAGGTATGATGATGGTGTAAGATGCTTGGTTGATGGAGCTGAACGGGGAGTCACACGAGCAGGGGAGCTTGGGGGAGCTCGGTTGATGTGGAAACCCGATATCGCCATCGCAAGATGGGATTACGTAAGTGGGCCGGGGTACTCACCGAATTCCACCGAATCTTACCAGCATCGTCCAACTCACCGACACCAGCTGCTCATGTACTTGCGCGAAAAGGAATGTATTGAGTCTCCCGGTCTGACAGAGGGGTATAATGCGACTCCCGATGAACACCAGGCCAACAGAATGAAGAAGTAGAAGCAAGAAAAAAAACAATGGCGCTTTCCTCCCAAGAAATGCTCGCCTCCCGCTGACAACATCCACCCCTTTCAAATGTTTAATCCAATGCACGCCAGCTCTCCTTTTCGCCCTCTCCTCACTGCTGCGCTTCTCCCTCAGGCACGACCTCCGCCTGCTTCGAAGCCTCGCTGCTCACGCTCTTGGCCCGCTTCCTAGCCTCATTGGCCTCCTCACGTGCGCGCGCCAGGTCCTTCTCCGCCTGGATCGCTTCCTCACGACGCGCCTCGACGTCCTCGCGACGAACCACCCGCCGTAGGGCGTCTGACGCCTTGATCATGTTGTCGATGCTGATGGCGTGGTTGGTCATCTGGTGGTTGATGTAGGTGTATACGGCCGCCGGGACTTCACATTTGAGCAGCTGCGGCTCGTTGAGCTTGAGCAGCGCCAGTGCGACTTGGAACAGGAACGTGCTGCCTTCGCCCATGCAAAGCACAACGTCCCATACGCGGAACAGGGCCTCAGCGCACAGCAGGTCCGTGAAAACGGACAAGAACCACTGGAACGTGAGCGCCTCGAGCTCGATGCTGAGATCCTCGAGATGCGCCGAAAGTCGGGGCAACACCTCGGCCACGTACCGTCGGAGCACCTGTTGATCTGCCCGCGACGTCAGCAGCGAGTGATCGTAGTAACCCCCGGGCAGGATCGTCTCGACAATGCTCGCGAGAACCCAAAACGCCTCTTCCGCCGATGGCATGATCAGCAGCAGGTTGGCCGCGATGAGGTTCATACCCTGGCAATACCCGACATCGGGGTTGCGCCTCGCGTACGCCACCAGTACCTCGTTGAGCTTGGTCACGCCAGGACCCTTGCGGAAGAAGATGTTGTCAGTGAGTGTGCGGTTGATGTCCATCTGGATCTGGGACACAATGTTGGCGTCGTCCTGCTCGTCCGAACGAGCGACAATGTCTTGGTAGTATCCTGGGACCCGGAGTGTCGAAGCGCCGGAACACTCTGACCAGATCTTGGCCCGGTACGCCACGGGGATGCCCCCGAGCACGAGACTCCGCAGCTCGCTCTGCTTGGCTCGGCCAACCTTGCCCTTAATACCCAGACCCGTAATGCCGATGAGTTCTCCGTCGGCAAGGCTGGCCTCGGGAAGCACCACAGACGGCCTTTCGTAGCGCGCCTCGGCTGCAGCTAGAGCTGCCGCAGCAGCTGCTTCGCCATCGCGTTTTCGCTCGGCTCGCACCTTGCGGAGGAACTCATTCCATCGAACGGTCCTCTCCCGCTGAAGAGAGTCGTGGAGCTCGCCCATGTGTTGAAGGAGAAGCCTAACTGGCTCCGAGTCTTCCCTAGTGCTCGTGACGGCAGTTGTCTCGCTCTCGGCGGGCGGTGCGGCATCAAGTTCGGCAACTGACGTAGTCGTGCTTGCCACGGGCACAAATCCGCGCTCGTCAGTCGTAATCAGCCCTGGCGACTTGGCCGCGTCGGTAGTGTCGTCCTTGCCGAGATCAGCCCCTTCAAGCACCTCGAGAGACTGCGCACCAATGGTAGGCGTGTGTGACAGCAGCTCCGTGGGGAATGTAGCCAGCTTCAGATAATCCTGCCACCTCTTGGGCTTCTCCTCCTCGGCACGCCCCTCAGTGGATGAAGGACTCTCGGACCTCGTGTTGGTGATGGAACTCGGTGTGTCGTCGATCAGGGCGGGGGAGATACCGGACCGACCGATGGTGAGCATCTCAGACCGGCTGCCCTTCTTAATATGGCGGGCCATCTGCGCGGCGTCACGCTGTCTCTTCTTCCTGCGCTGGTCGTAGATGAACCCAAAGCTGTCGGTGAGAAACTCGCTGTGCCCGTAGTTTCGGTACATGTGGGACAGAGTCGGAGGCTGGCTCTCGGGCGGAAGAATGGCGTCCATCTCGACGGGTCCGTAGCTCTCCTGGCGCGAGGACGCGGGATTCGGCGGGCTGCTTCCCATGGTATCCCAGCGTTCATTATTCATCACCCTTGCAGCGGCCGTTGGCGGCGCTGCAGCAGCTGGCGTCCTACGCATGGCCATAAGCGCCTTTGGCCCGCCCTGGATGGAGACAGATCGTGTTGACTGGGCTGTTCGGGCGCTCGTTGCGGAGGACTCGCGAATCGTGTTGGCCTGCTGGGGCATGGACGCACTACTTGAGCGTCCTCGCATGCTGTCGCTTTCCCTCGTGTTGATGGCGCCGCCAGCGACGAGACGCATGAGGCTCGAGGCCATGGACGTCTTGCGCACGCCGGGCGGCCCCGAATGGATGCTAGAAGCACGGCTTGCGCTGCGGAAAGAGGCGTCGTCGGCGTTGGGCGGGCTGAACAGGTCGTCTTGCAATCCTGGCCTGCGATCGGCAGCCGAGTTGGCGCGTACCACTGGGGGCTGCTGCGGCTTGTCGTCCCCGCTGACGCTGCTAGCGAGGCTGCGGTTCCTTGTCGATCCTCCCCAGAGGAAATCCTTCCAGCCGCGCAGGGTGCCCTTGTTGTTCCCATTCGCAGTAGACAGGGACGTGCTGCTCCCTCGGATGGTGGCATCCATATCATTTTGTCCGTATGCATTGAAGGAGACGGTGTCCTGCATAGCGTCGCTCATGAGGTCGGTCAAGCCGCTCTCGGCTCTGGGGTTGCCCGGTCGTCCTGCTCTTGTTTCCGTCTCGATCGTGCGCAGGCGCGTCTCGAGCTCAAGGTTGGAGAGACCACACTCGATGATGATCTTGCGCAGGGCGCGCTCGCGCTCGTCGGCCTTGCGCCGTAGGAGGGCAATCTGGGCATCGCGCTGGGCGAGGTCCGTCGCGATCATGCGCACGAGCCCCGTCGCGCCGTGCCTCGCCACCAATCTGTCAATATGTTCGTCATTCGCTGTGTGTAGAGCGCCGGGGATTTTCTGCGTCGAAATGGGCGCGTCTTCGAAGAGCGCATTCCGCGCGTTCTGCTGCAAGACGGCATCGCGCGCGCTGGCCACATCTTCCGTCGTCAGCGTGTCGTCGCCAGAATCAGTCGGACTCGTCCGTCTGCTTGATGTGCCGTCGACGCCGCTCCCTGCGCTGGCCTTTCTCCCTGGCGATGCTTGTGCTCGGGCCGAGGCGGCGTGCGACGGCGGGGAGGTGAAGTCGCGTATAGGGTTCGGAGACTCTGGAGAGAAGGAGGGGAAACTCGTGAGGGACTTGTCGGAGGCGGCGATGGAGCTGGCGGAGCTGGAGATGTTGGAGGGGAGGCGCTTCGTGCGGCCGCGGACGGTGGTGGACCGGCTGCTACTCCGGACAGAGTTGCCGCTCTTGGTGCTAAGCTGGGAGACGGAGCGCTCGAGGAGCTGCTGCGGCGGCCCTACTGGGACGTCTGCCGCGTCCATGGCTGTCGACGGGTGTGGGTATGGTGTTGTCGGTGGACGCAAGACGTTGCGATGACCTGATTCGGCGTCTTCGCCCCGATGGTCATGTTCGGGGCGAGCAGGCCGGTGGATGGTTGAGCCCGAAAGGCAGCGTGGTTATCTTGAGAGATGTAGGTCCGAGATCATGCTTGTCAGAGGCGGAGGACTGTCAAGAAGTCGTTGCTGTTGAGGACCTGCTGGCGTATGTAGAAACAATCGTGGATCGGCAGTGTGTGAATGTCCAGGTTGTAGTCGCGGGCGCTGCTTCCTGTCGGGTGTTGATCGGCAATACAAGAACAAAACCAGCGGTCTAGAAGGCAGGCGAGGGCTGTGTCCGTTTGTGTGTGTGTGTGTGTGTGTGTGTGGTTCGTATGCAGGTTGGCAGCGGCCAAGAGAAAGAGACGGGCAGATGGTGATGCACAAGACAAACAGCGATGACGGGATATCAAAGGGGGGGCGGTTTATGCAAGATTGCAGCAGCCCAGGCTGGCACGAGCAGGGGCCATTGCCCATGCCCGCCTGGACCGATGCCCTAAAGATATCCATCCACCTGCCCTGGCCTCACGCTGGCGGGCGGTCTGATTGGGTGCAGGGGCCATGTCATTTGGGGTGGCCGTCAACCTCCACAATTGAGCATCCAGACCATTGCACAGGGAAGGCAGCACTGGAACACTGGAAGTACCTGTCCCGGCCCGCCCCGTGGCTCGACTCCACCACGTTGGACCAGCGGGGCCCATCCTCTGTGCCTTCTGTGCCAGTGCTGCCACGCGCTTCTTCTGCACACTGCATTGTCGGATCATCCACGATGTGGGCAATTATGCATCCGTGTCCCCAGTCCCCAGGTCCCGTCTCCATCTCGGCTGGGCTGGGCATCAATCGCACACTTTGAGCTTCTCCCAACATCGCAAAATACACCAGCAAGATTTTCCCTTACTTTTTCTTTTCCATCCCCCCGGCCGTCGATCAAAATCTGCGAGACATCCCTCCGCCCCCTCCATCTGTCCACGTTCCTCGGGGAGGCTCGCCCGGTTACTCCATCGAGCACCCCCCCGGATTTTCCACCGTCCCTTGACATCGACTGATAGGCCCGGCCACAATGAATGACCATTGCCAGATTCCATCCCTCGACGATGCTCCGTGTTCTTTTGGATAGCACGAGTCAGGGCCTGTTTCGCTTCCCTCGGAGTGACCGTGCCACCCATTTCCCTCAAATGGTGTGTGTCCTCTCAACACCAGGACCGTGACCTGGGGATGAAGGGACCCTTTAATTTAATAACATCGTGACAACTGACTTGACATCCTCGCCCCTGTAATCTCGACACCCTTGGCTTTTTATCTTGGCACCCGATTCCGTCTCGTGTATCAAGCTGCTCAAATGCCTAAAGAGGTCAAATCACCCACGACACCATGCAACACACCTTGGAGATCGACTGACGATGAAGACGTATCATACAGCTCTCGCTAGCCTCGCCTACATCCATCCAGTAGCTACAAACAAACCCCTGGCCAAAACTCCTTTTTCCGCCGTCGCCCTCGCCGTCGCCCTCCCTTGAATCATGACAGCGTGCAAACATTACATTTATCCTCCCAATCCATCCCTGCCTGAATTCCAGAACCAGAACGCCGGGTCCCCGTTGCGCTCATCCCTGCGCACAACCTTTCTTTTTCACCATTCTCCCCTGCCTGCAGACTGCCCCTCCACAGCCCGTCATGCAAAGCTGTCTTCTGCATTCCACCGACTGCTCTCGTCTCCCTCCTTTTCGGCCTCGGCCGGCACCGTCTTCTCCTTGTTCGCCTCGCCCGAGGTGCTGCGGAACAGACCTGCTCCCGCGAGCTTATCGAAAAAAGCATCGCGCGCGAGGATGGCCTTGCGGTTGAAGACAAGCCCGTCCAGCACCTTCAGGCGCTGGCAGCAACCCACAAAGACCATCTGGTACAGCCTTCGCCGCAGCCTCGTCCCCTCGTCGAGTCGCTTCGAGAATAGCTCGTCGCGCTCCGTGTCCGCCTCGGGCAGCATGAACGGATCCACATACCCTGTGCGATCCACGGGTACCATCATTTGTAGCGGCGGGTAGAATCCAAGCGTCATCGGGTTGTCGCGCAGGTCCAACCGCGTCAGATGCGGGAACTCGGTCAACAGCTCCGTCACATGCGTCGAGTCCGAGAGCCGGTTGCCGGCCATTAGCAGCTTCTTCAGTCGGGGGATGTAGCGAATGGCCCCGACATTCCGAATGGCGTTGAAGTTGAGGTTTAGCGACCTCAGATTCGGCATCAGCTGACCCATGTTGTCGGGCAATTGGTGCAGGCCGCAGTTTGCTAGCTCCAGTAGCTGGAGGTTCAAAAAGTCCACCTCGGGCTCAAATGCGCCGATGAAGTTGCCTGAGAGGAACAGCTTCCGAACTTCGTACGCCGCCGACAGAAAAGACAGGTCGAGTTTTGCCTCGCACCTCTGCTCCCTCAGGGACACACTGTCGAGGTGGCGCGCGCGCACGAATCCAGTGATCTTGCTGAGCCTGTTGCGGTCCGCGTGCAGGAGTCGAAGGGCTGGCATGCTGCTGATGTCGAGGTCTGCGACCTCGTTGTCGCCGAGGTCGAGATGGCGAAGCTTCTGCAGAGGTGTCTCGGGGTTGAAAGTCGTGATTTGGTTTCGATGCAGCTTCACAACTTCAAGCGCCTTCAGCCCCCCAAGGTGGCTGACATCCGTGATCCGGTTGCCTGCGAGGTCCAGCTCGACAAGCCGGTCCAGCTTATTGTCCTCGAAATCGAGCGTCTCGATCATGTTGTCGCGGGCGCGCAGGCTGAGGAGGCCGTCGTGGAACTTGAGACCATCCAGCGATGTCAACCTGTTGTTGTCTGCCTTGACGCTCCGAAGATGGACCAGACCACCCAGCGCTGTGAGGCTTTCCAGCTCGTTGTTCGAAACATCAATGTACTGGAGGTTGTACAGGTGGTCCCAAGATGTCAACTCCGTCAGCAGATTGTGCGTCATCTTCAGCTGCCGTACCGACGTCGGAATGCCATCGAGATGTCGGAGGGCGTTCTCGGACGCATCGAGCGTGACCAGGCGCCCGCAGAATTCGTCGAGCATGTGCAAGCTGCTGAGCCTCTTGCCACTGACGTCCAGCTCCTGGAAGTCTTCCCAGTTCGGTTCAAAGGGCTCAACCTCGGTAAGGCGGTCCACCAGATCGCGAACGGCCATGGACAAGACCCGCTTAGAGCCATCGCCCGTCACAAGGTGGCGGTCCTCGACAATGTAGCTGACCTCAAGCCCAAACGACTGATCCTGGGTATGCATCGTGAACTCGGAGAGCGGCGTCAGGGACAAATTGCCCACGTTCTGGCTGATGACGCCGCCGGCCTCGTCTCTTGCCCCTGGAGTAGAGAGGACAAAGTTGAGGCTCGTCTGGCGCTTCTCGGGCGCAGGGCCAACGACGCTGGTGTCGCCAATGATGCTGACTTGTTGATTCTCAGCATTGGCGCGCCCGTCCTGGCTTTCCTCGTCCTGTTCGTCGATTCTAGATACTGGGCGAGGGACAAATGACTCTCCGCGCATGGACAACTGCCTCGACGCGCCACGGGATACACCTCGAGCCCGGCTCTGCAGCTTCTTGCGCGCCGCCTTGCTGAGACTGAGGTACTTGCTGGCCAATGGGTCGGATTGTACGTCTTGGGCAAAGTCTCCGGTGTCGTCGTCGAGACTCTCAATATCCTCCACGGACATATCGTGAATAACAGAGGCGATCGGGGACGAGAAGGAGATTGTAAGGTTCTTCCGCGAGGGTGTGTCGTCCGCGGACGGCCGCTTCTCGGTGTGGTTGTCTTGTCTTTTGCTGCCCGGCTGGCTCCCGCCCTTCTTGTCTTCCAACTTGGCGATCTCGTCGCGCGCCCGAGCAGAGATCTCGTCGGGAATGGCGGCATCCGGAGAAAGAACGACGTAGCTCCGACTTTGCTGGCTGGAAGGCGTCTGTGACATGTCGGATGCGGACTGGTCAGACGGTTCGTCGTCGGTCGGCCGCCGTTGAGCTGCGAGAAGCTGCATGGCCCGGAGCTCCTTCGTGAGGTCCACTGAAAGGTCAGGGATGCTGCCGAATGGGTCATCCTCGCTATCTTCAGACGGCAGGATGTTCATGCTTCTAGCACTCGGCCTCTTCCGTCGCTTGATCCAGATGTTCTGTTGCCGGTCCAGGTACATACTACCGACCTGGTCCGGGATGAGATGGGACACGCTCTGGGGTGCAATAGTTCTCCGCGATTCCGATCCGCGAGACGAGCCCGTGGGAACCGTCGAGCCGAGTGATGAGTGTGTCGGAAAGTCGTCCGCTTCACCGTCTTCAACCCTCTGTCGAGCCGGGCCGTTGCTGATCCTCATGTTTGGAGGGTCGCTCACAATGTCGTCGCTAAGGAGGCCGTCCAGGTTGCTCGGGTAGGGGTCTTCACCTTCGCTGTGCATGTGTTCACTCTCCACACTGCCCATCGTACCAACCGCTTGCATGAGTTCCTTAGCCTCTGCCAGCGACCGAAGTGACGACGAAATAATCTCTCCCATGTCGCTCACCTCCTGGTACTTCCGGAGATGGTCGAGGATCTTGGGGTCGTCCTGTCGTGCGGGAAGGTGGGTGACCGGTGCGCCATCACGGCTGGGAGGACGAGAAAACGGCTCCTGGGTTGACTCGTCGAAAGGGTCGTCTGGAAGACTCGGTGTTTCGCCTTCTTTCTCGCCTTCGGATTCCTCAACACTCGCAAGCCCACTAGGCGGTTTGCTGCCGTTCCGGAGCATGGCCATGATGGCGCCAGCCTGGTCAACAAAGTCTTGCGTCTTGATAGACGGCTTGCGGTCCGTTTCGGTGAAGTAGCTTCGGTCGTTGGTGCTCGCGGCAAGTTGCGAGCCTCGCTTGGGCGATCGGCGCTGAGGGTTGTCTTCGGGCATCGTGCCCCAGCTGGGAACATGTTCGCGCTGGACCGAGGACCTTTGGCTAGGTGTTGGAGTCCTGGGTCGGAGAACTTGGCGCAGGGCGAGGATCTCAGGGTTGGCCGACTCGACAGGCGCACCCGGGCGGGCATCTTTCCGTTTCCTGCTCATCATGGACTGCATTGAGAAATGCGTGTCCTGCACAGACTCGACAGCCGCTGCACTTGAGGGTTCCCGTCTGAAGTCCAGGTCCGACTCGTGCAGCGTTCGCCGCCTCTTGGGCGTCGGATCTTTCGACGGAGACGTCATCGGCCTCTTTGCCTCAGGGCTGCCTTCGCGCTGTGGTGTGCCGAAAGCCTCTACGCCAGAATGTCGGGGAGGGGATATGTGAACGTCGTCCGCGTCGGAGAACGACACGACACGGTTCCCTTTCGACTGGCCCGATACACTGGACTTTTGTCTGCTCTTCCGCATTTGCATCTGCTCTCTCGAGTCTGGCGGAGACATAGCCCCTGAGTTCGAGCCCATCGACTGGGAGAACTGGTCGTCGGCATCCTCATCCTGATCCACATCGCTATCGTAGCGGAGAGAAAGGTGTTCGTCGAACTTGTATCCTTCAAGGTCTCCCTTGCCAAACTGGCTAACGGAGCGTTTTGCCGGGGCCTCACGAGGCTGAGAGTTCTCGAATTGGCTGGCATCGGCGGAGTCCAGCTGAGAGGGCTCAGTCGAATCATCCTCGAATTGACTGATGCGTCGCAGCAAGGTTTGGTTGGTGAAGGTATCGTACACGCCGAACAACTTGAGAGGACTGCCCCCGCTGACCTGGGAGTCGCTGCCGGTCTTCTCTGGGCTCGGGACAGGTGCAGCTTCTGCAGGTGGGCCGAGTGGCTCGAAGTTCTGCTGGCTCATGTCGTGCACCCTCACGCTGGGGAACTGCTTGGGTGTGCTTGCCTGGAGTGACTCCTCGGGGAGCATCTCAGAGGTGTCGACGCCCATACCGGGACTCAGTGGTCGATGCCTAAAAGACCCCTCTCCTGATCGTCCACCCCTTTGTAGGTTCAGATATCCGCCCTGCTGAGCAAACTCGTCGGTGTTTTCTGGGTGTTCGGGTTCGTCGTTCGGGCCAAGGTCGCTGAAATCGATTTCGCCTTCGGCATGCGCATCGAGGAGCATCTGGTTGATGCGCAGCTTTTCCAGCCGGTGCTTGAGTTGATCCACAGGAACCTCGGGCGCATAGGCTGGCGCGCCGCTGTTGGCACCTTCGCGGTGGGTGAGGAAAATCGGGCTAAAGTCCTCATTCCTGATGACGCTCTGGCCACTTGTTTTCCGCGAGGCATCGTCCGGCGGGAGCAGGGAGGTTGCGCCGGTGGGCATGGTCACTCCCACAGTGCCATCGCGACCTTGGTTCTCAAAGTGATTGGACGGATCGCTAAGATCGCCGAGGCTGCTTGCGTCGCACGAGTCGTTCATCCGGTATGTCATGCCTCGAGGCTTGCGGGGGCTTGGGCTCGGGCTTCCTTCGTGTGCGCGAGCGAGGCTCCCTTGTTCTTCGTCCTCGTCATCCTCGTAGGAAGGCGTTTCTGGGTGTTCGGGGTAGTGTGCCGGGGGGCTGGAGGGAAGTGTGTCTTTCTGGTGTTGGGACGCGTTGTTGCCGGCCATTGGAGGCGGCGGCTTGAACATGTTCTCCAGGCCTTCGGCAGCAGAGCAGAAGAGATCGCGCTGTTCTCCGTAGGCAACATCACCGTAGACGAGCCGTCGCTTCCACTCTGGTGTGTGGCCCTTGTTCTGTGACGAGTTCCAAGACTTGTGTTGGACCGTGTTGTGGACGACTGATCCGCCGGTCGATGCCGAGAATGTCTGGCTGATGTAGCGCTGGTCGTTTTTCGGGTGTAGCTCTTGCGAGAGCTTGGACTGCTTGCGCGCCGAAGAGGGGATGTTTTGCACGCTGGCGCTTCGCTCGTTGAGGACGTTGACACTGCTGTCTCTTGGGTCTTCGGCAGCGCGATTGACCTTGCCGACGGGCAGTGGGATGCGGCTAGCTGGTCCTTTGGTGTATGGCAAGCCAGTGTCTTCCTCCGTGTCCTTCGGGGAGGGGAGTTGCGCTGGCGGAGACGCGTCGGAGCCAAGCTGCGAGGGCCAGTCCTCCGACAGTGAGTCGAGCCAGGCGTGCGCCATGGTTTGTTGTGATGGGTGGTCGGGAACGCGTGCGAGGGTTCAGCAGAGTGGGGAAGCCATCAAGTGTCGTCAGGTCGTCAATGCAGAGCTTGGAGGGTGCAAGGATGGGTGTTGAAGATGATTGCGGCGGGCGCGTCTGTTGTTGGTGGGTTGGGAACGGAGGGTTGATTCGGAGCGGACGCGAAAAAAGACGTCAAACAGGAAAATGATGCCAAGTAGTAGTAGAAGCAGAAGTGGACGCGCCGAAAAAAGCTGCTGGTTAGTGACGCCGGTGAGGCTCTGAATTGCGCATCAGAGGTTCGAGATGGAGGGACGCTTCACAGTGTTTGGAACGCGGAGGGTGCGTGGTGGCGGCGGCACATGGAAGCTGGGACCTGGTCCAATGCGACGGGGCCAGCTTGATTTGACGTGACGGCAGGATAAGGTAAACATGAAGGAATGACAGATGGTTGCCGTGTCAACAAGATCTCGACCCACTCCGTTTTAGGTAAGATGCACCTTGAGACGGAACTAGTCCGGATTCGGAGACCGCCTGGCTCTTCAGCCACAGGCCCCGCTTGATCAGAGGCTCAAAATCAATCTACACGCCATCACGTGCAAACGCGGGCGCGGCGCGTCTCCTTGCGAACCGTGCAGGTTGGCCCGGGGCCGTCAAGCTTGGTACCGCCCATGTCTCTGATCGATGCGCCTGGCCAACTCTAATCACTCTTCCGTTTTTCGACGACCCCTCCACCAAGCAACGCACGATCTCACCAGCCGCATCCCAGCGCCATGCTGTCCAGAAGGGCGGATTGGAAGTAATCACGGCAACACCCACGATCACTCCGTCAGACGTCGTCAACGACACGATGTCACGGAAATGGCGCCAAGCCAGGCACCGCCTTGCCGATGAACCGATTTACTGCGAGGCAGAGCCAGCCGAGATCATCCACAAGAACCTCAGCGAGTCGACCTACGGCTCGTGTCTAGAGAGACAAGCGGCATACGAACGCGCTGCCGTTCGGTTCCTCAATGGCAGCACACTACCACTTCTAACGTCAAGGCTTCGGGGCCCCTTCGACAGCACTTGGAAGAATCCTTGGGCGTACAAGGAACCAAAACCAGAACCAGCATCATCCATCATACCGCCTGCCAGCGAAACGGAAACGAAACATCCTGTTTCGTCTCCTCCCGCCCCTGTGTCCATCGCCTCGCGCACCGGCGCCGACAAACAGTCCACGACATGTCACTTGCCCAGCCCCGTCAGCCTAGACCACAAGATGTACGAGGTCGGCCATGACTATCTCGACGAAGAAGAGCTCGCCAGGGTCGAAGACTGGAGATCTTCGGTCACCCATCGCCGTCAACAAGCGGATGCCGTTTGGACACCTCCCCGCCCACCGAACTCGAGTCTCAAGCGCAGAGCGAATACCTCCGACTGGCTCAAGGGAACACAAAACAAGCGACGCAAAACGCGGCAAATTAGCCATGCGGGCGATATGGATCAGTTATCCGTCGTCGCGGACGGCAAAAATACCAGTCCCGTCGTTCCAATGCCGAGCAGTGACCCAATGGACGAGGACGAGATCCAAGCCCATGTCAAGCCAGATGCACCCAACACATGCGTCGAAACACCAAGTCGGCGATCGCCACCCCGAACAGGCTTTCAACGGTCTCCAGTACGAGAACTCGACGCAATAGAGTCCGACGACGAACTGTCCAAGCCTAGCGAATCAGCAAAGAAACCCAGTATCTGGAAGGCAGCCTCGGCACGCTCCCAAGTCTCCCGACGCCGCTCTGCTGTGTCGCCACAGAGCAGCCCCAGCAGACGTTTCTTGCGTGCGAAGACGACGACGCCTGGCACCGACAAGGTCCTCCGAGTAACCGACACAAAGGACGCCACTGCCGAGTTCGAGACCCAACAAGATGACAGCTTCATCTTCCGCGCGAAAAAGAAGAACCTGCCTCAACCTCATCCCACATCGACATCGACTGAACTGCCGCCTGGTCTTCGTCCGTTCGACGGTGCCATATCCGACATTACCTCTCCAGGACGAGCTCAGCTCCCAACAGCAGTCTCAGGCTCACATGTTCTGGTTCCCGACAGCCCCTACAAGTTGCCGTCTGCTGGCGAGCAAGTCTACGGTCCTCGAAATGCGACACCCGAATCCGACATCATTCCAACATCCCAACCTCTCCTTGATGCGAAAGCGCTCAGTAGCAAGAGCTCCTCTTTCAAACATCCATCGAGCCCACCACCACAAAAAGAAGACAACTCCTCGGAGCTCAGCGAGCTAGAGTCTGGTGAGGTGGATGAGCTAGTCCTCATGATGACACCGACGAAGTCATCCAGCAACAGGGCGGTGATCGTCCAGGAAGAACCATGTGTTGAGGCAGGCAGCGAGCCGCATGCGTCCTGCGAAGTGATCAATACAGATGATGATATTCAGGCGAGCACCGAGAAGGACAGACATGACCTCATCGAGGCCGCGCAGGCCATGGTCGACTTCAGCAACCAAGAAGAAGAGGCCGAGCAGTCTCCAGCCCTGCCAGCGACTGACCTGGACCAGGGCATGCCCGACGCAATGGAGGAGACCTTCTTTTCCCCAGAGACGACTCCCGCGACGACACAACGAGATGAGCCTGCCACCACTGAATCTCAACAGACTCCATGGCACGCGCCCATGGCACTCGATCCACCAACTCCTTCCGACGACGACGAATTGGAAGATCCCCAATCCCAGCTCTCCGATTGCCCAGCATTCAGCCAAGCAGTCGAGCCTGTTCGCACCGAATCTCAACAAACGCCTTGGTATCTCGAAGCAAAGTACTCCCCTCCTCCTCAGCTGCTCATTTCCGCCAATCCGTCGCCACTTGGGTCTACTGGTACCCCCGACACACAACGCTCATGGAGTCATAGCCTCCACCGGATGCAAACTGCCGCTCAGCTTGCGCTCTACGCTGTAACCCGGCGCGCGAGCCTTTCACATCAGTTGGACGACCAGGTGCCCGACAACTTGCCCGAGGAATCAGCATCCGTTGCGTCCGTGGAGACTCCCAGCCTGCACACGGCTCCAACCACGCCTATCAGGGAGGGGCCTGACCCCGTCTTTGAGGACGCCTCCAGCCCACGAGACGGACAGGCATCTGCCAGCCCGAAGGATACGCCATGCGAGACCGGCTTCGTTCTGAAGCCTTTTGCTGCGTTTAGGTCGCCTTCCCCTGAGCTGCGCGTCTCTCAGACTCGCAAGCGTGGCATCTCCCACGGGGTTGGTTCTAGGACTCGATCAATCCTGGTCACACGCGATACTTCTTGCACAACACACGCCAAGAAGCAGGTATCGTGGGTTTTGCTGGACGATCACTCGAAGGAGCCTAACAGCTCGAGATCCGGTCGTTCAGCCACGACGACAACGCGACTGAGGGCCCCCTCACCGCCTCCGGACCAGGCCCTTGCGGATCTGCCGACTGGCGAGAAGGATCCCTTCAGGAAGCACTTCTCGGCAATCAAGATGAAGGCCAAGGGACATCGCCACCGCATCTTGCCCAGCGCGTCACAACAAGTTTGGCGCAGCCCATCTCCTACAGCTGTTGCAAATGCCTTCATCATGGCCGACGAGCTAGCCAAAAACTCTCGTGATGACGAGGCCCCTACTGAGGCTCCCGTCAAAGCCCCCGTCGAAGCCTCTCCCGTCGCCGTCACTCCCGAGGAGGGTGAAAGCTTCGACGACGTCGACGAGGTTCTTCGGAATCTTGGCGACTTCCTCAACATGGTGGATGTGGATGCCGATGTCGAGAAGGCCAAGGCGGATATGTCGGCAGAGAAGACGTCTCAACAGGTGCCCATGATGGCGGGCTAGGAGACCGACGTTTGGAGTCGCTTGTAGCTGTGACACTGGGGACCCGGAGGTGGCTGTCACCTAGTTATGGAAGTTATTGGAACGCCAGGCGGTGTAGGCCTGGTGGGTGAAGGTTTTATGACAGCCTTTGGCGCTGTCGGGACATTCGCCCTTTTTGTGTTTTAGAAGCAGGTGTTTTATACCCATATGGCCCAAGTTCATCGAAGACGGTGCAAGGTCAATTGACATCAGAGTAATTCCATTCTCATTCCACTACTGCGACGCAGACTTTTCCTACCGTCTCTGCATAATCGTGCCCAGTATCGAGAGGTTGTGAGCGTTCTTCATCGAGATCGCAAGACCGGACCTCTCGCTGAGTTCCACTTCCTTCTCGCCGTAGTACTTGCGCCTCAACTCCCACAGGAGGAAGCTGAACGGGAGCCAGCTCGTGTGTTCAAAGTCAATGACACAGATCGGAAGTGATTGGTCGGTCGGGTCTGGTATTATGAAGTTGGTCAAGTTGACGTCGCAGTAACAAAGATTCAGACCTTCGCTTGTGAAGTCGGCTGGGCCAAGGGGTGAAGTCCCCCAATGAGACTGTGAGGATGTTAGTGACAATCTTAGATGTCTCTGGGTGGCTTCTTACTTTTCCAACTTCCTCGTTCACCCATCCTTGCAGCTTCTCCAGGTTGTTGAAATACCGGGTAGCAGTCGAGTCATCCCTTCCGAGGACGAAGTGCTGGATCAGGCCGCCACCTTCCGGGCCTGGGACTGTTTCTTTCTCCGGTTGAAAGTGGAGGAAGGCATTCAGAGCATCGAGGATTCTTTCTCTGTAGAGGTCGCTCCTGCCTTGGTCCCAGTCTGCCTCCTTCAGCAAGGATGCCATAGTCTGGCCGGGAATGTACTCCATCACGATGAGACCTGCCGACCAACCATCTTCCAGTTCTGCCACGATGAATCGAAACACCTCGGGAACCCGGATCCCTTTCCTGATCAATCCGTCCAGTCGATCAAAATTCTCGTGAATGTAATCTTGAGTGCATGCTTCTGCCCGAAGTAGACGAGGACAGTAACCCCATTTAACCCACAAGGTTGGCGAATCTTTAGGTCAGGCGAATCCCAGTCTTCGGGAGGTTGTGGTTAATTGTTGGCTTGCAGCGAATTCGAGTTTCGCCTGGGCGATGATCCCATCGACGTCGTCCGAAACATGAGTGTCTGAGGAGGAGGAGGGGGGGACCATGGCTCATCGCAGTCTAGTGTGATTCAAGAGATGATTTGATTCTTGGTCAATCAGAAGTTTCAAGGTTGGTCAAAGCGAAGGCATATTGATGTTCGATTTTGGTGTGTGTGTTCCACTCACTTCGGTATGGAGGAGATCAGACTCGTCCCAGAGCCTGCTTCTGATGCCCGTCTAATAATGATGCCTTCGGCGGTGACCCGATGCTGAGCCAGTGGCGTCACCCTGATGGCTTTCTACGAGGTAGCTGGTCGTGTCCCCCTCGTAGCCCGGTATTTTCATGTCTGAACCGACGTGGTTGTTGAACGAAAGGAAAGTAGGTAGGATGATGTGACGTGAAATGGGACCCAGGCCCTGTGAGAAAGCGTGCCTTTCGTAACCGTCACGTTTTCTCTTCACAGGAAAGGAGGATTGTTGGAAGCATGTGCTTGCAGAACGCGTGGCTGCGCTGTCATATTTGTTGCTGCTGAGCATTAGGCAGCCAACGCCACCAAGGCAACTGCTGCAGGCCCTTCTTGATTGACATGGATGCAATAGCCCGTCCATCAGGACCAGTAGTTCGTCAGGACCAGTAGTTCGTCAGGGGGAATGGTGCGTCAAGGGTAATAGTGCGTCAGGGGCAATGGTCCGTCAGGGGCAATGGTTCCAACATGAGCGTTCTGTACCATCATGCCCAGGTCTGCAAAACGCCGAGGAGGACATGTGGTCTGGGTGAAATGCGACCACCTAACACCCGTTCTTCCGAGGATGCATGTAGCCGTCTGTCCCGGTAGCTGCGCACGGTGATCTGTCGCACGCCGGCCCCTGCCCAGCCCGTGAATTAGAGTTTTGGGTACATTTCACTTACACGCAGAGGAAGCGGGGACAAGAATACTCGAGTCATCACAAGGGGTCCATGTGGCATGCTGCAGCTCAAACATTCCGGACTCGGCCCGGGGCGATTGGCCCGAAGCTAGGCATCCCCGTCTTCCATGTTTTGTGTCAAGCCCCCTCAGAATTCTCAGATTCTTTCCAGATCCAACGCCTGCGGTTCTTGGGAGCCACCACCCTCCCTCCGATGGAAGCCTTGACGGCAGAGGCCTTCACACTCCTGGGTGTTGGCATCTGCGTCGTCCTCCTGCGCACGGCAGTGCGGGCCCGGCAATTGGGCATACGACACCTCCAAGCCGACGACTACTTCATGTTGGCTGCCCTCTTGCCTTACGCCGCCGGAACGGCCTGCGTGTACGCATTCGGAGCGATAGGCAAGGGGTTCGCCAACAGTAGCATGACCGATGCTCAGCGCGCCGCGCTGGACCCAGACTCCGAAGAGTACCGCCTAAGGATCATCGGGTCCAAGATCCAAGTCGGCGGCTGGTGTCTGTACTCCATTCTCCTTTGGTTGATCAAGACCTCGCTGTGTGCGTTTTACCTGCGACTGACTGTAAGTACCTAGGTAAAGGCTGGCCCCGAGGGGAGGGTCGGTTGGCCGAGCACCGAGACTGACTGGCATCGACAGGCTGGCCTAGAAGGCTTCGACAAACTAGTCAAGATGGGCTTTGTCTTACTCGCGGTGACTTTCATCGCCCTCGTTACCTCCCTGTTACTGAGTTGCCGCCCTTTTCATCGATTCTGGCAGATACACCCAAACCCAGGCCGTCAGTTCTGCCCCCGGATCTCAGGGTTATGCAAAGGTCACCAAGCCTGAGTACTGACGTTCTTCTCTCTTCGACGCAGTTACCTGCCAGCCTATTCTTTCCAGGGTGTACCTTTTCATGACTCTGTCACTCAACCTGACGACCGACCTGTACCTTCTTCTTATCCCCGTGCCTTTGTTATGGAAGGCACGAATGCCGACACGAAAGAAACTCGGCCTTACCGTCCTCTTCTCAGGAGGACTGTTCGTAATTACCGCTGCCGTTCTTCGGTGCATTCTTACTCTCAAGGCAAGTTCCTCGCTCGCTCGCTCTTCAAATTATGGCGTCTGACTACGTTCAAGAATCCTATCACCGGCCCAACAATAGGAGCCTCGTGGGCCGTCCGCGAAGGCTTCGTGGCTATCGTCACCTCCAACATGCCGATGATCTGGACTTGGGCGCGGCGCGAATTTGGAACCGCGTCCAGCTCTCTGCTCCCTTCATCAGGATCCGGAGGGAGGGTAGATAACATCATCATGCTCGGGGTCCGTGAGAAGGCCTCCCTTTGCCAAAGGCTCTGGAAGAAGTCAAAACGACGCGGCACCAAGGTCAAAACGACATCCTCGGGCCCGGCAGGGCTTCAATCATTCAACTATCAAGACACGCGAGGAGGAAATTCTCGAGCCGTCGACAACGAGGAAGGCTTTGTGCCACCAATAGGAATGCGCGAGGACATCGACTTGCAGCAATTACCAGACATCGGGCCGCCAGTACCACCAAAAGACTAGGCAACAGGCGACAGGCAGATGTATCCAGGTAATTCAATAACAGCAGTTGTGGATTCAATCTTCTTAATGAAAAAACAACAACAAAAGAAATGGGAAACTACAGCAGGTCGATAACAGGCTGCCGGCGGGGAGCGCTGAGGCCCGGAGGGGTAGGGAAGACAGGGTGGGCGGAGGCAGGAGAATCATCGCCACCCTCTTCATCCCGGTCAGGGTCGTCCCGCTTCTGGACGAAGACGTGGATCTTGTCCGTGATGTCCTCATCACCATCTCCCTTGATCAGCGCCATCAGCTCGTCGTCGATGGGCACAAACACCTGCTCGTTCAGGTGGTTGAGGCAGTTGGCGCACCCATCCACGTGCCAGCGGCTCAGAACAGCATCGCGTCCAATCTCGACCCTCTCTCCGTTTGCCAGCTTGGCCATGACACGGACCACAAAAGAGCCGCTGTAGTCGGCGCGGTTGATATTGGTCACACGCAGCACGTGCGTGATGGGCGACTTGTCTGGACCGTTGAGGACCGGGCCCGAGAGCACCTTCCTGTCGAGTGAGCCGATGCTGTAGGTGTAGCCAAGCGAGCCCTCGATATCAGTCACGTCGTTGGACGTGAATGCAGAGCCGCCGGCCTTTGTAAAGGGCTGGAGCGGGGTGTCCAGGTCGAGATCTGTCTTCGCCGGGAGGCCAGGGCTGCCCGTGCTGGTAACGCCACCGTAGCCTTTCAAAATCTCCAGGCTGTTGGCCTTGGTCTTACCGTGGCGGAGCTGCCACTGCCAGAAGGCGTAGTCGATGAAGGCGTGGTGGAAGAAGAAGATGGGGTCGAAGGCAGCAGTCTCGTTCTCGCCCATGTCGCCGTTGGCTCCCTTGATTTTGCCGGGAGTCGTGCGATCCACGTTGTCGCCAGCGAACTGGGGTTTGCCGCCGACGGCAAGGTGAATTTCGTTGTGCGGGTCCTCGAGCGAGATGCCGTAGTCACCGGGGTGCTTGTTGACCCAGGCCGCCATCGAGGTTTTGTTGGAGAAGGCGGTGTAGTTGGGCGCCTCGAGGCAGATCTTGTACTTGCTGTAGCTCGAGTACGTGTCGAGAATCTTCTTGCTCGAGTTGGATTTGTTCTTCAAACGGATGGTATTGCCCATCCAGGCCTTGACGTTGTCGTTGAGGTGCTCAGTGTTGGTGGAGTCGTCCGTGAAGTCGCTGTTGTGAAGCTCGGTAATCGCTCTGTCCTCGTCGTTTCCGACGAGGCCCGAAAGCGGATATCGAACCGTCTCGTAGCCGGCAGGCTTGGAGTAGCGGTGATTCTTCTGCTTTCCTGTCTTGGAGACGTTGTGGTTGTCCGCTACGGCCACTTGCAGCGTGTACGAGAAGAGAGGGTTGTCGAACTCGCCATCCACCGGCTCCGACAGCTCGCGGGCGGTTACGATCCAGGGAATAGGGTTCTCTTTAGTTCCGTAAGAGATGCACTCGTCCCAGAACGGAAGAGCAAGATCCTCAGCCTGGGGCACCGCGTTGCGGAGGGCCTCCTCGAGACGGTGGAGATAGGCCCGATGCCAGGTCGGGAAGAGGATGGTCCTATGCTGGCAGTAGCCACCCCACCATTCGTCGGGGTCCTGTCCAGCCGGAGCCTCGGACACGAAGGGCTCGCCATGGTAGCCGGCGATGCGGAAGAAGGAGTCCGGGTGGTCGACCGGGAGCTTCTGTATGACACGGAAAGCCCTGATCAGATTTTCGAGCTCAGTCCGGTTGCCGCTGTCGTAGTTGCTGACGACCTCCTGAAGGGAGCGACGGACACGCATGATGGGCAGGAAGAGAGGAGATTTGGTAGGTGGTATGTTTGATTGTGTGAAAAGGTTGGGGGAACTGAGTTTTGAGTGCGTGTGGGAGCTGGTGACTCCGAATCATAACTTCGTGACCAGCGGCCCGATTTATACGTCGACGAAGGTCGTTCAATCCGAACCCCTCGTCTGCGACACTCGCCTCTCATTGCCGCGTTCTCGTGGTTACTCTAACAAAACCTGTGCAACCCCGGGCCAACGCACATGGTAGGTATGCTGTGGCTAGGACATGGCGGGCTGAAAAAGAAGACACATCACCACCACAGCACCAGCCGTGGCGTGCAGCAAATCACCTTCCTTTGGTCAGTTGGCGTCAGCATGCCAAAGGAAGCTGCGCCGCCACGGCCCGGGCCATGTCTCAAGTCGGCCGTCCAAAGCATGCTTCCCCGATATGCCAGGTCAATTGCCGGGTCTCCGCGTGGCACGCAGACACCCCGCCACAAAATACTCATGCACGGCTGCCCAGGTAACCTGGAACCTCAACGGAAATGCCTGGTTACACGTTCGATGTTGCCACCGATGATCATTTGGACGAGGCGGTATGACAATCTTAATTCATTTCTACTGTAGTTGTGAGCCATGGGAGCCAAAGGCAGCCACTTTCCCAGAACCAAAAGCAACAGGGAAGGGAGGCAACCCGATGGCCTGAAATCTTCCGCCGGCATCGTCTACGCGATCCACCGCGTAGCGTTGGTGCCGACCAACTTCTTGTTCATCCTGCTGTAATGCCAGCAAAGGCCAAAACTAAGAAGGGCGCCAACGATGAGGAAGCCCGCGTTGAGGGCATGGCCCAGCTTGTAGAAAGGCTTGTCCTGCGCCCTGTAGATCCAGACACCAATGATCTGGCCGGGACCAGTGAAGGCGATGTTGAGGCCCGAAGCCAGGGAGCCTGCAGTGGTGTTGCGGACGTTGTCTGATACCCAGGCGCAGAGAGCGGGTAGACCGGCAAAGACGCCGGCAGTGGCGATGCAGAGGAAGCCGTAACGAACTGCGAATTGTTCACCGGGAAGAGTGGCTACAGATCAGGTCAGAATATGAATGTCAGGGGAAGATCAATCTTGGACTTGCCCTGGATGATGAAGGCAATGGCTCCTACGGAGAAGCAGGTGCCAGCGATGAGGCCTCGCATCTTCTTCTTGTCCGAGAGGATGCCGGCTCCGAGCGTCACAACATACGCCACAGCGTAAGGCGGCACGGTGAACAGCTGGGCTTGCAGGTCGCGGTATCCGAGGCCCTGAACGATGGTGGGCGCGAACAGAGATAGAGACGAGACGCCGACGCCGAGGCAAAGGTAGGTGAAGTAGTGAACCCAAAGGCGGAATGTCAGAAGGGTCTCCTTGGCGTCGTTCCAGTTGAGCTTTGCATTGCTGTAGTGCTGTCAGTAGACACTCCATGCTGAGGGGGGTATGGGGGTGCACATACCCCTGAGAGCAGTTGAGGCCGAGGCGCTGGACTTGGACGCGCTTCTCTTCCTCCGTGAGCCAGCTTGCGTTTTCGGGGTAGTTGGGCATGCAGAAGAACACGATGACACCAAGGATGACTGTTGAGGATGACATTAGTATCTCCTTCGAAGAATTGACCTACGGTGGCAGTCCCGTGGATTGATTTGGCCTTACCAGATGGAACGCCCTCGACAATGAACAGCCACCGCCAGCCTTCAAGACCGCCAGCACCGTTCATATGACCAACGCCGAAAGCAATAGCTCTGTAATTCGTGTCAGCAAGCTGTGGTTGGAACACCGGGGCTCAGAGTAAACTCACCCGCCAAAGGCTCCAGCCATCGTGGCAGAGCACAAGAAAACAGCGATCCGAGTCGCACGCTCTTCAGGCTTGTACCAGAAACTCATGAAGAAGATCATGCCAGGGAAGACACCAGCCTCGAAGGCGCCAAGGAAGAAGCGAAGAACGGCAACGGTGGCGAAGCTGTTGGCACCTGCGATGCCAGTGCAGATGGCACCGAAGCAGACGATGAGGATACCTAGCCATCTGCTGGGGTTCAGGACCTTCATCGCCAGGTTGCTCGGTGCCTCGAACAGAGAGTAGGCGACAAGGAAGAGCATCAGGGCGATTGTGAACTGATAGTTGGTCATACCGGTCGAGTCCATCATGTTGTCGCCGGTGGAGGAGTTGAGAATCTTTGCGTTTCCTGTTGGTAGAAGAGTTAGCAGATGGTCAAATTGATTACATGAGAAACTTCTTACCGATGTTGGACCTGTCAAGGTAGCACAGGAGGTAGATAAGCGCTGTGTAAGGCATCAGACGCATGTCTGTCTTGCGAAGGATCCTAAAGCCAATGTTAGCTCAGTCGAGGGCGCAAACACCTCCCAACTTGCACACCTCTTCTCGATCTCTTGATCAATCTCGGGCAACTCCGGGCCCTGCCCATCGAGATTCTTCTCATCTTCCTGAAACTCAACATCCTGCTGAGAGTTGGTCTTCTCGATCGGGTATGTCGACATGTTCAGTACGGTGGAGCTGTTGCCAGCGTTGTCTTTCTTTCGGTCGGTAGTAACTTGGTGATGCCTTGGAAAGTGGCAAGAGATGCTTGATCCAAAGTCCAATGCAGATCTCGACGGATTCCAGACGAGTCTTGTAGACGTTTGATTTCCCAGACTCGCTTGACAGTCGCCTTGGACCCGGTTCCCTGGATGCGGTAGTCAGAAACCCTTCACCCGTGCGGAGGTTGCGGAGGGGAAGGCTCGGGGAAACGACCAGGTTCCCCGTGGGGAAGAAGAGGCGATACCCGACAGACGAGGAGGGGAGGGTCCGAGGGGGGCTTCGGGGAGCCCTAGCGGCTTTGGACCCCCGCGAAGCGAGTCAAGATCGACTGTTCCAGCGGCGAAAGTCCCAGTCGAGACACTTTTAGCTCCTTGACTTTAGCTCCGGCGTGGGACGATTCGATCCTGCGCCCACCGAAGTGAGACGTATTACGAAGCTCTTGGGTGGTCGGCGTCACCCGACAGCCGTCTGCCCGATAGTGAGCTGGACACGACAGGCACCTCCCAGGACAGAGGATGGACTTGTTGCGAGGTTCAATTAGAGAAACAGACTATTGCTGCATTCCAGGCAGAAAAGACGATGCATCGCGAGTCGGATGCTGGATTCAGTTCCTAGGTCAAATGATGTAGAAATGACAGCCAAACATCTCCTGACACAGGAACTTGCCGTCAACGCGCTGACCCCTCCTGACTTGCTGGTCTATCAGCAGCCGCAGCAACGAAGACACCTTCAAGGCATTCTGAGCCCCCTTTTTGTCTAGCCTGAACGTCGGGAGCTCGTCATCCACCAAGCCAGCGCCATCCATCGGGTGACCGTCTGCGCCATCAGCTGTCGCCTTGGGACCCGACACGACGAGATCAAGCTCGCCTAGTGCCCTGAGCTGTTGGACCGACCAGTCCTGCTGCACTGGGTCTTGCACCTCGCAGCCGAAGAGGAAGCACGTCCACAGAAGACCGGGGTGGATGACGTTGTACGCCGTCCTCTCCATGTCGGGATCAAAAGCCAACTCATCGACTGGCTGCCCGACGCTTCGTCGCATCATCTTTCCCGTTTCGTCTAGGGCCTTTGAGGAAATAGGGGTGTGCTTCATAGACCAGTAGGCCACACGGTGTATGTAAACAAAGTGTGTCCAGAATGTGGCAATGTACACGCTAAAGAGCTGCTCCAGCCGTCGAGCGATGCTCTCACTGACGAATTGCTTGAGTTGATTGGCGGTCAGGTTGAGAATGCCGGGTCTTTTGCGCCAGAGTTCCTGAAGGTCATCTTCGAATCCCATGCATGCTGTCATGACCTCGTACTCGTCCTCGGGCGTCTCGCGGGAGCGGTGGTGGCGATCGTGGCATCCTATCCGTCGGGAAAAGGCCTGGGAAACGAGGTGGAACTCAAAGGCGGGTTGGAGGAGGATCTTGAAGATGTCTGTTTTGACGATTCGTGGGGGTATTGAGGCAGGAGCTTTGGTAGCGAGTAGATAGGCGAGCCTGTCGTCGCGGGAGCGGGGGCCTTTGCTTTGGGTTGTACTCCTCCCGCGACTTGATATGGAATGGCTTGTTACCTCAGAGTACTCATCGCTGGCATCTTCGTCGTTGGCGACATCTGCATGGCCAATTTGTGGGCGGGACTGTAATGCGACTTTGAGAGCCGGTTCGGTGAGGAGGTGATGACCCCCGAGATGGCTCATTTTGGCGTCAAGGAGGTTGAGCCATTGGAGAAGGTGCATCGATCCGGCACACCAATCAGTGCCCTTGACGATAATCTGCTCAGCAATGTCGGAAGGAAAGTGTGGTCGTATCTGGTCTCGATCATCGAAGCCCGTCTGGTGGAGGGTCAGTGTCCATGCACGAGGGAAGTGGCAAACAGAAAACTGACCTCGAACCATGCCATGAGAAATGTCGCAACGAGAAGTGGATTGCTTTTCTTCGTCGCCCAATCTGCCTGCGTGAGTTCAATCTCCATTGCAGTACGAGCTGCCTCGTGAAGTCGGGCTGCAAGCAGAGCCTCATTGTGGCCGTTCATGCGGCCTCGAACCGACGTCGTGGGTGCCATCATGATGGTGGTCAGCGCACAGAGGGCGAGATTGACGTATTCGTTGCTGCTGCCCCTCGCCTCCTTCAGCAGAAATCGTTTGATCCTTGGCCATCCAAGTGGGTCGACACCGACAAGAGCTGCCGGGGGCCGAATCTCGCGCTCAAAGTAGGATAGAAGCTCTTGTCGGCGTTCGGGCGATAGCAGTGGTGGACAGTACGTGAAGGGGGGCGACAGCGATGAAGCAGCGGCGCTGGGGGAGATGCTGCTCTGTGCCTCCACTACAGCGGGCCTGGGAGGCCCTTGCTCACCGTCGTGGATGGCAGGCAGCGTCTGCCCCTGTATCGAAGGCACTGTTGGAGCAAATTGCCACGCCGGTATCTGGGCTGGCACTGGTCCCAATGGCATTGAATGTGTGTCGGGATCGTATTCAAAGTTGAGGAGGTTCGCCGAGTTGGTGAAAGCCAGGGAAGGGAATGAGAAGATGGGGTCCGGTACAGGGATGTAGTCGCTGAAGGACATTTGCTGATCGTGCCAGGGCAGAACATCGACCAGAGCCGCGTCGGATATGTGTTGCATGACGCTTTCACCAGTCGATACTGGTGTGAGGGTGCAATTGATGGCGCCGGCGTGGTGAAGACTGTGGGATTCTCTCCGTGGATGGTTCGAGGTTGCCAGCGCAGCGGCTGCTTCGAGTCCAGGGGACGACAGGGCCTGTAGTGAAGCAACGGCTGGATCCTGGGCATCGTCGACCCCCGCGAACCCGGCGTCTTCATCGTGGTTCCAGCTCTCGCTTGCAGCGTTGACAGAGTCCATGATGTCAGGTTCAGTACTGATGGATTGTGACTCGGATGCGGTCCTCCTCGAGCGACGCTGGGGCGGCCGGTAAACACATTCGAGCTTCAGGCGGTCGCAGTGGCTGCAGACGGGCTTTGACTCGTCGCACCTCACGCGACGCAGCTTGCAGGCCTGGCATCCGTTCTTTGAGCGAGGTCCTGAGCGACCCAGGCCGGAACTCTGGCGGCGTCTGATGACAGTCTCTGAGGCCATTGACGGATGCTGGGCCAGGAGCAACTTGAGGGGTTGAGCAAGGCGAGATGGAGTACTGGTAGAGGAAGTCGGCCTGGAGAGGGAGAAACCGAAGCTGGGACCGACGCCCCTGCTAGGCCAGCTTCCCCTCATTCCCAGCGCACGAATGGCCTGACGGGAGCTTGTCAGCTTTCAGTTAGCCCCTTTTCATCCATTTAGTGCTTGGATAGGAGGCTTGGCCGCGATGTGTCGGTATGCTGGTCGTCTTGACTGCCCGGGCACAGATCAAGCAACTGGGCGGTGTAATCGATGGGGCAAGTTCGTCCCCATCCTGACGATTGGCAGTGAGGACACCGGCGTACACTGGTACTATCAATTTAGAAACACAATGTTGAACATGCCCCCAGCTGGAAACCAGGAGAAGAGACGGAGGTCTTTGCGTTTCAATACGAACTCTACTAGATACTGCTACAGAATAACCAAGGCTGTTGTCTGCCCTCCTACAGCTTCGCCCGAGATGCGTACGCTTGGGGGTCCTTGTTCCAAGGCAGTTCCGCCGTCGCCCACTTCGAGACCCCCTTGGGATGAGACGTGACACTTTCCCAGTCCGACCTCGTGATCGACCTGGCCTCCTCCGCAGGGTTGTACCCGAGCCTGTTCCTCCCATCGGTTTCAGGCCTGGTATCCTCCAGCTTCGGGGCTACATTGCCATCAGGACGCTTGTAGATCGTGACCACTGTAGCGCCCCCAAGACCCATATTGTGCTGAAGGGCAAACTTGGTGTCCTTGACCGCCCGGCTCTTGGCCCAGCCCCTGAGATGCCAGACTGCACAAATATTAGCTGAAGTATCAGATGGATCGAGAAGGATAACTCACCGAGTTCGGCACACTGGGCAAGACCAGTCGCGCCCAGTGGGTGTCCCTTGGAGATCAAACCTCCTGAAGGATTGACGATCCACCCGCTGCCACCAGCACCAAGACCGCCGTCGGCGCCATAGGAAAGGCCACCTTCACGAACAAGCTTCCACGCCTCGCCTTCTTTCGCAAGACCAAGACCCTCGAGAGCACACATCTCGTTTGTCGTGAAGCAGTCGTGCAGCTCCACCACGGACACGTCGCGGGGAGAAATGGCCGCCTGCTTGTAGGCCGCTGCAGCCGCCTGGCGCGTCATGTCGGATCCGATGAGCTCGATGGCGCTCTTGGTCTCAAAGAGAGTGGGTCTGTCGGTTGCCAGAGATTGACCGGCGATCTGAATGGCCTGCTTCTTGAGATAAGGGTGCGAGGCGAGGAAGGTCTCGGAAACGAGGACGACAGCAGCTGCGCCGGTCTGTTTGGAAGTCAGAATGCTGATGGGAGCATTTCATTGCAAGAGACTTGAAGACATACCGATGAAGGGCAGCATTGCAGCCGTGTAATGTCCCCAGACACCGTCGGGCTGGCGAGGACGTCGGCCGCAGTCACGGCCTTGGACAGTTGGCTGTAGGGGTTGTTCACGCCGTGCGTCCTATTGACAGCAGTGATCTGAGCAAAGTCGTCCTTCTTTGCACCATTCGGTCCGTATTTCTGCAAGTACTCGGTCTGCGCATTGGCATAAAGCTGGGGAGTCCTGCCCTCGTCAGTCCACACAGCTCAGCCAGCAGATGTCTCTCAACTTACCATCCCGGCGAGGGCTTCCCCTTGTCAGCCTCTGGAATCTGCGTCTTGGACAGATCCAGAATCCTCGACAGCGGATTCGTCCTATCGTTGTAGATCTGAGGAAGAGGTCCTGGGTACATCTTGTCGAACCCGATGCAAAGAACGCAGTCGGCCTGGCCCGAGCGGATGGCCTGGTTAGCGAGCCAGAGCCCAGTGCTGCCGGCGCTGCAGTAGTTGTTGACATTGATGATTGGTATACCGGTCATGCCGAGGGCGTAAAAGACCCTTTGAGCGCAGGTCGAGTCGCCAAAAACATACGAGCCGACGCCTTGGTCGACCGAGTCGTAGGTGAGGCCGGCGTCCAGGAGGGCCTTGACGCCTGCCTCTACTGCAAGATCGAGGTAGTCCGAGTCAGGGTTCGTAGCGAGTGAGGCGGACTTTTTGGGGGAGTTGAAGGGCGTCATGCCGACGCCGGCGACGAATGTTGCTGAGGACATGTCGGTGGCTAGATGGGGCTGTTTAGGGGCTTTCGGAGAACACGCACGGTACGAGATGTGTCGAGAAACTGATCTGGCAATGCGAGTACTGGGAGCAAGAAAATAGAGAAAACGCCAGAACTAACATTGATAACTTTCCTATCATTATTTCGAAACCACCTCGGCTCATCTACCTGACATGCGGACCTGACTCCATGGGGTTGCCGTCGTCACTCTCGCGCCTGGCCGCCAGGTTGGATGCCCGATTGCCCAGACCCGACACGCGAGACCCGAGCAGGAAATATGAACTTGACCCCCGCAGACTCCAGCTGCGTTCCTTCGTCCCAACGCTAGAGCCATCCAGATTTGGCACCGGACTTTGTCCCGGACGGTGGCGGAGGATATCACTGCGGGGTAACGGAATGAATGGCGGGGGAGGGTTCGGGTCGTTGGTGATCTTCGCCGTCGGTGGCACAGCTGTCAGCCTCCAGATCAAGGCAGACTTTAAGCAGAAGGAGGGCAAGAGGGAGAAACGCAACCAAAAAGACAGGATATCCGCTAGCCGTCACTGGCCCAAATACTATTCCAGCCCTGGTGCCTCCGTATCGGCCCCCTGCGTCTCTCGCTCCCTCGCTTTGGCCTCCTCCAGCACCCGGATCCTCTCCCTAGCCATGGCCATCATCCTCTCCTCAACGGGCGGCCTGGGCTGCATAGGCCCTATGAAGGGAACGTAAGGTTTCCGATGTGACCTTCTCCAATCCTTCTCTCCTCCGACATGTATCGACCCGGCGCCGCGAGCGACGACAAGCTTCGACTCGGATGTCCAACTCGTGCCGCGGCCATTGGTGTACCAGAGGGCCTCCACAATTATCTCCCGTATCGACATAAGCCACGGGTGCACGGCCGAGACGTACTCGTGTATCGTGAGGTAGTCTTCGGTGGTGGTCACCGTCAGGATATGGTCATCGACGTTGATAGGGCAGATTGGGATGCCGAGATCTGGGTCGTGATCATAGGGGTCGAAGTCGGGGTCGTCTCTAGCCAAGGCCGCCCATTTAGCGCCCGAGTCTTCCCAGTTCAAGTCGGACCATAGCTGCTCATAACCAGCGAAGTTCTCGATCCTAACCTTCACAGTCTGGTGAGCCATTGTAAAGAGGTTCTCCTCAGATACGGGGTGCCAGCTCGCCGGGCCGTCATCGGTTGCGGGACGGCAATAGGCCTCCATGACGGCCTCCGGCTCGTAGTACGGCGAGGGCGAGACCTGGATGGAGCTCTCCAAAGGTCCGTTGAGCGTCCAGAAGAGCCGCTTGCTGGCATCGGATGCTCTCGGGATCAGCGCCGGGTCTGGAGTATAAATGTCTATCGCCTCCATTGTCGCGACTGGTTGGACGTCCTAGTCGTTGTGGTTGCAGAGGCGAAGTGGGTGGTTTGTCGGGAATCCCAATTTCTCCATAGGTATAGTCGGATGATGCCTGGCTGCAAGGCGGGTCCAGTCTGCTGCAAGGGAAATGAGGCGGTCCGCGATCCGAAAAATCAAGGGGGCTGGGACCCATCATCGCTTGGCATCACTTCTGAAGCATCATCTCACGCAAATAACTGCCTAGGAAATTCGTCAATATGGTTCTACGAAGAAATGGAGATCTAAAGCCTCGCCGGCAACCTCGATGCCCCATCCAGCCTGATGACCGTCCCATTGAGCATGTGATTGTCCACGATATGCTCCACCATGGCCGCAAACTCATCAGGCCGCCCACCCCTCGCAGGAAACTCAAGTCCCTTCCGAACGCTCTCTTGTGCCTTTGCTGGCATATTTGCCGTCATGTTGGAGTCGAACAGCCCTGGGGAGATGCAGACAGCTCTGATGCCTTGAGACGCCAGATCCCTTGCCAGAGGCAGCGTCATGGATGCGATGGCGCCCTTGGCCGCGCTGTACGCAACCTGACCCTCTTGTCCATCAAAGGCGGCTGCTGAAGCAACGGTGATGAGAACGCCTCTTTGGCCGTCGGCATCGGGCTTTTGAGATGCCATGCGGGGGAGGAGCTGGCGGATGATATCGATGGTGCCGACGAGACTGATGTCGACCACTTTTCGGAATCGCTCCAAAGCGAGGGGGGTGTTCGACTTGGACAGAATCTGTCGGTTTTCGTCAGCTTTTGTACCTCATCGCCAGCTCATGCCGTCGGACTGGACTGGACTGGTTGAACATGACTTACCTTTGCAGGACCCAGGAAACCGGCGCAGCAAACGACCCCATGAATATCCAAAGACTTCTCATATGCCCATTGAAGAATGCCCTGAACTGCCAGGGCTACTTCTTCGAGGTTGGAGACATCCGCCTTGAAGCATCGCAGCGTGGTAGACTTGGTCGCCTTTTTGGGCAATGTCAGATCGATGACCGCAACATGACCTCCAAGAGCTTGCAGGTGCTTCGTGGTGCCTGCACCTAGTCCGGACAGGCTGGATTCTGTCAGTCGAATGAGCTCCAAGAAACAAATCCAGCAAGAATCTTACCCGCCTGTCACAACGAAGAGCTTATTCTCGAACTTCATCTTGCTTCCAAATTCTGTGTTGGGTGACAACTGGATGGACCTCGACATGCTCGCCCGGGACCGATTCAATTCACACATCTCCTTATCATTTACCAAGTCTGATCCATCTCGTCTCTCATGCAGACGGTTCTCCACCAACTTCCTCGTGGTCGTGCCGGCATCATTGCCGGCTCTTCCCCGCAAACCCGAGCTCGGCTGTCGTCAATCGGGACCACCCCACGCCGCCGCGGCCGCCAGTCGGACGATCAACAACCGACGCGAACATCGGGGGAGCTATGGATCCATGGGGAACTGCTTGGAGATCTCAATCTTTTGAAAGACGTCCAGGGACCTCGAATGTGAGACTACTGCATCTGCTCAAATCGCACTCACTTTCAAGGTCCCCGAACCTATCCCCTCCTGAACCCCTCCTTCACTCCGACCGCCAATCCTATCAACATGGCCAACATTCGAACAGACAGAAACGGCATGGCTTCCATGGAAAGGGTGTCTCGCGCTGGCGGTTCCCTCATTCATGGTCCTGCCCAGCCCGTCGATGTCGACAAGACCTTCGGCAACCTGATCCGAGAACAAGCCCGGACAAGACCCAACGATCTCCTTGTTGCCTCCCATCGCCAGAACAAGAGCCTCACATACGCCCAAACAAATGAGCGGAGCGACAGTCTCGCTCGAGGACTCATCTCCCTCGGTGTCAAGAAAGGAGACAGGGTTGCCATTGTCATGGGCAACGAGATCGAGTACATCGAGACCTTCTTCGCGTGTGTCAAGCTCGGCACACCTATCACCCTTGCCAACTACGCCTACAGCGAGCAGGAGCTGCACTCTGTCCTCTCATCCTGCGGCGCGTCAATACTGGTAATGGTGCCTGGATTCGACCGGTACGACTACCGCGAGTGGATTCCGAACCTGCGCCAGGGCATCCCGAGCCTCAAGAACATCATCGTCGCTCACGGGCACGGGCTTCCTCCCGGCGACATCCTCCAGTACGAGGATGTCATGGCCTCCGGGTCTACACCTCAGGCCGTTTCTGGGGTTGATCTCCTGGCTCTCGAGAAGCACCACAGTGCTCGGGACGTCATGAACCTGCAGTTCACGAGTGGCTCTACCGGCCTGCCAAAAGCTTCGGCACTGACACATCGCGGCATCTACAACACTGGCGTCCTCATTGGCAAAACCATGTACCTCACTCCCAAGGACAGAATTTGCCTGCCGGTCCCTCTCTTCCACAGCTTTGGTCTGATCATCGGCCTTGCCGTGGTCGCTGCCCACGGGGCATCCATCGTCCTCCCCGACAACAAGTTCAACATTGAAGCCACTCTGGAGTGTATTCCCAAGTACAAGTGCACTGGGCTGTATGGTGTCACAACGATGTTCGTTGCGGAAATGGCGCATCCCAGCTTCAGCAACCATGACCTTTCCACCCTCCGGTTCGCCATCCTGGCCGGCAGTGCGGTGCCAGAAACACTGATGAGAAAGGTCTGGGCGGCCTTTGATATTACACAGACTCATACCAACTGGGGCCTGACCGAATCATCGTCCATTATCACCATGACGAGGGACACGGACACCATCCATCAGCGAACCATCACGTCTGGCAGCCTCTTTCCTGGTGCATCAGGGAAGATTGTGGACCCAGTGACGGGTGATGCTGTGCCGAGAGGTGAGCGTGGAGAGATTGTGCTGCGGAGTTTCGGGTAAGTCCAATCATACGTCCACGATGAGAGGAGCTTCGATCTAACGTCTTGCAGCATCCAGGAGTGCTACTACGGAAATGACAAGAAGACAGCCGAAGCCCACCGACGAGGAGGCGACGACTCTCAAGAATGGTTCCATACAGGCGACGAGGGATACATCGACGACAATGGTTACTTTATCATCACCGGCCGCATCAAGGACATGATCATCCGCGGAGGCGAGAACATCGCACCTCTAGAGATCGAGGAGCGGCTCGTCGCGCATCCTTCTATCGCGCAGGCTGCCGTCATCGGTGTGCCGGACGAGAAGTATGGCGAACAAATCTGTGCCTTTGTGGAACCGTCACAGACGGATGAGGGTATGCTGGGCGGCAGGCCGGACGACCGGGAGTTGAGGGCGTGGGTGCGGGAGACCCTGGCGCAATTCAAGCAGCCCAAGTACATTATCTGGCTTGGATCTTGCCAGGAGTTCAGCGAGTGGCCCAAGACGGCGAGTGGGAAGCTGCGCAAGCCGGACTTGCGGATCATTGCGGCCAAGATCCTGCGGCCAGTTGTCGAGATGGAAGCACCGAGGGCGAGGTTGTAGATGTGGATGCACGGCTGTGCCTGGATCCATCATGCTTTCGAGATGGAGGGTTTGTAGAGAGATGTCTCTCATAGATTCGGAAACATTTGTGACAGAATTCGATCACGTACATGGCCTAATGATCGTGAGATTGCTGCCGTGTTCCTGTGTTCCGGAAGCAATGCAGGTCCGTCGTCAGCTCTGCGCACATGCAACAACCCACCTTTCCAACCAGAGCCTCCCATGATTTCGGTCCACAATCCGGACCAGACTTCAGCTACCGAAGCTTCTTCCGCTTCCCCTGGCTAAAAACATCGACTTTTTGAAATCGGCTTGTCATGTTGTCGTCACCAAGCTGCCGGCCCACCGAATGTGCCGGACGGCCGACAATCACCGGGCGAGCTCGCTTTCCGGAGAACAAGCTCCGTCTACTTATGCCGGTGCAAACATGCCGGTGCCGGAACAATATCTACGGGGAATAATCATCACCACTCCAGTATCACCGTCATGGCTACTGTTCATAGGCTCTCTCCGGAGCTCGGCATGCCTTACCACGCGTCGGGGATAATGGTCGGCCTCGATTCCGATGGCTTGGTGACATGTGGATTGGTTCATGAGAACGGGATCTCGAAAACAACCGGAGATTTCAAATCCACATGGGTTACAACGAGAAAAAAAAGCGTGGATCAGAAAGTGCTGACAATGACGGAGGAAATGCATCTTATTCTGAGTCAATGACGGCTACCAGCCGATGTCCGAGGTTCGGCACAGCTGGACCTTGAAATGGTGTTTCAATGGGGCGAAAAAGGCTCGCGATACATAAAACAGCGACCTCTCGAACAAGGTCATCCGATACTTCTTCAGATCAAGAAACCACATCCACACTACCTGTATCATGTCGCGTCTCCTCCAAGTTGGCGGGCTTCTTGCCATTGCCAACAGCGCTTATGGAGCTCCATTCGTCTCGGAACCTCAAACGACCTACACACAGGCAGCAACCACCACCAACCCAGCAGTGCCTCACACCAATGTGACCTCTCACGGTCCATACACTGGCACTCCTACCACAACAGGTGCCCTATCTACCGACGTCTTGGCCTCATTCATCCCAGCCCTGCCCCCTGGACCAGACGCTTACAAGTACCCCGCGGATGGCAAGCTGCACGCTCCTCAACCGGCTCCCTTCACCCCAAGCGGTGGCATCGGCACCAATGGCAGCGCGCCTGTCTATCGCGTCGAATCCGACTTTGACTACCAGTCCCTGGCACTTGCCCTCTACCAGGAGTGGATCGAACTCGATCTCTTCTTCTGGGCCCTTGACAAGTGGGACGAGGCGGAGTTTGCGCGATGGGGCTTGAACGCCGAAGACCGGCATCTTCTCGAGTTCATGGCTCAGCAAGAGATTGGCCATGCCACGGTCATCACCAATATGCTTGGCCCTCAAGCACCGGTCCAGTGCACTTACAACTACCCTGTCAATGACCTGCGCGAGTACCTTGATTTTAGCCAGAAGCTCACCAGGTATGGCGAGTCTGGCGTCTACGGCTTCCTTCCCCACCTCAACTCCGGCCCGGCCGCCCAGATTTTGCTGTCAAGCATCACCACCGAGGCTCGACAGCAGATGATCTTCCGCCAGTTCAGCGGGCTCTTCCCCATGCCGGTTTGGTTTGAAGTCGGCATTCCTCAGTCTTGGGCCTGGACGCTTCTTGCCCCTTACATCAGCAGCTGTCCTCAGAACCAGACTCGCCTCATTTGGCAAAACTTCCCAGCGCTTCATGTCCTCAACCAGCCCAACCCGGCCAGGATCAATGGCAGTAACGTCTGGAATGAGACAACAGGCGGCTACGCCAACACTTTGTCTACAACCAACATTCCCTCTAGCGAGCTGTGCATCAACGCTACCGGTACTGGTGTCAACTGCAGTCCGGGCATCACCCGGAACCGCACCGAGCCGCTCTCGTACCCCGGCCGCCAGGTCTTCCTCCAGTGGGATAGCCCTGGCCAAGCCATTGGCCCAAACAACAGCTACGTCACTTCGACAAGCGCAGGTGATCCCGTTTACGCCGCGTGGGTATCTCAACTCAACGTGACCTACTCTCTTCTGGAGGACATCAATCTGGAGAACGGCACCGCGTGGACTATTCAGCCGAATATTTCGACCATTGAGGGGGATCCAGCTATCAATGGAACCATGTTCCTGGCGCTTACGGATGAGGACATTTACGTTACGCCCTACAACCTGACGCAGATTAACCCACATGTCAGGGCTCTTGCTATCTACCAGGCTGGTTAGACTACATAGAGATCTCGATACGCAGTGTTGAAGGTAACACCAATTAAAAAACTGGTGATTCTTTACCATTGAGTCAAAGTCATCATAACCCATGTCACATGTAAAATCATGTGAGCCTTGCTGCCACGAGTAAAATTACCTCGATGCAACAAGCTAGTACCATGGACGAAAGGTGATATGGGTTCGATATACATTAACTGTAGCGAAGAACTTGAAACGTGCATAATTATCACGCGGCCATTCTGATGCTGCTTGACGGGGAACGAAACGAAGGCAGCTGTGGATCAAAAGACTGGTATGCTCGTGGCTGACGTGGGCCATACCGAGTTGGTACAAATTTCGGTGTTCGCAGAGGTGTGTTTCTCCGCGTTTCTCCATTTCTAACGCAGCTCAGGACAAAGTTTGCCTGGATCGATGCACTTGGCTGACATGGAATTCTCCGAAACAGGATTCTACCCCACTCCGGCAGGTGAAGTTGGCATTGTGCCTGAACTCATGACACGTCATTTCCATGATCGAAAGGTCAGAGCCTCTGCTATAAAGGGGCCGCGCTTCGTGTTGCTCGTATCAGACCATAAGATTGACTTGGGACTCGTGAAGTAACATTGTTTCGAAAAGCACGAAGAGAACACCAGCAGATATTTGCAGTCAAGCATGCCACCTTACGCCGCATCCTCCCCCATCGACTGCGATGTCGACTTTGAGACGAAGCATCTTGCGGGAAGAACAGCTGTGGTTACTGGAGGTGTGTAGAACTCCCACATTTGACATCAGATTCTAACCTCATCTGTTTTCAGGAGCCAGCGGTATCGGCGAGGCCTACGCCAGAGCGCTTGACGCAGCAGGGTAAGAACTTGCCTCTATGCGAGTCTTGGCCAACATGCTCACACAACGTCGGAAAGTTTGACGGTTGTGATTGGTGATCTGGATTCGCAAAGAGGCGAGGCGCTGGTGGCTGAGCTGAAGAGGTATGATTTGGCCTGAAACAAACACGGACGATGAAGACTAGGATACTCATCTTGAGCAGTACGAAGTACGTCCAGTGCGATGTCACCAACTGGGACGACCAGGTCCGACTCTTCAAGACGGCAAAGGACGCATCTCCATCGGGAAAGATCCAATACGTCGTGGCCAATGCAGGTATTACTCGAGAAGATGACGTCTTTGCGTTCGATGGTATGTCCAAGCCTCGACACATTGGTGTAACGAGACACATGGCTAACGGGTCATTTTACAGCCGATGGGCCGAAGAAGCCAGACTTGAGCATCATCAACGTCAACCTCCACGGCACGCTCTACACAACCAAATTGGCCCAGCATTACTTCACCCTGCAAAATGGCACAAAGCCGAGTCCAGAGCAGGACGACTCCTGCCTCATCTTGATCGGATCAGGCGCGGCCTTCTTGGACTGTCCGAGAACCCCGCAGTACTGCAGCACGAAATGGGGCACAAGAGGCATCATGCACGCGCTCCGGAGAACGGCATACTTTAATGGCTCGCGCGTCAACGTGATTTCTCCTTGGTGAGTGAACCGTCACTCCTGCTGCTTCTAGCTCAACATCTCATCGTGCCAGGTACGTCCGCACCAGCATCTTACCGAAAGAGATGTTCGACAAGGTAGAGAGTTCCGGGGTGGAGTTTGCCACGACGGAAGACGCGGGACAGTGCCTACTGCGCATCCTCAGTGATCCCAGCGTCAACGGCAGATCCCTGTTCCTCTCCCCACGAAAGTGGGCACCGCGGGGCTATCTGGATTTGGACTTGGATGAGTACGCGGGGAATGAGTTGCTGCAGGAGATTCAGGCCGACCAGATTCGAGATACGCCTGTTGAACTGGGCCTGTTTCCGTGAAAGAACGCAGCTCGTCAAAGGGAGAGCAGTTTGGGTGGGGGGCTTCCAAAGAGTTGATGGGTGCTGGATGCTGAGAATGCCGCCAGCAGCTGGAAAAACGTCCAGGGATTGTGCTTACCTGGCGGAGCATCCTGTAGCCTTTGCAATCCTAGCATTGATCTACCCGATCACTGCAAGATCCAGTGACTCGAACCATCCAGTGAATCGAACCATCCTGTGAATTGGGCGATCCAGTGACTCGCGATTCATGGCTCGCCGTCGATGGACATGAGTGTGTATGCGAGGTGGCTGGGATTCAGGAGGGAGTCGGGTGTCGGAGGGGTCATGGCTTCCATGTCCAGACTCGCCAGTCCTGTCGGGTATCGGCAAACTTTCCACCCCGCCGGCGACTACTCCGCACGTCCGGGGGCAGATCCTAGACAATCGTTGGCAACGTGGGTCGATGGCCCCCAGACCTCAACAGATACCCACCGTATATCCCGCATTCACCGTGCCGGACCTGCTGCTTCGGCTCACCGCGAGAAGCTGACCGACGTACCCGGCCAAGCCTGCAAGTCGCCTCCGACTGCTGGATGTGTAAGAGCACCGGCTTCAGCGCTTTGTCCTCTCAGTATACCAGTCAACCGACACGTCGCACGCGCCGATGGCCGACTTCACCGCGCCGCCCGGTGGCTCCACAGCTGGTGAGGGCGCGAGAAAGACCTTCCGGCGCAGAACACGCGCGGCGACGGCATGCATCCGCTGCCACCAACGCAAGGTTCGGTGTGATCTTACCCTCCGTCAGCCATGTACCAACTGTTTGCTCGATGGAGAGGATTGTAGCGCCCGAGAGCGGCGGCGCCGTGGGTGAGTCTCGGACTGTCGATAGATTGGAGTTCAAGCCACTTGCTGACGATGAAAAGGCCATCACCACTCCAGGAGAGACCACTTGACGTGGATGATCTGGAATTGGAAGCTCATTTGATCCCATTGGAGATTGAGAACGCCCAAGATGAGTCAACGGAAGAGACTTCGCCGTCAAGCGAGACCCAAGGTACAGACAATCAATAGACAACTCTCCTCCCGGCCTGAGACTGACCTGGAACAGCTAGGGGACCACCTTTCACACCTCCAAGACGGCGAGATATCCAGACGGAAGCATTCGCCCCTCAGAGGAGACCAGACTACTCTCCTCCTCAGTCTGACATCATCTACTCCGCCTACTCCTTCGTCAACGTCAATGGTCTTTCCAAGCTCCCGCAAGAAGACATCCAGTATCTCGAGCTCAAGTCCTGTCTACGACTACCAACCCGTCCCTATCTGGACGAGTTCATCCGCCAGTACTTCCGTTACGTTCACCCATGCCTTCCGGTGTTGAACGAGGCCGAGTTCTGGGGGCTCTATCATGCCGATGAACGGTCCAACACCCCCGAGCGGCCGATTTCTCTGTTCATCCTGCAGTCAATGCTGTACCTCAGCTCTGCTGTGAGTCTTACTCCTTCAGGCGCCCGAGATTAAGCTGATCACAGAAAGTTTGTTTCTCCAGAAACGATCCGGGAAGCAGGCTACAAGTATGTGAAGCATGCTCGGAAAGTGTTCTACACCAGGGCCAAGGTATGTTGAGCTGCCATCACGCTGATGAACGCACCAAGATAACATGTGATCTCGAGATCCTGCACGATCTGTCGGCGGAGCAAAGTCCCTTATCACGAGCCATCGGCGCTCTCATGTTGACTCATCGGTTCAACCAAGAGGACAGACAAGCCGGCAGTATTTGGCTCGGCATCGCCATCCAAAATGCCCGAGCGAGCCACGATGGCTCATATGGACCTGGACCTTTCCCAAGTCATGGGCCCTTGAAGCGCCTCTGGTCCTGCATCCACCTGCGTGACCGCATCATCTCCATGGGACTCCGCCGGCCCATGCAGCTTCCATCGGTCGACGACATTGAGGCCAATGCCCTGACGGAGGAAGACCTTGACGACGAGACGCATCACTCGAGGGTTTACGATGCCGCTACCAAAAGACGACTGAGCCACATATTGGTACAGCAGTACCGTCTCGGTGTGCTGATGGGCGAAGTCATGCACGTCACCCAGCATCAAAGCGCCAGGCCTGATGCGTGGCCATCATCTGCGGCACCTGGAAGCAAGGCCAAGCTTCGTGTGCCCGCCTTGCAGGAGCGTCTCCGTCTGTGGCACGAGGAAGCCAGCCTCGGCTTCGAAGGCGCCCTGCAGGCGAGCAAGCCTCACCTTTCTGCCGTCATGTTTTCAAGTATCACCATGATCTACTACCATGCGACCAACATCTCGCTCGCCACGTATGAGCTTCGGCAACTCACGAAGGAACAGTCGATCGTCAACAATCCAACGCTCAGAGCTGAAAAGAAACTGGAACAGATAAGACAAAAGCTCAAGCTCGCATGCTCACAGACTGAGCGCCTGGCCATGCTCTTCGTCAATCACGGCGTGGTAGAATGCTTGCCGATGACGGTGTGAGTTCTCCGCTTCCTGTTCCCAAGGCTACGTTATTAACCTCATCAGGCTTTCGTATCTCGCTTTTCCGTTGCTTTTGAGAGTTCTTGAGACGAATGCGGTGCCTGGCGGCCAAGACCGAAGTCTGACGGAACGTCCGGTCTACTGCGCTCAGGTCATCAAGGAGTGTGATACTCGGTATGAGGGCGGCGATCACGTCCTCTCTCTCATTCGGCAGGCCACAGCTTCGATGAGCGAATATCGGCAGCTGTCAGTCACGGGCAACCCCACGAACTCTGGTGCCGGGGGTTTCAACAACAAGCGACCACGGCAAGATGGGGCAGACGACCAGCAGCGAACAGTCTCGACCGCATGGGAACGACTTTTGTTGATGAAGCCCGCCCTCTTTGGGCAGATTTCAGACTCGTTCTACGATGCCATGTCCCGCGGCAAAGGCATCAACACCGACAACTTTCCCGGGCTAGTAGAGGCATCCCTGTCGACCGGAATCGAGCCAGAGCAGACGAGGCCAGATGAGGTCGATGACTTTGCAGACGTGCCAGCTAATCCTGTCCCTCCGGAAGAGGAGGATGCTGAGGCCTCGGGAAGAGGCAAACGACAACGCACGACAGCGGACCAAGAGGATGTATGGGCGAGCAATGCTGGAAACGACCCTGATCTGGGTCAGTCCCGGATGTTCGACCTAGGACCTGAAGATCTCGAGCCAGACTTGGATTACTACGGACTGCCAGACATGGTGGCCAACTGGTGGGAAGCAGAGTCTTGGGCGGAGGATCTTTTCGAGGATATCTCCCAGATCCCGGCATAGGGATGATGACCCAATACTATTTGGCTGGTTGAACAAGCACAATTCCGTCTGGCAGTCTGACGTCCGAACACGAGACATAGGCCCCAGGGCGCAGAAGCTGAACTGTCCAGACGCGCAAGCTCCAGGCTCCAGTCCTGGTACAACCTTTGGACTTGCCTAGGGAATCTTGACCGCCATTCCCAGCTCGTCGCCCAGTCAGCTCCACCGATCAAAGACGACCAACTGCCAAAGGACACGAAGTTCTCCGCGTGGGCACTCCACATGTTGGCCTCGTTCAAGTCTAGCCTGGCGACATCGGTGATGGTTCCGGGGTCCCCACGACCCCCGCCATTGACCCCCAACCTCTCCCCGGCCACCACTCGCCAAGCTCGGGCGGATGTAACGGCACAGACAGTGATGCAGGGCGTAGGATTGTAGCCCCTGGGTTTCTGAGCAAACACGCCCGGCGAAGTGCCCGATGTTGATCATCAGCGACGTTGGGGGTCAGACGAGATGAGGGGAGGATTCGGACGAGTCAAGAACGTCCAGTCCTCAGGACGGGATCGTTTCCTTGGTGGAGAGGACTTTGTCACATCCTTGCTGCTGTCCCTGCTAGGGATTCTTCCGAGCACAAAACGGAAGCATTGTCTGCTTGGGCCTTGTACGCACGGAGAAATTCGTCTTGGGGAGGGAGGTCGGTCGGCCAACTCCCGACCCCCGACTTGGGCGAACATGCACGATCATCGCCATCGGGGGTCCGCAGATCAATGGCATCGTCACATTGAGATCCTCACGGAGCAGACATGCAGCTTTGGTGAATTTTCGAGGGTGCAGGAGCACGGAGTCACGAGAAGTTTCAACATCACCTCACTATCCGACCTGTCCGCCCTATAACAGCGCCAGATTTCAATGCTGGCTTACGAGTGCCTACTGGCTCAATGCCGAACTGCCGCGGGGTGAAAGAAGATGGGGGTCACAGGACATCGCCTGGTGAAACCAACAACCTTTGCTTGACTCCATCAGGCAAAGCTCTCGAGGGATCAGCACCCTGGGCAATAAGCTCCAGGCCGATGGAATGCATTACCCATCGTACGTTCTGTCCCCCACCTAAGGATGGTCTCCATCAGCATCCTACTCCAGCATTTCCCCATCTGAACATCCCCACGTACGTCTGGGGAAACTGGAGAAAGGGTCCGCCTCTGGATGAGGGGATATTCGAGAAGCTTATAGCTATCATCCCCAAGACCTTCTTTCTTTGAATCATCGTCCCTTTTGTCTTTTCATCCATCAAATCTTCAACATGGACTCGCCCAAGAACAACCACTCTTCTGAAAATGTCGTCGAGGACGCAAAGATCGTCGACGACAACGTCGGCATGGCCATGCCTGCCGGCTTGGCTGCCCTCAGCATGGAAGAGTATGAAAAGCTCGGCAAGAGGGCCACGTACAAGATGGACCTGGTGATCATGCCCATCTTGGTGGTCATGTATGTCCTGAACTACCTCGACCGTCAGAACATCGCAAGTGCCAAGCTCGCCGGCATCATGGAGGATCTGGGTCTGTCCCAGGTGCAGTACCAGACCACCGTCAGCATCTTGTTCGTCGGTTACAGTAAGTCCACCCCACACTGTATCGGTTGAAACACTCTGACGATCTCAAGTCCTCATGCAGGTCCCCTCCAACATGATAGTGGGCAAGATCAAGTGGCCCGGCGTGTACATCTGCGGCGGCATGGCCGCATGGGGCGTCATCTCCGGACTGATGGCCGTTGTTCACAACTACCACGGACTGCTGATGGCCCGTTTTTTCCTGGGCTTCGTGGAGGCCATCTTCTTCCCCGGAGCGCTGTACTTTCTCTCCATGTTCTACAATAGGAAGCAGTTTGCTTTCCGCACCGCCATCCTCTACTCTGGATCTCAACTCGGCAACGCTTTTGGCGGACTCTTTGCCATTGCTATCCTCAACCTGGACGGCCGAAGCGGACTCGAGGGCTGGCGCTGGCTGTTCCTCGTGTAAGTCACCTCAGAATCCCTTTCCTCCTTTCGAGGTTGTGTCAGGAGTCGCCCTCCACGTGGTTACCACATGGTGTCAAAGGAAAACTCAGGAGACATACTCCTGCCTGCTCCCAAAACAAGACAGCTCTGGAAAATGAATACTGACTCTAGTCTTTGCTCAGCGAAGGAGTCATGACGGTCGGATTGGCGATTCCGTTCGCCTTGGTCTTGCCCAACTCGAACAAGAAGATTCCCACGCTCACTCCTCTCGAGTGTGAGTATGTGCAATGGAACCTCATGCTCGATCAGGGACAGCAAGACGACTCGAGCGAGGCCACGGCCTGGAAGGGCTTCCTGATGGCCGCTCTTGACGTCAAGACCTGGATGTTGATGGGAATTCTCTACTGCGTGAGTTCTCCCCGCTTACACTCTGGTAAAAGTACATGTACTAACACTCACAGACCTACATTGTCGGCGCGGTCGTCAACTTCTTCCCCTCCGTTGTCGGCGGTCTGGGATTCCCGCGGAACACCACCCTGGCCCTGACGGCGCCCCCCTTCATCCTCTGCGTCTTCTGCATGCTCTTCAACGGCTTCCACTCGGATCGCAAGCAGGAGCGCTACCTGCACATTGTTATTCCTCTCTGCATCACACTGGTCGCAAACATTATTGCCGTTTCGACCTTGAACATCGCTGCACGCTACGTTGCCATGATGCTTCTCCCGACTTCTTTCTACTCCGCCGCCGTCGTCATCCTGTCTTGGATCACCGGCACCTTGGCTCAGCCTTCTATCAAGCGCGCTTCCGCCATCGCGCTGATTAACGCCATGTGCAACACGCCCAACATTTGGGGTAGCTACCTCTACTATGGTGCGCCTAGGTACATGACCGCGTTCCTGGTGAACCTCGCTGCCACTGCTCTGGCCATCTCATTTGCCACCCTCACGAGGTTCTACCTTCGTAGGCAGAACGCCAAGCTGGACCAGGGACAGGACGCTGGCAAGCATGGACCGACGCCTGCACAGATCGATGGAGGATTCAGGTACCTCCTGTAAGCATCTGGTGGTGCAGTAGACGGGCAAAAACATCATGTTAGTTCGAGGCGGGCGAGGTGACCTTACTCCTTCAAGAAGATCGAAGGAGGGAGGCACTAGTACAGCATTATTGTTTACCATACATGCTTAATGTTTTCCATTTGAAGCAAGACGACGCTCTTAAAAGCCACTCATCCCCTGAATTCGACCGATCTCCTATGAATTATACTTGCACAGACCACGATTTCTGCCCCGCAGCCTGCGACGTGCCACGACATGGAACATTTCTAGTCACAAACCCAGGCCAAGTTGGTGCAAACTCGAACCAGACAACAGCATCAAAGTCAGACGACCTCGCCCCTTCCCCGCACGCTCGAGTCAGCCAGTCTGCGTGTAGTGAGGTCATCCGCAGCTTAGGGTTTCCTCGTTTGCGGAGGGCTGGGGATATTGGGGGACCGTTGGCCGGCCGAGCTGACCCCCAACGACACCATCCTTGCTGTTTCCGGGCGATGGCGGACAACGGCGGTCAGCCTACCCAGCTTGACATCCAACCACCAGCGGACAAAAAGCGCCCAGGCCGTTGCTCTGACACTCCAACGGCATTCAAGGATGGGGCATCCCCGCTCGATGGTCACAGAATCAAGCATCGAGGGGAGGGAGCGAGTCATGATTCAGTGGTTCCGTCCGGGGGATGTCCGCTCTCCCCAGGGAGCCTCCACCTCCCCCGGAGCCCCCTCCATGAGTGACCCCCACCGTCAGCATCCCCCAACCATGGTGGGTGGGGAATAAATCGGATACGGCACCGATTCCTGGCTTCTGTTCGGGGTGATCAACTTCTTGCCGAAGAACCGGAGCTGGCAAAGACCGTTCACGGTTGCATCACGTATGTTCATAACCCCAGCCAGTTCAGATGGTCAGAAACAGTCCTCGGATGCCGAGTACAGCTTGCCTAACACCGACCATCATGGACGCATCCGAAGTTGCAAAGCACAACACCAAAGACTCATGCTGGGTCGTCATCCATGGCACCGCATGGGATGTGACAGGTGGGTCACTTTCCAGCACAACTTTCTGCGCACATGCTGACCGGGTCCCAGACTTCCTCGAAGACCACCCTGGCGGTGTCAAACTCATTCTCAGGCATGCCGGCGGTGATGCCACGGAGGCATACGAATCCATCCACAACCCAGACTTGATCACGGAGACATTACCTCCCGCTCGGTGTCTCGGGGCCGTCGATCTGAGCAGCGTTGTGGTGAAGGGCTCCGATGAACCCAAGCAACCAAAACCCGCCTACCCCTCACTCGGCGCCATGATCAACGTCGAGGACTTTGAAAAGGTGGCGGAAAAGTATCTCACCGCGACAGGCTGGGCGTACTACTCCTCAGGCGCCGAGGACGAGCTGAGCATCCAAGAAAGCCGGCGAGTCTTCCGGAAGCTCAGCCTACGGCCCCGAATCTTGCGAGACGTTGACAACATCTCCACCGTTACCGACATCCTCGGTATCCCCTCATCCCTCCCCATCTACATCAGCCCGACCGGCTCAGCAAAATTCGCCCACCCCGAGGCCGAGCCTCTCATCGTATCAGCAGCCGGAAAGGAAGGCATCATCTACTGCATGCCGACAAGTCCAAGCGCCAGTCTTGAGGCAATCTTCGGTGCGAGAGTGGAGAAATCGCAGCCTCTTTTCTTCCAGCTGTATGTCAACCGGGATAAAGAAAAGGCCAAAGCGACGATTCGAAGAGCTGTCTACCTTGGCGCGAAAGCCATCTTCATCACGGTCGACTCGCCTGTCATCGGGAAACGGGAGCGCGATGAGCGACTGACAGCGGGCGATGACCCCTTTGTCGCATCCACCGGAGTGGCCAAGACCGGCTCGGCTGGACTTCTTAACGCAGGACTCACTTGGAAAGACCTCGTCTGGATCAGGGAGACGACTTCTGTTCCTCTTGTCATCAAGGGCATCCAATCCGTTGAAGACGCTGTCATGGCTTACCAGCACGGCGTCGATGGCATCATCCTGTCAAATCACGGAGGCCGCTCTCAAGATACGGCGCAAACACCCATGATCACTCTGCTGGAGATCCGAAAATACGCCCCTCAGCTTCTTTCCCGCAATGGAAAGAAGTTCCAAGTCTTCTTGGACGGCGGCATCCGACGCGGAACAGACGTCATCAAAGCACTCGCCCTCGGCGCCACGGCGGTCGGAATCGGCAGGCCGGTCCTCTACTCGATGACGGCCGGCTATGGGGAGAACGGTATTCGACGGTTGATCCAGATTCTGAGGGCCGAGTTGGAGACGAACATGGCCATGGTTGGTGCCGCAAGGTTGGAAGATCTCGTCCCAGAAATGGTCAACAGTGAACGGGCGGAAAGGGGCGTGTCGCTGAGGGTCAAGCTGTGAGGTCCGCCGATTGTATGTCGTTTGAGGAACAGGAAATGTAATATGCAAGATGTTTCAGCCTTGAATTTCGGGGTTGTTGGCCTGGGAATCCAGGACACGCTGCTGATCACGAGTGTCGCACCTCAAGGCAGCAATGCCACTGGATGAAGCTAGCCTGTGATTTATCCCCTCATGCACCTCCGAAACTCCCAGCCCCGATCGCCGCCATCGATTGAACGACCATCAACCAAAGGATCATCATGCGCCAGTCGCCAACGCTCCTCTTCATCCCGGGCTCCTGGCACAAGCCTGTTTGCTACGACATACTCATCTCACGCCTGCGAGAACAGGGCGGCCTCAGATGCATCTCCATCACTCTCCCCTCCACAAACGGTGATCCGGCCGCGACGTTCAAGGATGACCTCGACACGGCACGCAACGCCATTGAATTTGAAACAAATGAAGATCGCGACGTCGTTGTTATCGCCCATTCCTACGGCGGAATAGTCGGCAACAGCGCCATCAAGGGCTTTGCGAAGAAAGACAACCCAAAATCAAGTGACTCGCCCGAGTCGTCCCGGAAAGGTCATGTCATCGGCCTCATCCTCATCGCCTCCGGCTTCGCCTTGACGGGCCTATCTTTCATGGATCCCCTCTTCGGCCACCCCCCGCCAGCATGGCGCGTCAACGCCACGACGGGCTACGCCGAGATTGTCGCCGATCCAAGGCAAATGTTCTATCACGACCTCTCTCCAGAAGACGCCGAGTATTGGACATCTCAGCTCACCACGCAGAGCCTGAAGTCCTTGTTCGAGGGCGGCGAATTCGTCTATTCCGGCTGGAAAGATGTGCCAAGCTGGTATATTGGCACAGTTGAAGACCAGGGCCTGCCGGTGGTGGTCCAACGAATGCAGGTCGGCATGGCCAGAACGATGGGCGGTCGTGTCGAGCATCGGGAGCTTCAGACGAGTCACTCTCCGTTCCTAAGCCAACCTGAAAACACTGCCGATATCATCATGGAGGCCGTGGAAGCATTCATGGTTGCTGGGGCAGGAATGGCGCCGCAGCCGAGATCGACGACAACGGGGGTCGTCCCAGCACCGAAGCTGTTCTATCCTCTCACGTGGCTCCGTTTCGGGATTCCTTTGATCTTTGGGCGCTTTCTTGGGAGGACTTATATGGTTTTTAGCTGGATAAGGAGCTTCTGGAAAGCTTAGGCCACGAATAGGTACGTCGGTGGCACGCTGTTAGTATCAATGCTCTCCTCTCAATGCTATCCTCGGGCAGTTCACGGGTCAGTCTCGGTGATCCTATGTCCCCTTATCAACCTGCAATCGTCTTCTCTTCTCGACCTAATCCGCCGCATGGTCTTGCGCTAACTCCAACCGAATGCTTGCAATCTTGTCCTCGAGCAGCTTTGCCACCGCAGCTGGACCTCTGCTAGTGGCTCGTTCCAGGAGCGTCTTTCCGTAGGTATCTTCGGAACATGGGTCGATCCCCAGCTCCAGAAGGAACTTCAAAATGCCCGTATAACCCTGCTCAACTGCCCAGTCAATCGACGCACGACCATGTCGATCACGAAACTCAGCATCTGCGCCCCTGTCAACAAGGAACCTGAACGTTTCCTCATGCCCACCCCTGGCAGCCATAAGAAGCGGTGTCTGTCCGTAGACATCCTCGCGTTCAAGACCAGCACCGCGATCTAACAGAAGCCGGACAGTCTCGGTATGACCTTTTCCCGCGGCCCAGGACAGCGCAGTCGATCCACCAAAGTCCCTCAAGTCAATGATCACTCCAGCATCGAGGAGGACCTGAACAGCTCTTTCATGCCCTTTCTCTGCCGCAAACATTATCGGCGTGCGGCCAATTGTTTGCCTGACTTGGGGATTGCCTCCTAGGTCCAGAAAACGCTGAAGGATCTTGTCTTGTCCTGTCTCTGCAGCCTCGAAAACGGGGGTATGGCCGCGGAGATCCTTGTGATCCATACAGGCGCCATTCTCAAGCAGGAGCGAGATGGACGACTCGTTTCTTTTCGTTACCGCCCAGAACAGCGGCGTCTTGTACCGTTCATCCATCCTGTGCACTCGGGCTCCCTGGCTGAGGAAGTACCGAACAAGGGACACATGGTTGTTTTGCACCGCTAGGATAAGCGGCGACTCTTCGTATTCAGGGGTTTCAATGTCGCCTCCGTGCAGCAACGATTTCCGGGCTGTCGATTCTAGTCCTTTTTCTGCGGCCCATATCAAGGCGGAGCTTTCGGAGTGTTCTGCGTTGTGGCGGTATAGCCAGGGGGTGCCGAGCTCGCATATCAAACGGCATGTTTGGCTGAATGCGTTGATGTCGGCGTCCGTGTCGATGTGCTCCACGATGCATACGATCAATTCGTTTGGTAGGTCGAGCAGACTCATGTCGCAATTGACGTTGCCGGATGTTGAGGCTGATTAGGCGACGGGGATGACGGGAGTTTGGGCAGGGCGTCTGAGGTGTGAGGGTATGAAAAGGGTGAATTCATGTCTCCAAACGTCTGGGCTTGAGGCGTTGGAGACATGCCTGTGAGCCCGATTAGTAATGGCTCAGCTCCCTGTTTACTACTAGGTACTGGCAGATCATGGATATTTCAGGCGAACTTGTAGCCAATTAGCGACCCAGACAGCGCTGAACCCCAACACAGGGGCTGCAAGATGGCCTACACGGGCGGCGGTTGCCTGCACCGTCGTCATGGCCGAACTTGAAGGTCGACGAAGAACAAGTATGAGTTACTAAGTATTAATTCCGACCTGACTACACTGTGAAGCCTTCGATTACATCCTCCAAACATCTTTACCCGCTATCGTTTCATCCCAGGCGCCTTATTCATCCTTTGGAGCGGGGGATGCCGCGAGCGTCTCCCGCTGGATCCTGGCCTCAATGTCCCGCAGCTGTGCCTCGCGGGCCAAAAGCTCCTGACGCTTCTCATTAATCTCCCGCTGCACCCGAATTTCAATCTCTCTGAACTTCTCTTCCTCTTGCCGGAGCTGCTCTTCCTTGAGTCGTATCGATTGGGTCGCCAGATCTTCCGCGGTCACGGATGATTCGCTGTAGGTCCCCAAGGTCAGCCAATGCTCCAACGATCGTCATCATGTCGACGATGGATGGGAAACTTACGGTCCATCGCCACCGTCGATGGTCTTGGACAACTTCTCGGTACGATAGTTCTCGTAGAGAAAGTCAAAGGTAATCTCCTTCAAGTCCAGCAGATGGCTGTGCAACAGCGCCGACCTGACCGCAAGGAAGTCCGAGTGACGGGGGTTATCCACTTCAACGAGCCCCCACGGATACTGTCTGGCGCGGACCTTGCGGCCGTCGATTTCCACCACTTGTTCGCTGCCAACGATGGCAAAGGGGAGTAAGCCTCGCAGTTCTGCATTCTCTTCGACCGTATCTTCGTCGTCTTCTTCGACATCGTAGGGGAAGTTGTACACCGGGATACGGTAGTATTCGATGTCCTCCATGATGAGCTTCTTCGTTTGCGCGAGTTCGGTAGGAGTGAGCGAGTCGGCACGGCCAATGACGGGAATGACGTTGACGCGGGGGGCGAGACGCCTCATGAGTTCGATATCAAGTTCGCGGAGGCTGGAAAAACACGGGTGTTAGTGGGGTCTTCCATGCACACGAGTTGATCTCGGGTCGGGATCGGTAGGAAACGAATGCTTACCCGTGTCCGGTTGGAGTGATGAAGTATAGCATGGCGTGTACTCGATTGTCCCTGAAGCGAGGATTGCGTTTGATGCGTGACTCTTCGGAGAGGTGTTCGTCGTACTGTCGTTCCAGATAGCCGACGATCTTGGAGAAGCTGCATCAGAGACGCTGTCAGTTCGGACGAGTCACGGGTTCTGGTAGTAGAGAAGTCTCACCTATCTTCATTGTTGATGTCGTCGCCAAAACCGGGTGTGTCGACAACGGTGAGGGAGATGCAAGTTCTTTCGTCTTCGAGTTCGACCTCTGGACGGTGTCAGTTCAAGTTCATCAGCGCACAATTTGAGCCCGACCTACCAACAGTGATTGGCTTGATCTTGGTTCCTTGTTCCACGTGCGCCTCGTTCTCATCATCGCATTCCTTGTGCGGCAGAACAGTCTTGCCGCAGAGCATGTTGACAAATGTAGTCCTGCCTGGAGAGTCCAGCCGTCAGCCATCACGCGACACATGCACCAGACATTTCCGAGGGATCTGACGTACCAGTTCCCGATGCTCCGCAAACCATGAGGGAGAACTGGATCCCCTTTTTTGCATTCTTCTTTCGGCGGAACATCTTCTGTTGGAACGTGTGTCAGTAGGGACATCACCGGCAGCTCTGGACAGCTTGACGAACGGCCCGTCGCGGACAAAATTGAACTTACGGCGTTGGACATGGTATCGCAGGAAAAGAAACCTCGGGAACGTCTTCTTGTGTTTGTCAAAAAGAAAGCGAGACCGGAATTGCTCGAGACACGAAGTTCTGGACGACGACCCTGAAAGTACATCATCCAAGCCCCTGGTCCAGGGGCGCGCAGCCCGACCCACCGTCCGGAGGCCCCCGGTGAGCCGACCTGAAGATTCTGAACAATCATTGGCGGGCTCAAAGCATACCAGATGTGGCTAGCGTGGGAGTCAGGGGCCCTGGCTCACCGACTCGGTGTGGACTGGTATCATGGCTCGGGTTTGACGGACGTGGTCGATAGGACGGGTGCAGGAGATGGGTGCGAGGAGAGTTGAAGCCATTGAAAAGGCTCAGACGCAATCGAATCGATCGTTGTCGGGTCCGCCGGCCAAAATCTGGCTCTTGGTGAGAGACACGATGTGCGCCTGCGCTTCACCTTGCTCAGCTATCGCTCGCAGGTGCCCTTGCATCCAGCTGCGCTGAGATTCAGATATAAAAGAGCAGCCGGAGGCGACATGCAGCGGCCAGATGAGGGAGAATCTTCCGGCGTGCGTTGCGCTGCTGTTCCGCTGGGTGCTCGCTTTCCCATGGCTGGGCAATGTCATCTTGGACAGGTCGTGGCCTAGAAGAAATGGGACGCTGGAACAGATCTCGTCGATCAGCTCTGCGCTCTGCTCCTGAACTTCTCCGACATCTGCATGTTCTCTGGAATCCGGCCGGGCGGACGAAGAAGATGACGCCCGAATGAGAATCGACAGCACGATGAGTCGGGAAACTCGGTAGAAGTTCCACACCCTCGCAGTGTAGAAGTCGGGGTACCTGTGAATCTTCTTCAGAGTAAACTCTGAGTGAACTGATCCACTGACGCTCGCGGCGATTGTGTATGACCAGCTGGACGACAAGTTGCATCGCCACTCCAAGAGCTGTTGGTCGAGATCTTTGGCACAGAAAAGCAAGGCCGTTCTTTCGAGTTCACTGGAACCCTGGGACTGACTGAAAATCGTATTGCTTCGATGCTGCAAGTCGGGTATCTTGGCCGCAATCGAGACAAGCTGACTTTCTGGGTCAGTGGCGACAAGTGCAGCATCCGGCTCTGCGAAGACTTGGTCAATCGGGAGGCACGTCTGCAAATTGCCTATGACCTGGAGTCACACTATTAGCAAGGAACATTGAACGGGGATTGTTCGTGATCATACGACGCTTTTCCGGACGAATGAGAACAGCCTGCGCGTCAGTGGCGAGTGAAGGTCTCCGATGCCACGAAATTTGAGAACAGCAGCGGCCCCATCGACATGAGCTCCCCAGGTGGGGGGCAATTCTGGATCTCGCAGCATCGTCTGTAGATAATGTCAGCACACCGTTCATGGAGGACTTGAACTTGATTTCTGACCTCGTACCCGCAGAGCAGAAGAATGGCGTAGACGGTGTGGTCGTCCCTCACTTCCTCGGGGTCCTCAATAGCGTCCCTGATCGCATTGACCGCTTCAATGTATCGCTTCCTGCAAAGCAGACCAGCCCGTGGTAAGCGATCTCTCGAAGCAGCATACGCCATTGCCTCCGCTGCCAACCGAAACGCAGAGCCTGATGGGCTACTTCCGTAGAGATATGGGATTTGCGAGTGTAGATAGCGGGTGGGATCTTCCGCCGACAGGTTGCTCAGTGTTGTGTGATAGAAGTAGCACATGGCATCGTCCTCCAGTGTTGGTAGCATTTGGAACGCTGTCCAATCGGCATAGAGCCATGCTGGTTCAATTCCCAGAGCCGTGGCCATCTTCGATCTTGGGTTCGATTCATGGTTTCGCGCCTGCCATTGCCGGAATTTGGCCTTCGTTCGACGCGTCTCGTCACGGATGATGACGTCCGATAGGTCTCGGTATCCAAGACAGACCTGATGCGTTCTCACACACTGGGAGCAAGCCGGACGACTCTCATCGCACTGTTCGCCTGCATGTCAGCCAGTTCAAAGCACGGGTGAAGCGAGAATGTCCCGTCGTACTCGTTTGTGCCGTTTCCTGCGGGCATGTCAGGATGGGGAGTGTGAAAGGATTTGCGGATCTACGTACCTGCAGTTCTCGCATCCGCGACTCGGCTTCCCACAATACACCATAGGGCGAGATGAATGAGCTGCAGCGTGCTGTCCAGGCAGGTTGTATGAGTTTGGTCGCTGGTGTTGTTTTGGAACAAATGCCGATGGACCCGCGATGTTCCGTCAGGGCACGACTCAGGGGTCTGTGAGCGTATGAACACCGCGCCACATCACTAGCCTCGGCGCCACAGCACCGACAGAGGTTGAGTCCGTGGGGCGATTTTGATGAGGCTTGTTTGACGAGGCGGTTCCATCCCTTGTTCGTGAGCTGGGTTTCTCCAGTCATTGATGCTCCCCAACGCCACATCAAACATAGGGACAGAGATTTTCGGGTCGCGGTGCATGAATCCTTGACACCTTGATGTCGTTCCGCTGATTTGAGCCCAACTATATAACAGACGGGACAGGCAAAAGTGTGGGCAATGTTTTAGTACGGTCACTCATCCGGCCAGCAGCCGTGCGGTGGCAACTCATCGTCGGATGAGGATCATTGCTGCATCAAGATGTAGGCCAAAAGCCTTACGAGTACAATCTTAGGTACATATCCTCATTGGATCTGCATCCTCTTCAACCTTCCTCTGACAGGCCACTGACTCTACTTTAGCAGACTCCGCTGTGCTGGGGAAGCGAGTCGAAATGCCAGCAGTACGCAATGAACAGTGATGACATTTGGCCATTGAGCAGCATACATGTATTGGTACCAGTCCACCCTTAGGGCTGTGTTTGGTGCCAAAGCTGCCAGGTAACGAGTCTGAGTTCGTCTTCATCAGAAATTTCAATTTGTCCCGCTAGCGATGGAATTTACATCAAATGAGGCACCGAATTTCCTTTCATTCGTGATCGTGTATTTTAGACGTTGTATCTAGACAGCAAGTAGCAGCCTGGCTTTGGAACGCTTCTATGCAAACGCTACCCAGGTGATGCGCTCTTAATCGATCCCATCCTCTTTCATGGTTTGTCCTCTGCTGCGAATCGTCCTCTGCTACGGATGGTCCTAGCTTTCTCCTCCGTCGTTCAAGTTGGTTCCTGGACCGACCACATGGCGGGGATGCGGGGTGTGGTCGGAGTGTTTCAGGGCACCGGGCACTGTAGGGGCATTAAGCCCTATCGGGCCCGGCCCGATCGCCTGGAGCAAACACCCCACACTGACACCAAACCTCAACTTGTCTTGTTCACAAGCCGTTTGCTCATTGCCTGTCACTGCCCATTACTTGCCGAATTTCTCGCCTTCATCCCTTCCCTCCGCAGCCTGCGCATATCTCCCTCCATGTCGCAATCATCAGACACAGCCGGCCCAGAAGGCCGCCGGATCTATCTCGGCAACCTCCTTTACGCCGTCCAGCCGACCGAGATTGAAGAGATGCTCGCAAGCCAGGGCCTTGGTCAAGTCGAGAAGATCCACATCTCCATCGATCCCGTCACTGGACGCAACCCTGGCTACTGCTTTGTCGACTTTGCCAGCCCCGAGGATGCCCAGACCGCCCTGTCGTCCGTCACAGCGTCCATCAGGGGCCGCACCATCAGGGTCGGTCCCTACGAGGCCAAGAAGGAGAGGTCCAACCCCCGATGGAAGAGCGACCAGGATCCGACATTCCAGCGGTGGGGCAACTGGAAGGGCCAGAGCGGCGGGGTCCGAGACGACGATGCTGGCGCCGGGGTTCCAGTCGGCAGGATTGATGCTAGAGGCACCGAGCATGGCCCGTATGGTGCGACGGATCACTTTGACGAGATGGTCGCCAATGACGGAAGTGGCAGACGCCTCTACGTTGGTGGTCTGGGAAAGATGATCGACCAGCGGCACAACGACGAGGAGATCAGCGGCATTTTCACCTCGGCCGGCTTCCAGCCGTGAGTTGGCCCTCTACCTGGAGTTCGTGACATTGCTGACCCTCTCCCAGGAAATACATCAGCAAGCGCATCACCCCCCACGAAAGCACGGCAGCCAAGCCCGGCAACCATCACTACTGCTTCGTCGACTTTGAGACAGCCGAAGAGGCCGACGCCGCCATGTCCGCCACCAATGGTCTGTCGCTTCCTCAGTACGGCGGACGACTGCGCGTCTCTCACTCCACCGGCATGCCAGCAAAGCTGACCAGCCGCGGAGCCGGCGCCGATGGCAGCGGTCCTCGGAGGGATGAGAACCGCAGGGACTGGCGTTCGGATGACCGAGGTACGGCTGGCACTTGGGGCGGCCGATCTCAGCGCTCTGAGGGTGCTGCTTCTGGCCGCGAGGGGTACTCTTCAGGCTCCAGGACGGATGCTGCGGGCGGATCTGCGCCGCAGCCGCAGCGGGCACTTGCCTCGGGCAACTGGCGTCGGAGGGATGATGCAGCTTGATGCTGTGGGCAGGCATGTCCAAGGGGAAAACAGAAATGGCGGGGAAAATTGAGTTGCGAAAGAAAGACGATGAGATTCCCAGCCCCCCACTCGCATGGGGAGTTCCTGGTGTGATATGGTCCAGGGTGGTGGCCATGACCTCCACGTCGACAGCCTGGGGAGATGTGACCCTACCCACACCTCGCTTTCGCTTTCACTGTCGGAAGTGGAATTTCGTCGGAGAATCTCAGCATTTGGAGGAACTTCTCCGAGCCCACGACAAGCAAAAAGCGCATCAGATCCAGCGGGATGGCTCGGAAGTCGGGGAGCTCGGCGTATGAGCCTCAGGACAACGCGAAAAATCCGAGATCCCTCGCTGCCAAGGCCTTCTACCGATGTAAGCCAAGGGCGCTTCCCAGCATCAAGACTAGACAAGCCTACGGTACCGCCGACATAGTACCGTTCTACCATGATCCCATGAGAATCTTTCCCCATTCCCCGTGGAGGAAATCCCTGGGGCCCACGGGCCTGGGCCCTGGTGACAGGGGAAGACATCCGCGGGGAAGCTCTCCTCAGGCACACCCACACGACAGCGCGGGGCTCTATTCGGACGTCAGTCCATGTCCAGCGCCTTTTGGGTACGAAATGTCCGATGATGGGTCTGCCAAGACGAAGAGTGAGTGCCAGTCGGCCCTTTGCTTTTTGTCTGCTGTTAATGCAGGCATGGGAAGACGTTGTAGACCGATGAATCTGTGCCTCTGTGGAAGTCATCATTGTGGTGTGGGGTAGATCTCACGGAGTATAGTCGGCGATGATTTCTTTCTCCTTGCTGTGGAGGCTTCCCAGTCGAAGCTAGGCCATGAGACGCGCCTAGGATTCGACCCAAAACACAGTTAATGGGGGGTACATGATCAACATAAAAGGGTCGTGGCTGCTATCGTTCACGACCTCTTCATTCCCTCACAGTGTTTGACAGCCACGTGTTCCAATCACCACCAGCGCCGCAAAGGAACATCTGACCATGAGATCACATACTGCCCTCCGGTAAGTCAGCGCTTCTTCGCTTGTAATGTGTACGAAGGATGACTCGGAGTCTTTGACTGACTTGTCTTCTCAGGGCTCTCACGGCCTTGATCCTCGCCACTCCCGGGCTGGCTGCGACTGTTCCTCTTACTCCACGCGCTGACCCCGAGTGTGAGACCATCCCAGGCTCTAGCGGTCTCTGGGTAACAGCAGACTGCATGGATCCGCTCTTCGCCAACCCCGTCATTATGGAAGAGTCGGACCACGAGACACCCTTGCCCCATCACCGAGTCGTCGGCCACTTTGAAGGAACCGCCACCAACTTCAGCATCTATCTTCCACCGAAAGACAACTGGGACGAACGTTTCTTCCAGATCGTCTACCCCCTCCAGACGCACGAGGCCGTCGACGTTGACATTGGCTTTGCACTTTACAGCCAGGGGTACTTCGTCCAATCAAGGGGCCAGATCGGATATCGATCGGACGCTGCCGCGGCCAAGTTCGCCAAGGAGGTGGCGCGGCAGTTCTACGACACGGACCGCAAAATCTACGGCTACGTCTTTGGTGGAAGCGGTGGTTCCTTTGTCACCATCGGGGCCATCGAGAACACCATTGGCATCTGGGATGGCGCCGTCCCTGTCGTCCAGGCAGTGCCCGTCAAGTCCCAACAGCATCGCGGTGCGAGGTCTGGCGTCCCTTGTGCTGGGACCCAAGAGGAAGCAGATCGCCGACGCCGTCATGCCTGGAGGTAGTGGCAATCCCTGGGCGGAACTTAACCAGATGGAGCAGGCGGTTCTGAGCGAGGTGACGAAATTTGGCATCGCGCTGCCCGCGTTCGAGGATTGGCTGTCCGTCTCCCACCTCAACATCACGCGGGCCATGGCATCTGGGGTGATAGGAATGAATCCTTCCTATGTCTCTGACTTTTGGAGCAAGCCTGGATACTTGGGCACCGAGAAGTCGGCGCTTGGCGACTTCATCCGTGCCATGAGGGTGACTCGTCGCGGCACCATCAAGAGCATCCAGCTGGCGCCCTGGCTTTCGCGGATCGAGGTCGACTTTGAGATGGACTTCAATCCCAGCGGCATCTTTGACTTCAAGCTGAGCGACGGTGCAGTCCTTTCAGCCGAGTTTGACGGCAGTGGCGCCGCGCTGATCGAGCTTCGCAACCAGGTGCCCTTAGCCTTGGTCGCTGGCAGCCCCTTTGAGATCAACAATGACTTCTTCCTGGCCCTTACTACCCTTCATCGGCACCAGATTCCCGCACGAAAAGGCTTCGTCGGGTTTGACCAGTTCCTCCAGGCCGATGGGACGCCGATCTACCCGCAACGTCCCATGGAAATCAGCTCCATCATCGCCAGCAGCACAACTGGAGGTGCCTCGTTCTCTGGAAATGTCACGGGGAAGATCATCTGCGTCAACAACCTTGCCGACTCGGAGGCTTTCCCCGTCCATGCAGACTGGTATCGCGGCGTGGTTCGCGAGGCTATTGGGGGCCGGTTCGATGACAACTACAGGATCTGGTACCAGGAACATGCTGACCACTACATGGGCCCGATCGAGCCTCGCAAGGAGAACTACCTCGTTGACTTCACCGGGGTGTACCACCGGGCTCTTGTTGATTTGAGCGCCTGGGTAGAGAGGGGCATCGCGCCGCCGGCGTCGACAGGGTACGAGGTTCAGGACGGCCAGATTGTCGTTGCCAAGTCTGCCGAGGATCGAAACGGCGTACAGCCGGTCGTCAACTTCGAAACAGAGCGCTACACCGTGGAGAGAGGCCAAAATATCACGCTTGAAGCCATCATCGAGCTGCCGAAGGGATCAGGCCCTGTCGCCTCGGTCGAATGGGACACGCGTGGCACCGGACAGTTCGTGAAGGGCGAATTTGGCGAGACTGTTGGCTCGAAATTGAGAGTCAAGAGGGACTTTCGCTTCTGTTCGACGGGGACCTTCTTCCCGAATGTGAGGGTAGCGACGCAGCGCAACGGCCATCGGGACAGTCCTTATATCCGGGTGTACAACCTCGGCCGGGCTCGCATCATCGTCGAGTAGACAGGATAGCTTCCAGCATGTAAATGCAGGGCGACCAAGGCGCGGTCCGTGGACGGGCTCATGGCGTGGCTGTCGTCGGTCATGACTGTCGCGGTCGGTACAGGAACTTTTGCGGTTGCGGCAGCCATGGCGCCGGCTGGAGGTGTCGTGAAGGTGTCTGTTGGGCCTATCGGTGCAAACTGTGGATTTGTGGCCTGTAAAGCAGATAAAGGCAGAAGTAGAAGCGCCCTCGCGCGGACGCGACCGTTGTTTCGTTGCAACGAGGCGGAAATGCGGTGGTGAAACTGTAATTTTGTATGACGACGTCCACTGGTGGTTGGGCAGTATTGGGCGGCGCAGTCGCAGCTGGCTGGCTGACTCGGCCCGCTCGTGCCCGCTGCACAGACAACGATTTGGTGGACGTGTCTGCCTACTGCGCCATTTCAACTTGAACCTCTGCCTGTAGTCACAACGATGCGCCAACGCCCTCTTTTCAAGCTGGCATTGGCCTCCGAGTCCTGAACGATCGGTCTGCGCCCTTCGGTCGATGCACGAGCTGCGCCCGATGGGATGTTACGACTCGCCTTCGACGACTTTATTCGGCGTCATGGACGTCGCGATACGCAGCAATCTGGCCGCAACTTGAGCCGGCCGGCTGGTTCCAGACATCCTCGGGTGATTCAGGGCCCTGCTCTCCGCCAACGATCAGTCGGGACACTCTTCTCTGCACCGCACGACATGCCCCCTCATGTCAACACATCTGGCCATGTGCTCCACCGGGGCAAAATGCGCCAGACGCCTGGTGCTACCGGCGAACAGACCTGGCGGACGGGACGGGCTCAAAGAGGCAGGCGATCGAGTTATTGAGTGAAGGCTGCTGACCTGCTTTGCGGCACTAGGTTTCAGACGCAAATGAGAGCCATTCTACGAGCATCGTGAATGCTCGAAGGCTCGGGCAGAGGATGGCGGTGCCGTGTCCTGCTTCTGGCCAGGCCAGGCCTGTTCGATCGTCGTCGGCGTACAAGACATCGCGGGCATTACAGTGGCGCCCGTGGTCGTTTCACTCCCCTGCGATGGAGCTCTGCCGTGTCCATGCCGCCCCGGCCCCGCATATCGACAGAAGCTTGCTTGCAGAAAGATCAGATCAACGGCCTGGGCTGGGCCGGGAGCTTGTCGATCGCAGCGGGTGCCCGTTACCCTTCTAGTCCCGCGCCGGGTTGGCCGTTTACAATAAAGTTGGATGTGTCACGAGAACTGGACTCTCTGACACGGCATTGCGGAGAAACAGGCGGGGGGTTCGTCGGATGTGGGTGCAAAGTCTGTTTTCTCGCCTGAAGTTGCAAACCTACATCCGACGACACCTGGGCCTGGCTTTTCACATGCCTGGCAATATCGATCTAATCGACGAGTCTATTGATGGTCATGGACCTCAGCCACGCCTCCCTTCCGGATCTTGGAGGACAAACGGAGCCTTGGCACCTACGGCAAGGCATCATGGGATGAAAGAAACCACAGACCTAGAGTGCCCACGTCCCCGGGACGGTTGCACTATCTACAGCCTCCAGTCCCAGTCCGAGTTAGCTCGTCCTCAAGACACGAGAGGGGGGGTCTTCCAGCTTCCCCATTTCCGCTCGCTAGCTGCCGCCCCTTGTCTAGAAGCACCCACAGCCGATCCTTTGTTCTCCTGCCAAGACCCTAGGAGACACCAGGCGGCTCGACTCTGGCGATTTCACCTTGACGAGATACATGCAGGCCATGGCGTTGCGTTGTATAAGAGCGTCCTTCCCACTAGGACTGGCATGCGTTTGGCGTGTCTCGTCCTCACAGTCTATTCTTCGTCAAGGCTCCAGTCTCTCCTTTCCCTCCCTTTTCTTCCATTCCTTCCAGTTCGTTGCTGCAAGTCCAGCTTGATTCTCGACCCTTCCGTTCCTCTTTATTCTCCGACCATCACAATGAGATTCTTCGTCGTCTCTGCGCTGGCTTCGCTGGCCTCGCTGGCGAGCGCCGTCTCCGTCGACCTCACCAGGCGCGACACGCCGTTCGAGGTCAGACTCGAGGAGTCAGGCAACTCTGGCGTCAGAGGCTTCGTCACCAACACTGGCTCCGTACCTATCAAGGTCATGACTGTCGGAACTATTCTCGACGAGAGGCCTGTTGAAAAGGCCTCGGTTTACGCTGGGGGTAAGCCTAGCCCTCGCCCCAGTGCCCCTCGGTGAGCCACCAGCTAACGGCAGACAGATTCCAGGGTAGCCTTTGATGGCATTCGCCTTAACATGTGCACGCACTACCTGACCGAAGAGGCCTTCCGCGTCATTGGCGCCGGCGAGTCCATCGAAGTCGACTTTGACGCCGGCGAACTGCACGACCTCAGCCCTGGCGGCACCTTCGACGTCCAGACCAAGGGCGTCTTCTCCACCGCCGAGCTCGACTCAACCGTCATCACCGGCGCCCTGCCCTACGCCAGCAACGTCCTGAGCACAAAGGTCAACGGCACTGAGGCCTTCTCAGTCCACCATGTCTTCCAGGAGCGCGCCCGGCGATCCGAAATTAACAACGACTGCACGGGGACACGCCGCACCGCCACGGCCACTGCCATCCAGAATTGTGCTGCTCTCGCAAAGGCAGCCAAGGCCGCCGCCGCGACAGACAAGACCCGCCTGACCAAGTACTTCAAGAGCGCCTCGGCCAGCGTTGCCACCACTGTCGGCAATGTCTTCTCTCGCATCGAGCAGGAGTGCGCCAGTACCACCTCGGGCGATTCCCGCTACCACTGTACCGACGTCTACGGCGCGTGCGGTAATGGCGTTATCGCCTACACGCTCCCCTCGCGCAGCCTGATGGTCAACTGTCGCACCTTCTTCGACCGTATGCCCGTCGCTACCCGCCGCTGCCACGGCCAGGATCAGCAGACCACCGTCCTGCACGAGATGACACACCTGTCCGAGGTCGCCGGTACCGAGGACTACGGCGGCTACGGCTTCGCTTTTGTTCAGAGCCTGTCCGCCCGGCAGAATCTGAACCATGCCGACACCTACACCCTCTTTGCGCAGTCCATCTTTGCCAAGTGCTAGATACTGGTGGTGGTCAGGTCTTTTACTTCTTGTACATAAATAAGCCTAGAGCCGGGCACCCTGGACCGTGATAGAGGTTTTGGGGGCTAGTCCGGGCTTGAAAGTTCAATTCTCAAGCCCAGTTTTCCGCAGCCATGTTGGCGCAGTGCAGGATTTCCGAGAGGTTTCCGAACTCTCGTGACCTTGGTTGCGGAACGAGGCGAAGCAACAAGATGGCAGTTGGTGATCCACTCGCCAAGACAACTTGCATGTGCTTGTTGGAACCAACAGGCCTTACAGGGATGCCGTCCAAATCTGTTGGCCAAGATGCCTGCCCATTCATTATAAAAGGACGACAATCTGTTCATTCCTTGGTATCACCCTTCGGGTCATTCATCTGTCGAGTACCAGCCGCAGGCAACAGCTTAGAATGAGCGACACCAACAACACCAGCAGACCCCCTGGCGAGGAGGTCGAAGTAACCGCCGGCCTCCCTCCCTCGACATCCGCCCCCGGGCAGCACTGGACGCCCGACGGATACCCAATCGTTGACGGAAAATACCACGACCTCGCGACAGGCGAGATCAAGACGCATAACGGCCTTCGCCGCGGCGGTCCACCTTCCCTGTCCGTCTACTGGCATAGCCGGGGCACCAGTACGTCTCAAGCAGACAGCCTTTTTGCCGTAGGGGCTTTCAACGCGCTCCCGGTCACAGAGTACCTCGTGCGCATGGGCGAAATGCTGCGGGAGGGCACATGCACCGTCGGCTCTCTCAACGTCACCGAATACGCTGTTAATGTCATCGTCGAGACGGAGCTGCCCAGGACGGAGTTCATGGAGAAACTAAGGAACTACGGGTTGCTGAGCGGCCCCAGCACGGAGAAGTAGGCCTTAAACGCCGGGAGCCCTTGGAGGCTGGGGGTATCTCTGGAGTTCGGGGAAGGGGGAAGGACATCCGGAGGACGGAGACAGCCTCACACTGACACCATCGGATGCATTATTCGTACACAAGAGACAAGCCACATGGGAGTCGTGAGCCGAAGCGAGTCACAGAGGGGCGGGCTGGTCAGGGCGTGGTACTCGCAATTGTGATCTAGCTATCTATCTTGGGCGTGACCCCCTTCTAACCTATGTTTATGTCTCCTCTCTCATGATCACTTTCGAACACAGACCTTGGGCTGCCAAGAATCCCTGTTGTTGACCTTTCCGATGATTTCAATGTTGGTCCTGATCCTAGGACTCAGCTTGCCCAGTGCCTCGGACGTGAGCACATCACGGCGGATCTTGGCCGCTGCCCCGATCTTGGTGGCGTCCCTGATGCCGGCCGCGCTGAGGAGGAGGCCAAGAACAGCAAAGGGGGCCGATTCCGGGTTCTCGGCGATGTCGGCGATGCCTTGGGCAAGGGCGCCCACCTCGCCGAGGGTGACCAGCACACGCGCGAGGGTGCCCAAGCCGAGCGCGGCGATGCCCTGTCCAACCATTGGAACGAGGAAGAAGACCATGCTGACTGAGAGGAGAGTGTTAGCCATGACCTTTGGCCTGGTGCGCTTGGTGACTTACGGAACAGTGCAACAAATTGCTTCTTGTTGGCCTCCTCGACCTTCTTGCCAATCTCGATGACCTGGTTCATGGAATACACAGACTCTTGGATCAGGAACACGGGCAGGGCAACAGCATCGACGACGTCCTCTGGGATGCCGTTGAAGGAATGAGCAATGATCTCAGTCTCGAGAGAGCCAAGGTCACCCGCGATGCCCTTGACCTTCTCCAAGGCGGTGGAGATGACCGTCTTGGGGTTGACGACATCTCTTGAGGCGAAGCCCTGGACATACGGAGCGCCAAACCAGTAGCCCTCGCGGTGACATGAGGGACTTGACCACATGCCGTTGAGCGTGCAGCCGCGGTCGACTGTCTTTGCCTTGGCGGGCGCACCACGCTGGCCGAGTATGATCTTTTCGCGCGGGGCGCCGACAGCGCCTGTAATGTCATCCCAGAAGCTCTTCTCCTTGTCGCTCCGCAGGGTCCAGAAAATCGATTGAGCCCATACACCGTTGTCAGGCGCCAGACCGCGCTCCGAGAGGTCGGGCGGACAGGCCTCGGTCCTGTTTTCCCACTTGGCAAGCTCTCCGGAGGTGCCCGCGATCTCATTGCAGTACGGAAGCGAGCAGTGCTGACAGGCCTTGGAGTTGTCGCCGTGCAGGTAGTAGCACGCGCCTGCAGCACAAAAAGTCAGTATCGTCGTACGTGGAGAGCAAGCAGCATTACGGGCAACTTACGGCAGCAGGTGATTTTCTCGACGACCTGGCAGTTGAAGTAGTCCTTGCCCTTTTCCTTCAAGAAGTTTGTCGTAACTTCTTGAGCCGAGTCGGCCACGTAGCCCGCGTAAAGCCTGGAATCAACGTCAGATCTCTGTCGTGCATCGAAAACATCGCTGTGCTTACCCAAAGTACTTGTCATAGTCCTTGGATGCGAAACTGCTAAAGTCATCGATGGCTTTCTGGAGCATCCTCCGGAGAATGGGTATGATGTAGCGGGGGCCACAGTAGGCGTTGACATTGGCCTTGCTCAAGTCGTCGAGGGTTTCGAAGCTACCCGTGCACTCGGGCGCCTCCCAGCTTTCCGAGCCAGGATCAATCTGGTCCTCGAAGCCGGTGGCCTCGTCGCCTCGGACGATCAACTGGAGAATCGCAGTCAGCTCAGCCTAGAAGTCACATTCCACACAGCTAATGTGCTCACCCTTTGCAGATCGATGGCCCAATCTGACGTTCCGCCAAAGTTCCACTCCTTGTACTTTGCGGTGCGCCTGTTCTTGGTCGTATCGGTCATGTACTGAAGGGAATGAGGTCAGCAAGTGCTCTGTCTGTGATGATGAGACTCGTTGAACACGTACCGCAACCCACTCCGTGCCTTCGTAAACAACTGCCCAAAAGTTAGCAACGTGATCCCTCTTAAGTTCAAACTTGAAGCCCACCAAAGTTTGTGTCATCGTCGTCGCCCCAAAGTTTGACAGCACCTCCTCCATTGATGATCTCATCGATCTCGGCATTCGCCAGGTACCCGCCAGTACCAGTGCAGCGACCAGGCTTGGCTGGTGAATTGCTTCTATCACCAAGGAACGTGCCTGTATTGTTGTAGTCAGCTCAAAACACTGCACGATCGTGGATACTGGACAGTCAACTTACACTCAGGCCCGCGGCAGGACGAGTCACTCATCTTGAAGCTGCGACCGTAACTCGAAACACCGACAACCACCTTGTGAGACGGAACGCCAGCTTTGGTGATCATGGAAAGAGCGTTATAGGTCTCGGTGTAGTTGACGTGCGACCGGAGACAGCTTCCGCTGGGACAACCCGGGTTCGCCCAAAGACTACCCGCATCCCACTGGCCGTGCAGGTCGTACGTCATGTAGACAATGTAATCGAGCGTCTTGGCCATGTCCTCGATGGGGAAGCCCTTGAGGTACCAGAAAGAGGCAGGTGCTGCAATCGAGAGGGACATGCCACCGGGCATCTTCTGCTTGACCAGCTTGAGAAACTCGAGGTAGTTTTTCCCGTCATCCTTGTGGCCGACCACGCCTGGGATATCTGTGACGCTAGGGTACTCCCAGTCAAAGTCGAGACCATCGAGATTGTTGTCCTTGGCGAACTGAATGACGCGGTCTGCAAAGGCAGCACGGTTGGCAGCGGTCACGCTCTGGCCGAAGATGGGTGACGTGTCGAACTCTGTCGAAAAAGACCAGCCGCCAAACGCAAGAATCTTCTTGTACTTGGTGGCCTTCTTGAACTCGTCGAACTGGCCCTTGACCTTCTCGGGGATGACGACGTTGAAGTCATTGGAGATTTCGGCGAAGGAGAAATGGATATGGGTGTACGTGTCGTCAATGCGGCCGACGTGCATCTGAAGACACTCCCTGTCCAGGTTCCAGCCCTCGAAGTAGCCAATCTTGCGGAACGTCGCTGGACCTTGACCGTTGTTGACAATCTCCATGCCACAGTTGGCGATACAGCCGTTCTTGCCCTTCTCAGAGGTACCAGGGTTGCCCGTCTCCGACTTGGAGATGACGCAAAAGTCCGTGGTAGTACCGCACTGGCCCCAGATGTTGCAGCAAGTCTTGAGCGGGCACGGGTTCAGCTCGGACAGGTTCTTTCCACTACCGGGGAACGGTGTGTCCGGGACAGTAGGACCGCAGACAGCGTTGCTGACGGAGGCTGGCATCGGGGGGTCACCCTTGCTGACGCAGATCTTGATGCCCGACTGGAGGTTCGGACCGCAGCCGGTCCAACCCCACGTCTTCTTGTTGAACTCCAAAAGGTCATCCTGCGAGATGCCGTTGGTGGAAGCAATCATGGCGCAGTACTGGTCCTTCTCAACAGTCCAGGTGGCGCAGACGCCATCAGAACCGGGCTTCGGCCTGATGTCGGGGAGCGTGCCGGAGCTGCAGCAGACGGCCTGGCCCTCGGAAAGGGGTTTGGCGCAGGCGTCCTTGTTGAAATTGGCAAAAGCCGTGGAGCCGATACCGCAGCGACCGGGCAGGGTTCCTGAGCAGGTATCGCCGCTGACAACGCGGATGCTGCGGCAGTCGGCGCGGGCTGAGAGCATCCTGCTGAAGAATGTCGAGCGCTCGGCAATGGGCGGGGCAGCAGGCCTGGCCGAGTACAAGAGGACGTTCTTCCAGTCCTTGGAGCCTGCGGAACCAGAAGTGCACTTGGCCTCGTTCCATCCCCTGATGATTTCCTGAACAGCAGCCAGGTCTCCGTGGATGTCGGCGACGATGCCGGTGATGTCAAAGGCAGTCATGTCGTCCTTGCACACCTCGATGGCGGTGCGGGCCTGGATGCCATCAGCCTCGAGGGCATCAGCGAACTGCTGGACGAGTCCGTCGGCGGTAGAGGCCTTGGCCACGCCATGGCCAGTGTACACACCGACGAGGGTGCCCCTGACGTAGGAAAAGACAATCTTCTCCTTGCAGTTGACCGGGTCCTTCAGATATGACTGAACATTCTGAACGGCGATGAGAGCATTCTTGGCATCGCCAGCCAGAAGTTCGTCCACGTACTCGTCAGCGCTCCACCATGACAGCTTCGCACTGGCGGAGGACTTCTCGACTTTCCCGCCGCAAGAGTCGGGGGTGGTTGAGTTTGACTGGCGACGAAGGACACCGGAAGGTGTCGCTGAAGGAAGAGGCAGGTCCTCGACCGGCTCGTTGGAGTCCTCGGCGTCAGGGGCTCTGTAGTTGATGGCCTGAAGATAGTTGACCTTGGTGTCGGCGTTGCCGACTGTGCAGGCGCGAATGGAAATGGAGGTGCTGGGGTCGTTGATGGGATTGTAAAGGTGGAAGTCGAGGAGCATGGGCTGGTCGCACACAGCGAGACGCGTGGTCTCGTGGTAGACGGTCCAGTCAGCCACTTCGGGCGACTTCTCGCACGATACGGGGCATGGCTTGGCCTCGGTGATGTAGAGTTTCGACGGGTCGGGGAGGGCAAGGAAAGCAGAGCTTCGGCCCTGAAGAGCCAGTAGAGGCAAGATTCCTCGCAAAAAGCCCATTGTGAATGGCCGAGAAAAGAGTCGACCAGAAATGGAGGAAGACACGGCGGTGGAAGGGACTGTGCATGCAGAAGGGAGAAGAGGAGAATACCCAAAGACTCGAAAGGCTCGATATGATGAGGCCGTATCGAAGGGTTGAGGCCGACCGCCCTTACCGAGCTGGTCGCCGAGAGCACATGCAGTTTTTTGGACCCCGGTCAAGTCCGTAGGCATCGACTTGAGTCTCGAGGCAGTTGAGCAATGCTCGGTTCCGTCAAGACAAGGAGACTAACACCAGGAGAGGGCAAGCAAACGCGAGCGAGCCAGTCATATTCCAGTTGTCATGTCGCGGAAATATTCAGATCCATAGTATTATGCCGTCCGTCAGTCTAGAACGTCGGGCCATCTCGCCGGTGAAAATTGGCCGCTGCGATGTAGTACTGCGCTTACAATATTCACATGGGATGCGAGAGGCGGGACGTTGCATTATGCACGATGGTATTCATCCCGGTTCATACCCCTGACACCGCCCCCGAAACTAGCCCGGGCCCATCCGCTCTGGACCTGGGACCCCTGCCAAGAACCCTGAAGCCAGCCCACGGAACATACTTTCAGGCTGCTTCGGCGACTGAAATGCCGCTCTGCCGGTGAGAAAATAGGCCTCTGATGTCCGATGTGGTCCTTCGCTTCGTTTAGCCGCGGGGGCCAAATCCGGACCCTGAGCAATGCAGTATTGTTGTAGACCCTTGAAGACTAGAGGCACATATTGAGATGGGCAAAGGTCCAACGCATACGATGTACGCTGATGGAGGTCGGGGTTATCAGTCTCGGCCCAGTTGAAAATATTGAAGACGGTTCAGTGCTCTGGTTGATCAGTAGAGGGAGTCGGTTGTCCCCCTCGCCGGCCCACCTCGTTTTTCATCTTCTTCAGGGTTTCACGAGACACCCATTGCCTGTTCTTCGAGCTCCCAATAGCAACGATGAGATCCTTCTGGGGCCTTCTCCTGTGTGCGCTCTTTGCGCTGAAGGTGCTGGCGGAGTCCGAGTACGTCCATGCAAAGGAGATGATTTATTTCTATACGAACTATCTCCTGGAGCGTGACGTTTATGACGCTTCAGACCGTTGGATCGACCAGTGTAAGGACTGCGGTTTCAACAAGGTAGGTCTCATGCTTTCGTGCACGACACAACACCACTCATGCTGATATGCTTGTTGCAGTTCATCTACTATCTCGAGACTGGCAGACAGTCAGGCTGGCCGATGTACATCGAAACCAACGGAAGACTTGATCCGACCGACAATACCAGGGTTGAGGCCGCCATCCAGAAAATGCTCGCGAATGGCGTCGGCCAAGACGATACCGTACCCAAGAGGGTGATCAGGTCCGCCAGAGGATTCAACGGCCTCTACGATTCCATGCAGGCAATCTACGAATATGCCGAGCAGCAGGCCAACAGGCAGGGAGCTCCTGCCTCCGCCAAGACAGCCTTTGACAAATGGGGACCGAAGCTCAAACAACAGCGCGACGAGATCAACGTACTACGCAAGGGTACCAGCCAGTCCAAGCTACGTGACGAGCTGAAGACAGTCTTTCCCAACGACCAGAGATACGCCGTGTACGACAAGCCTGGTGGTGGGAAATACGACGTCGTCAATTTCAAGGACGCGACCATGACGGGCGGTTCCAAGTCGTACACGGTCGTCGACATTCCCGGGACGGAGGCTTTGAACAAGGAGCTTCAGCCAGGCGGCGGGCTGCGAACAAAATGGCAGGAGAGGATCAATATGTTCTGGAGGGATGACATCAACCTGGTGAATCGCAACCCCAACTCCCCTCGTGCGAATCGGGGTCACCTGGCGGTCACCGTGAAGATTGACACCATCGTAGCCAGATGTTGAGATTGGCTGTCGAGGGTGGATGTGGGCACTATATTCACTCGGATTCTCTCTCCTCAACTCGGTCTACACTTTGCATGGAAATACTGGAATGCATATGCCACCATTTGATTGGAACTTTGTGCTGGAAATCCAAGAGGCCACTGTGACCGTATGTGCCCTGTTGGCCACTATTAAACACCCTGTATTGTGGAGTTTTGCCGCTGAGTGACAACGTTAGTGAGGCCAATTTTTCAGACTTGGGGCCTATAACTGCTGGCTCGCGCTGATAATTGCCCCTCTACCCCTCATCAACTCCCCTATTCTCCCACACTCCTCAGCCAGCCGCCCTCCTCGCCAAACCATCATGCATGGCTACGACGAGAACGATGCCCTGGCAGCAATACGCGGCAACCTTCCCCTGAGTAGCCTGAACTCTTCAAACATTGATCCGACATTACTATTCTGCATCATCAGAGGCATACGCCATCACCCCGACTTTGCCAATGCGCTCCGACGCGAGACATGGGTCCTCCAATACCCAGCTCTCCTTAGGGCCATCAATGCCCGCGACATCATGAACGATATCGTTCCCAGCATGGAGACCGACGAAGAGGTGCCTTATTGCATTTGGCACCCCGAAATTGCCAGCGAGGCCACGTATCGCGCTCTTGCGGAGCGGTATCCTCACATGCGCTATCAGGTCGGCAGAGCATGCGCTGCAGCGGGCTATGTCGACCTGTGGAGAGACCTAGCGCTTCTTCCAGACATTTCCATCGCCGAGGAGGCCAGAGACAACCAGGCAAACCCAGGAAGCCGGTTGATCCTGGAGGCCATCTTGAAAGAGCCAGTCAAGTGGCTTGTCATGAACGACTACACGCGGACGGTGTCTGCTGATGCACCGCTGCCTGCAAGGTTCGGGCTCAACGGCGACACGGCCGTCCGATCGACTCTCGACATCAAGAGGAGTCTAGGAGAACTCGGCGGCTTCTGGACATTCGGCGACAGAGGATATCTCGCCCTATCAGGTGGATCGCCATTCGTCTCCTCGCTCTCCTTCAACATTACGGAAGACTGGAACATTGACGCAGAATATGGAGCATGCGAAGACGCCGGAACAGACGCCGAGATGGCAACGTTACTGTGGAATCCACTCCCTGACCACCTCCCTGAGGGCAACAAGGATGTCCTCATCCTGATGGCCGCCTACCACGGTGACATTGACCGCTACGCTCGCCTGCGACGGCCGACGCGCCCTCTCCCGCAGGAGACAGCCTGCATACAGCGCGGCATCTACCACAACACCATGTTTGCCCGATGGTGGGCGGAGCAGCCCAACAACGGAGAATTCCAAGCGGCCATCAACGCCCGCTACATCATGAACAACGATCCAAGCCGCATCACAGTCGACACGCCCGCCTTCGCCCTGCCTTCCGTCATTTGGTACCCCTCGTGGGCGTGCGCGGAGACCTACCGCGAGGTGGTCAGCCTCTGTCCGGCCATGAAGCCCGCCGCCGCCCGTGCGGCCATTGTGGCGGATCATCAGGATCTTTGGGATGAGCTCCTCGATTCCATTGATCCGAGTCCGGCCCTGCTTGCCGAGGCCAGCGTGAGCCCCAATCCCCATTATGCAGCGTGCCTGCAACACAAGGGTGGCGAGCGAGGGGTGGACATGGTGCTGCCGCCCGCGGGCCCACGGCTTCGAGACTTCCAGGCCAGGCATCATACCATCAACATGTTGACGGAAGCGTCGTCGACCACCCTGCTGCCTTGGGTGGGACCGGAAATGGTGAGTGCGAGGGACGGCTTGCCCGAGTGCATATCGGCGGATGCCGGCTTGGTCAACTTGTTCGCCTGCGCTCCTACCGGGCTTCGTCCACCGGGAGGGTATAGCGGGGCTGATGTTGCAATTCTCTATCACGAGAGAAGTCTGGATCCCGCCTGGTCGGTTGAAAAGTCCCAGGCATACACCAGATCTAGCCGAGGACGAGGACGAGGCAGGGGTGCAAGGGGCGGTGATCGAGGCGGGCGAGGGTCCCGGCACTAGAGTTCGTGGGGAAGGACAGGGCTTTGGTACAGATGATAGGCCGGCTCGCACTCGCGACCCCTGAATACCATGTCATGTTAGTGGAATTCCCGCGTTCTGCATGATGGGTTTTGCTGTGCAGACTGTGCTGCATCTCTTTTCTTTAGGGGACGGGCCGCACCTTCTTCACTGGGCTTGGCGTGAACTGCCGTTGCAACGGCCGCCTCGGCGTCCCAGCCTTGTTTGGCCGAGATGCTAAATTGAACAAGCTTCTAGTGGCGAGAAGGCGAGACCACGGGGGCACAGAAAGCACCATTATCGTTGTAGGCCCTTCTTCAACGGCCCCCAGGTTGCACCACAGCATGCAGGGACCGGGCTTGTCGACGGAAGACAAGGCCAAGGCCCGGGTAGGGCGCAACATGGTGGCAACGGTTTCGTCGGGTAGACCTCGTATTGGGGACAAGCCTTGCAGGCTGCAGCACGGTACCGAGATGATAGTTGAACGGGCAAATGGGTATCCAGATTCTCCGGAGGTTGCGATCCTGGGTCGAGGCCTTTTCGGTGCTCGCAGGGTAACATGCCGACGGAGGTGAAAAAATGAATTCCAGCCCCCACGCCATGGGTCCATGTCATCAGTCAACAGTCCGAGATACTAGATCCGGCAAAATTTCGCCGGTGAGTGCAAGATGCTTAGAGCGGTCCAGGCCGAGAAGAACGCATGGTTACTTCAGTGCTGCCTGGTTATCAGCATGTGCAAGTGACTTGGTGGATAACATGCTGCAGGGCAAAGATGATAGGGGTTGAGGGCATCGTCAGGGGCACCCGAAAAGCCGCCGTATAAGTCTGTTGTCACCATCCTACTTTCAAGCACTCTTCCGGTAACCCATCTGGTATCCTGCTTCCCCTTGATCCAAAATGGTCCCCTCCACACTCATTACTGGCCTCGTCGCCTTTGCCAGCGTGACGATCGCTGCCCCTGCTCTCGCCGCCGACAAGTCTTCTCTGAAGCACCGAAGCGAGAACCCTCTGTTCCCTTATGACCCCAACACCATCAAGACCTGCAGTTACTGGTTTGACAATGATGGCACCATCCCCTGTGCCAACATGCCCGGGGAATGGGGCATCACCATGGAGAACTTCCTGAAATGGGTAGGCATTTACTGTTCCTTGACTCGATCACTCACTCATGTGCCTTTAGAACCCCTCCATCACCTCGGCCTGTGGAAACTTCAACCTCCAGCAATCCTACTGCGTCGAGTCTCCCAGTGCCCCTCCGCCCCAGTCGACGACAACCACGTCGACCGCTCCGGCCACCACCACCGTGCCCTCCAACGGCATCGCCACGCCCTCGCCCACTCAGCCGGGCATGGTCACCAACTGCAACAGGTTCCACTTCGTCAAGAAGGACAGCTCCTGCAGCGACGTGCTCACCGCCAACAGCATCTCCCTCTCCCAGCTCTTCGCCTGGAACCCCACCGTCAAGTCGGACTGCACCGGTCTCTGGGGCGAGGTCAACGTCTGTGTTGGCGTTGTTGGAGGAACCTCCCCTCCCCCAACCACGACCCAACCTAGCAACGGTGTCGAGACCCCTTCTCCCACCCAGGATGGTATGGTCAAGAACTGCGCCGTCTTCCACTACGTCGGTCCGAACACCAGCTGTCAGATGATACTCGATTACCAAAAGATCAGCCTCGCCGACTTTTACAAGTGGAACCCTGCCGTTAAAGCGGACTGCTCTGGTCTGCAGAAGTTGACCCACGCTTGCGTCAAGCTCATTGCCGGTTCTACAACGACCACTCCCCCTCCCACGGCCACAACTCCTTCGAACGGCGTCGAGACCCCCTCGCCTATCCAAGATGGCATGGTTAAGAACTGCGCCGTCTTCCACTACGTTGGCCCCAACACCAGCTGCCAGATGATCCTTGACTACCAGAAGATCAGCCTCGCTGATTTCTACAAATGGAACCCGGCTGTCAAGGCTGATTGCACCGGTCTTCAGAAGCTCACCCACGCCTGCGTCAAGCTTATCCCCGGCACTGCTACGACCACGCCCCCTCCCACCACGACGACCCCTTCCAACGGCGTGACCACTCCCTCGCCTATCCAGGAGGGCATGGTCAAGAACTGCAAGACGTTTCATTACATCGGCCCCAACACTACATGTCAGATGGTCTTGGATTACCAGAAGATCACCCTGGCGAACTTCTTCAAGTGGAACCCTGCCGTCAAGGCCGATTGCAGTGGTCTCTGGAAGTTGACCCACGCCTGTGTTGCTGTCCTGTAATGAGTAGCTACATGTATCATTTGCACCAGTAATGTTAATCAGACACGTTGAACAATCCTTGATGGGTGGTGCCGCGTGATGTTCGAGTGGCATGTGAACTCTCCCATCATAATTCCAGAACCGCCGCCTTCTAGCACATACGACCATACCCATTGGAAAATTCGGGATCCCGTCCGCTCTCCCATAGACAAGCCAATGAGGGCTGGATTAGTAGTTGGGTCGGTGACGACCAGCGAATACCCGGTGTTGTATGTGTTTTTTGACATTTTTGCTAGTGACTGCCGAATGATTGTGAAGCCGAGGGCGGGCGCTGATGATGCCAGTCCCCGAATGTGATGTGCTGTGTGGCTGTCGACGTCTCGGAGCTGTTCGTCCGTTATTCGCGGCCTCCGCGCGGTGGAAAGGGGGAGACCCACCTAAAATAGGGGCCGTTTCGACCGAGCTTCGACGGACGAATCCTCCTTGAATCAGACATGCGTCACCTCCATCGTCCTGGCGAGGTCAGCACCCAAAGATCCCTCCTTCAAGCCTCTGAAATTCGTCCGAGTCAATTCTTCCACCGTTGTCTTACACATCCCAACGATCGGAACACCGTCCGGACGAACTCAGTCCAGTAAGATGCCGCTGGAAACTCCTCCGTGGTCGACGCCCGAAAGGGCCCCCGAGCCTCAGCCGACTCCCCGGACGACGCAACTCGAACCCGAAGAGAAGCCGCGCCAGGTCCGAAAGGGCACTCGGAGCTGTTGGGAATGCAGGAGACGCAAGATCCGCTGCAAGTTTGACGAGGCCGTTTCGAGCGACGTGTGCCGGGGGTGTCGGCGTCGCGGCGCCGCCTGCGTCGGACAGGAGCTGTCGGAGGAGACGTCGCGTAAGAGGCAGCAGGAGACGGCCCAGGACGCGACGGGGAGGCTCAGAAGGCTTGAGTCTCTTGTTGGAAAGATATTGGATGCCCGTGTGGAGTCTGGCCACCCGTTTGCCGACAAGTCTGCCGCGAACAGCGATGCCGCGTCAGCTCTGCTCAAGCAGGATCACGACAAGTCAACGGTGAGCTATGCGGTCTCTTTCTTATGAAGGAACTCACATTCAAGACACTGTGACTGACTTGGACGAGAAAAACCAACCCCTTGGCACGCAAAACGTCGCTGTCAGAACACCATTTCCAGTCAGCGATGATGCTGAAGTCCCTGAGCCACCACTCAAAGGTGTCGGCATATCAGCCGACCAGAAGCTGGTTTCTATCACGCGAAAACTTCAAGCGCTACTTCCCAGCCCCCAGGATTGCCTACTCATCTACCAGCTCGGTGGATATGCAAGTCTCTGCTACCGCGATTACTACACCGCCTCCTCCAAAGGCTGGCAGGTTCCGGGCCCAAACTATTGCGAGGAGCATGTCTCCCGTCTCATGGAACCCTTGCCCCATCCCGTCGTCCTCGGGAAGAGAATCATAGGTCTAGCAGCCACCCTACAGCGAGTCCGCCACCAGGCCGGGGCACTCACGGAGCCTGCTGCGCAGATCCAGAGCCGTATGGCGCAGGGTGTCATGGCCCTCGTGTGTGCCGACGATCAACTCATCGGCACCCTGGAAGGTCTCGAGTGTCTCTCCATTCAGGCGATTTACTTTGCAAACGGAGGTGACCTGCGGCTCGCTCTCCTCGCCTGTCGTCGAGCCATCACCGTCTGTCAGCTCATGGGGCTACACCAGCCTCACACCGCCGTTCACGCCGAGTCGATAGAGCCACGCGCCTCAAACGATCCCCGGTTGCTATGGTTCAAGATTGTCTACATTGAGCGAATGCTCTGCCTGTTGCTCGGCGTTCCCGACGTGGCTGTAGACATGAACGACTCTGGCGACGGGGAGTTCTCGTCCCTGTCCGTTTGCGATACGGACCTGGGCCAGCTCAAACGCGCGCAAATCGTCATTGCGTCCAAGATTATCAGAAGGAACCAGCGAGATCCTTTCTTCAGAAACAGCCGGGAAGTCACGTTTGCCTTGGACTTAGACCTGCAGCGGACCGCGGGATTCTTGCCGCCGCGGTGGTGGACGATTCCTACGCTCAGCGGCACCGACAAGAACGAGTTTGAGCTGTTCATGGAGACGAACAAGCTCCTGCAACAGCTCTTCTACAACTTTCTCCTGGTTCAATTGCACCTACCTTACATCCTACGGCCCTCCAGCGATCCGGACAACTTTGCCAGCAAAATCACCTGTACAAACGCCGCCCGCAACGCCCTGGCCCGGTTCGTAGCCGTTAGAACCGCCACCGAACTCCCCAGCGTCCCAGAAGCCAGCGACTTCTTCGCCCTTATCGCGGCTACTGCGCTGCTCCTCGTGCACATCGACGCTCATCGAGGCGGTACCCGAGCCATGGACATGTCCCTGCGACACCAGCGACAGACGGACCGGGCGCTCATCATGGATACCCTAGACCTCATGCGGGGGAGCAGTTCGAGATCTTCCGAGATACTGAGCAAGAGGAGCGCGGATGTGTTGAAGCGCCTTCTTGAGATTGAGGAGGATGCCGCGGGAGGGCAGACGTACACGACGAGTCCGGGGCCGGATTTTACGGAAGCTGATGAGGGAGATGGGCAGGGACGAGTTCGGGACTTTCGATTGAAGATTCCGCACTTTGGGACGCTCATCATCTCACCGGATCGACCTGTTACGAGAGCGCCGCTAGGACAGGGTGTGAGGGCTGGGGAAGTGGTCGCTGCGTCCACGGAGTCGAATGCGTTCATGGTCATGAACCCCCCGACGACCATGCAGTCATTCCCAGGGCAGGAGACCGGCGGGATGTTGTACACCGGACATTACGACCTCACGGTCCCGGGTGGACATGGCCCGAATTTCGGTGAGATGGGCCCGTCAGACCTCCTCGGCCAGGGAGTGGGAGGCGAAACCTTCCAGCCGGGACAGGAGAATTGGTTTCCAAGCATTTCGGCGTCGGTGGAAGATTGGGCATTTCAGGGCGTCGACGCTGTATTTTTCGACAGCGTCATGCGGGGGTTGGAGTCTCCGAGTCCAGATGAGGCGACGTGATAGACCGAGCCCGAATACAGCGCACAGCCATTGAATTCACCGACGGCCGAGATGCAAGCAGATTAGAAATGCCGCGTATTTGATGGTGAATAATGTCTCTGAAACGGGTTTCTAGCGGTGGCTAGTGCTGACACTGTTCCACTGCAAGGGTCCTATGTCGTTGGGGGAATGTGGTTGGCTGGTTCGGCATCATCGTCAGCATGAGGCTCGCCGTAGTACGGCCAGCTGGCCGAGTATAAGACATTCTGTCTTTGGCGATGATGGTTGAGATGGAGGAATAGCCATCATCTCTCATCTTCATCTCAGACTCGTCCTCTTCTCAGACTTGTCCTCTTCTCAGACTCATTCACCGCTTGCCCACCATGTCTCAGAGCAAGCTGTCGTTCCCCGATTACTTCTCGGCCTTTGCTGCCAATTACACCAAGCAGACTGGCAACAGCACCCGCCAAATGTTTGCCGACTCGTACGATGAGATCAGCGCCATCAAGCCGTTCGAGCAAACGTCCGTCATCCACGACAACGCCGCCGGCCCCGGCACAGCAGCTTCGGTCATCACCGACCGCCTCCCCCACGACAGCGTGCCCAGCATTCTCGTCACAGACAACGTCCCCCGAATGGTCGACGCCGCCAAGGCCACCTTTGAATCCTGGCCTCAAGTCGAGACCAAAGTCCTCGACTCCCTCGACCTCGCCGACATACCCGACGAGCATTTCACGCACAGCATCCTCAACTTTAGCATTTTCACCTTCTCAGACCCTCTGAAAGGTCTCCAAGAAATACACCGCACGCTGAAGACCGACGGCCTCGCGGTGCTCCCCACCTGGAAGCGCTTCGGCGCCGGCAAGACGATCCACGGCGCCCAAGCGCTGGTGCGGCCGGACCTCCCGCGCATGTGGATCCCGCGCCCCGAGTTCTTCGAGGAGGGTGTGTTGGAGAAGTTGGCGATTGAGGCTGGGTTCGAGGCGGACAAGATTCAGGTGCTGCAGAAGACTGTCATTGTCAAGGGGGAGGAGCTGCATGAGGGGTTGAAGGTGTTTATGCAGGGCGACATGATGAAGCCGGCGCGACAAGGCTGGACGGACGAGGAGGAGGCGAGGTGGCCGGCTGCTGTGGAAGAGGCGATTCAGGGCGAGGTGGATGCTTTTGGGGGTGTCAAGTTTGAGGCTTGGTTGGTGCTAGCCAAGAAGTAGGCAGAGGAAGTGGGAGGTTGGGGGAGAGCGCATCAAGAAGGTGCTTCCGGATCAATACCATGCGAAAGATGCGATTCTCTATGAGTCATTCCCTGATTGCGGCCTGTTGAATCCTGCGCGCCGAGGCCTGTTGATGCAGTCGGCGGTTGGTGCCAAGGCTTGGAGTCCGCGGAAACGAAATGAAATGCAACAGTCAAATCATCGTGGGCTGTTGGTTCCTGCGCGCCAAGGATGGTCTGTTGCCCGGAGATGGTGACGGGACTTTGGGAGAGCGAGGGACTAATAAGATGCTGCATGCTGCTGCAGGTACGCTCACTTTCCTTTCGTCAGCGTCCCATTGAGCTCCTCGACTTCTTCCCATCGTCCCCTTCATCTTCGCGATGCGCCAACAGTCTGTCCTCCTCGGCCTCGCTGCCCTCCCCTCGGCCCTGGCCTGGGTCGAGCCCAACCCCCTCTCTCCCCGACAGACAGGCGACTCGAACCCCGAGCGTCCCCTTGAAGACCGCCTCTGCAAGCCCGAGAGCGACGACAACTCGGTCGCGCCCTGCATCAACATCGAAGCCATCGAGGTCCAATGCGCACCCAACGGCACTGAACCAATCCACCTCGACGCCCACGCGCAATGCATGTGCAAGGGCTCCTTCTTCGCCGAAAAGCTGGGCTGCGAACGCTGTCTCCAGGTTCACGGTCTCCGCTCTGAGCGCGACTACCTTCAATACGCAGACGTGCTCTCTGTCGTGTCCGAGGAGCTGTGCAGCGGCACGCCCACGGCCGTTTATGCGTCCATCTTCTCTTGGGTTCAGGAGACGCACCCGGAGCCGACGACGGGGAACACTGTGACTAGTACGGAACTCGCTACTGGTAGTGCGATGGACGTTTCGGCGTACTACACGGCGAGCGGGCTGCAGGGCGCCGGCCAGATCGAGGGCGCCGCGGCCACGGCTCCTGGCACCGGGACCTCTGTGGCGGCTAGCACCGCGACGACGACCACGACGACCACCGAGGCGTCGACTTCGACTTCCAACGGAACTGAGGAGGAGGAAGCGGAGGAGACGGGCGAGACGGAGGGGACTACTACCACGGATGGGAGCGGTGCAATGCCGACTGCTGCTGCCGGTGGCATTGCCTGGGGTATCGCGGGCGCTGCCATCCTTGCTGCGCTTTGAAGGCCTGCAACTCGAAAGGTTGATACTGCGAAAAGAAATCAATACCAGAGGATCAGTACCAGAGGCCGAGGTCCGTGCCATGAAGATTGCTTGTGTGGCTGCTATCATCTGCATCTGGTCAACAGATCGGGGGCCGATCCAGCTGAAGATGGTGGCGCCGAATTTCAATGCCTTCGAATGAGCAGCACCGCCCCATTTTGGTGGGTGGGCAGCACACCATCAAGGCCGACAAGGCCTGTACATATTGTTTTCTTCTTTCTCCCCCACCCTTGCTCGCGCGACTTTATACGGCTATTCTTGTAATTGGTCAATGATGCCCCGTGGCCCCTCATGGTTGTGCCCTGCGTTCCCGCCTCGATGCCGGTCTCTTCCCCGCCAACTGGATTGATCCTCCCGTCTTCAAGTTTGTCTTCATAGTTTGACAGCCGTGACTCACTTCAGCAAAGCCATGAACCGTCTCCTTGGAATATCAAGAACAGTCCTGATCCAATGGATGGGTGTCCCAGGCTTCCACGACTTCTGCAAGGGACGCCTGGAACATGTCTGACATGATCCAGAGTCAACCAAACATTCCCATCTTCTCCCCCCATCTCCCTAACCCCTGGAGTCAGCTTTCCTTTTCCCCTGGACGTGGCGTCCTACACCTGCATACATACGCTGGACATCCCCTGCGGAGCTTACCCGAATCGTCCACTTCCTCTTCCCCCTGCTCCCTTGCCCCATACTTCCCCCTCCACCGGGCTGACATGTCAGCTCCGTCACACTCGGCCTCGGCCGATCGAAAGCACGGCCTGATGCCTCAGACGGTGTTAGATCCGCAGCTGTCCTTCCTGCACGAACGGCCTTGCCTGCCTTCCTGGCCCCCTGTGCATACGCCCATCTGCCCACCTCAGCGCCGCCATGGCACGCCGTGGCGGGCCTGGCGAACCCCCTCGTGTCTACCCGTCTAACTCGTCCGTTTCGGGGCCCAACATTCGGCGCCAACACGCCGCAAAATGCAAGCCTCGTTGGAGGGCGTCATGGCCAGACCGGGCCCGCCCTTGTGCGTTTGGGACAGAGAGGCGAGGTGGGCAACCACCACGCGACTTGCATTGACTTATATGCAGGTCGTCCTCGGAGAACCTGCTGTTGGGGAGGGGGCGGGTCGGTTTGGCCATTTGTCTTTACTGTACATCTCGCGCCAGAATCCTCGAACTTGTCGCTCGACTGATTCCCCACGCCGGGCATCCCTCCTTTCGCCGCGTGCGCCTCGACAATGGCCGCCCTGCCCACGACGATACCCATGGACCTGCCCAGCAAGCTGGATAGAAGCCATGAACTCGTCTACGTCCAACTTGCCTTTCTTATCGCCGCCGGCTTGTCTGTCATCATCAGAATCTACGTCAAGACCTTCCTCGTCAAGCACCATTCCCTCGACGACTACCTCATCTATGCCGCTCTGGTTCGTCGCCCAACTCCATCCTCAAAGATGCGCCACTGACGGCTCTAGGTCGGCTACACAGTTTATGGCGCCTTGGCCATGGACAGCGCCATAAATGGCGCCACAGGGAAACACTACACTCTCGGATACTCCTTGGACGAAGCCGCCCGGTCACTCAGGGGATGGTACCTCTGCATGGCCCTCTACGCCCCCATCACCCTTACCATCCGAGCATCAGTCTGCGTCCTACTGCTTCGACTTGCGCGGTCACGCGTACACCGATGGATTATTTACGGCAACTTTATCGTCATCGCCATCATCTCGACAGTATTCTTCTTCGTCCTCATCTTCCAGTGCAGCCCGCCTTCGCACTTTTGGACGCAGGTGTACAAGACCCAGGGGACCTGCTACAAGACGCGCATCGTGAGCACCACCACCACTGTTCATAGTAGTGTTTGCGCTGTATCGGACTGGTGTCTGGGCCTGCTGCCCATTGCGTTACTGTGGCACGTCAAGATCAATGGCAGGACCAAGGCCATCGTGGCCGTCCTCCTCAGTCTCGGCATGATGTGAGTATCGGCGCCTCCGGGAGAAACTTGTACGGCTTGCTGACTTGACCAACAACAGTGCCGGTATTGCGTTGATCGTCCGCATCCCCTACGTCACTCGTCTTCCGCCAGGCCTCGAGTTCATCTACAAGTCCATCGACGTCGCCATCTGGTCCGTGATAGAACCAGCTGTCGGAATCATCGCCGCGTGCGTGACAACTTTCAGACCTCTCGTCAGACACCTCGGCTTCGGCTGGAACACCACCGGCAACACCTACCCCTCCGGCCACGTCCAGCTCTCCAACGTCCACACGGACCGTTTCGCTTCTCGACGTACCATTACACGAAGAAGTCGCAACCAATCTGTTCTGGAGTCACGGAGCTCAGAAAAGGGCTTTATCCACGTCAGCCAAACCGTTCAGGTCTCGCATAGTCCCCGGGGTCCGCAAGACGAGGAAGCAGTGGCAGGCCAGCCGCGGGCCATCGTCATGGCTAGAAAGTCGTCGGAAACAGAAATCCGGTCATATTTTGATGGGTCGGACCTACGCCCATCGCGGGCGGATACCGTGAGGCGAGAGGATTGGGAAGTAAGCGCACCAGGGAAAGCCTACATAGGTCAGTAGGTGTAGTGGTCGGTAGGAATAAACGAATCACCTAGTTGGTATGAATATCATGTGTGTCGATATGTTTGGAATAGCCTGCTGAATCAGGTGAAGTAATAAAAGTCGTGACATAGCTAGGTTTGGTGACCCAATGCCTGGTCGTGAATTTCTGCCGGTCAGTGTATAGGAAATAATGGGAGTCTTGTTAAATATAGTGTTCTAATATGCATGCCTTTAAGCTCCTCCATCTTCTCTGCTCGTATACAACTCGGCCGAGCCAACGGCCGCATTCGCAATCGGCAGCCCCGTGCTCATCGTCCACGTCGTCATACCTTGGCCCCAACGCAAGATTGCGCGTCGGGTGACGGCGTTGAAAAAATGCCCCCTTCTCCTGAACCAAACACGCTACGCCCTACCACTCGTCCGGCCTTCGCCCGGCCGAAAAGTAAGCCCTACGGCCCAATCTGGAAACTTATTCGAGGGGCAGGCTGCAGGGTCACAAAAGTCCCCGTGCTGACCACGAAGCTCAGGGCGCAGCCGGCCAGCTATCCGGCACGGGAGTGCCGCGCTCGGCAACGGAGAGCCGGCGGATGGTGGGGTCCAACCTTCCCCGGAGCGAGCAGACTGGCCAGCTCTACGACAGCTAGGCCTGAAGTAGACTTTGATTCGAATGAAGCTATGGTTCACTGCCTCGCTGGGTCTCTTTTTGCCGTGCCGTTTTGTCCGTCAGGTGGATCAGACGCCCTGCAGCCTATCGGCGGTGATGAATTCAGGCTTCCATTCGAGCTTCTTTCGCGGGGTCATCGCCAACGACGAGGGGGAGCCGGCATGGCGATCCGTGAGTTTGGGGACTTTGGGGCTGGATGCCTCCCGGGGTTCGAGGTTGAGTGTATGGAGTTGAAGTATATAACTATCGTGAGATCCGCCTGCCAAGAGATATGATCTGCATCAACAGCCTGCACACGGTCGACCACTTCACACGATCGACCCTTGTCCCGATTAGTCTTCACCATACGATCATCTTCTATCTACATTCATCTTCATCCCACAATCAGCGCCATGCTTGGCCCCCACACCTCTGTCGCGATCGCCCAGATCGTCTTCTACGTCCCCATCGTCCCCATCACGCTGTTCATCCTCATCAAGAACTGGAACAACAGACCCAGACAGCCGTGGTACCCCCTTTTCACATTCAGTCTGGGTAAGACACACTTTACACTCTTCCATGCCCAGCTTCCACTAACAACCACCAGTCCGACTGGCAGGCGGCATCATCGCCGTCGTCCGTGAGAACAAGCCCAACGACCTTGGCCTCATCATCGCCACGACAGTCCTCCTCAATGTCGGCATCATCCCACTCATGGTCTCTCTCATTGGCATCACCCGCGTCGTTCTCCGATCAAGCCAAGACCAGAACAGTCGTGCCCACCTGTTCCTCAGGGTCATCCGCTACGCATTCCTCATCGCCATCATCCTCCTCGTTGCCAGCGGCAGTATCAGCAGCAACCTGAACAACCTCAAGATTGCCAGAGCCCTCGCCCAGGCCGCTTACGTCGTCCTCGCCGTCGTTCTCATCATGGCCACCCTCGAGCTCGTCCATCTCCTCGGCCAGAAGGAGCGAATCGCGCCCGCCGGGTACTTTGTAAGTCCTCCTCTTGAACACATCTCCAGACCCAAGACTGACCTGTGGCTTAGTACATCAAGTACTGTCTCGCTGCCATTCCCGTGCTCGCCATTCGCACCGCTGCAGGCCTGCTCTACGAGTTCACCATCAACAAGCGCTCCTCAATCTGGAACCCCCTTTCCGGCTCGGCTATTGCCTTTGCGCTGATGACTCTGTTGGCCGAATACATTGTCCTGATGGTCTTCATCTACCTCGGCTTCCACCGCATCAAGCACAGGAACGAGGACACCCAGGAGGAGCTCAAGGCCGCCAACGAGACCCCCTCTGCTGTGTGAGGAGGGGGTTCGGTGATGGCGGAATAAGTTTCTGGAAGCAAGCGAGTTTGTGACGAGCGTCTTTCATTTGTATTGCCTTTTCGGAGTTGGGGCGTACCATAGAATCAATCATGACAGGAAATCAGCGTTCACCCCAGACTTGTACAGTAGGAGACATGGTATTGGCGACCCCTCCCATAAGCCCTGGTGCGGCAGTCAGATGTCCGCGCAAAGTGATACCTGCGGCCGCTTCGCGCTGTAGCTCGTCACATCCAACCCTCAACTTGCTCCATGTGGCAATCAGAAGCCCTCCAGACTAGGTATCATCGACATGGAGATCTGGTTCAATGTCTCTCTCCATGATCTCATTCAGCATTGATCCAAATCAAGTCAGCTAGACGTCTTCAAATGAGCCATGACTTACATTATAGAAAGAGGCCTAGATAGTGAACGAGCCCAGAGAGTTGAGGCCGCCGCCGGGGGTATAGCAAGGACCCTTCTGGAAGTTGGAGTCCCGTCCCTAGAGTCGAGAGTAAAGTCAGTGGCTTGCCTAAGGCTGGGAGATCCCCGAGCCGCCCAGTGGGAAAGGAAGAAGTCGAGCATGGACGCGGCACGTACGGCCTAGACAGGCATATCAAGTCAGTACGAATACCCTTGGATTTGGTTCGAGTCAATTCAGCGGGGAAGTACGCACAGCGTTGTAGGAAAAGCACGTGTGGCAGCTCGACGCTTTACAAATCTTGGCGTTCTGGTTGGAACCGCCATAGTAGATGACACGGTAAGACTGGAAGCCGTTCATCCAGGTGCCGCAGGTGTTGTCGTAAATGTTGACATACTGCTTGTTGCCGGTGCAGCCAGGGCCCGAGAAGGTGTCGAGAGCGAAGGCCGAGGCACCAGTAGCGGCGGCCAGAGCGGCAGAGAGGAGGTGGGAGAGCTGCATCGTGGAGAGGGAGACAATGTCACAGGCAGAATGGGATGACTGCCAATGTGCTTTGGAGGGTGGCGAAAAGCAGTATGAAGGAAACCCCCGGCGAGGGTATTTATACACCCTTCTGCCATGCTCATTGTGGGCTTCCGTGGGCCATCAAGGCGACTTGGATGCCAGACAGCCCCTAGATACCAACCCAATAATATTCTGTCTTGGCCATCCATTGATACGCCCAGTTGGCGAAGCGAGACCTTGGCTCTGCAGCAGAGTCTCACGAGTCACGACATCAAGTCGGCCAAGTAGCAACTCCAGTCGCTCGCCTCGTCTGGGGATGTCCCCTCCATCGTCCCGCAGGAATCTGCATCAACCTTGGCCCGACTGGGCAGGTAATGAATGCGCGGGAAGAACTTTGGTACGCATTGTGTCACCTTGATGGAAATCAGCTCAAGTCAAGTGATGGCGCGGCGGGGTAGAGGCAAAGGTACAAACGGACATCGTACATCGTTTTGCAACACGACTACCGGAGCCTCCCTGGACAGCTATCCAGAAATCACTCGCCTTGTAAACAAGAGAAAAAGGCATGGAGACCCGTGATCCGTGAGGAGGAAGATAATCTGATTCAGCCGTGATCAAGAAGGCTGCTCGATGTACGGAGTCTGTCCGGCGAAGGGATCCATAATCTCTGGGCAAGGGACTTTGACGTCTTGGCCTTTTGCTTATCTCCCCGCCCAGAGGTCGGAATGGAAGATTAGTGTGCTGTGACTGAAGCATAATACTCCATCCAACACGATGACGGCTCGAGAATCATAGCATGTAAATGCTACGCCGCTGCCAAGGGGCCGCCCGTAATGAGACTCGCAAAGGGTCAGATTGTTTTCGAGGTGTTTTGGGTACCGGAGGCTAGACCATTTCAGTAGTTCGGCCCAGCCACGCCTGTGACGATTTGTACGAATTTCAGCCACATCAGCCATCCGCACAGCTAAATGTACCTCAGCCCCGCGAGCTCCCTCATCCAGCCCCTGAGAGCCTCCTGGAACTTCTTGGAGACTTAAAAATAAACAGGACTACGAGCCCCTACGAGCCCTGGAAGTGCAGGACCGTGAGCCCCCGCGAGCGGACCGGACCAGGAGCCCCCGCGAGCCTGGACGGTCGTGACTGTGGCGCGACCCATGCACCTGCCGGGGCTTGCACTAATCGGGTCTCACCCCGCCCCCGCCGTAATCGGCGCCGGCAAATGGAAAGTCGTGCGATTGAGCGCCATCATCATCTTTTTGCTTGACTCACCGAGTCCCGGGTCTATTCCCCTCCCCTCTCCAACAACCACCAGATACTCCCAACCACAAACAAGCCCAGCATGTCGACCTTTGGACAGTACTACAAGGTCACGACGTACGCCTACACCCCCTCAGCACTTCCTCCCCCCAATTGACTAACACTTCTCCCCACAGCTTCGGCGAGTCCCACGGCAAGTCCGTGGGCGTCATCATCGACGGCGTGCCTCCCGGCATGGCCCTGACCGAGTCCGACATCCAGCCGCAGCTCACGCGCCGCCGTCCCGGCCAGTCTGCTATTACGACGCCGCGTAACGAAAAGGACCGCGTCGTCATCCAGTCCGGCTGCGAGTTTGGCTACACCCTCGGCACACCCCTCGCCATGATCGTCGCCAACGAGGACCAGCGACCCAAGGACTACGGCAACCAGACCATGGACCGCTTCCCCCGCCCCTCGCACGCCGACTACACCTACCTCACAAAGTACGGCATCAAGGCCTCGTCCGGTGGCGGCCGCTCCTCCGCTCGTGAGACCATCGCCCGCGTCGCCGCCGGCGCAGTCGCCGAAAAGTACCTCCGCCAGGCCTACGGCACCGAAATCACCGCCTTCACCACCTCCGTCGGCACCGTCCACCTCTTCCCCCCGACCCCCGAGCACCCTTCGCCCTCGACCAACCCCGCCTTCCTCTCCCTCGTCAACACCATCGACCGCGCCACCGTCGACCAGTTCCTCCCCGTCCGCTGCCCCCACGCCGAAACCACCGAGAAGATGAACGACTATATCGCGGGCTTCCGTGACCGCAACGACTCCATCGGCGGCACCGTCACCTGTGTCATCCGCAACCCGCCCCCGGGCCTCGGCGAGCCCTGCTTTGACAAGCTCGAGGCCCTTCTCGCCCACGCAATGCTCTCCATTCCCGCCACAAAGGGCTTCGAGATCGGTTCTGGTTTCGGAGGCTGCGAGGTCCCCGGCTCCGTCCACAACGACCCCTTCATCCGCGCCCCCGAGGCAGAGCTCGAGGCCGATGCCCGCAAGGCCGGCATTCCCCGCTCCAAGCTCTCCACAAAGACAAACTACAGCGGTGGCATCCAGGGCGGTATCTCCAACGGCGCACCCATCTACTTCCGCGTCGGCTTCAAGCCCGCCGCCACCATTAGCCAGGACCAAAACACCGTCACCTACGACGGCTCTGAGGAGGGCGTTCTCGTCGCAAAGGGCCGTCACGACCCCTGCGTCGTGCCCCGCGCCATCCCCATTGTTGAGGGTATGGCCGCCATGGTCATCATGGACGCCCTGATGGCCCAACACGCAAGGCAGACCACCGCCAGCCTGCTGCCCCCAGTGAATCGGGAGGCCAGCCAATAGTGGGATTAAAAAGCAAAAAAAGTAATGCCGTGGTAGATGCGTCACGTGTTGAATGACTGGAGAAGGGGGTTAAAAGGAAAAGCGAGCCTTGCTCCTTGGCGTTGCGAAAACCAAAACTCGAAATAGATTCCCACGCCCGATGAAAAGAGGTGCGCTCTGTACATATGCCGCCGTTCGCTACGAAGTTTCCGCATTCGGTGCTCCCATAACTCCTCGCCCAAACCAGTCAGCAACCGTGGCGAACCGGTCTTCGCTCCTTTCCAGCTCGGCCTTGAACAGCTCATGCTTGCCCGCCGTCTCAATCTGCGTCGACCGCAGAGCCCGGATCGTCGCATTGTCCCTGGAGCATTGCGGGCACTCCGTGTCTCCGTCGGCGCCGCCCCCGCGGAGACAGCGCTGGTGGAAGCTGTGCTTGCAGAGGAAGTGCACCACGGGCAGATCGAGCGCCTGGCCGCAGTCGGCGCAGCGTGTGGCCTGGAAAACGGCTGGCTTGGATCCAATGTCGTTGAGCTCGGCTCGCTTCTGCGCTGTTTCCGTCCGGAACGCCGTGATGCGTCGTCGGTTGGCCGCAATCTCCTGCCGCTCCCGCTCGATTGTCTCGTGCAAATACGGCTTGATCATGCCCATAGTCGCCACGCCACCTGTTGCTCCAGCCTGCCCAACAAGAGTCTGGATGACTTGAAGCGGCGCCATAAGGCCGTCCTTGTCAATCTTGGCAAGAACATCGGCGAGTTCCTGTGGGCCGGCCTCCTGGAGGATCCGCGGGTCGGACGTCAGGTAGGCGAGCGCCGCAGGGTAGAGCTGAGGCTCGTCGGGGCCGTACTTGCGAAGAGCCTTGATGGCGCCACGCGTATCCTTTGCTGCTGTATACGACCTGAAAATGTCGAACAATAGCCCAGACTGCTCCTTCACCAACCGCGTTCCATCCTTGAAGTTGGACAGATGGGACAGCAGAAGGACATTTGAGCTCTCCATGGGAATGTCGCTGACTTGGATAAGCTTCTTGGCCTTGCCCTCCCATTCTTCCTTGTGTTGCTCGCCCTTGGGCTCGTTGGACTTGTGCAGATACATTTCGAACAGCGTCGTGTACAGGTCTGTCCTGTCGGACTCTTTGATGTTCTTCTCCTCGAGACAGGCTTCGAGGAATGTGATGAACTCGTCGGGGTGGTCTATGAATGAAGAAAATGCGGTCCTTGGTGGGGGAGGTGTGTACTTTGATATCGGGACATCGTCGGGGTTGATGAGAACTGGCGTCTCTCCATTGACACCGTGCTTCAGTGTGCCAGGGGTGTCGGAGACAGAAGTCGCGTTCATGTACGGTAGGGGGAGGAAGTTGGTCAGGTTCTGCACGGCGGTGGTAGCGCCTGAGATGACACCTCCTGTGGTGACAGTGCCATCGTGGTTTTCAACCGTGATCAGCTGCACCCGTGGCCTGTATTTTCCGTTGTAATAGTCGATAAAGACCTGTGTGGCTTCCGTTGGGCAATGTTCGATAAGGACCCTCGCATACTTCTTGAGGCATGGGTACGCCTGGAGAGTCAGCGGCTGCAGGATCCGAGGGACAAACGTCACTTACCACATCCGGCTCCTGTTGCCAGATGAAGTTCAGGGCCTCAAGATACTCCTTTGAATCTTCGATCAGAATATCGACGACAAGGTCGATCTCGCCATGCTGCTTCGCCAGGTAGGCTGCCTGTTCATAGTAGCCACCCTGGCGACACATGGAGATGGCCGTTTCCAGGTCGAACTTGAGGTCGCCGGGGGACTTGATGAACTTTTCCAGTTTCTCAATATCCTTGAGCTTCGCATAACAGTTGAGAAGCAGCGTCGTGTGGTCGGCTGTCGCCTTGCGGTGCTCGTGCAGCTGCTCGAGATACTGTATGAGGTTGTGAATCCTTTGGGTGTCGAGGAACTTGCGAATGACCTGCGAGGGCTCGGTAGTATCAATGGCCTTGATATACTGGATCATGGCACCATCGTAGTCGGCCTTCTGGTACAGGTGGTCGCCGAACCGGCGGAAGATGGCCGTCTGCTGCTTCTGGTCCATGCCGGATTTTTGCGCCAAGTCGATAGCGAGGGGGAACATGTTGCGCTTGTAGAGAAGCTCGAGCTTCTGTTGGAGCGTCTTTTCGTGGTAGCGATGGACCTTGCCATCCTGGGTCATCAGGAAGAGATCACCCCAGATCGGGAAGAGAGCCTTGAGTGGCGAGATGAGGGACTCGGTGTGCCCAATAACCCGCAGATCGGGCTCCAGCAGCACAAAGGTGTGCGCGTCGAAGAGAGCGTCTGCGGCTCCTCCGAAACGTCGCCTCATCGAATCGCCCTTCTTCTTGTCGGTCGGCGAGCTCGTCGGTGGACACACGAGGGCGATGTAGTCGTTGAAGACGGACACGAGCTTCTTTGGCGACTCGTATGCGCGGGGCGGCCCCCTGCCCTCGAGCGTGTATGTGTATACGGCGTCGTCTCTTGCCACGACAATCTCGCCAGCGGCCTTGTCGAACGTCATGCACTCGGCATCGCAGCCGGCGTCTTCCACCGTCTTCGGGGGGTAGCCCTGGCCCTTCTTTGAGATGTTCATCTTGAGTATTCTCGATGTTGTCGCAATAAAAAGGGTCGTAAGCTGTGATTTTGGATCGGCAATCATTTCGACGCCTGTCACCGGATCTTCGGACTCATGCATGATGCGCTGCTTTGCGCCGAGGTCGTTGATGAGGTCGCCGCGGATGACGGTCACGGTGCCGTTGGCGAAACCGACCGCGATCTGGGAGAGGTCATCGAGGACAGTCATGGCCGATATCTGTGTCGCCATCGTTAGCTGGGTCTCGCTCGGGGGAGCGGTGGAGGAGTCGACCGACCGGAAACTGCTTCTTCCCGTTGTTGATGTTCAACGTGCTCAGACATGTCGGCAGCCCTGTCTTCTTGACGATCTTATCCAGCGCCCAGACCTTCAAGACAGGCTCGACGCTGAGGTCCTCTGCCACGGTGACGAGCAGGCTGGTGCCTTCAATCTGTCGCATGTGGGTGATTGTGGCATCGTGAGCCTGGAAGCTTCGCACGACCTTCCAGCTGGCACCGATGATGCGCACGTATCCGTCATAGCTGCCCAGGAAAAGACTGTCGGAGCCGGAGCAGACCTTGGAGATCTCGTTGCTTTCGAGCAGGAGGCGTGTTTCGTCGTCGGCCAGGCGGACCTGTGTGACGTCGAAGAAGTCAAATTCCCTCCACTGTATACGTTAGCTGGCACTGGGCATAGGGTAAATGCGGGCGGCTCGGGACTGACCGAGAGTGCCATTGCTACATCACCGGCCTGGTCGGGCAGCGGTTTGTCGTGGGCGTGGGCGTGTGGTGCCGACCGTGTTGATGTTTGGGTCGGGAGGCCGTGAGGTGCGACGAGTGCAGTTGGGGATGACGCCGCTGTGGAGAGCTCATGCAAGCTCCACTACGGTTGGCTACAGGCGCCAAATGGTCTCGGGATGGCTTCATGCACAATCGACAGGTCGATCAGCCAGAACGACTCCTCATCTCAGCACAAGCTTTCAATTGACGACATGAATCGCGACCGCCGTTTGAAACGCGGTCCATTATTTCGACCGTCCAATGACACCCTGTCAACATATTGTGACCCAACTTGAAGAATTCAAGAACTACCAAATCAACTGAACGCCGACTCCCACGCCTGCTCCCGATCTTGCTACCTCCCTTCGACTTCGGCTCGTAGTGTCGTCTCCCTCTCCTTCTGCTCCTCCGTCATGTCAAAGTCCTCCATCTCGCTAACCCTCCGCACCTCGACCTCTGCATTCTGCGATCCACGGAACGGGATCCGCTTCGCCCAAGACAGCGCCTCCTCGCCGTCCTTAACTTTGATCACCCACCACCCAGAGATGGTCGACTGGTCCTTGAGATCAAACGGGCCATTGATGACCGAAGGCGCGTCGTCGCCGGCGGAGAAGCGAACACGGTACCCTTCCGAAATTGGTCGTAGGCCCTCGCCGCCGAGAAGGATTCCGGCGGCGACCATCTCCTCGTTGAACTTGCCAATGGCAGTGAGCGTGTCGGCTGCGGGTGTTCCCTTGCCCTCCGTTGTGACGGTCGCCTTGATGAGGATCGCGTAGCGGGGCATGTTGATGCTTGACCGGTGATGTATCTGTATGAGCCACGAAGGTTGACGTGAAGCAGCGACGAGAGTCTCTCCACGATCTTTGGGTTTCTTATGCTCTGGGATCTCGAGTCTAACGCAGGCAGCAGGAGGGGTAAATCGGGGGGTTCACGCCGCCGGATGTTAATTACCCCGACTGGCTGCTTCAGGATAGGTTCATGGCGCTCTGCCGCCTGAAGCTTATGCAGTCTAGGAACGACGATCAGCGCCAATGTCTCGTTTCCATGTGACCTTTCGAGGCAACGGTCAATGCTCTTCGCTCGGTGTGATACGGGTGAAGGTGTTCGCCAGTGGTGTTGCCTGCCTGGTGTATTTTGATTAGTCATCGTCCATTGATCTGACGACACCCCCGTTCCTCGAATCCCAATTTCATCACTCTTCAACTCCTTCCATCACAGATGAACGACCCAAACCTCCAAAGAAACAACTACCAGATGGCCGCGCCATGTCGATCCGACCATTGCCGGAGGACGTCATCCAACAGATCAAGTCCTCCATCACCATCACAACTTTGAACGATGTTGTGATCGGACTCGTCAAGAACTCGCTCGACGCTGCGGCATCCCGAATCAACATATCAGTCGACTACCCTAGAGGGGGCTGCTCGGTTGAAGATGACGGCGACGGTATCCAGCAAAGAGATTTCGGCGAGAGCGGAGGCCTTGGCAAACATCACCACACCTCGCGGGATCCGACGGATGACCGGTGCCACGGGACTCGTGGTGACTTTGTCGCCGCACTGGCGACATTCTCGCTGATCTCTATCACGTCTCGGCACTTCTCGGAAGATTCCGCCAACGCAATCACCATTCGAAACTCATCTGTCCTCTCCAGAACCACACCATCTCCCGGCCACCAACTGGGTAGCTTCAAGCATGGAACGCGCGTCGTCGTCCACGACTTGTTCGGTTCCATGGCCGTACGGGTCAAGCAGAGGCCGACGGCCGACGACAAAACTGCGATTGACAAGGAACTTGGGCTTCTTCTTCGATCCGTTGCCGGACTGGTTCTGGCATGGCCGGCGGAGGTGTCTATCTCCATCCGCCAAGGTCAAGGACGGCCAGATGTTCGGTTCCGTCCCCCGACGACATCTGCCATCGCCAAGGCCAAGCTATCCGCCAAGGTACCCCGGGTTCTCGTACAGGCTGGCCTTGCCGATGACATATCTTACGGCACATGGGTCTCTGTTGGAGGTTCCACTGGCAAAATCTCCATCACCGGCTGCGTGTCGATGAATGCTGTGGCGACCCGCCGAGTACAGTTTCTGAGCATGAGTATCCAACCCTTTGCAAACGATTCAGGTCGCAACGCACTGTACGACGAAATCAACCGCGTGTTTGCCAACTCCGACTTTTCCAGCGAGGATACCAATGGTGACGCGCCAGTCAAGGAGGCGTCTTCGAAGAACAAGAAGCCGCTTGAACGGTGGCCGATGTTCTACTTCTGCATTGAGCGTAAACATCCTGAGTTTGAACACACGTCTACCGCTGAGGATGTCCTCAACCAGCCCAGAACTCTTTCTGTCATTCTCGAACTTCTGCGACAGATTTGCTTTGAATTTCTCAAGAAACATCATTTCCGACCTCGGGTGTCTCGCACAGAAATCCTGGATTCAACAGCAGGCCAGGTCAAGAGCCGGAGTCTTGCCAGTGGATCATCTGGACCGGTTTCGCGTTCATCGACCCCAGTGCCACGACCAGACTCGCCCTTTGACTTGTGGCAGAGGGTCAAGGTTGGTCGGGCATCTGCCAAACCACAGCAATCGGCTATCGACCTTAGGAGCAAGGATGGGAAACGTCCTGACACGCAAAAACAACCCAAAGTTGACAGACATGGTAGGCTCGTAAGACGTCCTTTTGACAAAGTCGACTGGCCTGCCAAGCGGCAACGAACGGAAGAGCCAGACACTCCGAGGCAGAACACACCATCAGTGACACCAGCAGCCGCGGTGGCGGTTCAAGACCTGGAGTCGAAGGTCCTTGCGTTGCAATATTTCAAGCCTGGCGACACTCTCCCAGAAAAAGAGCCAAGCCCATGGCTCAAGGACATTCTGGAAACGTGGGAAAATCCTGCTTTCGAGACAACCGAGGCTCGGATCCCTTCCATCGAGGAAGCAGCTCCGACTGCTGGGTTCGGCGCCGGCTGCTTCGGACACCGATCGACCGACGACTGCAGCTTTGACCTGGCCACTGTCACACGCCAAGCGAGGTTGTCAAAGTCGGCGCTTGCACAGGCCGAGGTTATCTCGCAGGTTGATCGAAAGTTCATCCTCGTCAAGATGGCCCGACACCAAGGAGAGAAGAACATTAGCTCCACCTCCGACGAAGATGACAACACAGTCCTCGTCTTGGTCGACCAGCACGCAGCGGATGAGAGATGCCAGCTCGAGGTACTCATGCGGGACTACTTTGAGTGTGTCGACGGGACCAATGTCTTGCGCGCGAAGACAGAGCTGCTGGCAAGACCCATACGGTTCGAATTTGGGGCGGAAGACTGCAGGATTCTGCACCGATTCTCCCCATTCTTCGAGCACTGGGGCGTCTTCTACAGCACGTCGCCACCAGACTCGGGTGAAGGGAGATCCGGAGCTTTGGAAGTTTTGAGCCTCCCGTCCAGTATCCTGGAGCGTGCAAGGACAGAACCCAAGCTCCTTGCAGACCTCCTGCGAAGCGAAGCCTGGCGACTCGATGAAGTCGGGATGCCTCCACTCTCCCAAAGGAAACTGGCAGGTGGTCCTCAAGGCTGGGTACAGAACTTCCAGGCCTGCCCCCAGGGTATCCTTGACCTTCTCAACTCCCGCTCTTGTCGCAGTGCCATCATGTTCAACGATGTCCTCGACCAGGAACAATGCCAAGACCTGGTGAGCCGATTGAGTCGGTGCAGCTTTCCTTTTCAATGCGCCCATGGAAGGCCGTCTATGGCGCCTCTGATTGATTTGGCAACGTTTGGAAAGGTGTACAACAGGCGTTCTTGGGAGGAGGGCGGGAGTTCCGGGAGGAGGATGAAGGACTACATGGCGGGGCAATGAGCATTGATTTGGCACAGTGATACCCATTTGCATAACAGGCATAGAAGGCATAGAATTTCTTCGATTACTTCTTTCCAATTGATAGACCAGCTGCTGATTGACCGATGCTGTGTCCTGCTTCAACCGACCACCGTGTCGTGCGACCACCTTGGGGGTATGCGATTAGCGGGCCGACAGGGGCACCCCGCGCTAGCGGTTCCTGGTTCGGACCCCGCCATTCGGGCAGTGACTGTCGATGGTGAGGTTGCCCCTCGTTAAATTTGCTGCGACTGAGTCAACCCCTCGGAAACAACCCTGCCGCCCTCGACAGACCGCCAGCAATCATGTCCGACCTCTCGACGGAGCAGAAGCTCGCTCTCCTCAAGCGCAACCTCTCCGAGGTGCTTGACCAGCAGATTATCGAGGATGTCTACAAGCAGGGCCGCGACCCTGTCATCTACTGGGGTTCGTGCGCGATCCCTCGGAACGAGTGACGCATGGCAGGGAGCTGACTTGATGTTGCGCAGGTACCGCGACGACTGGTCGTCCTCATACCGGCTGTATGTTTTGATCATGATGCACCTGGAAGCTTGACGTCGCTGACCTAGCTGTTGCAGACCTTGTCCCCGCCCTGAAGCTTGCCGACTTCCTTCGCGCCGGCGCACACGTCACTGTCCTGCTCGCCGACATCCACGGCTTCCTCGACAACCTGAAGGCCCCGATTGAGATTGTTCAGCACCGCGCCGAGTTCTACCGCTTCACCATTACTGCGCTGCTCAAGGCCGTCGGCGTGGACACGTCCAAGTGGGTGGAATCGATTGGAGGGGTACCCCGGGACATTGGCTGACGGGAATAGGCTGCGCTTCATCCTTGGATCCGACTACCAGAAGACGCCCGAATACAGTACGTGGGAGGCCGAAGAAACACAAGCGGTGATCTGGGTTGGTGGGCTGACGCATCGCAGTCATGGATCTCTACAAGCTGGCGTCCATTACCTCCGAGCACGATGCCAAGAAGGCGGGTGCCGAGGTCGTGAAGCAGAGCGCTGCCGCGCCTCTGGTAAGTGACTCTTGTGTCCCCCAGATGCTGTCCGTGCTAACAAGTTCCAGTCTGGTCTTCTCTGTAGGTCAAAGGCGATTAACCCGAGGTGGTACATGGCTGACGGGATCAGACCCTCTTCTGCAGGTTCTGGATGAGCAGTACCTTGGCGCCGATGCGTGAGTCGTCTCAATCTCGTGTGACAGACGTGGGTGCTGACCGGATGCAGGCAATTCGGAGGCGTTGACCAGCGGAAGCTGTTCACTGCCGCCAAGGAGTGGCTGCCCAAGCTTGGATACAAGGAGCGGGCGCATCTCATGAGTATGTGACGACTTGCCGGACAAGGAAACTCCAGAGTGGCTAACACGTCCAGACCCCATGATTCCCAGTCTGCAAGGCGCCGGCGCCAAGATGTCGAGCAGGTAAGGAGCAGTCACAGTGAGCGGTTCCTAACTGTACTGACGACAACTAGCGAACCCGACTCCAAGATTGATCTCCTGGACAATGCCGATGCTGTGTCGAAGAAGGTCAAGAAGGCGGTCGCCGTCCCTAAAGAGGCTGACGGGAACGGTCTACTGGCCTTTGCCGAGTACGTGCTGCTGCCAGCCAGCGAGCTGAAGCACGGCCACCCCGAGTTCCGGGTCGAGAGGACCCGCGACAACCTCGAGGACCTCGTCTTCACCGACATTGCCAGCATGACACAGGCCTACCGCGACGACGTCCTGACGCCGCAGCTGCTGAAGCCCGCCATGACCAAGGCCATTAACGAGCTGTTGGCACCGATCCAGGCCGAGTTCCAGGCCTCCAAGGAGTGGCAAGAGGGTATGTCTCCCTGGCCGTGATGTACGAACGATGGCTGACTTGCAATTTAGTGACTCTCAAGGCCTATCCCCCGGAGGAGAAGCCCAAGAAGGTGAAGAAGGTCAAGGACAAGGGTTCGAGGCACCCGGGCGCGGGCAAGCCGGCGGAGAAGAACGAGAAGCCGCTCGAGGGTGATGCCGCCATTGCGCAGCTCAAGATTTCGGAGGACCAGCCGAATGATCTGTGAGTTGTGTGGTTGAAGCGAGTCACGACAGCAAGTCGGCGGTTATACATGTTCTAGACAAGATGTAGAGCTGGATTGCAGATGACCAAACGATTCATTATGAGCAACGACATGAAGGTTCGGGCTGATTTCGGGCCAGAGTTCAGTTCAGGGCTGGTGTTGAGGTCGTACACCCGCTGACACAGCGGCAAGGGATGAACATGAAATATCACAGCATCCGCAGGCCATTCCGGGCGGCGTCGACGTTCCGAGGCATGTGGGGCTCACAAACTGCCCAGCGGTCATTGGCGGGCTGACCGAGAGGCTTATGCTGGCGGGGGTCACGGGGCTGAAGTCCGCTCGTGTCGGGTCAGTGTCGCTCCACCATTGACCGCACCTTCCACTTCCTCCCGCCCTGTCGCCCTATCGCCACGGGGCCTTAGGTCACAGCTTACTGCCCTGGACCCCTGGACTTTTAGGTTTCCATTGTGCCCATCAGGTCGGAACAGCCCAACTCGAACTCGCCTATAGGCGGCGCCCCGTCTCAACTTCGACTCCTCAACATCCACCCACGCCTCACCCACCACCACCACCACCGGCCTCTCGCCCTCGGTCACGGTCCGAACCTCCCTTGCCCGCGACACCCTTTGAGCGGTAAACGAGATCGAGGCTAGACGTCGGGTTGCGAAGCAGTGCCATTTCGACATTCAATCGATTGCAGTCGCCATCGAATCGCTTAGTCGGATCGCGGTCTCGCCGGAGAAACCCACTCCTTCGCATCTCCAAGTCTACCGCCGACAACACTACCGCCCACGCACATCACAAGAAGGAAGGGACAAAATACAGTATTCGAGACAGAATTGCCCTGTCCCAACACATACGCTCCGATGGCGACGACGGAGACTCTCTCGCAGCCGCATGGTCAGTCCCCTCCCCCATGGATCCATGCATGAATCTACATCTCCGCCAACCCTCTCTCCGCCCGCCCGACACCTCCTCCCCTCTCCTGGTCCCAGCTAACGCGAATCTCGAGCAGACCGAGTCGACAGACCCGGCCGACGGCGGCCATTCTCAACATGGGTCAGGAAGCTGACCAACTTCAACAAGGGCTCCTCCTCCAACGACGCCGCCCGCCTCGCCGCCGACCCGAAGCGCACCCATAAGAAGCGCGGCAGCAAGAAGAACAATCCCTACCCGCAGTCGGCGACAATAAATTACCTCAACGGCAGGGCCACCGAGCACCAAAGCGCCCAGTCCTTCGTCTCTGAGCGCAGTGGTAGCGCCACCTCGCTCGACCGCCGGCGACACTCGGATGATGGCCAACCTCCACACACGGCTGGCGGTGCGAGGTCCCTGGCGCCCACGGTGGCCACCGAGCGGCACTCCATCATGGCGCCCTCGAGCGTCGCTGGCACGAGCCGCACCATCGGCGGCATGGACTCGCGGAGGGGCGGCGACAGCACATTCTCTTCGCCCGCTCCGTCGGTCAGGTCCCTCACCACAACTCTGACAACCATTCAGTCCGTCGCCCCGAACCTACAAGGTGCCCCCGCCGCCCATCCGAACCCCGGCCACGCCTCCAACCAAAGCCAGACCATCCAGTTCCACCAGCCCTTCCCTACGACATCGCCGCCCTCCGCCATCCCGGCTCACCTCGCGCCTTCATCCACCGGCCCCGGCCACCCGACAACTTACTCGAGCGCGACAGCCAACAACCTCCTCACCGACAACGCCTCCATCCTGACCCTCGCATCCTCTTCCAAGCGCCGCCGTCGCCGCTCCTTCGACACGGACGCCTCCGTCCGCGCCCTGGCCCCCTCCTCCCTCTGGGGCGGCAGCCGCGAATCCCTGCCTCTGAGCGTGCTCAGCAGCAACGTCGACCAGGCCGGCGGCCCCAGCGGCGCTCTCCACCAGTCCAGTGGCGCCCGCGCCAACGCCGAACGCACGAGCATCTACTCGGCCACGGGTGTCGTCCCCGCCCTCCCCAGCGAGCGCAACAGCTTCTACTACGCCCGCCAGCGCGATCCCACCGGTGACGGCGCCAGCACACGCAGCGGCATTCTTGGCCACGGACGCGCCGAGAGCATCTCGGGCAGCATCATCGGCGTCAACAGTCCTCTGTCGTCACCGCGCGACGGCGCTAGGGGCGAGACGGCGGGCGTCGAGGAAAAGGACGAGAACGAGACCGATAATGAGGCAACGCCAGCAGCGGACAAGACTAACGAGGGCGAGCGGTAGCGATCAAGGAAAATGGCCGATACTGGCAGGGCGTTGACGGGAAACATTGGGGGCTCTCTTGCGGTCATGATACCTCTTGCATTTGATATTTCTTTCTTTTGGTTGTGTCTTCGACACAAAATGGGCAGCAACGACGGTTGGGAGGTTGTAATCACGACATTGGGTAGGGGACAGGCTGGGACGGTTTATTGCTACAGGAGCGCAGAATAGATGTGGCTTAGATCCGGGGGTTCGTCTCAATCGCCCTATTGCTACATTATCAAGCATATCCGAATATGGCCTGCTTCCTTGGTGCTGATCTTTAATATGGCAGGGGCTCGAGGTCCAGGCCGTCGACGGAAAACTTGAACGAGTCGTTCCTGGAATGGTCAGCTTGCTTGTCATGATGCGAAAGGGGGGGCGGCTTACCTCGAGTAGCTACCGCCGGCATCCAGGTCCAGACGCCCGCGAACGCAGTCCTCAAAGTCAACGTCGGCATAGATAATGCCATCGGCGTCCTCCCACTGTGGGCCGGCAAGCACATCGCCAAAGGGACTGGCGATCATGCTGCCACCACGGCACAGCCAACCCTCCGCGGTCTGGACCTGGCTTGACATGGTCCCATTGATAGCAGCGCGGCCGTTCTTCGGAGCGCCATTCGTAGGCCCATTGGTAACCGCGTCATCTTCGCAACCAAGGACAATCTCATGTTCATCCTCGACAATGACGCTCTTCCTACGCTTCGACCCGGGTGCGCGACTCGTCGAGGGACTGGGACTTCCAGACGGCAGGGCAATCTCATTCCCCTCTTGCGTGAGGCACGAGTTGCGTCTGCGGCCAAGAGAGGCGTTTTGAGCGGCGTCGGCGTGATGCTGTTCCTCATCACCCGAGTCGTGGATGGCAGCGGATGAAGCAGCAGTGGGAGCGTTGCGGACGGCCATGTTGGAGCTGACGACGAAACAGCGACCTTCGGTACCGACGGTGCGCATCAGGCTCTCCCAGCCATCGCGGGCGTCGGCTGTGGGCGCTAGGTAGAGGTTGATGTTTTGGGCGTAGAGGGCCTGGCGGAGGAGGGGCATGTAGGATTCCCAGCAGATGGCGGCGGCGAGGTTGATGCGGATGCCGCGGATGGTGGTGCTCACGGCGCGGAGGGTGGCGGGGGAGCCTTGGGCCCAGATGAGGCGTTCAGAGCCGGTCTGGGACTGTCAGATGGGTACTCGGAGGGTTGCACACGATGACTTACGGGCATGACCTTCCTCCTCTTCCCAATGATACCCCTCGTAGGATCGACATAGACAACACCGCAGTACAAACTCCCTCCCGCGCGCTCAACAAGGCCAACGACGAGGAAGACACCCGTACTTTGAGCAATCCGTTCTAATTCCTCACGCGTGCCATCGCCGCGATATTCAGTACCCTGCTCGACCTCCAGAGTCTTGCGAACCCAAGCGTCACCGGCCCCAGCGCCCGCGGGCCCGACAACATCACCGAGGTCAACAGCACCACGGAAGTAGCGCCGGAATTCTTCACGACCTTCGGTGGTGCGGCTGCCGACGACGGCGCCAAAGCCGGATCCGCGCGGGTAGCCACCCAGAAAGGCCTCGGGAAGGAGGAGGATGTCGATGTTTTGGGAGGCGGCGCGGCGAGCGAGGTCGTCGATGATGTTCAGGGAGCCGGGGACGCCCTCTGGGGAAGGGGCGGGCGAGGTGGTGGCCAGGCGGATGTGGTGAGGAGGAGGAGCCATGATGGTTGTTGTGATGGGTGAGGTGAGGAGGTGAGGTCAGGGTGGGTAGGGGACAGGGTATAAGGCCACGGATGGGACAGTGGGACGGGCCGGGATTTGAACGTGAGGCGATCACCGGGGTCTGAGCCGATGGCGTGAGAGGAGAGGGGCTGTCTTGTCAAATACACAGAAGACTGTCAGATAGAAGTAAGAAGCGGGGAGAAAAAAGAGGCCACTATCCCCAAACTTGAAGACCCGAGGCTGCCGTTCCTCACTGCCACTCTGAAGGCTGTTAGTCTCTCCCCTTCATCCTTTGGTACCTCTGTCTACACCCGCGTATCCCCGCATCGGGAAGTACCCGAACGGTGATCGTCAATTGGGGGTAAGCTTTCTTCATACGTGCGGCTACGTAATGCGCCAGGTCCAGACCCGGACCCCGCGGTTGAGAATGGCAGGCCGTTAGTGGCCAATGGGAAATGTCCCCGCCTCGAAGCAGCTCCCAAACGTCGGGATTTCTGCCGAGGAGGTTGGGGAATTGACTTGGGATGATGACAGGTGAGGCTGGATTTGCTCGCATCATGACATGTGAGCAGGTGTAAATATCAATCATTCTTCTTCTCTACGTACCAGAGTACAAAATGCTTTCATACGTTCCAATCCTGATCCCCTTCCGCCCAAATGCCATCCAATCCCTCAAGTCCCCCCGAACGCCGTGAAGGAGACAAGAAACTTCGAGGCGGCCGTAGCCCAAACCCCGATGAAAATAAAAGGGAACCCAAAAATCCCCAAGAGAAAACAGACCCCCACGGTCCGTCCCGTCCCTGGAGCCATTGATGGCCTGTAGTCTAGGTCCCTGTAGATCCATGTGTCGTGCTGTCGTTCGTCATGTCTCCCGCCGCTTACTCGCTCACGAACCCTGCGTCAATGTCGTCATCCTCCTCCATCAACTCGAGCGGCGACGGCCCCCTCGCGCTCACCAGACCCATGTCGGACCGGATCTCCCGCTGAATCTTGAGGAAGTACTTGCGCAGCGACCTCAGCCCACGCACGAATCCCCAGTCAGGCTGTGTCGGGTGCTGCGGTGGACAAGGCTTGTCCTCAGCCAGTTCGTCCTTGGTGACGCTGTTGGCAAAGTCGGCAATCTTGAAATCAATGTCGCGCTTATTGCGCCGCCTCTTCTTCTCGCGCAGCGCGTTGGTCTCCTCCGTGTCCGTGGCGAAATCGGTCGAATCCTCCACCACTGTCTCGTAGTCGGTCCCCTCTTGGGATGTGTCGCCGTCGTAGAACAGCAGCAGGCTGGCTGCGTAGAACCGGTATCCGTCCAGGTCCCGAACGATCGACTCAAGGTGGTCCAGTTTGGCCAGAATCGCCGGAATGTGTCGCAGGATGCTGGACGTGTCGAGTCCGTCGTAGAGGAAGCGCGTAAGTGCATCCTGGAACTCGCGTCCGGCCTTCAGGTCGCGACCAAAGTACTTGTCCTTGAAGACGTAGCTCTGGGTTCGCACATCCCAAACCTGCAGGCCGCATACCCGCACTCCCAGCTCCCGGGACGTCGTCCGCCTGCACTTGCCCTGTTGCGACATCTGCTTTTTAGGCGTGGCCTCAACACCATACTGCCGTGTCCCCATCTTGAGGTCCATGATACACGGCCGCTTCATACCCGCCGTGAGATCCTCCAGCAGGAGGAAGTACTCCACCCTCGAGTCGCGCTTTGGCTGTGACTGCGCTTCCTTGGGGTTGATCGGTCGCGGAATCTTGCGGAAGTCGAGAGCAGGACTCTGGGACAGTTCCGACGGCTCCTCCATGGCAACGTCACCCGTCTCCATCTCCATGGGCAGGTTGTGGCCGATGCCGTCCCCGTTGGACATGGGAACATCCACCTGTGACTTGTCACCAGGGGGAGGCGAGGCCTCGCGCGGCTGCTCCTCTGGATCATCCGCCTGTTCCCAGTACTTGAGGTGGCCTCGGGAATCAGTTACCGTGCGGGGCTTGCGCCGAAGCGCGCTGCCCGAGTAGCGTCGCTTCTTCTTCTCCGCGACGATCTTATCGGCGAGGGTCTCGGGTTCCGGAGCACTAGTGCCAGTAACGTCTTCCACCTCGACCTCGTCGCCGTCACTCTTGGTCGACGACTGCGCCGGGCCGAGGTCACTCTGAGACTGCGCCAGGGGTGACCTCTTGTGCTCAACGTCACCGTTCGGCGAGATGGGCGTCATCTTCATATCCTGGTATCGGCTCAGCATGCCCGAGTCGGAGTTGGCGGGCCGCAGCTTCTGCTGAAGCCGGTGGTGGTGGATCGACCGTTGGTGTGGCCTGCGATGCTTCTCCACGGGGATAGGTTGCTTGAAGAACGCGTCGTTGAACACCTCGTTGCGCAGCCGCTTGTTCACGGTCGTGGCTCCCCAGCTGTTGGCATGGCGCTCTTGCAGATCTGGTCGCTGTGGGAAGCGATCCGTCGACGCATCAGCATCACCGGGTGTCGGAGCAACAGAAGAGCTGCGTGACCTGGACGCCGACTCTGGCGGTGGCGTGGGCTGCAAGAAGTTTCGCGGGAGAATGTGTCGGTTGTCGTCAAAGGTGACGGTCGGGATGGGTATCGAGGCGGATGCAAGCGACTGGCTGATGATCCTGCGTTGCTCGACACCCTCCTTCGGTTCGCCGTCTTGTGTCTTGGCGCCACCCTCGCCATTCTGCAGCAGTGCTGTACCAGCTTCGTCGCGCTTGTGAACAGACTTGCGTCGCACCTGCTTGTGGAACGTCACATTAAGGACGCCAATATATCTGGAACGTCATGTTAGCGATGCGCATCTCAAAACGTACGCTGGCACATCTGCATACCTAGGCAGAAAGGTCAAGAGGTCGCGGTGGTGGCGCTCGACAATCTCGTAAAACTCGTTTTCCCGGTTGTTCAGCTGCTTGCACACAGCCCTACGGGAGAAGCGCCACAGCGTCGTGTGGCCACCGACTTGGTGCCGGTACGGGATAAGCTCAATCGCCTCGAGCGGCTCCTCTTCGGGGGTCGGCTGAGGCTCATGCAACAACGGCTCATCCAGGGACTGTTCCGTGTCACGTCGAGGAGTGGGCAGGGGAACGGGCACTTCATCCTGGAGAGCGACTGCAGGCTCGTCTATCTTGTCTGGCCTCACATCGCGTGCAGCAGCCATGTGCACGACCTCTGGCATTTGCCTGTGCGCCTTCTGATCAGACGGTCTCTTCTCCGCCAGCCGCTCCTCGTCCAGCTCGGGCTCGTCCGCCTTGACGAGCCACGAGTGGTAGTCATCTGGCCGCGACGAAACTCTACTGCCGACGGGTGGTCTTTGTTTCGCGATGACGACGTCATCCTTCTCGTCATGCGATTCGTCGTCGGGCTGTTGGTGGGGTAGGAAAACGGCCGATGATATCTTCTCCTCACCCGACTCGTCGCCCTCCTCGTGGCTGTCGCCTCCGACCTCGGTGCTGGCGCTAGACGTCCGCCGATCGTCAATTGCGCAGATCCTCTGCGACGAGGCCGGCGGCGGCAGCAGCTCGTCACCAGCCCGTTGGTGAAGGACACACGACTCGACGCTCTCGTCGAAAATCTGGGTATGGGTTTTGCGCAGCCCAAAGTAATCCGGGTCGCGTGGGGACTCGCTTAGCACCGGTGACTCGCCAAGGACAGGGGGCGCAGGCGAATGGACGACGGGGAACGTCTTCGCCTTGGCGATCTTGAACTCGCGTTCCTCGCGGGAGGCAATGCGGGGCGACGGCAGAGCGGTGGCGGCCTTTGCAAAGTCTTCGACGGCAATGTCGGACGACAGGGGCAATGGCGGCGGATCTTCGCGACTGGGAGAGGGCTTCTCGCGCGGCGCGCCATTCCGACTGTCCTTTTTGCGCGCGCCCTTCTCCTCCTTTGGCAGACCCTCCTTGAAGAATCTGAGGCTGTGACTAGCCTTGCGGCTTCGGTTGTTATGCTCAGCGCCCATCATGGCCTCGGTGATGGACCTCTCCACCTGACCACCGTGGGCGTTCTCGTCGCTGTCGTTAGGCTCGTGGGAGCCAATCGACCATATTTTCTCTGGGCCTTTCTGACCTCGTTGTTGGTCGTGTTTCTTGATGTCTTGTGTTGTCGGCAAGTCGGGAATGGTGTCCTCGCCGGCCAGTCTCTGATCCAAGTATGTTGCGGGGGGCGTAGCTGAACCATCTGGGCTCGTAGAGTGGGAGTGAGCTCTTGTCGTCTTCTGGACCATCATGGCCCGGCCACCTCTGTCGACGCGCTCAAGTGACGACCCCCTTGCCCTTGTGCCCTTGAGGAAGTCGCGGTGGTCGAGAAGCATGGCTCGAACGCCGTCAAAGCTCGACACGTCGTAGGCGGGCGACATGGTGACGGCAGTATCGGTAGGAGAAAGGATGGACGTCATGGGAGCTAGGGCGAGAGCGGCTGGAGCCGCCATAGCGTCGACCGAAGGGGCGCTCTTGGAGATCAGGGCGCCGTCGTCGACATGGTGCCGGGGAACATTGTGTGTGTCGATGGGGACAGGAGAAGGTCCGCGTCGAGTCTCCCTGCCTAGAGAGAGTCCAGAGTCCGTTTTGATGGAGGTGATTGGGGGGCGAGTGGTCTTGGTCGGCGGTTGGTAGTTAGCAGACGAAGCCTCTGAAGGCTGGTCTGAAGGAGGAGAGGGTGTCGTCGTCTGGGATGATGAACGGAATATGCCACGAGCAGAGGCGAGGGCTTGTGTCAGCAGCGACGGGCCGGACTGTCTGGGGATGGGGTGGGCAACGGCAGTCCGAGACTTCTTATTCAGGTCGGCAGCGGTGGAAGACTCCCTGGCCGTATCTGGTTGGGCAGCAGGGGGTGGCGCGGCGTGGCCATGTTGTTGGGTATCGGCTGCGGCGGTGGTCGCCAACCCTGGCTCTGCTAGGTCAGGGTCAGGTTGTGACAGGGCGGCAGCGGGAGGACGGGAACCGTCACCCACCCCGGTACTGGGAAGAGGCTGCTGGTGGTGCTGCGGCACGGGCGTGGGCGTGGGCGCAGAAGAGGGCGAGGGGAGCGGCGAGGAGGTCGAGGGCGACGTGGCCCCTGAGAGGGAGGTCGAGGTGGAGGGGGTCGCAGACTGGGGAACGGAGGGAGGAGAGTCGGCGGAGGTGATTGCGACAGCGGCTGCGGGCGTCGCCGAGGTCTCAGGAGCAGCAGCAGCAGGAGGGACAACGTCGGCGGCGGCGAAGGCGACGGCAGGACCAGCAGCGGCACCAGGCGCGGGGATCACAGAGGCAGGGGTTGCGGCATTTTCGGCGTCGCAGGGCGGGTTGGACATGAGGTGAACATCTGGCGAAGACGGCAGGGAGAGAATGGTTGGAATCGCGGCTGTTTCGGGGTGGTGGTGTGGTGGGAGGGTCTTGTCGTGTCGTGGATGTCGTCGACGTGCAATGTTGGGGTGCGTGGGAAGAGTGGAAATCGAGAGTGGACAACAGGAGGGATGGATTTTGGGGGACGAGCGAGCGAGTGGCAGTGGCACGGGAGTGGGAAACAGAAAGTGACGAAAAGAGGCCTGCCCTGGGTTTGGCAGGCGGGGGCCCCTAGTGGATCGCACTTGCCTTGAGTTGGGCACCTGGAAACACAGCACCACACTGAAGCACACTGCCCGAAGACTGGACTGCGTCCGTGGGTCGGCTTCAACCGCTGGGCTGGAAGGGGTGTGTAGTGGGGCATTTGGGGGGGTGGCTGCACCGCGGGGCACCACCGTATCACACAGAAAAACGGGTCCTGCCGATGCAATACCCGTGCTATCTCTCCAGCATCCCACACTGCAAGTATCTGTCGCATTGCTTATCGGACGGGCACCTCGAACAATCAATCTCATCAGCCGCTGCAGAAACATGACTTCTTCCTCCAATGCTCGTCCGAGAAGCTCGGGGCGCCCGTCCGCCAACGACACCCGGTCAACGCAAGGTGCAAAGACGCGAGTTCCGGTGGCCGGACTGCCCCAAAAAATTGTTAGGTAATTGCCGACGCGGCGTGTTGTGACGCTGGGAGATGAGTGGAGGATGCGGGGGAGCCACCACCGGCAGCGCCCTTCCCATCAACGGGGCACTGGACCTGTCCGTCCGGGTCACGTTCAGTTGTCCAGGGCCCAGGGGCAGGTCACGAGCGCCCGGGCCCTATCCAGGTTCCCACGTGCGGTCATCCGTCGACGGTGCATGGTGATGGGATCATGACCCGACTCGATGGCATTGCCCGCCCGCCCATTCCTTACAACGACATCATCATCCCAACTTCGACGTCCCTGGCTTCTCAAAACACCCACGTTGCCTCGCTTTGACCCCAGGATCGCCCAACGACGAGCCATTGGGTCCGGCAATGCGAGTCAACACCTTCCATCTTCGCTCTTCTCCTGATCATCGAGATTCCGTGGCTGAGCCATGCTTTGCCATGCCGCGACCTCCGGCACAGGAAGCATACTTCGCTAGCGCAGGATAGCTCCCGACGACAAGTTGCCACCAAACATGCGCTGGGAGCACTGCGTTGACAATGGCTTGTACCGTGGAGGAAACGCCGCCGGCATCTTTCCCCGGGCCCAAGGTTTCGTTTCCCGGCTCCGGATGACCCCTCGCCTGTCCATCATCTAGCATCCCGGGCCCGTGTCGCACTGCCGTGTTCAACCTCAGCCAACAGTTTCGCAACGCCCCTCCAGTGGTGGCAGCTGGGCACGTCAAAGCTTCGTCTCACAGAAATGGAATCGGTCGACTCGAGAGCCACCAGGTCCTGGCGGTGTGCGCGTCGGTGTGGAAGGAACAAGACACACACCCAACAATCAAGGTTGGCAAAGGAAAGCCAGCGGTCCAAGACAACCCTGCTGTTCCTCATCGGATACCCCTACTCACCAGAAACGCCAATCTGCTCTTCGATTCATGTCTCTGGGAATATACCACGTTGTCCCTCCTCGCCGCCCATAGGCTGGATCGAATACTCAACATGAGCACGGCCAACAACCAGACTCTCTGGCCTTCGTCGCCACAAACTTGCGTCGCCCTGGCAATCTTCGTCAAGATGCCCCTGAGGCACAGCCCTGAATCATGGCCGGCAGAACCATGTCTCCCACCTCCATGCTCCCACCTCCATGCTCCCACCTCCATGCTCCCACCGCTGCTGGTGATGGCGCGCGTGCGTCATGCGGGGTGTGCATCGCAGCAGGATCCGCGGCCGACGATGGTGTACCAGGCCGGCCATCCACAGCCTCAACCCTTCATGTCGACTCGGTGTTTACCAAGCAGCCCACCACGGACTAAGGTTTCGTCAGATCTCGCATTACATGCCTGCCAGCACATCCCTCCTCGCTGGCAAAAGCAACAATCGCCATCACCGCCAGTTCGTCTCCCCCATCCATCGCCGTCATGTTCCACCGCATGGGTCATCATCCGACAGGCGAGCGATTCTGCCGCTCACCCAATGACATGACCTCCCCGTGCGGCCACCTCGACGGCTCCAACCGTGCCGGGCCCTGGATCGCCATTCACGGCGCCGCTCCCTCCACCACCAAAATCAGGAGGCCCCCTGTCACCGGTCAACGTCAAGGAGGGCACAGAAAAAGGGGCTTCCATCCCCCGTATGTCTCACGGCTGACCACGGCTCAGGCTCGACCAATCTCGTCCCCAGCGCCCGCCCACCGGCTCAATCAAGATTCCCGGGCCCCTGTCCCGCGCGGCCTCGAGAAGCGAGGGAGAAGAAGGGCCGCCCGATGCACCCGGCGGGCAATGTCGATCGGGGCCCCGAGAGGAGGGAGCGTGTACCCGGGAGTTATCAAATGCCAAGCCGTGGTCCCCTGCCGGGGTCGAGGGCGCAGCCGAAACGCGATGACCGCCAATCATCCGACAACGTGCCACCAGACCGCCAACTACCTCTCCTGTGGCCAATCTATCGCCAGGTATGCACGCGCGAGCAATGCGTGATGAATGCAAAACCTTGCGAATTTGACTCACGGCCCCGTTTCCTGGCATTTCAGAGAGCCCTCTTCGGCGGGAGCCCCTCCACATGAGGTGGGATTGCCCATCTGAGAGGCCTCTCGTCCGTCGCCAACTCCTGCATTGGCTACGAGGACTTGGTTCGGCAATACTCCGAAGGGCAGTCTCTTCAAGTGACACAATGCCCAGAACGGTAGATTGCGGCTTTTCTGGCACGTTCCCCGCGTTCCTCTAGATATCCGACATGCTCTTATCAGTGCCCCTCCCCTCGTCGAGATCGGCCCCGCCAGCATTCTTTTAGCCTTCTTCCATGCAGTTACGGAGCTTCTCCATGAAGACATCGGAGTAGGGCTGGTCTTCAGGGGTCAGCCAGGGTCGATGTGCACTCATGCACCACTACCGGATGTTATCGCGCCCCCTCACTGACTTCACCACTTGCCTGCCACTCGCTGTGTTCTCACTTACACAAACAGAACATCGGCAGTCCCTCTCTGCTGGTGACAAAAACAAAAGTGAAGGTCGAGCTGGGAATCGAACCCAGATCGGTGGAATCAGAATCCACAGTGATAACCATTACACTACTCAACCTTAGATGGAGTCACGGGCTTGATGGTGGGGTTCTGAGGTCTGCACCTTGGTCGATGAGACGCTTGGAGCTGAGCAGGCTCCTTCGACCACCTCAAATCCTTTCCTGGAGTCAAAATGTAGTATTTCAACAGACGTCGTGGTATGTAACTGACAAGACATGTAAATGTTTGCTTTCCGTTGAGCAAGTACCGGAGTTCTGCTCCATCGAGTTGGCCGGACTCTCCTTCGGCCATGGAGTGAAAGGCGCGACGGGCACCAGAAACCAAGGACAACAATGATCTCGTCCTGGCAGGCAGCAGCTAGCAAAGTCGTACGTTTCGGGCCATCGCGATGATACACCCAATCTCGGCGTCCAGTCGCAGCGTGTGGGCAGTGCTCAGCATAGTCTCGGACATGGACGTTTGGTCTATCCGATATGGCGTCCATGGTTGCTTCCAGAACTAAGATGAGGAGGCGGGCTTGGGCGAGTTCTGTCTTCGGTATCGGGCAAGTCGCAACAACTCTTGCTGCTGTGATTATGAATGGTGGTCACATTGGTGGAGGAGGAGGCCCATTGGGCTGGCCGGAGGTAGGGTTGAAACCAAGCCCGAACGCTGCGGATGTATCCGGTTCCAGGGCCAATATAGACAAGGGGTTGGAGTCCATCTTTCTCAAAGACCAGGATATAGTTACCCCGGCGATGGAAAGGGAGTTATTATAGCCATGTCTAGAACGATGCTTATACGAAAATCAAGGCAAGCAACACACATATTAATCACTTCGTCGAATGAAGTCATGCGTAAAGTGTTCTTCTCCGTTAAATTTGTGTTACATTGACTGATATTCGCGGTCGATGTGTCAACTATGTTTTTCGACTGTGATCTCAATCAACTTATTATGACGTTCAAGCTCCCGTTCTGCTCTCCGTGCCATGTTGCAAGACTCGTCTTCTACGCCGTGGAGCCCTCATCCGCGCCCGCTCCGGCACCCACACCCCCATCGGCCAAGCGCCGCGCCGATGGACTTCCGTCCGGCTCTCCGAGCCCTATGACGTATACTCTGGCAGACCTACGCGTACAGAAGCTGACCTTCGATGCAGAAAAGACCAAGCGCGTTCCAGCCTTTCTGCTGGATGAGTCTCATGTGTTGCCCTCAACTTCATGGTGACCATGTTAGTTTTAAGACTTTCCAACCTCTCTCATCCATCAGCCGCAGACATCTCACCATCACAAAGATCCAACAGCCATCCATCACTCATCGAAAATTACGATGGGCACTACAGGCTGGCCCAGCGACCTCCATTCAGAACTACTGCTGGCACTTGCCACGTCGGATATCACGGATATCATCAATGCACAGGCGATCAAGATGGCACATGCTGCGCTCCTCCAGGCGGAACACACCTTCACCGAACACTTGTTCTCCCTGGACGGGCTCGGTAGTGTCCTAGATTCGTCGTTGTTCATTCGGTTACCAATGGGAGGGCACACAAAAACTAGACGTTACTTAGATTTTGCTAGCAAGCGGATGAAGTGGAGAAACGTGTTGCGGCGGTGGAATTTTCCCCTGACTCCTGGCAGCGCCTCTAATGCCCTTCAGGTTGACGACATCCAGAAGTTTGCTCTCCGTTCTCGCATCACCACACTCATCCGCAACATTGTTCTTTTCGAAAGCCACTTAATTGAATGCCGAGAGACTACCAGCACATACGACCATACCCATTGGAGAATTCGGGATCCCGTCCGCTCTCCCATAGACAAGCCAATGAGGGCTGGATTAGTAGTTGGGTCGGTGACGACCAGCGAATACCCGGTGTTGTATGTATTTTTGCCATTATGGAGGACGAGTCGAAGAATCTATGAAAGAGCATGGAGTGCGCCGCAGGTCACGTCTGGTGGCCAGCCTTGGGCTGGTTGCATCCATGTGCGCGACTGTACGCGCTGGTTGGGCAAAGAACAACACATGAAAGAGAATGACACCATCCATGCAAGGTGAAGAGGACGGCGGTGCATTTCAGCTAGACGGAGAATAGTGGATAATGAACTTCATACGTAATTGCGTAGCTGCCGTCAAGTCCTTGGGTGGGAGACGCTTGCCCATTTTGTCGCCGTTAGGATCAGTCTCGGTGCAAAGGACCTTGTGGGCGAGCGCGATTTCATCGATGCGGGGAGGCTCGAGGTCGACTCTCTCCTGTGAAAGCGTTAGTGCCGCAGAATCATGAGGAGTTTCGGCAGATACGTACCAGGAACCCGTTCTGCACCTCGGCGATAAGCTCGCGGGGGAGGGGCCCGTCGAACTTGAAGAACATGTAGACGGAAAGATTGCCCGGGCAAGTGATGCTGCCGCTCATCGCGGCCATGCTCGCCACTTTATCCATTGCCTTGGCGTACTTGATGTAGCGGGTCTTGGTGAAGAGAAACGCCTGCATGATCAGGAGGTCGGACAGCTTGTTCGCCTTGGTGTACTCGCCCCTCTGGGCCGAAGACGACGCCATGTTGCTTGATGTGTGCTGGGAATTTCCTTTCTGAGCCTGTGGAATGTTTCGAATAGACGATGAAAAGACCCCCCCAGAACCCTTGGATGATGGGCGATGGAGGTGGGCGGTGGTTGATGCTCACCACCAGAATGGATCGTGTGTGGGAGAGATTTGGGAAGGCAAGCAAGAGGAAAAAAACGTGGTAGAGGACACAGGCCGGCAGAGGGCACAAGACCTGGAAAACCGTGGCCAATGCCTTGCCCGAGCCCGGATGAGGGCTTGAACTGCCCATCACGCGTGGGGCCACTGAGAACCCGCGTGGGCTCATGATAGTGGCCGAGCAGGTCAAAGGGTGAAAGGGCCCGGCTGGCAGTGCGGCGGTGACAAACGGCCCCGAAATCTGTTTCGTGCTTGCGTGCGTACAGGCACACATTGCCTCCGGTTCGGTTTCTTTTGGGGCCAATGTCTATCTCAGAAGATCGTCGGGCCTTGATGGTTGAAGGCGTCGAAAGCGTTAGTAGTCAGCCAAAACCTCCATGGAACTTGAATCCCGTCAATAATCATGCAGCTGATAGACATGCAGCAGCCAGAACGAGATACATCAACTTTCCTCACGGGTCATGGCCAAGGTTCTGCATTGGTTCTCCGGGGGAAGCTTTACACCAAGGACACAAGAAGGATCACCATCACGTCAACACCACCAGATCAAAGTATTGGAGTGGATCGATTCTATTCCACAATACCTAGTGCAATGGATAAACACCAGCTAACCCCAGCTCCATGCTTGCTCGGTCCGCGAAGTTGGTATCACAAACATGAATGTCCCCCGGACAATTCCCCCCATCCCATTAATGATGAGAATCCCTCGCTGCTTCGCGAGGGATGCAGCCGCCGTTCACTCCACCCATGCTGGAAAAAGCCCATGGCAAATATGCGCGCATGGGACAGAGAGAAAAATAAGAAACAGGGGAAAAAAGCAGACGTCGCCTCCCACTCTGGTGTCCCGCGCAAAAAAGCCAGTGTTCCACCCCTGATGACAGCCCGCTTCCATATCGTCATCCTTTCATGCGCGCCCGCCCGCCCAGTGGCATGATCGTCCCTCGTCCCTCGTCCTTCGTGTAATCGTTACAACCTGATGGCCACGCGAGCCGAAATCCTCGCGCCAAGGGCGAGTCAAATAGCCCCAGCAAGTGAGGGGAGAAGAGTAGAGTGACATGGAACCTCCGTGTTCCGGCTAATGATGCAACGGTACGGGAAAGTGCTGAGAAAATCAGAAAGCCGACCCGAACCAGAGTGAATTGTTGTGATGCTGCCCGAGGAAAGCGGAGGTTCCCTGGGTGATGGGCGCGCCGGCCCGGCAATGTGGTGACCGCAAGGCCGCCGGTCTATAATGTGTGATGCATGTGGGGGCGCTGTGTGTGCCGAGTATGCTGAAGGCTGTCAGAGACCCTTGTGCTGGGGCTGTCTGCGCCATGTGCCAAAGTACCAAAATGGCGGAGGGGAGAGATGTGTGGTTCGAGAGGTGGTAGATGTACAAGATGGTCAACTGTGAGTGACCTATGCGGCGGGCTCGTTTCCATTCGGCTGGTAATGCTTCGCGGTATCGGTGCTCGCAATGCTGATGTTGGTGTCGCGACGATGAGCACCAAAGGGAGTGCGATCGGTGGAGGAGGGCGGGCACTTCTTCCTCCTGGTGCTTCGTGCCATCAAGAGGCCTTCGTCGCTGCTGTCACTGTCGTCGGCCTCGTCCTCGTCAGCGACGGGACGCAGCTCGGGAGTCGAAGAGGAGATGCTGCCGGCGTATCTCGAGTCATCCAGGTGAAGTGAGATGACTTCCTCCGAACTGGCCTGCTGCTCCATGTGCTCCAACGGGAAGCCAGACATGGGCTCTTTGCCAAAGGCAGGAGGCGTCAGCGAGTCAGTTGTCTGGAGCATGTCGGCGCGAGTACCCAGGGCAGCAGGCTCCATCGGAAGGTCGGCTTCGGCGTCGGCTGATGTCGAGCTGGCGCCGCTGAGGAGTGCCGGCAGTGAGGGGTCGGACTGGAAGGCGAGAATCTGTTCCTTGGAAGGGAAGTTGGATGAAGACACAGGGCTCGCAAAGTCGCTGGGGCTGGTCAAGGGGGTGGTGAGGCCAGCGCCCGAGGTTGACCGGGACGACTTGGAAGTGTGAATGGTGTTCTGTCGCGACAGCCGAGGGTGCTCCTCATCGCCAGGGGACGGAGGACACGGGACCTCGGAGGGGTCGACTTCGGAAGGCGACCTGGAAGCAGCGACCTGCTTCGCCATGCTCTGCTGGTACTCCTCAATACGCCTCCGCTGCAATGCCTGCTTCGCCAAGATGGAATTCTCCGGCGTCGGGAGGTTGTGAGATCTTGGGGGAGGTGTCTTGGCGCCGGGGACGTCTCTGACACGGTGAGAGGTCTGAGGGCGTTCATCAAGCTCCGGCCTCTGCCGCTCGTAAATGTTCGAGTCGGACTGGTGCTGGGTGTGCTGGTAGCCCTTGATGGCTTGCGACGAGAAGAAGAGCGGAGACGCAAGGGCCTGGTGGTACTCTTGGTTCTTGGTCAGGTCGATGGATTTCACCGGCCTAGGGCGACTAGGAGCCCGGTGAAGAGTGCCTGGGATGGCGGCGGTAGTCATGCCAACCTTGGGTGCTGCGCGCTTGTCGTTGCTGATGAACAAGGCGCGGTCAACAGACTGGGATCGGGACAGGTCGTCCTGCTGGGACGGGCCGCCGCGGGCACGGCGGAGGTCACGCTCGGACCCTTCCATGTACGCCTGGACCACGGGGCTCGTGGGAGTCGTCTTGGCCGACTTGATGGCCTCGGTCAGAGCGAGGAAGTGGTTCGCAGACAGGCTGATGCCCGACCGTTGGGGGATTGGCCGCTCGGTGATGGTTCCGAACAAAGCCTCCTCCGAGGTTTGGGATGCATCTTGCGACTTCCTCCTCACGGGCTGAGCGATGGCCGTTGCCAGAGGGTCATAGGCCTCCATGGAGCTGGCACCAACGCTCTGCGAGAGAGGGTGTTCACCGACATGGGGTGTGTAGTTGAGGCCGGTGAAGTAGTCCTCGGGCTTGATGCTCTTGCGGCGGAGATCCCGAGTGGTGCTGACATTGGGCGTCGAGCTGTCCCCTGCAGTGCTGGCCACGCTGCTAGCAGCCCTTCGACGGGACTTGCTGTCGCCTCGCTCGCTGGTCAGGGAGTGCATAACCTTGCCGGCGGCCTTCTTGACAACAGAACGCGCACGCTCGAGGAGGCTGATCTGCACGACAGCATGGGCGGCCTCCTTGGCGTCAACTTGAACACGACGGCCTTGGTTGCGGCCCGGGTCGGTGTCGTCGATCCAGGCGATGGGGTTGGTGATGCCCTGTGTGACCCAGCGGTGACGCTTGATGTCGCGGAGACGGATTCGCTTATCTGGGTTCTTGGTGAACATGAGTTTGAGTAGGTCGTAGAGGTCGTCGTCGATTTCTTCGTAAGAAAGGTCGTTGTCGTCACGGTAGGGCGGGCCGTTTTGCCGCTTGTAGAGTGAGGTGCCGTCGGGTGATGTCTGGGGGTCAACTGGCCTGAGACGCTTGCGGGGAATGAAGACGTCCTCGGTAGCGATCTTCTTGAACATGGCCCACTCATCCTCAGCCTGGAAGGGGATGCGAGCAAAGATGAGGCAGTACAGGGTGACACCCAGAGACCAGATGTCGATCATCTCGGAAATCTTTGGCTGCTCGATGCGGTCGGTGTCGGTGTAGCACAGCTCGGGGGCGAAGAAGGCAGGCGTGCCAACCGTCTTGGCCAGCTCCAGATCGTCGTCAAAGTCCTGTGCCTCCGATTCGGAGACGGTCTCGTCGTCCGGCTCGCCATCGCGGATGGGACGGCCGAAATAGGAAACGCCGAAGTCGGAAATTTTGACGCGGTGGTCCTTTGTCCACAACAGATTGGCGGGCTTGATATCTCTGTGCACCACACCCTGATAGTGCAGGTACTCCAGACCCAAGACAGTGTCTCGGAAGACCGACCTTGCCTGGTCGCTTGTGAAGCAAGGGACGTATGAGAAATCTTCAGCAAAAGGGTCGTGCGCACGAGGATTCCAGTCGACGGAAGACATGTGCGAGATGATGGAGTCTGCCATACTTGGTGACCTCACACGGAAGGGGTTCGGCTCTTCCACGTAGGCGCCGTACATGGTGCCGTCAAGTCCGACCGCCGAGCCAGGGTTGCTGGTGCGGACGGGGCCCGGCGTCTCCATGTCGCTACCGCTGGGCGAGGTGGACGCCTCGATAGGGAAGAAGGGCTGGGCGAAGGACCTGACCGAGGTAGACCTAGAGGGCGCCACAGACGAGGGGCGAGACGCTCGCATCGAGCCGGGGTGTGAGGCCTCTCCGTCGGACCTATCAATAACGGCGAGGTCATCGATGGAAGGAATGCGGGACGAGCTGTAGCTGCTATCGTCGAGGCCGTGCTCGATGCTCCAGTGGTCGTGCGGGCCCGCATGCGCCTGAGACATCTTGGCTCGCTTCAATTCCTTGACGGCAGACCGCCTTTCCATCATAGCCTCGTACTGCTCCTCTTCGGCGGTGGTTGTCTCGCCACGTGCCTCTCGCTCGATGCGGCGGCGCTCAAAGGCACAGATGTGAGGGATTCCCTTCTTTCGCCAGACAACCTCGCCGAGCTCGACATGTTCGAGGATCAGATAGATCTTGCGTAGTTCGGGATCGTCGATGATTTCCAGGAGAGAGACGACGTTGGGGTGACGCATCTTCTTGAGAATGGCAATCTCCCTCATCGTCTTGTCCTGTGGGGAGAGGGCCATGACCTTGCCGAGTCGCCGTTTCTTGGAGTACCGGGGGATGATCTTGATGGCCACGTTGTCGCCCGTCTCGAGGTTCCGGGCCAACTTGACCTTGCCGTGCATGCCACGGCCGATCTCTTCGATGACCTCATATTGGTTGATGAGCTTGCGGCCGGTGATGCTGTCGGAGTCGAGGTAGGCTTTGTGCGTCCTGCCAGTTGTTAGCATGGGGGTTTGGGTGGAGGGTCAGATGCAACCGGCATTTGTACGTACTCTCTGACTTTGTGGTTTTGCAGAGGATGCAGGTATGGGCTCCCTGATTCGTAGGCGATGGGAGTGTTCGAGTCGGATACTGAATGGCCGGGGAAGGTTGTTCGTGTCCGCGCATTCGTCGGGCTGAACAGACCGGGCGAAGTCATCGGTGTGCTCGAGGCGGTGCGAGCGGGGGGAGTAACGGAGGAGGGGATGAGGGCGTTCAGTTGAGGATGATTCGGCCTGCTCATGTGGTGTAGATGGTTGTGAAGTTGTGTCTGAGCGTCCTGTGCTGGCGGCAGCGGCAGTGCGGACTGCTCAGGAAGAGTAGAGTTGTTCCGCTCCATGGTGCAGGGCTGTCAAGGATTTGATCAGGAACCTGCGAATCGACATAATGCAAGAACGGCGGAAACGGCCGAAGAGACGTCGCAGCGGAAGGGTCCTTAGTTGACCATGATTGCAGCTCGGTCGACGTGATGGGAGACGAGGTGCGGTTGATCGAGGCGGAGCGGCAGCGTCAGGACGGAGGGGTAACCGGGAGGGCCGTCGAGGTGGCGGGCGACGGAAGAGAATGTCGAGGCGGGAGTAGCGGAATGAATGTGGTCGTCTCAAGAGAGATATGGGGTGTGAGACAGGGACGTGGTCGAGGAGGAACAAAAAGAAAACGGCGTCGACGACCGAAGGTTTGTGTCAAGGCGAAGGGGGGGAAGTCGTAGAGAAGTCGTAGTACTGAAAATGTGCTGAGAAAGACGGTCGGGTTGGGTGGATGGATGATGGTGGTATGGATTGGTGGATGAGAGTTGCTGGGGTTCGGGGGGCGGGCAAAGTTGTTGAAGGATGGAGGGACACCCGGGAGCGGGCGATGGAGCGCACTGCAGCAGAGGGGACGGGGACCGGACCAGGGCAGGGGGTGCACAGACCATGAAAGGGGAACAGGCCACAGACAGGGGAGGGGGGCAGGAGCGGAACGATGGAGGGTGGCAGGCACACAGTGTTGGTACGTGCATGTCTAGTGGGCTCTGGCCAGGTTTGGACAAGTGATTGGTTTCCTTAATGGTGGGCCGGATGTAATTTGGAGGTTGGAGATCCGCACCTGTCTTGGAGGATGTACACGGTGTTTAGATTGGTGGTGGAGGACTTCGCACTGTAACTAGGTCAGAATGGCGAGCCAGCGAGACAGGCGATACCTCACGTCTCGCAGGCCCCTTGTTAGGTACAGGTGCAGAGAGAGGCAGCAAAGCAGGACGACACAGGCGACACAGGCGACAACAGCCGGGTCGAGCGCCCGCAAGGAAAGCAAGCCAAGGGAAAATAACACGCCCTCGGGGTGTTGTCTTGGGTGTTCCCTCTTCCTATCCGAGATTTCCCTCGCTGGATGTCTCTGTCTCTGTCCGGCCCTGGGTATACATGGCTTGGTCCTGCTGCACAAGACAGAACTCTGGGAAGGGGATCGGCGAAACGAGCGAGTCTGGAGTGGTGAGCATCAGAACGTGGCGCGGAAAAAGAGCAGGGTGTGTTCGAAAGAGACATGTCATTTCTTCGCGGCTGGCTGACTTGGAGTGTGAGATGTCGTCGCGGCTGAGGCCATGGCTGCTACAAAATGGTTGATGATGGTCATCTTTTTTGCCCTGGGCAATTCAAGGAGGGGGGGAGGCTGTCAGCACAGTACGAGTGCACGGTGACGCTCTGGATTGGCAGTGTGGCAGCCAGCGTCGGCACCTGGAGAGCCCAGAGAAGGGCGCTGGACATGGCCACTACAGTGCGAAGGCTTGGGCTGGGGTCAGGCTAGGCCCCCGACGGTGCCCGCCACGGGTTGCATCGCTGCGACAGACCAGCCCGCGAACCATTCGTCTCTTGGCGTTCGACCGTGCCAAGTCCACATTTAGCAGCTTGACGTAGTGGTGGGCTCACCCAGGCGGGTCCCTTGGAGAGTCTCTTCGTCTCTTCGTGCAGGAAAAGCACCGCAGATGCAAGCTACGGGCTGGATGCATGCCCCTCGCCCCACCTTTGCACCGTCTTGTCCTGCATCGTCGTGCTGCAGGCAGCTCTCCACTGCGCAGGACCTTTCTGGCTGGACAGAGGACGCAGGGGAGCTGCTTATCGCGCTATGGCCAAGCCGATTCCGTATTCTGATTGGTTTTTGGGTCTGGTGGCTGCATCCACGCATCTGCAGGTCTCCACTTGTTCTCCGGTGCTCCTTCCCGACCACTTGCGCTGTTTCTTGGTGACTCTCAACTCTCTGTCAGGTTTTCTGCCCGCCCAGTCATCGCCGGCCCTCCCAAGGAGAGAAGTCCACCTCCGCGGGCCATTGTCTCCGCTGTCGTTGGCCCTCTGGCCCTCCCATCGATGATTGATTACTTTTTCGCCCGTGCTATCGCCCTCCAGGGCATGGTTCAGTTCAGTCTCACCAAGGACACGGCAAGCCACACGATCGTCCGTCACATCGCTTGTGCGTCGTTGAATTCCTCGGACTTGCATTCCCCTGGTTCGCATGGTTGTTTCTTTTCCGAGTCAAGTCCGGGGGCACTTCTGTTGATTCTGCTTGTCTCTCGCGTGCTGACCTGGAGGGAAGGTTTCCTCAGCGGATTCGGCAGATGGCCACGGCCTAGGGAGAATCATTCGGCACAATACTTGTACTGCTGTTCAACAGAACTGCAGATCGCCGACATCGGGGACATTTTTTCGATGCAATCTCGACGACGACCTCCGAGCTGGCGGCAGGGCAAGCAAGGAAAGCAACCAAGGCAGCTGGACCCTCAAAGGATGGCCGTTTAATCTACGATGCAGCCGGCCGCCCCCATCCCCAGAACAGAAGTCTCGGCAGAGCGCGGCCTGGTGGTACGGCCCGTCCATTCTCGCTCGCCCTCGATAGCCCAACAAAGCATGATGCAGCAAACCTCAGGCCATCTCACCACACCACCACCATCATCCACCACCACAACTTCCACAAGCGAGAGCTGTCTCCTAATTGCGTGAATAACCGCACTGGTCCATTGGCAAGCCACGGCGCCCAAAGTTCGCCGCCAGGGCCCCTGATTCAACACACACGCGACGTCCTGCCTCCTTGTGCCTGTACTCGACGTAACCATGACGAAGACAGGTTTAAAAGTCATGCATACCTAGATCGGCAAATACCGCAGATCTCGCAGACAGGGGCGCAGGCTCCTCTCTCTCTGGCGGCCCGGTCTGCCAGCACCATCCATCCATCCTCCCAGCCTTCACAGGATATGCCTGGCTGGTGGTGTTTCAAGCGTCCACATCGACTCAAAGCCTGAACCGGCTCTGTTGGTCGACCCAGCCTGACCAACCCGCTTGCCCGCTTCGCTCGCTTCCTCGTGCAACACGAGTTCGGCGCACATGGATATTGCCTGAGTCGTCCAGACTCGTCCTGCCCGGCGCACAGAGAAGGGACTGGCGCTTGAGAAAGGGTCCGGTGCTATCTTGGAACCACGGGTTGCGCCAAAACATTGTGTGGATGCCACGCAGAGGTACGAGTCCCGGACTAACTGACGAGCCACACTGGGTATCAGCGCTACTGAGAGTTGGGCTGCTGTACCTACGGGCATTCGCGGTAAGCGTGGCGCGGATCTTCGGGATCGACTCGTCGTCGCATGCGGCTGTTCTCGCCTCTGGCCGTTCCATTGTTCATCGGGCGGCCAGGCCTGTTATGGACCTTTGTCGTCCCAACGTTACGAATGTTGGGCTCGGGAGCTTACTTTGAGTTTAGCAGCACCGGTCGCCAACATCGTCATCGGCCTGTATGTTGTCTCGATATTGATCGCTGGCCCGCTGCTGACTGACGTCTAGCAAGGAAAGAGGTCGTGATGCGATGCTGCAACGGGCTCTTGGCAGCCTGGGCAGCCGCCCGGTCCGTCTTGAGACGGTGCGTGTCAGGCCACAGGGTGTCTTGACTCGTGGAACACCTGCCCGAAGAGCCGGACACCAGCCGTGCACAGGGCAGCTCAGAAGGACGTTCACCATAACCATGAACACTCATACCTGGGGTTGTTTTGATGAGCTCTGCAACGACATGCTCGGCGTTCGCACAACGACTACCGCTCCAGCCCGAAGACGCTGAGAAATCCGGGAAAATTCATCACCATGAAAACCCAGCACACGGGAGGTCCGGTGCCCGGGCAGCCATCCCTGCTTCATCGCGGGTCTAGCAGCGGGATCCTTGCTTCGGGATGGGGATCTGGTTTAGCCCTGGGGCCCCCATCGCAGCGATCCCCTGGCACCCTGCAGAGGCCCCTCCACCACAGACACAGCAAGCTGCGATAACCTGGACCGTGCAGACACGACTCGGAAAGATTGTCATCAAGGTTGCCAATCCTGGACGGGCACGTCGACTCGCGCCTTTCCCTGCACCAGATCCTCGCTGACCTAATTATCCTATCTATCCGAGGTAATATGTGCGCTGCAAAGCAGAAAAACAGCCGCCAATTCGGCACCCAAGGAACGCGCTGGATGCGGGAGACGACCAGGGGCATTGAATGACTCGGGCCTTTCGACGTCTCTGCAGGCAACGTGCGGTATACGCTGGCCCTCGTGGCCTGCTCTCACAGGCAGGCAGGATGGACCCCTCGTTGCGGCGGACGCACGGTGAAGCACATCCCCAGGGCGGCAGGGAGCGAACATGCACGGGGCGTGAAAAGGACCAGCCAGTGCACCCAACCAGTCTCAAAACGGCACGAGACCCAACGGGACCCCTGATGCCCGATCGTGGGTGGGCGGGAGACGGACAGACCGCGAGCACCAGAGACGGGGCGGACAGGGCAGACAAGACCTGTCAACAGACGAACCCGGCAGAAATTACCAGAACAGGCTCCACGATGGCTTCCTCTTCCGAGTCTTTCGAGAGCGGTGGACGGCTCGATGCAGTTTAGAGTTGGGCCGTGGGGGGGCTGGGGCTGGGGCTGGCATGGCCCGGTCTGGGCCTGGGCACCCCCCGTACTTTGTGGACGGTGAGCGACAACTCCAACGAAGCCTGACCCAAACATCGTGAGGTCCGGGTGCCGGGGGCAGCGGCTGGACTGGGTGGGCTCCACGGGCCATCCGGGCTGCGCTCTCCTTCTGGTCTTGTCACGATGGCTTCGTGTGCGGACGCGGTGCAGTACGGCACGGCGCATAGGTGCTCGGGGGAAAGGAAGAGGGCACCCAGACGCCCTGCGCTGCTGGCGACCGACTATTGGCAAAGCGAACGAGCACGAGGACCCTTACCGAGCGTCTTACCCCCTCCAGGCGAAGTGCATGCGGCATAGCGCGGAAGTGGACGGGCTGGGGCATTGAAATCTCACGATGCTGGGGTGTGGCCAGCACAGGCCAAGCTCGAAGGAGTCGTCACGGCCAGACCGGCCAGACCAGGCCAGGCCATTCCAGCTTGTCGCCGACGACCGCGGGGGGTGTGCATGTCTTTCGGCGAGACGCTCGGTACGGATCGTGGCCTGCCGTGGGTTTCACTGAGGGTGCGGCGACGAGGGCGACGATGTGAGGAAGCGGGCTTCTTCGGCAGAATGGCCGCCAAGCAAGACATGACAGTCGAGCAGAAGAAGCACGCATTGCAAATGCCATGCTGAGGCCAATATCGATGGACTTGGTGGTGGAATGAGTAGCAATCCGTGCATTTGGGGATGAGGGGCCTCGGAGGGAGGGACGGGAGCGCACTCCATCATCTCGAGTGTCTCTCGGCCCTTGATCCCCGCCCGCCTTTTGGAGCGGGAGGCATCGCCATTCGCTGGTGGTCGATGCATCAAGGAGGTGTTGCTACCCTGACTTATGCAGGCCATGAAGCCTCGAGCATCACTGTCTGCGTGGCCCTGACAATCTCCCGTCCAACCTACATACAGCACCTGTTCTCAATCAGAGGAATCACATCACCAGGTAAGGTGGCCGCTTCTTCCGTCTCGTCCACTCGCTCACTTCTCTGTGCCAGCATCCGGCAGGGGTCTGTTCAGGACGGTGTGCAAACCACCCCGGCCATGGTGTCACTGGCGTGCAACCCTGGACAGCTGTGGCGCGCGGGGTCAGGCCAGTCCCAGGCCGGCGAAACACGAACCTGCTCAACACCAAGAACAGGGGGCAGAGGGAGCATCGTGAGATGCACTTCCACATCCGGCCGGCATCCGTGGCGCAGCGGGCGTTTGCTTTGCGAGGTTGCGCCACCAAATGAAAAGGACCGACACACGCATGCCAGGCGTCTGTCTTGGTGTCTCGTCTCGTCTCGAGCAGAGTGAGTGAGTGCAAGTGCAGCAGAGCGAGCCATATGCTTCTGAGCTGATGCCTAGGACTGACGACAGACTGGCCTCATCTTCCTCATCCTGCCCAGAAAAGCCGTCACCGGGACGACAAGGCGGTTCTGCGTGCGCGTCGCGCCCGCTTCGTAGGTGCTGCGACGCAGCGTGGCAACGAACCAGCAGCGGCAACATCATCCTACGTGGACGCCTGCCTGCGTGGTGCCAGCCAGCCAGCCAGCGCGTGAAAGGGGGCCACCAGCCGGCTGATAGTTGGCCCATGCCGCCCCCTGCTGTGCTTCACGATGCATGCGCTTCCCTAGTCCTCCCGACGTAAGAATATGACAGCTCACTTTTCACCCAGCGCCGCCGAGCCTGTTTGGGCCGAGGAAGCATGGCATGGCATGGCATGGCACCTTTTTTTTCTGAGGTTCCACGGATTACAACCAGGCATGCAAAGGCACGCGCTATGCCCCCCTTGCCTTTCTCAGACATGGCACTGTCTCGATCTCACGCTGTTATCACCCGTGTTATTGCTGATAACCACCCTAGTTTTGCAAGGCAGGGGGTCGACGAGGTTCAACAGCTCTGCCGTAACCCGGGTTTCGCAACTACTGCGCTCTACAAAGACACAAATGATCGTTTACATGTCGCATCCGGCGCATGTGAGAGACAGACAGACGTCTCGATGATGGCCGGTGTCTCACTATTTCTCCTCGGCGGCATCATGGTGTCCTCTCGAGCGCGTGCCAGAGGGGAGAAGGGGGGTTCGTTCAAACAAAGAGCACGACGCTCAGACTGGAGCCTACAGGACCCCTGCTGCTTGTGCTTGCTGGGTCAAGTGCCAGTGGGTGACCGACGACAGGCTACAGAAGAGAGCTTGATAGATGGAGATGGTGCCACGAGGCATGCTTCCCAGGCGGGCCACCCCCTTTTTTTCCCCAGGACATCCATCTCATGGCCATCCCGTCCCTACCTCGTGTCCGGAGTCCTGCAGGACGCGGCGATGCGCAAAAGAAATGGTTGTCTGGGGGGCCGCTCGATTGCGGAGGAGGAGGCCCGTTCGATTTCTCTGCGCCGGCCGCCCGCAAAGCGCGGAACAGCGCCGATTTGACCCCCTTCACCACACCACCACACACACACCCGGAGGCACTCGGAGTGGCCTGCGCCGCGGCCTTATTGCTCCTGGGCGCCAACGCCAGAAAGGTGAGGGACAGAGGATCTGCAGCCTGCGCGCGTCCAGATGCGACCCTCCCTCACACACACCATCCACCCCCGTGTGCGTCTCTGTCCTGATTGCGCTCTCTCGTGCGACTGGCTGGCTGGGCCCCCGGCAGGGAGGGCATGCGATGCCTCACTGTATTCCTCCGAGTGCACACACACAGCTGCCGCGCCGCACCTACGCAAGCCCACACCCCCCTCGAACGCCCGCCTGGGACTCAAAACCGCGCACTCTGGGCGCAGCCAGCAGCAGCACGCAAGAAAGTGCAGACCGAGAACAACACGGCTCCCAAGACTGCTGCGGGCACCCGGGCGAGTCGAGATGTCCGGGGCCCTGACCGAGCTTGCCGCCGCCCGGAAGAGCCCGGCTCGCTGGAAGCTGCACGTCATCTTGGGGTTTCCCCCGGAGCGATCACATCACAGCTGAAGTCGCCCCGAGGCTGTGGCCAACCCCCGAGGACCTGGGCGTTCACAGCAAACGCCCAGACTCGTTCTGGGCCACCCTTCTCGACCATATCCGGACGCGGTAGAAACGTCAAGGTTTGGGTTATCGAACAAGCCCCTCGGGGCTGGACTCGTCGTCCACCATGGACGACTTCAAAATGCCATAGCCCGGATGACCTCAACCCGGGCGAGACATGCCAGCACAAGGATGTCGAAGACTTCGTAAAGAAAACCTGCTTGCTATTTGAGACCTCGAGGAGGAAACACTCCCCCCAGCATGCCACCCCCATGACCTCCCATCACAGCCTCGCCACACACGCGCGCGCACACCACACTCATCTCGAGTGATACGAAGCCACCCTTGGCATCCTCTCTCCGGCGTGCAACCCTCGACCGAACCACACGAGAAAAGTAAACGGTCGGTCCACCGCCCCAACATACCTCCCATGTCTTCGACGAGCAAACAAAAACCCAGCCCACGCATGCCTTGGAGCGCCTCCCTCACGTGAACATTCCGTCCAACGGAGTACCCGCTTCGTACCACCCGCCATGTAAGCTGTACCTTGCTGCAGCCACCTTTCCCCAGACTGCCGTTGCTTCGACCTCGAGTACAGTAAGGTCTGCTTTGCTTCTCCCTGCGCTGTACCTGCGACGGACGGCCACAGCGGCTGTCTCGCAAACCCTCACCGGTGAGGAGTCCATGTCTCTCGATGGCCTCGTGCGGATCAGAAAAAGAAAGCATAACTACCCTCCTTCCAGGGATCCTGTCCAGGGTCTTGAGATCCGCCCACACCCCCCTTGCGGAACCCTCTCCGAATCCTTCGGGAGGAAAATCATGGTATTGTTGTTGGTCGCATCCTGGCAGTATCATCTTGGCTGCCACTCGCAAGAAGACATAGGTTTAACGAAGAGTGAAGCCCATATGGGTTGCCCCCATGTCTCAGAGATGGTTCGACGGCATCTGGCACTTTGACCAATCCCGTCCCCAGGCATGGCCACATCGTATGCAAGGCTGTGCTCGTGTGGGTGTGCCGGATAGTACACTGGTTCCCAATGAAAACGACCACCCATCTGCGAGTCATCAGGCCGTTCGGTCGTCAACTCGTTTGCCCAGTGGCAAGCCATCCTCGCCCCTCCTCTTGTTAAACATCCTCGTGAGATGCCTGCCACAGGAAAGGGGGGACCAACCTCCCCTGGCCTGCTGGGCGGCACGCTCGGAGGCCGCTTCGGCACTAGCTGCGTCCGTAGACTGGTGGGCAAGCCCAGATCAGGCTGGAAGGGCCTCTCTCGTCGAGTGGTTGCATGGCGTCGCCACCCCTCTTTGTTCGAATGACCCGTCATGGGTTGGGTGAAGCCGACGGGACATGCGAGATGCGCGAGATGGGCCGGTCTTGTTACGATGGGATCATGCGGGACGGGATGCGCTCGGCGCTTGGTAATCGTAGTGCTTGCCCTTGTGCCTTGTGGTGTCCGTGATCGAGGCTACTGCAGCTGCCCCTTTTCCCAGGATGGCAGCGTGTCCGTCATCGTCGCGTCAACGACATGAACCCTTGTTTGCCCATACGGGCCACACACCTCCCGCATGGAACGCAAGCGAGGCGTTTGGTTTCGAGCTGTCGAGACAGCTGCTCATGATAGCCAAGAGCTGAAGTCGCTTCATGAAGGGGGGTGGGCGAGTCCAGCTGCGCTGTTGGTGGCGTGTTGGTGTCGAGTTTCACGCCGCGTTTCTTTCAGGAGCTGGCTTTCCGCGTCGTCAGCGGGTACGCGGCGAAGAGGCAGCTGCCTTGTTGCCCGGCATAGATTTCCGCATGGTTGGAGTTGTGGACAGTGTTTAGCATACGGTCGGCGACGATGAGGCACTTGGGATGTGGAAGCAGGGCGTGGTTCATGTCCATCATTCATGATATCTACCTAGGGAAACAAAAACATTCTACGTACAGAAAACCATAGCAACATACCATGTCCTTGCCTTGCCATATGTTGCCCTCGTGAAGACGGCGTGATATGCTCATTGCCCGGGCTGGAGCTGTCGAATGGTCTTGGGTCTCCCACATGTACAGGTTCTTTCGCATCATTACCGTCATGTCTGTTCCTCCGATTGAAAGCGCGAAATGCAGATGGTATCTGGGTCGTTGAAGCAAGCTGGGGCGTAACTCAAAGCTCCTGCTCTGTGGCAGGGGTGTCCTCGGGTGCTGTGCCGAGGGAGGGTGCTGAGGTGTTGATGTCGTCGAGGATCTCGGAGTCTTCGACGAGGCTCTTGGTGTTCTCAAGAGGGGGGCTGTCGGTATCTTCGAGAGGAACGCTCTGCGCGTCTTCGAGGGGAAGGGTTTCCTCGTCCTTGACGGGAAGGGTTTCCTCATCCTGGACATGGATGCTTTCCAGGTCGTTGACGGGAAGGGTTTCCTCATCCTTGACCTGGAAACTTTCCTCCTCCTTGATGGGAAGGCTCTCCTCCTCCTTGACAGGCAAGCCGCTCTCTTCGACGCGCATCGGGATAGTCTCTGTAGCGTAAGCTTTGACAGTCTCGGTGATCGTCTCGAAAACTCGGACAACCTCTCGCGAGGTCACCGTCTCTTTGATCGTGACCGGAGCAGCGTCCTCTTCCCGCTCCTGCACTGGCTCCTCAATCTTGGACTTCTCTTGGTCTTCTTCCCCCACAAGAGCCTCCAGCTTCTGCTGCTCCTCCACCTGCTTGACGACCTCAGGCGAAGCTTCAACCACAGGCTCAGGAGTGAGGCAGGGCTTCTGCTCGGGGGCAACCGCCTCAACCGAAGGGACTTGCTCAACCGGAGGGACTTCCTCGACCGGAGGCACTTGAGCCTCCTCAACAACCTTCACCTCAGGCTCCATCTTCACCTCCATGACAGGCACTTTGGGAATGGCCGCTTCAACATCCCGATGGATGTACGCCTCGTTCCACTCCCCCAGCTGTACGTCCGACTGCGCCGGCTTGACAGCCAGGAAGAGAACAAGACAGCTGAGCAGAACCAGAGCCACATTCTTCCTATCCTGAAGCATGACGCGGACAGCCTCAAGCAGCAGCTCGGGGAGGGTTGCGTTCTTAAGGTCACTGCTCTCTCTGTGCCTGCTGCTGCGACGAGCGTCGCGGCGAGCCCTGGCTTCCTCGGAAGGCGAAGTAGGAGACGCGTGCTGGTTTGCGTACGACTCGGCCGACGGCAGAGGAACGCTGTCACTCGGCTGGGGCGACGCTGCCTCGGGCAGGACAGGCTCTTGCTCAGGCTCATCGCCGTAAATCTCGCGCATGCGAGCCTCGTCCCTGAGACGGCGCTCCTCAACCTGGTCATGTCTCGAGATGGACGACCCAGGCGACGGCGACGCAGGAACATCCTCCACAGCAGCAGGAGGCGAGGAGGGCGGAAGCTGGTGGTGCTCGCCCACGTACGTCTCCTCAATGATGGACTCGTCTAGCTCCGCCGCGGCCTGGGCAGCATCCTCCTCTTCCGCAGCGCGCTCAGCAGCCTCTTGCTGGCGGGTAGCAAGCGTCTCAAGCTCATCCTGGAGCTCGGGGCCCTTGATGATGGGCTCAATCTCCACGTCGACGCGCTCCATCTCCTTCCAGCAGGCGGACCATGCGCCGGCCTTCATAAGACCGTTGCTGGCGTAGACCTTGACGCGGAAGACCTTGCCGGGGCCGAGAGCCTCGAACTTGATGTCGTGACGGCAGGTGGCGCACCAGTGTGTCTGCGGGCCGGAGAGGCCGAGGGTTGAGCGGGAAGGGCTCATGAAGGCGCTGCTGCCCTGCCGGGAGTAGGCATGGGAGCCGCCAAAGTCGGAGGCGTCATCGGCGTCGCTGTCGAGGTCTTCGGTGAGGGTGAGCTCGTTGGCGGGGCCGACGTAGTGGCCGCACTCGAGGATGCGGGCGCGGCGACGCAGGGGGAGCTCGAGGGCGTCGAGGAGACGTTCTTCGAGGATCTCGTAGTCACCTTGCGGGTGGGGGAGGAGGACGCCACGCTCGCAGACGGTATCGCCCAGGCGGTCGTGGAGGAAGCGCCAGGTCTCGCGGAGGGTCTTTGCGTCAGGGGTGAGGGTGTCGGAGGGGGCATCCTCGAGGACGTCGCCCCAGGGCCAGCGGAGTGGAAGGATAGTGGCATGGAGGAGGACAAGAGGCGGTGTGGTCTTGCGCGGCTTGAGCCTTGAGGGGGTAGTGCGGCCCTTGGGGGAGTACTGGATCGAGGGGGTCGGGCTGCCGAGGCGGGAGATGGTCGGGAGGTGGTGACGCTTCGAGGAGCGGGGAGAGACGCCGGCAAAGACGGAGGGAGGAGGGGAGACGGCCATTTGAAGGGCGCGAACGTCCGAAGGCGTGCGGAAAGGAGGGCGAGGGTTACCGCGGATAGTCGGGACAAAGTCCTCGCGGTCATCGTACTGGGAGAAATCAGACACACGAGGAGAGCGAGCCTCGGCGTCAGCGCGGCGGCCAAAAGCGCTTTCGAGGTTATCGCTCTTGTAACTGCGGTGGTCTTCAAAGGAGCCGAGGGAGCTGCGGGCGCTGTGGGAGTGGCTGCGATCGCTGAAGACTTCTGAGTCGCGGTCGTGGTCGCGGTCGAGATCGAGGTCGTCAGAGTCGGTTCGGGCGTGGGAGGGGGTGTTGCTGCCGCGGCGGCTCGAGTCGTCGGCGAGACTTATGCGGGAGGGGGTCTGGATGACGCTGCCTTGGGCGGAGGGGGCGCGTTCGGGGTGGGAGGTGAGGGAGTCGCGGGGGTTGCTGGCTCGTGACTGGGAGGTGATGGAGTCTCGATGGTTGCTGGCTTGGGACTCGGAGATGATGGAGTCTCGCTTGTCGACCATGGCCTTCTCAGAGATACTTGACTTCTCAGAGATAGCGGACTCTCGTCGATCTTCGGTTGCCTGCTCGGAGACAGCCGACTCTCTTCTATCGTCAGTGGCCTGTGATTCAGAAAGGATAGACTCCCGTCTGTCCTCAGTCGCCACCGATTCAGAAACGATAGACTCCCGCCTGTCTTCCGTAGCCTGGGATTCAGACACGAAAGACTCCCGCCGACTGTCCTCGTCCTGATGTTCCGTCTCCGTCTCCGTCATGAACGAAGCATCCGACGCGTCCGTGTATGAACGGTCGTTGATAGCAGACTCCATAACCGATCCCGCAAGATACGGCTGTGCATCTTCCTGCCTCTGTCTCTCAATCTGGTCCACGACAGCACGTGCCGCAGCCTGGATCAGAGCATCAGTCCGTCCAGAGATGCGACGATCTCCATTCGAAGAACGACGAGACTCGGTGTCCGCTTCTGTTCCTTCCTCCGCAGTGTCCGTCGTCGTCGTCAGGATACTCTCGTCCCCTGCTGTATCGTCCTCCAAAGCAGTGACTGTGGCCTTGTCCTGCTGGCTCTGCAGCTCATCGACGGTGTCCTGAAGCATCTGCTCAACTGAGATATCTTCTGTGTCGGCTTTTGTATCGTGTGCTTGTTCTTCTCCCGCCTCGGGCGTCTTCGCAGGCGGTGCGTCTTCGTCCATCGGGGTGCTCAAGCAGGAAGGGTCGACATGGATGTCAAAGACAGAGTCGGGGTCTCTCTGGCGGACCATGTGAGCGGTAGATAATCGACTTGCGGTTGCCCTGGGACGGCGCCAAAGGCTATGTCGTAGTGTGGTTGTAGTGGCGTCCGGTTGTCTGCGGCAACGTGGAAGCGCCGGAAGTTACTGGACGGGAACGGTTCCGGCGTTGTGGTTGTTTTGCGTGTGTTTCTTTTTTTATTCGCGCGCCTCCTTCGTTGGAGGGTTGGGCAGCAAGAGGCCTCGTTCAATCGAGGGGGTTTCGCACTGGGGTGCCGTCGAATGGCGATTGCAAAGGGCGGTCAGGGAGGTTGGATTGGTTTGCTGTAGGAGGAGTAAAGAGTGGGTGAGGTCATGCACGATGCGGCAGGGTGCGTTGGCACGATATGCAGGAGTGTTGACTCTGGTTGCCGGGGTAACCGCGTGGAGATGAACTCATCTCGCCAGCACTGGTGCGACCGCGATGATCCGTCGATCGCCAGGAGACACTTCTAGCAGGTGTGTCTATTGAATTTAATCATCAGGATTTGCACTGCGGTTTCTCGGATGCTTTAAGGTTGGCAAATGGTGTCCCTGAGGGTGAAAAGGGCTTCAAGTCTGTCGCGACAGAGGGTGCAATTACATATCTAGATCGTGCTCCCGTACTTCTCGACCATATCCAAGACGGCTCCAATGTATGCCAAAATGAAGAGAAATCGCTGCAAAACACCATCCATGCATCTCCCCACTCATCATACATGCCGTGTACAAACCCCTTCCTCAGAGATCCTTGGGCGGGTTATGCAGCGCATACCGCCACACGTCCGGATGCCCTGCCGTCAGATTCAAAAAGTACCTCTCCCAGTACCCCGTCAGAGGCTCCTCAGGAATCGACAGCATCTGCGGCACCCTGGCATGACCAGTCCCATGAATGGCGCCTCTCCTGTCAAACATCCACTGCCAGTCACCGTCCCTCGGCGCGACCGGGTAGAGGTACTCCTCTGGGTATCCCAGGTCCAGCTCCCTCGGCCGCGGCGGCTTCATATCCCCAGTCGGACCCGGCTGCACACGCCAGAGGGGTGCCTCGCCCTTGCGCCCAGAGAGGCCCTGACAGCGCCATGTCTCCTTGTCGTCGAGCCCGAGGCCGGCGCAAGCAAGCCGTACGCGGACGGAACTGTGGATGCGCTCTGATGTGTTGAGCAGAGGCTGGGCCGTGTCCGTGTTGGAGTCGCTGTCGGTGCGCATGAACATGCCGGGCGTGCGGACGGTAGAGCCTCCGAGGGAGGAGATCTTGCCAGTTGGCGCGCGGGTGAGGCCAAGAGCCCATGGGCGGGCGGTGGCCCAGAGCTTCTCCGGCGGGCCAGTCGAGTGGTTGCACTCGTTGTTGTGCTCGATGAGGTCGCGGACGAGGTTGCTAGCGCGGCAGACACCGGAGGAACCCCAGGGCAGCGGTGAGGAGGCCCCGCGGCGGAAGGGCAGCATGGAGGCGAGGGATGACAGTCGCGAAGGGGCGGCGACGACGGGGAAGGGGTGAGCGGCCGAGTAACCCAGCACATCCATGAAGACCTCGGTCATGCGACCAAGGTTGAACTCGAGACCAATGGACGACAACTGGTCACACATCCAGGCCAAGGAGATTGTGGCGATTTGCTGATCATGCCAGCCGCCGCCGACACCGCCGTGGTTTCCTGGGAACCAGACCTGCTTAAGGTTTGTGGTGTTGCCGTTGATGCGCTCCCACAGGGCAGGACGAAAGGCGTAGCGAGGCTCGTCAAGGCCGAGGGCCTGGAAGGCGTTCTCTACCTTGTCCGAGATCTCGGTATTGGTGAACTTCCATGTGTGGTGTGTTAGCTTTGAGTAGATGGGAAGAGGGAAGGGAGACTTATTGGTCTGATGAGCCTGAGATGCCGATGATGGGTGCGGGAGGCACGCCCAGGGTTCCAACTGTGTCCCAGACTGCTAGGGCCTTGATGGTGATGGGGGTGCCATCACGGTGTGTGTCTCGTGTGTAGCCAAGCTGAAGTCAGGTCAGTATAGGCCAGGAAGACTGGTGGCATAATTTGCCTACCGATTTGAGCCACTCCTTGTAGACTTCCTTCCGATGCGCTTCCCACAGCAACTTGGCCTCGGCCTTTTCACCCCCATACGGCGGCAGGGAATCACACAAAAAGTCTTCCCTCGCGCGCCTGGTATCGCCAACATGCTCATAATCCTCAAAGATGGGATAGAAGCTGTTCAGACCGGCGGGGGTCAACAGCCCCAAGGAAGCAATCATGTCCGCGACGGAGCGGGCTGTAAATGCGCCTCGCGAGTATCCAATGAGGACAATCTCATCGCCATCAACATAGTTTGTGCAGATGAAGTTGTACGTCTCGCGAATAACCTGCTCCAAGCCCGCGCCAAACATGCCGCCAGTGACGCGGTCGAGGACGTTACCGCTGCCGACGCCGGGGTTGTAGGCGATGATTTGGTGCATGCCTGTTGACGTTGTGCGGCGCAGGACGCGAGAGATGCGCGTCACGTTGGATTGTGGTTCGCCGCTGGGGGTGTCAGCAGGGACTTCACTCCATTCAACTTGAACTCAAACGCACCTCTTCTCCCCAAGCGAGTCCATCCATGTGCCATCGCAGCAGCAAATGAGCCGTTTGGGGGCACCATTGGGTGCAGGCCCGGCGTGCGTGGTTGTCATCCTGGGCATGTACTTTTCGCGAGGCCTGTAGACTGGAAAGTAGCTTTGGCCGTATGCCAGGTCTGAATGAGCGTTGTAGGCCATTGTGACGGCAGGTGGCCATGCGGCGCCCTTATATGGCCTCAGCCTCGGCCTTCGGCAGTGGTGGGTGAGACGGGCGCGTGAGGTCGGCGGTGTCAGAGCTGTTCGTGATGTGGTACAATGTCTTCCATCGTCAAGTCAGAATGGAATGCCAAAGGTTGTCCGTGTCCGTCTCCAACGGAGTCGGAGGTGCGCGTCGGCCCGCATGGCGCCATGCGCAAATGTGATTCGCTGCAGTGGGCTGGTGGCCTCCGTCCCGCTGACGGGAGGTCGTTCCAGTGGCTGTCAGGCGTCTCAGCACTAATGCACCCACTGGAAATTAGCGGCCAGCTCGCTGCAACAACCCTGCAGCCCCTGGCTCGGCAAGCCCGTCAGTGGTCCCTGGAATGTCAACGGCAATTTTACGGGGTGCAATACACTCAGCCCTATGCTGAGCTCATGAATTTCGTGGTTTTGATCCATCAGAAGATCTTTTGTCTCCTGTCATCGGGGTCCCAGTCAACTGCTTACTGCAGATGCATGTGAAGCCCGAAGCCCATGTCAGTGGCTGGTCCCCGAGTGAGTGCTTCGCCCCGCCTCACGTGTGCACCAGCCTCATGTCGATCGCCACACCTGTCCACCAAACGCTCCTGTGTCACCATCCCACGACTCCACCTCCACCTCCACGATGCATGTGCCTGCTCCGCCAAAGTCGCCGACCTCACGCCGACACATCCACTCCAACATCATTCCATCCATCGGCACTCACTCGACTCAGCCTCAGCACTCCCGTGTCTCATTACTTGCCGAGATGTCTGTCTCACCGCCCTCCCGCCGGGCCTGCCCGACGCCTCTCAGCATGCACCACGCCCCAAGGCTTGACCCTCAGAACCCTGCCTGTGCGACCTGAGCCCTCGCTGCCGCAATCGTCTGCTCCGCGTTGGGATCCGAAAATCCACAGCCCGTCTTACCACCCTCAAACTGCGCGCCTGCCGCCGAGCACACGCCGTTGTTGTTCTTGCCCGCACAGCAAGCCGCTGCGCAATCTGCGTTGTTGACGCACGTGCCAGTGATGAACTGCGACCCATCACCTCGGCCGACGTTGCGTGCGCCCTCGATCTTCTTGGCTCCTTGGCCTGGTTGCGTGCCGTTCTGTGCCAATGCAACGGCGGCGACTGCCAAGGTCATGTCAGCTGGGCTTACAATCGACTACACACACCCAACTTACACAGAGTTGTGAAGACGATGGAGAAGCGAACCATTTTGATGGTTGGGTGGCCTTGATTACAACGATAAGATGGGATGACAGAAAGGGGCGCCTGGCCGATGAGAGGAGCTGCGCTGCAGGTATGAGTCGAGGGAACGAGTCGAGTCAAACTGACAATCTAGGATTGGATGCCCTTCTCGAAGCAGCACCTCCAAGCACCGAACACCCTCTCTTATACCCAACCTCGACTTCTACTCTGCTACCACCGCATCTCGAAACATCTAGTGACGACAACAAACCCCAAAACCTCATGCTTCCCTTCACCGACCCACGCCTGTCGCGGCCAGGGGCGCTGGCCCGTTCCATCTACGAGGCCGCCAGTCCACCAAACATCCTCCAGAATAGGGGCTCGCCAACGTCAGATGTCAAGCCCGCCACCCCAAGCGCCCGTCTCCATCGGGCCCTGCCATCCCACGTCCCCGTCGTGCGGCTCCTCTCGTTTGATCATCCCAGGGCCACGGGGCCTGACCGCAACGATCAAACGCGGCCCCTGGAGATCGCGCCTGACTCGACCCGCGAAGACGGCTCGTTCACCCCACCTCGGACCATGAAACGTTTCCTCCGGACGGGAAACCGAGTCCCGCCCAACACAGCCTGGCCTGGGAAACGCAACATCTGAGAATAGTAAAGCTTGGTCAATTCGACGACACGTGCGGCTGTCTACCCGCCCCAGGCCACGTCCCAAGGCGCCCAGCGCCCCTGGCCTCCGTCCGATATCGCGCTGCCACCCCATCCTCCTGGAACAAATACACTTCAGGTCGCTGGTAATAGGATCAAAACGTCAACAACACTCCTGTCTCATATCCTGCTCATCCATCCCAGACCTCGCCACACCATTGTCACCGCCTCGTTCCGTCCTTCCCTCCGCCTCACGACTCCCAGCCGTGCCTGTACTGCTTCACCGGTGCCGGCGCGTACATGGTCGACGACCGGACGGCCTCGGCTGCCGCGTTCTTCTTCCTCTTCTTCATCTGGATCCACAACGTCAGCGCGGCGATGAGCAGGCTGGGTATGCCCACGCCCAAGCTTGCCGCCAAGGCAATCACGTCAGATCTGCTCAACCCATCCTTTGCCGCCGCCGGGTCACTCTGTCCGGTCTGACCATCTGTAGCCCCATCACTGGCCTGCGCCTCGCTCCCCGCCCCGGAGGTCTGGCTTGCCCCTTGCCCGCCCGTTGTCGCCGTCTGTGGCGCTGTTGTCTGTTTGGCAGGAGTGTTCGGCGCGTTGGCATTGTCGGTCGATCCCGCGTCTTCGGTAGGCTGTGCCTCGTTGGCCGCGACCATGGCCGTGCTGCAGTAGCTGTCGAAGATGCCCAGCATGGCTGTCACGTCTTCGTTGACGTTGTCGACTCTGCCGCAACCTGCGCTCACGCACGACGAGATGTAAGCCGACGCCGAGCTGGCGAGCTTGGGGTTGCAGACACAGCCGTTGAGGGGCGAGCAGCCGCAGTCGAGATCGTATGCGAGGTCGTGGTAGCCAGCGTTGACGCCGCAGTGCCAGATGCCCGTGTACTTCAGGCATGTCCTGGCGCAGTCGCGTGCCGTCACCCACTCCTCCCTTTCCGCGATGGAAAGATATGCAAGCGGGCCTTGCGTCTCCTGTTGTGCCTGGGCAACCCCAAGGAGAAGCAGCAGCCATGGCTGGGCCTGCCTCAGAGCTTGGAACGACATTTGAGCTTATTAAGAGGTGATGAACTTGAGAGAACGATACTGACGTGAAGAAGCAGAAAAGTTAGGCAGAACACCACAGGTCACAGAGCCCACCCACGAGAGACACCCGCCCTTTTCTGAGATTCCACCTCCTCTCCCTCTCCCCCATCTCGCAACCCCCTGCCCAACCCGCAGATGACTCTCCCATTCTAACCCAATGAACCTCGTCGTCGTGATACCTCGCCGCCACAAACTATCCCCTTCTTGGCGTCCACCCGAAAACTCGCATCAGTCCAGGCCGTCGGTGCGACAAAGCGGCCCGTCGGAGGCGTAGGGCTGACCGAAGGCCGTCCTCGTGCCCGCCAATAGCGCGCCTCCTTTGCCTCCCCCCTGGACTCAGCCGCTGCATCGCGACAGAGATCAGGAGGGCCATCCCGCGTCCCTGGGCGCTGGGTTTCCCTGGGCGCTGGGTTCCTGGAGGGACAAAAGGTTATTTCTGCCTAGACGTCGCTGGGACTGACTCGTTGGTTGCTCGTGTGATTGGGATGGGCTATATTTGGCCTGTTAGATCGCGATGGTGGGTGAAGCCGTCAAATGCTTATCGCGACCGTACGGCTGGTAGATCGCAGCACCATCCCGAACGCTCAGTCACTGTATCTCCCTTCGGCTCTCGAGGACATGGGTCTCCCTTATCGGTCTGGATGGGCGCCATTTCTGGCAGGTGGTCGATGACTTGATCGCTTCGGTGCTTTGCAACTTGCCCTGTTGGTAGGCGGACACATGGCACTGTGTTCCCAGTGGGTCGACAGTGCGACCGGCAAACACCAAAAAGGGGGCAACGCCTCATGTGATGAGGCATCGTCACTGACTGATGCAGTCGTTCCAAGACGTTTTGTCGGCACTTCCATGTCTGCCATTTCATATCCGATGTCTTTCTGCGTCTTATTCGCCCCATTAATAGCCCAAACTCCAGAATTCCAAAGAAATTATCTCCAAAACAAAACGCCGCCCATGTACATCCAAATCGTTCACCATCAGCCCTGGCATCCATGCCTCCTCTGTCAAAAACCCTTCGCAGCGACAATTCAGAGCCTGGCCTCTCAGATATCAAATCCGCTTCCTCTTCAGACACTTACTAGCCACAACATCCTCAGGCTTCTCACTCTTCGTCTCCGCCTTGACAGCGTTCAGGAGCCCGAATCCGAATCCCAACGAGGAACCCTGTTCCTCCCATGCGTCACTGCTTGAGAGACGCTCCAGGATATGTCCAACGGGGTCGAACACAAACTTACCCTCCACCTTCTGATCGTTCGGCGTCCCCGCTTTGATACCCTTCGCAGCCAATGCAACTACAGCCTGCAGTGACTTGTGGAAGCACTCTGCTTCGCCGGTAATCTTGCAGCTATGCTCCAAGGGCTTGTCGCGAAGTTCGTTCAGGCGTGAGATGATTGTGTTGACGCTGATGCCTTTCATCTTCCTATCCGTGATCTTGCCGCTCAGCGGCACGCCGAGATCGTCGGAGAGTTGGTCGATCGCGGTTATTTGGGAAGGAACCTCGAAGAAATCCGCAATGTCTCCGACTGCGTGGGAATTTTCCGCGCGAATGTAACAGTCTGTCTGGCTGTAAACCAGGGACGCTTGGATGATGTTGAATGTTGCCATGCGCTTTTCCAGGATACCGTCTGTTGTTCGTGGTCAGTCCTCTGTCATCGTCCAGGAGATGTCAATGTCAACATACCCATCACCCAGTTTGGGAGAGGAGTCACCGTGGTCTCCTCCTCCAAGCTGTCGTCGTCGGGGGTCTTGTACTTTCTGAATCCCGTGCAAGTATTCTGTGCCATGGCAGTCAACTCCCAATGGCTGCTGGAGGCTTCAAATACCCGGGCGACCCAGACGTAAACACCCAGGCGTCGCATGACGCTGTGGTCAGACTGGCGGGCACGACCAATAAAGTAGTCGCCGTATGGCTCGATGATATCCGTCAGATCGTATTTGTCAATCAGGATGGCCAGTTGAACAAGAGTCAGAATGTCAAAGAAGATCCCATCCAGCTCTTCCTCCGTCGCGCCACGAATCACGAGCAGGAGAAAGGCAAAAGCCTGCCAGTCATCGTGAGGAAGGTCGATGGTGATGTAGCCATGAGAAGCGTAATCGTCGGCGTGTCTCAGCTTGCCGTCTCGAACCATGCAGCGTAGCACGTATGCGACGTGGAGGGCGGCCGAGGAGGCTCGGATGAAGACGCTCGGCTGTGTGCTTCTGCGCTGTGGGCGACCACTGGGTGGATGTTCTGGATGTGTTAGTATGATACTAAAACGTCAAATGGAAGGAGAACTCACTGGGAAAGGCGAGAATTACATCGCCGTTGGGATAGATCATGTGCTCGGGGCGAATGTCGGGGAGAGCCGTTGCGGGCGTGGTCTTGACTATTGCAGTGGATCTGTTGTCTGGCTTGGACGAGTCGTTGGAAGTGATGGGCACAGGGCCGCTCTTGGCAATGATGGTATCGGTCATGGTGGGCAGGACACAGTGATGAATCTGGTATGAGAATTGAGGGATGTTGACGCTGACTCTCCGCGAGCCGCTTTAGATTGGACCCCAGACGTATTTGTTCTCACAGTGTAATTCTAGTAACATCATCTCGAAGGTGACAGTACACCTGCTGAGTGTCTATGTGGTTTCTGGATGGCACTCGCTCGATAGGCAGAGCCATACTTTCGACCTGTCTGGAAACGACAGGAGTGTTTATCTGGTTCCATTTCTTGACGTAGGTAGTAATTCAAGCTAGGCATCCGAGTTTCGGTTTCTGCTGTCTGGAGTTCTGCTCATTTCAACAATGGTCAATAGTATGTGTCGCGAGGAATCCAGTCGCTTCGAATCCAACGCCGTTGTCGGGGGATTCTTTAGAGTTCGGTTGGCAGCTAAGTGCCGACAGGGTTGTGGTCAAAGAGGCGCGAAACAATTGAATTGTTCTCTTTTATCTTTCTCGAGCAAATTTGAACAGAATACAGGGTTGGAAAGAACCTTCTGTATCATTCTTGAACAGGAGCCACGGGCCTGAGCGTCCATGGCCATGAACATGTAGCAGCCTGTCAATGTCGCGTGCAGCCTAAGTGACGTTCATTGTGGTAGAGACACAGAAACGGTCATCAAGTATGAATTAAATGATTTATAGGCACCCACGGTCCGCTGTCTTAGAGTCGGTGTCGTGGAAACCTTGAGGCATCATGTCTGCGACAGAGCCATCACTCCCACCTACACCCCGTCCCGAAACATCCTCCCCCGAAACCTGTGGAACGCCTGAAAGTCTCGCCATGGAACCTCCAAGCGATTCGTCTTGCCTCACCCCCACTCCGGAGCCTGTCGAGCCTCGCCCTCGTCGCCGTCCCTACTCCAAGACCAGGTCTGGACGTCGAGTCCACTTCGAGCCCGGCCGCGGCGGTCCTCCACTTCCCTTCACCCCAGCCTGCAAGTGCAAGGCAGGATCCGGAATCTTGAAGAAGAAGTGCGACCGCCTTTGCGGCACCCGTCGCTCCCCCCGTTCTGCTACCTTCAACACCTCCCCCATCCTGAGCGTCCACATCATTCCCGCGCGGGGCCTTCAGGGCATCATGAAGAGCCCAGGCAGCAGTGTCTCAAAGACGAAGCCTTTGCAAGTGCGTTTCAAGCATGCCTTGACCACTGTACGTGGCTCGACACTGCCAAAGCTCCGTGGCATTCTCAAGAAGTCCGTCGAGACACGGGAGCCAACGAGGCCTAGGCTCTGGGATACTGTGGCCTTTCAGCAGCCGCTGTGCACCATCTACGAGGTGACTTCGGATGAGGAGGAGAGCTTCCAGCGTACTCCTTGGAAGACTCGCCCCACCTCGACGAGGAAGGGCCTTGGCTTGGTCATCAGGGCGGTGGATGAGTATGACATGCGTGCTTTGGACAAGAAGTCGCCTGCCGACAGGAAGTCGTGGTTGAACGCTGTCATTCCTTTTCCTGCCAACTGTCTTACCCCTCCGCCAGAGATTAGCCCGGTTCTTTATCCGATTGAAGACATTGAGGAAGACTCATAGGTAGAAGTCTACCGTCTTACAGGTTTGGTATTTCAGTTATGAAGGGCTGCTGGTACGGCTCATGTTGCTTTTTTCTTCTTTAACCTCGGCATAAACAGTCTAATAAGAAACATCGAGTGTCTTCTCTGTGAACATTGAATTGTACGTGATTGCATCTCATGGTGAAACGGAACGCGGCCAGCAATGTGATACGCCCCTCAAACTAAACAGTGTCTAGGTCATATCATGCCTTGCCTCGAGTTCGACCGCCGGGCAGACTTTTCCTCAGCCGAGTATCGCGAGTCTGTGAAGCTGGCGTTCTCGTACGCAACATTCACGTTGGCAGTCCGTATGATGCCGTTGTACGTCATGATTTCCTCCTCTGAGCCCGTCGGCGATGCACCCCGAATCTCTGTTCGGTGGGACCCATCGCTTCTTAAGCTTTTCAATGTGATATTGTTTGTTCCGCCGTTGCTGGCATCCCCCCTCGTTGAGGAGCCAAAGGTGTGGCCGCTGAATGGCTGGGCACTGTTTGCGGACGAGCCCCCAAACAGGCCGGGGAACCAGCGTCTGAAGAGAGGCCTTAATGCGGGAATGCATGCGCAGATGATGGCTAGATTGACTTCAATATTGGAGTAGACGAGAACGATATTGTGGAAGTGGTCGACAGTCGGATCGAAGGGGGTGAAGAAGAGTTTGTAAATATCGATGACGCGGATGATACCAACGATAGCGACTCTGCAAGAAGCAGTTGTCAGCTCAGAGAAGCATCTGCGAAGAACGGGCTTGAACTTACACGGAACCCATCAGGAACACACCAATGACGGCCAGCTTGGCTGCCCACGGCATCCGCAGGCCGAGGAAGATCCAAAACGGCAACGCCAGAATTAAGAAGTCGGTCAGAATGGTGAGGCACGAGGCGATGACGTGGAAAGAGTTGTCAATGCACTTGACATTGCTGTTGGGGTCGAATCGAAGCATGAAGTTCCAATTGGCCTCCATTGGGAGACATTGAAGCAGGGCCGTGAAGAAAACGGACACGGCGTGGCCGGTGTTGAGGCAGTGCAAGGCGATGATGCAGTTCCTGACGGATGTTCGGTGGCCTCCGAGTCGAGAGAGGAAGACTAGGATCGAGGCCTTGACCAGTGCCAGGACGGGGTTGTAGAACATTTGAACGAGGAAGTTCCACCATAGGCCGGGTGACATGTCGAAGTCTGGGGGGACGTCGACTGCTCTCCAGCCAAAGTAGCCCAGCTTGATGTCTGCATTGGGTCAGAGGATCTTCAACAGTCCAGTCGTCTTTGGCAGGCTTACACATGAACATCGGCGGTGTCATTAGCAGCGCAAAAAGCTGTCTTATCAGCACGTGTGACCATCATGCCAACGAATTCAGGAGACATACCAGCGCCAATCCACAAAGCCAGTCATCTTCGATTCGTCAGTAACTCCGCAAAAAGAATGCCTGCAACGACAAAACTTGTACGTACCCAGACCAAACTGCCTTGTTGTTATGCGACCATAGCTTCGCAATGAGAAGAATAGTATCGAGAAGGCAGGGAAAATGAAGATGATTATCAAGGCTGTCCGCTGCAGCGGAGGCGTTGGAATCTGCAGCACATCGCCATGGGGTGGCCGAGACATCGTAGCCTCGAGGATGCAACCCAGAATGTGATGAAACGGTCAGTCTTCGTCCAAGACTATGGCGTGAGGGCAGCCGACGAAGAACCCAGAATGGTTCTGGCTGTGTTTCCCAAGCTTGGGCGTTCGTGAGTAAAGATCGGCAATGATCCAGCTATAGGGCCAATATCAAGGTTCAGGGCTCTTCGTGTCTTAAGTAAGGGCCTTACGCAAAACTTGTCTTCGCCAAGTCAACTCTCCAGTCTGGGGAAGTCGGGCACGCTGAAGGCCGTGCCGTGTGTCAGCCCTGGCCCGACTGTTGGGACTCGGTGGGAGACTGGACAGGCCTGGGATCGTCAGAGAAGGACCAACATGCGCCACTGCAGACCGAGGGCGATGTGCATGGAATATTCCGTCCCAGGACCCCTTTCCCGAATCCCTCTGGTGTGTCACACATTTATCCTCTGCAGCGCTTCATCTTGGCTAGCCAGGGGTTGGCACACTCTGCCAAGCCAGTAGAGCTGAAAGCCATGGTAAAGCCGTGCAGCAATGTCGAGGAAAGCAGATGCACGGTATGCCCTGATGTCGCCAACGAGGCCAGGCGGAACGAATCTCTCCGTTCCATTCAACCTGCGATGTAAAGTCGCTTGGCTGGTTGGCCACCAGAATTGGCGGCTTACCCATTAAAGTCGAGGTAAACCAGAATGCTTGCGAGGCAGGGCATCAACAAAGGCTGGCTGGATGTATTTCCCCTTGCTGCCACCCTTGCACCTGGAAGCTGTCCTCCACACCTTTGTCCAAGGCCATGCCTGTCCGAGAAGACCGAGCTGATCAATCTGAGTACCTGGCAGCCGTTGGTTTGCCACTGCATCCAGTAGTCGCTGCCACCTCATCAAGGTCATCCAATCCCGGAACCTACTCCGCCAATGTTGGTTCCTCCAGTAGTGGTTCTCGCCAGGACCCCAGGGGACAAGGGCCTGGCGGAGACCGGTCTGCAGGGGCTTCAGCGGGATGCCATCCGTTCCTCCGGTGCCCACTGAATACCCCGGCACCCCGTTGCCCTTGTCCCATGCCGCGAGGTCCCGGACGCCACTGGCCTTTGCCGAGCCTAATTCTCCTGTAATGGTTGCATCGGAACCACTGTTGGTGGTCAACCCCGCTCTCCGCAGTTTCCTTGCCCCCCCTCGGTCCTTGGAGATGGCCTGTGGGCTCCTGGACTGAAAGGGACTGATGAACGCCCGATATGACCAAGCTTCTCTGGAGACCAATTCACCTAACGATACTAGCTGGTAGACCGCTGGTTGCCCTGCCAGGCAAGGAATTTGACTGCTAGCCAACATTAACCAGCAGCCCTGAGATGGTGAGAATGAGGAGAGAAGGTACTCGACGCTTGGCGGAGGAATGGAGGCCTGCTTGGATGTAAAACACATTTCAGGGGTTAGTTTAGCCGATCCTCAAGCCTGCAATGCCTTGATGACGGGAACAACCGCTGTTGGCCAACCCGGGGGATCCGTAAAATTGCCTAAACCCTGGACATCTACATGCATCGGGGACATGGATCCTGGCGATGGTTGGTGGTGTTAGAGGGGAAGGATTCCCCCTCGCCTTCTCCAGGATGCGAGTCCCCCCAGGATATTATCCAGGCGGATGCAACATAAGAAAGTAGCTCAAAGATTGACATGCATGCCTTTATCGCCCGAGGCAATAAGCCGTCCTACATCCACCGCAATGGTGCCGGTCAAGACCTTGGCAAATGAAAGACGCATGTGCTAAGGAGCTACATCACCAACAGGAATCGACCTCTCCAGGGGCTGGTCTCCGGCACCTTGCCACGCACTAGAAGCCGCGGTATGCGATATATACCGGAAAGCGAGACAAATTCCCCGAAGGCGTCTTCCCACCCCCCTTCCCTTCCCCCCAGCATCAACTCTGACAGCACTTGTCTCTGACGTCTCGCTTGGAACGGCCAGAAGAACTCGACCGCAGGACACCACCCGTCAGTCCTCCAAGCTTGTCTGCAGAATGACTCGCCCCAGCTGGCTCGTCCTGCTGGCTGCAGCGACCTCCCTCGTGCGTGCCCAGACCATTGTGGTGGGTGGTCAAACTGCCGGTATGTGCCCAAGTGCCGTCTCCTATGTGGTTTGATTTATTGATTCATGCTTCCTTGCAGTTGCCGATGAGAAGAATGTCGCCCCTGCAGCTGAAGAGGTTTCCGTCGACGCAGGGGAAGATCTTCTCGTCTCAGAGACAGTGCAGCTCACTGAAGCTGTCCTCGCCAACCTGACCAGTCTTGAGCTCAGCAACATTTCTTTGTTCGCGTTTGCGGAGGACGAGACCCTTGACAAGCGTACCCCCTCCAGCCTGTTCAAGTGCAAAACCTTCCCTGGCGACGTGCTGTACCCGGGATCCCTGGTTTGGAAGATCTTCGACCTCTTGACTGGCGGTGCTCTCATCAAGACCGTGCCCATTGGGGCTGTTTGCTACGAAGGAGAGCACTATGACGCAGCCGCCTGCGAAGAGCTTCTGGCTAGCTGGAGCACCTCTCCCGCGCAGTAAGTTCCATGGTCCCCTGGCCCATCCCGCCCACTGGTTGACCCTCACCCAGCATCGTCGACCCAACCTCGGTGATGTCCCCCCTGTTCTACGGTGCCACATGTCAACCTCAGAACGCTGCCACTGGCGGCAAATGTGAGCTCGGTGGCCTTCCCCCGTACTCCGTCAACGTCACGAACGTGGCCCAGATCCAGCTTGCCGTCAACTTTGCTCGTAACCTGAACCTTCGGCTGGTCGTGCACAATACTGGCCATGATTTCCTTGGCAAGAGCACTGGAGCTGGTGCGCTGTCGATCTGGACTCGCCACTTGAAGGAGATCAAGCTCATCGAGGACTACAAGTCCCATTGCTACGAGGGGCCGGCCATGAGGCTCGGTGCTGGTGTTGAGGTCCGCGAGCTGTACGAAGCTGCCGATGCTGCTGGCTACACTGCTGTCGGAGGCGAGTGCCGGGTGAGATACTGATTCTGTCCCATCTTTGATACCTAGACAATGCTGACTTCTCCAGACTGTCGGGGTCACAGGTGGCTACATCGGTGGAGGTGGTCACTCTCCCCTTAGCACCATCGCCGGCCTTGGTTCGGACCAGGTCCTTAGCGTCGACATCGTCACCCCTGATGGAAGGTTCATAACTGCCGACGAGGAGCAGAACTCTGACCTCTTCTGGGCTGTTCGCGGCGGCGGCGCCGCAACCTGGGGTGTGGTTACTTCAATGACAGTCAAGGTGCACCCCAAGATGCCCTTCTCCGGCATGAGCTGGAGCATCATCACACCAGCCATGAACATGACCGAGGATACCTTCTGGGCGGTTATTGAGTCTTACTGGCGCCGCTTCCCCGAATTCTCGGCCCAGAAGAGCTATGGCTACTCCGTCCTTTTCCCCATCGGCCCTGGCTTGTACCTCTGGAACATGGAGCCCTGGATCGTCCCGGGCATGCATCTTGACGAGTTCAAAGAAATGGTCGCTCCTCTCCTTGAGGACTGGGCTGCCCTTGGCGTCGACGTCCAGCCCACCTTTTTCGAATACGACAACTTCTACGAGACATGGCAAAACGAGTTCCCAAGCGAGAACGTCGGCACGGCCGAAGTCCGCACCGGCTCGCGCCTGATCCCTGCGGCCAACTGGGAAGACCCCGCGCTCCTCAATGAGACCATCGCAACCCTTCGTGAGCTCGCCCAGGAGGGCTCGGCCCTGATTCACTACAACATCAACGCCGCAGCCCCCAGGGGCACCGCAGCCAGTGCTGCCAACCCTGCCTGGCGCGACGCCCTCATGTTCGTCATCATTGGCAGCGGCTGGGCACCTGATGCGCCAGCTGAGGAGGTGGAGAGAGTCAACGTCCGCATCACCCGCGACTGGATGGAGCGTCTGCGCCAGATCACGCCCGGTGGTGGAGGCTATGGCAATGAGGGAGATGTCATGGAGCCCAACTTTGGTCAGGCCTTCTTTGGCGAAAACTACCATAGGCTTTACGAGTTGAAGAAGAAGATTGATCCCTGGGGTGTATTCTATGCTCCGACGGCTGTGGGATCAGAGGACTGGTACATCACCGGTCAGGAGGAGTGGCTGACTCTTCAGACCGGCCGCCTCTGCCGCAAGTAGACGATTATGGCTGCATTCAGATAGGTTGACCTCTATGGCATTTTTTCTGCCTATGTCCATCCGAGTACTTAGTCTGCAGCCTTCAATGCATTCTTGCTCCTTTGAATCAGCCTGGCTGGCTATCACATCCCCTTCGAGACCTACTCAAATGTAGTCTTCCATGCTGATCTCTCAGAATTTGGACTGACGCCGCAAGATGTAACCATGCGCTTCTTTACGAGCTCGAGTTGGCATGGGTCTTACCATTTGTGACCGAACATTTCCATGTACATCCCTGTTAATGAAAGCCTGGCAACTGAATTTGGGTTCTTTGATGCTGAAAGCAGGCTTCGAAGCACGTAGATCTCGGTGGTCAGAGGTGCACCAGTAGAAATTAAGCATGGCACTTGATCACAACTCCAAAAAGCCGGACTGCCAGGTCGGTGGGTTTCTTCGTGCAGTGGCTGCTGATGATGCCCGGCAGACATGCCCACTCTCAAGCCCGGCAGACAGAGATAAAAAGGACTCTCGGTCCTAAATCAAACCCACACCCTTTTACCTTCATGTTGTTTCCCACCTTCTTCGCCTCCCACCTGCTCTCAGATCTGTAGATCTGCTAGCCACACCACCACACAGGCAACACTTCAGACCCCCTTACAACGGAGAATCAACACCTACTCCTTCACCATGGACCTTTCTCATCTCGATGACCCCACTGCTCTGCTGGTGGTGACACTCCAGCTTGAAGATCTCCGTCAGCTGCAGACATCCACCGGCAAGGGCAAGCAGCGGGCCGTGGACGACAGGCCAGACGACCATCATGCCCAAGGCCTACTCGAGAACGACCTTGAGAATCTCAAAGCAACGCTTGAGTCTCGCATCCGAACTGCATCCACCCAGCAGTCCAATGATGACTATGGGGACGGCATGGATCCTCGGAATTATGCCCGCTTCTCCCAGCGAGTCACCTGCCCAGGCGCAATCGCAAGGCGTCCCGTGCGGCCGTCGCAAGAAGCTCCCTACAGAAGAACCGTTGTCGTCAAGAAGCAGTTCTTCATGACGGACGAGGGGCAACCGGAACAGATCTCCCCTCATACATATGAGGTCCAGCGTTTCGACGAGCCTTTTGAACAGCCGGAGTCATCTACCTGGGCTGCGGGTAGGGAAACAGAGCAGCAGCAGTCAGTGAAACGCAACTGCTGTGCCTGCCAGGGAAGCTTCCACATCATCATCCTCATCCAGGCCCCGTGCAACCACGACTACTGCGGAGACTGTATCCGGACGCTGTTCCGAAACTCTCTCGTCGACGAGTCAATGTTCCCACCCCGTTGCTGCACGCTTCCCTTCTCGCCTGAGGAGAGCATTATTATCCTTGGAAAAGAGCTGTACGATGCCTTCAAGGCCAAAGAAATCGAGTTCGGCACCACAGACCGCATCTACTGTCATGACACGAGCTGTGCCACGTTCATTCCGCCCTCAGCCATCGAAGGCAATGCCGCCAAGTGCACGCAATGCAACGCCAAGACCTGCACCGACTGCAAGGCCAAGCATCATACTGAGGAGTGCAAGGTCGACCCTGGCACTCAGCAAGTTCTCGATCTTGCGGCACAGAACGGCTGGCAGCGCTGCAGCGAGTGTGGGCGTATCATTGAGCTCAAAGCCGGCTGTTACCACATGAGTAAGTCGAGACCTGCCATCGACGATGCCACCCACTTTTACACCAGTGTATACTAACTCGCAATCTAGCTTGTCCCTGCAAGGCCCAGTTCCGCTATCTTTGCGGCGTGAAGTGGAAGCAATGCAACTGCCCCCAGTGGAGCGAAGAACGCCTGACAGACAGGGCCATGGGACTCGTCGACGACGGCTTAGGCCTACGGGTCCTAGCAGACTACCCGTTGCACGCCGACTACCCGTTTCACGCCCACCTCCCGGTTCAAGCTAGACATCAGCGATGGGATCAGCGATGGGTGCCTGTCCGACGTTTCCCTGACGTGGCGGCGCAGGTTGAAGAACCGAGGCGCAACAACATCGTCACTCAGGATTGCACCCACCAGTCGTGGCGCTCCCGTACAGGCGGCCGTTGTGCAGAATGTCATGACTACCTGCCCACGTACCTCTACGAATGCACCCAGTGCCAAATCGCGGCCTGCAGGGGCTGCCGGCTCAACCGACTTTGACCTGAGACCCTGGGTGAGGAGTCTCCATCACGAGGAACAGGTCGAGATGTGTGGTGCCATGGCAATGGCACAAGGATCGGGACAGTAATGACAGAAGGGCTAACGATTCTGTGGGATTGTCACTTTGATAGGTGAATATGAGAAAAACCAGAACACGGGGCTGTGTATGGACAAGAAGCATACCTAGGTAAGGTGGGAAGGGTCAGGCGTGCACCATGATGGTCTCAGGATCAACGAAGCCATGCCCTCAATGTTTTTTTTCTGCACCAGCTTTTGCAAAACTGCCTGCCTCCAGCACACCCCTCTCCTAGCCCTTTAGGCATAATCTAAGGATCCAGTACATCTCAACACCACAAACGCCCATCATGGCCGCACTTTACCGAATGGGTGCGACCCTCAGTCTCACAAGTAATCGACCTCCGGAGCCGTTTGGCAAGACAAACTATAAGCGCATCACAACGGCCGGCGTCGAAGACATTAGTCACATCACGCCAGATAGCATCAACGGCCTCTGTTACGACGACATTCTGTTTGCCCGTCATCCACGCGAAAGACGCGAGTCGAATGTCTCGACGCCGGATTGGTTCACCGATGACCAAAGCGCCAACATCAAAATCGAGTACCCGCTGTCTACTTCTCCAGTAAGATATGTTGCTCAAGTGGTCGTTTGCTCGGTGACTAATTCTCACGCGATAACGTGGAGAAAGATAGAAAAAGAATGCCCCGAGACGAAGAAAATTGCAAGAGCTATTCATGAGAAAGCAAGAGCCATTCGTGATAGACCACGAAAGTTTAAGTAATACACACAAATTTGCCCCTCTGAGGAGACCACAAGGTGTACCTTCCGTGATTCTGTATGAATGGTCCGTCGTATTTTACCGTGGGCTGTCTGCCGGCGACAATATCTCGTCGTGGTAACAGAATGAACATGTCTGTGATGTGGAAAGTGCGGAAAGATCTGCTTCGATGTGCTTCCTGTAGAAGAAGACGGTCGTGAGTGGTGACAGACGGTCTGCCGGGGACAATGTCTCATCGTAGTAGCAGAACGGGCAGATGGCTGGTGCGATGCAGCGACCAGCGAACTCGCCAGTGTACCCGATTCGGTCGATGAGGTTGACTGCGTCGTCGATGTGCTGAGCGGCGTGGTATCTGTACTCACTCGGCTTGACGAGGAACTTGTCGCAGAAGAGGCAGTATGAGGCCTCTGACTCCTTCAGTGTTGAAATTCCGGGATGTTCCCAGAGATGTTGTTGTAGCTCCTCCGTTGACTCGAAATCAGGACCGTCTCTGCGAAGGCGTCCGCCCTCTGGGTTCCGGGCACAAGATCCAAAAAAGCAGGTTGGCACCTTGCCATTGGGTCCTGCCTTCGTCATCGTCCTCAGGTGTTCTCTCATGTGAACTCCCTTCTCCTTCTGGGTGCTGAATGTCTCTCCACAAGGACAAACGTCTTGAGTTGCGCCCCGTGGCCACATCGCTGGCACACACAGGGGTCGGTGACGGGGCCTTCCTGGTCCAAGAGCGCTTTAGCGCGTGCGTTGGCATCCTTCTTGCCTTCTTCGCGCAAAAGAAGACATGCTCGAATGCATGATCGACCGGTACCAGGTCTTCTCCACAGAACCTGCATGGGTATGTTCCAGGATATGGCTCTTGACCTGCGGCAAATTCGCTGATACCATGCGTGATACTGAACCATTTCTGGAGGGTGTCGCACAACGCGGATTAGTCGTTTTCGTGAGTGGCAATTTCGGCGAGACGCAGTGGCTGAAGGGTGGGAGGTTTGGGCGAGGTTGGACCCATGGGAGCATTGTCCTGTTAACAGGATTGAATCACTCCTCGGGGATCACGGACACTCCGGTCTGGACATAAGTTCGACCCTCTCCCACTCGGTTTCGGGGAACCTCCACTCTCTGGTGTTCGATGGATCCATCAGTGTGCCCATCAGCGGAATCAGATCCTCGGAGATGTTGAGGTTCTCTGGCGATTCCTCAGTGTGTTCGTTGGAAGGCAAGAGGTTGAGCAATGCAACAGGTTGAGCAATGCAACAGGTTGAGCAATGCAACAGGTTGAGCAATGCAACAGGTTGAGCAATGCAACAGGTTGAGCAATGCAATAGGTCGATCAACACAACAGGTCGAGAAATGTAACAGGACGAGCAATGTAACAGGGCGAGCAACGGAATAAGTCGAGCAACGCAACAAGACGATCCACCAAGCAGGCCCATCAGCCACATGAAATAAATCAACTTGTGTAGTGCCCCCAAAGGAACGACCGGTTCCCGCTATATTGCTAATCAAACTGCTCAACTATAGATAAGGTAGTAGATGGAATACCCATAACCAGCCTGCTCCCTCTCCCATTGCCCCGGCTCCGTCGCTTGTGGAAGTGGAAGAAATAAGAATGTACTCGTATGAAAGCTCGGGCGGCCTCTTGTTGATTGCTCGCCCATCCTTCTCCAGACGCCAGCTTCTCGTGCCAATTCTCCTGCGTGAGCTTCCTCGCTCACGGTGCCTCATACAGCCCTGGACCTCCCTGTTGCGGCCGCCCTTGGTAATGCTGCCCACCCCAGTGCTCCTGTCCTGCTGCCGTCTGACCAGCCGCCCTGTCCCTCGGTCCATAGTGTCCTATCAGTTCCGTGTCTTCGGCGACGACGCTCAGTGTTGCCTGGGCAGCGCCAGTAGGTCCAACGCTCTCACTCCTCCCGCCGCGGCCATCACCGCTCCTCCGTCTGGCGAGATTCGTTTGAGGCCGTGCCGTCCCCCCCGCCACCGTGACGGCGCTGACGACACTGCCGTCTGAGGCGCGTCGGGGGTCGTATAGTGTCGGCGATGTCGGGTCGATGGGCGATATGACCGACTCGCCGTGTAGCTCGGGAGGCCGGATGGTGCTGTCAAGCTCGTAGGCCTGATTCCATCCAGGGTTCTGCGGATCGGGCATGGTGCCGGCGCTGGCATCGGACCAGTGGCGTCCATGACCGTGAGCGCCTTGAGGGCTCGAGGCGCCAACTTGGGTACCCTGAGAATCGATGCTCTGACGGTTCGAGGCCCAAGCACTCGACTGACCGCTGGCGCGGTGAGAGTGGTCTGGCGCTGCGTCAAAGTACCCCGCGCCTCCTTGGCTACTCGAATCGTGGCTGACGCGCGGGTGCCCTGCCGTTGGAACGGCCTGGTAGCCGTTGGGCAAGCCTGGCGAGGGCGTGCCAAAGGCAGGTGACGGCATGCCAATGCCCGCGCTGTCCGAGTCGGAATGAAGGCGGCGGTTCGCGGGACGGGGCGACATCATGAGGGGGTCGATGGACATGTCGTCAACCTCGGACGGCGTGGGCCTGCCAGAGCGATACTGGCCCATGGGCGGCCGCTCTTTTGTGCCCGATGAGTCCTTGGACGTGCCTTGCTTGGACTCGACGACGGCGACAATCTTATTGAGATGGCGGATGACGACCCAGGCGACTATGACAACGATGATCAGAAGCCCGACAACGCCCACGACGATGCCGACGATTTGAACCGTCGTCAGGCCGCCCCCGTTGTCGCTGGGCGTGATGATCGGATCGACCTTTTCCACTGCCTGTGGGTAGTACTTGTTGATGGCAAACTGGTCCTCGCCGTCGCCAAACCCGATGATAGGCGCTGCTGTAGGAGGTGATGGCGTCGACACAGTGGTTTCTCTTTCAATCGTCGTCCTGACCTCGTCGTCGGAGTTTGTCGTCGTCAGGGTTCTGGTGATCACATAGGTGGATGGCTGCGTCGAGTAGCATGCGCTGGCGGCGCAGGCCATGCCGTTGCGGCAGCATCCAAAGTTCAGCGACGATGGGCATTGGAAGTAGTTTGTCGGACACTGGAGGGGAACAGTGTAGTCTTCGGGAGGCACGCAGCGGCCACCCCTCCGACAGATAGTGCCAACGGGACAGCAACCACCTGGAAACGACATTCATCAGCTTGGATTATCTCAAGGTGGAAGAACGAGTTGGCGTACCCTCATACTCCATCGCGCATTGGAAGTACCCGACATTCCCCTGGCATGTCTGCTGCGCGCTGGTCGTGGCATAGCATGAGTCGGTCGCGCAGTCGTACGCGGTCGGACAGCATCCCCCACTCAGCGTCGCGGCGCAGAGGTTGTGATTGACGGGACAGGCGGTGACGTCGCGGCGAGCTAATTGCTCCACGACCGTGATGTGTGTTTTCTCGACCCTGTGAATGCCATCGCGTCTTCTGTAGTCTCCGGATTCTGCTGCTGGTGCCAGAAGGCCGGCCAGCAGCGAGAAGGTTGTGAGCCAGGCGGGCCGTCGCATGGTGGCCATGGCGGGGGCCGGTCAGGCTGCCACCAAAATGTCGGTCGGGTTGGGTGGTGCTCGGTGATCGTCGTCGGTTTTGCTGTATCGGGCTGTCGCAGTCGGAATCCGCTCCGAACAATGTCAAGGCTGTGTCGTTCTCAGACCCTACACCTGAAGAAGCTGTCGATGAGGAATGAAATCGGCAAGGGTTTGCAGAGAGGAGATTTCCATGCTGCTGACGAGCCTTGTCGACCACGAGCTTGTGCTGAGATTGTGGAAATACCGCGCACGCAGGGCGACGCGCGAGTGTGGTGTGCGCTGGCTGGAACCCCCAAGACCCAAGACGCAAGACGAGACCCAAGCCGGGGGAAAAGATGACCGGTGCATGCAGCATCCATATGCATGGGAGCGAGGGAGCTGGGGCTGAGCCCACGCCCGAGGGACGGGCAACGTGATTGATGCCGGCCGCAGGGGATATTTTCAGCCCCCAAAAGCCTTTTTGAGCTCCGACAAAGGGCGAAGTGCATTGTTAGATCGGCCGATTCAACAGAGACACGACGGCGCAAACACGCCTCGACTCGATTGCCTAGCCCTGCCCTGCCCCTGCGGCTCGGCCGTTCCTTGAGCAAACATGGCAAGGCGTTTCAAAGCAAAGCCACCCGTTGAAGGAAGCGCCTCTTGAACCCGCGTGTCCTGTCACGATCTGACACCGGGGATGGCCGAGAGGGAGGATGGCCCACGATGGCCCGGGATGGGGCCCCTGTCAGCACATGCTTATCCTGGTGGATGGCGCTGCTGACGCCTGATTGGGCTGATGATCAGGGCTGTCGGTTGACTCGCCAATGAAGACGGCGGCCGCGTTCGAGTGGATGCAGGCAGGCAGACAGACAGAAAACAGTGAAGAAGTCGGTCCCGCATGGGGAGTGTTTTCGTGTGTCGTGGGTGGGTTATCGTGACAGTTGACGATTCGGGTGACAGTCTGCGCCAACCCCACATTGGAGACAACACGGGCGGTGGTTGTATGCGTGATGGCGAGTCGGGCGACTCGAGTCGGTGAGTGCTGGCGGAGAGGAGCGAGCCAGGATGCACCTGCTGGAGGCAGCCGGCAATCATCTTCGGTCTTGACGTTCCGTCCAGTGTCTCCCCAATCTTCGACCCTTTCGTCCGTCCCAGCCTATTTGATGGGCCGCATGTCGTAGCATGAATGGTAATCTGTCAGGGCCGACTAGACATTAGGAATACGACCCTGGATCGTCCCCAGAGCCCACAAACACACGTTGCTCGGGCCCTGCTTTTGGGTGTGGGCGACCTCGGCTGCGACGGCTTGTGGCATTTCGAGGGCCACACGAGTCGATCATGTCGCTCATAATGCGGGGGAGGGCGGCGGGGTTCGCTGATCATCCGGTCGTCCAGTGAGGATGGGATGGCGAATGGATCGCCCAGGGGTGATGAGGATTGTCGCTGTGCGTGCGACGGAGGCGATGCAGGTAGAGAGAGGAGGGAGAGAGGGGAAGGTCGCAGATGATGGCGGGCTCTCGGTCCATCTCGGTTCCCGTGGCGTGTTGCAGTCGGACGGTGCTGTAGAATATTTCCATCATCCAGAATTGATGCCCCAAATGAAGCCTTGTCGTTTCTGCCGTCTTGTGTCCAAGATGTCTCCGCGAAAGCTGCAGCCGAGGGCACCGGAAATGACGTCGGTGTAATGCTTGGCCTAGGTAGAATCTGGAGCGTTGCCCCGGCTTCTTCTGAAAAAGTCTTGTTCTGGCGATTGCGTGTCGGCGTCGAGGCCGCGGACATCGTGATTTGTGAGAGAGCCCCGGACCCGAACAAAGTCGGATGCATGACAAAACCTGGCGTCGTCACCTTCCTTCCTCTAGCACGAACCCCTTCTGGAGGCTTGACTTGGAGAGGCAGGAACAGTTCGGTACGTACCCGATGAGTCGCTCCAATGGTGCGCCCCGTGGCGAACAGACGCAACATGGAAGGTTCCCACGGTCGGCGGTGCCTTCCATTCTCCGACCAACATCTGGAAAAGCGTTGCATACCAAGCCAATAAAAACGCAATGTCAGCCCCCCCACAAGATCCACCCTCCGTCCGCAACCCCGCAACCGACCCACCCCTTCGTGTCCGGTGCGCGCATTGGTTCGTGGACGCTGGGCAAGAGCAGGGAGCAGGGTGTGACGAGCGGGCAAGCATCGGCCCAGGCACGCTGGATGGGGTCTGAATCGGCATGAGGCGAATCCAGTAGCGTCCAGACTCCTTCTGTCGGTCTAGCGCCGCCCGCTGCCCTTCCCTTCACGAGAAGAGGGTCTGTTTCCCCGTCCCAAGTCCAAGCATCGTCGGCACTTTGCTCGTCTTCTCCTCACCGGTGTCAACACCTCCTGTGTCTCTCCTCGCCTTCTCCCACTTCCAACGTCCTGACGCTCGCCTTACTCGCCCTGGGCTTCCCACTGTTCACCAACTCTGCTCCTCCGACCAACTCGAAGCTTGAAGCGACCGACAATCGGCAACAGAAAAGACGTACCCCTCTCTGAACAAGCGACCGACCCGCTTCGACCCGTACAGACGACAACATTTGCAGCCTCGGTTGTGCGACATACCCACCGGCCGACCTTGCGCGACAAGACCGACGCGACAAGACCGCATCTCGAGCTCGCCGATTGAACAAAGCGCCCTCCACAGAGGGACCGTCATGTCTTGAACGAGCCTCTGCGGCCGCTCAAGATACTCCCTACAACATGTTGATCTACACCAAAGTCGCCGCGCCAAAGGCCCCCAAGAGGAGGTCCAGAGCCGGTACGTCGCTCCCCTGACATGTCTCACCCGTGGTTCTGGAACTGACCCGACCGTTGCTTTTTCCATTACACAGGTTGCGCCCATTGGTAAGTAGCTCCCCTCATGTACCAACGTCAAAAAACAAAGCTAACTTCCGCGACAGCAAAGAAAAGGTACAGCAACCTCCCCCCACGATACTCCAAACCACCCGACACTGACATACATTGCCTGCAACAGAAGAAGAAGTGTGACGAGATCCGACCTCGGTGCTCTCGGTGCTCCGAGAGAGACCAGGATTGCTCCTACGAACCGGTCAAGCCTCGGCAACGCAAGAAGCGCGAATCCCTGGTCGGCCAGGCTCATGAAGTTGAAGGTCACAGGGAACGCCGCCCTACATTGCTGTCTGAAGTTGCCTATGCCGGCGGCAGCAGCGACGACGATGATCTCAAGTTGGCCACCAACATCTCCGAATACTACGAGACCCATGGAGGTGCAGCTATCGAGGACGACTTGACCGGCTTGACGAGTCCGCTTTCCGCAACCTGGAATCCTGCACATGCTTCCCTCGGTGGCCTCCCCAGCCCTTTTGACTTCTCGGCCGACCCCTCACATCATGAAGAAGCAGACGAAGAAGTTGTTCGTTCCGACTATTCCCCCCAGTTGGCCGTCACTCGCGCCCACCGCCACTATCCCGACCTGGCCATGATCTCCCCAGCACCGCTCGCCTCGCCACAGCTCGAGTTTCTTCTGCCCGTCTTTTCAGAATTCTCTGACTGTGCCAACCGCCGCGCCCTGGTCGACCACTTTGCCAACGTCCTCTCTCACCTCATTGTGCTCCGAGAGACCGACTCGGGCAACCCCTTCCAGCAGCTAGTGCTGCCCCTTTGCTACAGCAGCACGACGGTGCAAAACGCCATCTACGCGCTTTCCAGCGCCCACCTGGAGCATCGCAGCAGCGGGCGCAACGAGGAAAAGTCTGTCTACTTTCACAACCAGGCTATCCAGGGCCTGGCTCGTCTCATCGAGATGGGGCCCAAGGCGGACCGGGAAGAATTGCTCGCTGCCATCATGCTGCTTGTCTACTTTGAAGTCGTAAGTCAAACCCCCCTCAAGCACGCCTTTCATGATCTAACGCCTCTCCCCTCCCAGCTCGTCCAGCGCGGAAGGTCCAACATTGTCGACGGCCACCTCAAGGGCGCCATGACGATCATGAGCCAGAGCGATCAAAAGTCCACGCCAACCAGTGCATTTCTCGAACGAGTATGTGTCAACCCCCCTGTCCATCAACCATCTGTGACTAACGCCCCCAGGCTTTCCGCTTCTACGACGTAATTGCCGCCCTTTCCTTCGGCAAGGCCCCCATCGCCACGGCTCCAGCCGCCGGCTCAGGACACTCTGCCTCTCCGACCGATCCTCTTGACGTGTCTCCCACGAATAACGTCGACACTTTGCTCGGCCTTTCAACGACTCTGTGGCCCATTCTTCACAGGCTGTCAAATCTGCTCTCTCTCAAGAGCGAGCTCGAGTCCGCGCTGGCCGCTCCCCATCTCAACGCTGCCAAGCTGGCAGTTCTGCGCACCGAGTTCGAGACCACCTCGGACGCCATCGAGGGCGCCCTTGAGAACTGGCACCCCTCCCTACCCCAGGGCCTGACCCTTGCCGATCTCCGAGTCAACGAGGGCGCCGAGACCCTTGGCGACGACCTTCCCCACGAACGCCCCGAGCGCGCCCACCTTCAGAGCATCCTCCACAATGCCCTCGCGTATCGCCACAGCGCCTTCGTTCACCTCTATCGCACTATCCATGGCCACTCCCGGCAACACCCACTCGTCCAACGGCATGCCCACGCCAGTCTGACGCACTGCATGGCCACCGTCCTGCACGGCGGTCCCCTCGCCGCACTCCTCTGGCCCCTCTTCGTCGCCGCTTGCGAGGCCGTCACGCTCGAGGACAGAGAGCTCGCCCGCCAGGCTTTCTTAGCCGTTGACAAGAGGCAGGGAATGACAAACATTGAGCGGGGCTGGATTATCATCCAGGAGGTCTGGAGGCGCTCCGACTTTATGGACATCGAAGGCCGCCCGGCAGACCCTCCTGGTGTCCCGCGTTTCTCCATGATGCCGACGGGTATGGCCAGCGGCGATGCCGTATGGCGGAGGGTCAGCGAAGACATGGGCGTCACCATTGTCTTTGGCTGAGCTAAGGACGCTTCACGCGAGACGACTGACGCGGTTTTGGAGGGGTATTGGATGAGGATACTGGCGTAATGGGATCACAACACACATTTGGGGAGGGGGTCCTATGCATGATGCAGGACACATCTATCGCACAAAAAGGAGTCGAAGGAGGGTCTGGCTGTTCTTTTTGAATGATTCTTGGGATATCCGCTCGCGGGAGCAAACAAAGTAAGGCCGAGGTGGCCAAGGGGTGCCTTTTGTAATATATGCTTCTGACCGGAGGTCTGGCTTACGTACATACCGCTTGACGAACTTTGGTTTGCTTGGCTTGAGACTGGAACCATACTGGTTGACGCTTCGTCTATTCTAGTAGCTTGACGTCCTGGGCAGCTTGACCTCCTGGGTAGATCGACTACCTAGGTAGACCGTCCTCCTTGGTAGACTGACCACCGACGTCGACCGACCACCTGGGCAGCTCGTTCTCCTGCGGAGATCGTCCTCCTAGGTAGACCGACGTCCTGGGAAGCTCGACCTCTTACGTTGCCTGACTTCCTACGTTGCCTGACTTCCTACGTTGCCTGACTTCCTCCTAGCTTGACATCTTCTTAGCTTGACATCCGGCGCGGCTTGACATCCGGCGCGGCTTGACATCTCGGGTATTTTGACATCTCGGGTGGCTCGGCATCCTATGTACATGTACTTCGACATCCTAGGTCGCTCGACATTTTGGGTGGTCCGCATCCTGGGTAATTTGACATCCTCCTTCTCTCATCATCCCGTCCCTCAGTATCGGTTGAACCGGCAGCGTCTGCACGCCATGATGGCGCATTGTGCACACACATACGTGTACGAGGGCATCTCGTCATGGCAACGTTCGCATCGACCACTGCCATCACGCTTGTTCCAGTTCCGATGAGTGCAGTTGTGGTTGGCTGCAATCTGGCGCTGAAGAGCTGGCACCAATGCCGCTCTCTGCTGAGCATTTCTCTCCCGATGCCTGGCGGCAAGCTCTTGAGCCCTGGTCGTAAGACGTTGTTCGTCCCACAGGGTACATTGGCATGTCTTCCAATCTGCATTGCAAAGGTAGCAGAACTCTGCCTTGCAGAGACAGGCTGTCATAATGATCAGTACATACACAAGAAGCTATGGTTGAGAACAGAAGGTATATCAAGCCATGTGTATCGGGGCGGGGGAGAGACGAATGTGTATCGTGCTGCGGGGAGGTGATATTTCAATGCAGGAATAACTTACTCATGTGATAGCAACCGACGCCAAGTTCGACGACCCGACTGCACTTTTTGCAACGTTGCCATCCCTTCTGCTTGGCAAGATCGAGAAGCTGATTGAGGCCAGGATCATCCTTTGCAGTACAGGAACCTTGGTGGTATTTGGCCTTGCAGCCAGTGCAAGTCTGTGCCTTGCACTTGGGGCACGTTGCGTACGTTCCCAAGATCCATCCAGCGGGTGGTATGAACTCGGAGCAGCTCGGGGAACTGCAATATGTGCGATCAAGGGTCTCGCACTCCACTCTCTTTGCTTCGTATGCGCGAACGAGGTCGGCGCCAAGGATGGCTGTGTTTTGGACGATGGGAATCGGTTGACGACAGCAGCGGGCCGGGAAGAGAGTCTCGTCCGACATGGCGCCTGTGCATAGCTCTCTCGCACATGTGGCGCAGTATTTGTGAGCGCAAGGGGCAGACAGAAGGGTCGTGTCCGGGAAACGGTCAGAACAAGCCGCGCAGATGGATGTCGGAACGGGTACTGGCTTCGGCTTTGGCTTCGGCTTCGGTAACTGGCGCTGGTTTGCCAAAGCTGGCTGCGCGGCTTGACTGGCGACAGGAACGTTTGCAACTCCTCCTAGTCGAAGGGCCATCTGGCGATCCGCTACCTCCTGTTGTGCTTGAGCTTCGAGCGCCCGGAGGACTTGAGCGTCTGTTTGGGAAGCACGTGCGATGCTTCGGCACATGGCCCGCTGGTCGAGGCGCCTCTGCAAAACGTTGAGCTCTGCTAGTAGGACTTGAGACGAGAAAAGACCGTCCGGAATGTTCCCTTCTGGAGTCTTTCCTTCCTGGTGGTGGCCGACATTGCCGTAGGAAGCTATGATTTGTTGGACATCTTCAATATGTAGTTTCAGAATGAAACGCGCTGTGTCGTCGTCCAGGTGAGACAGATCCATGGTAACGGAAAGCAATGATCGAACGTCCGTCGAAGGACTGTCGGCGGTTTGTTGAAGGCGGTCGGGAAGGACTGGCTCTGGTCAGGTGCAGGATTCGAAGGACTCGGGCGGGTGCAGGGGAATTTGCTAAAGCTTCCGTTTGGCTGGTAGCCGGTCATGAGCACTGGGCAGATGCAAAGCCCTAGCCCTGATATTTGGGATGGAAGGAACCCGAAAGTGGCATCAGACTGGATCCTCTGGAGTCGTGGCCGACCCAGGTCTTGCCTCAAGCTGATGGGCAAGTAAGTGCGTGCCTTCAACCTACCTACATTCAATCAACCCCTCCAGACGATCAAACCCTAGAGTCGAACGACGAGTACAGTCAGTCGACGAGTACAGTCATTCGACGAGTACAGTGAGTCGACGATTATAACTATTCGACTGATAGTTAACAGGCATGTTAACAGGCAGGACAAAAGGTCCAGGCGTCTTGCCAAGTATGCAACACAGGAGACATCCGATTTCGAGGATCTCCATCTTCGCCGGCCGCAGCAGCTGAATGTCGTGGACTACGCGAGCCCGCCTCTGTCCGCAATAGCAGTAGAGGACGTGCACTGGAGCGTTTGCCGCAAAAGAATCAGGCACCTCTTTTCCTGCCCACCCACCTACTACACCTTTCACTATTTCCAGCCAGCGCCCTCTTCTCGCAGCGGTCTCTCACCATCACTTTCGCCATCGATTTATCATGGACCTATCCCACCTCGACGATGCCTCCGCGTACGTTGCTCTTTGGTCACAGATCCAGGACCTGGAACAGCTGCAGGCTCCTTCCCGGTATGCTACCTTACCCTGCGCGAGGACTCCTGACACAGTCGTGAAAAGAAATTTACTGACTCTGTTGGCTGTAGTCAAAAGGGGAAGCAGCGGGAAGGAGAGCTGACCGATACCGAAGCCATCATCCAGCTTCTCGAGGAACAAAGCCGAGCTCTGCGAACTCGGGCGGCTGACAGGGTGGAGGCGTTCAAACTCCAAGAGGAGGAATTCGACACATCATCGGATGGCAGAATTCCTGTCACCTCCGCCAGGCCGATCAGCAGTTCTTCCGGCGACCCTGCAACTTGTGTTCCCGGGTGCTACAATGACAGCTCTCCGTCTGGACAACCGGGGCCATCAACGCGCGCCGCGAAGAGAGTCAAAACCTCGCATCCCATACAATCGCATACCTGCACGGCTTGCAGGGAGGAGTTCCATCTCAACCCCCTGACGGCTCCCTGCAGCCACACATTCTGCACGCCCTGTGTAAGGGATCTTTTTACCACCGCCCTCACAGACGAATCAGTCTTCCCTCCTGGTTGCTGCCAACAGCCAATTCCGATTGAGGACAACGGTCACATCCTCGGTGATCTCGCAGAGGATTTCCACGCGAAGAAGATCGAATTTGAGACGACCGATCGTGTATACTGCAGTGTGCCCACCTGCTCCGCGTTCATCCCGCCGCTTTCGATCGTAGACAAGCTTGCGATATGCCCCAAATGCAGCGAGCCCACCTGCGCCAGCTGCAAGGAGACGCATCATCCAGGCGCTTGTGCCGCCGAGGAGGACCTCGCCGTGGAGCAAACTCTTGAGCTTGCTAAAGCTCAGGGCTGGCAGCAGTGTCCGCAATGCAGCCGGGTCATCGAGCTTGGTCACGGCTGCTACCATATCAGTGAGTCTCACATCCACTCCACCTGCGAATGTTCCCCAGCCCAGCCGACCCGGGACCATCCTCCTCTAGGGACTATCAAGATGGTACACTCTGCTGACGACGGCGTACAGCCTGTCTCTGCAAAGCCGAATTCTGCTACCTCTGCAATGTTGAGTGGAAGAAATGCGACTGCCCCCTGTGGGATGAAGAGCGCCTGGCCATCCAAGCAGTACCGATTTGGGGCGGACAGCAAGAACTGCCGAACATACTCGGGGCGCCAGGACTGCCGGACATGTTCGGAGCGCAAGGCATACCACAGGTGGACCCCGTTCAGAGAGCTGCGCCAGTGGAGCCAGAGATTCCCATGGACCCAATACCCGTTCAGAGAGCGGCCGCGGTAGAGCAAGAAGAGCACCGTCCCGTGGAGAACCACAACTGCACCCATGAAAGATGGACACGCTCGAGGCGCCCAGGGGGTTATTGCGAGGAGTGCAACTGGCGCATGGATGCTTTCTCATTCGTGTGCAACCAGTGCCGGAGGAAAGAGTGCGGTCGCTGCAGTTGGGGATATCGCGAAAACACAAGTCGCCGAAACAGACGTCACAGAAACGGACGTCGCTGAGAGCACTGGACACCCTGGGTCGATGGACACCATGGGTAGATGAATTGAGTAGGTGTATGAACAGACTGGGTGGATGGATGGACACGATGAGTCGATCGACAACCTCGGTGGAAGATTAGCTTGTGTGGACAAACAGCTTGTGTGGTTGAACAGGCTCTGTGGATGAACAGGCTCTGTGGATGAGCAGCCTGGGTGAATAGACAGCCTAGGCGGATTGACAGACGAGGTCGACCTACATACAAGGAACAGACTACATTGATGGACAAACAAGTCAATTGCGTCGGCTGGCAAGGCGCCGCCTTTGAGACCCAATGCAATGCACAAACAATGCGGCTGTGCTGGTGCCGTTCTAAAAACGCCATCTGATCCTAGTGGCCGTTGAGGCTAGAAGCTGAAGAATGTCTCAGATCCGACGGTGACGGCGCCAGTGATGAACCGTCCTGTCGAGCGCGGGGTCGATTGACGATCAGGGCTGAAGACGACATTCGGCGTCGAGGGGTGAATCGGTCAGTCGCGAGAAACCTCCGAAACGATCAATTGAGTAGCCGACGAGAGCAGACGGACCGAAGGAAAGGCCCGACAGGACGTCATGGCACATGAGATGGTGTTCGTCCGAATTTCCGGTGCTAGGACTACGCCAGCCCCTGGCTAACTTCTGCCCATCAGAATCGCGGGGAAACGCTGAAGACTGCATGTCTTCTGCGCGAGTTTCGGGCCTTCTCTTCATGCGACCGACAGTCACCAGCGACCCCAATGCGCCGAGGGAAATAGTCTGTTCTTTTGAGAGACATTTCCCTGTCAACCGTCGAGACAAAGCAGACAAAACGGCAGAACGGAGAAGATTTGAGGCACTTACAAGCAGTGGGCGGGCACGCCAAATTTGCCGACCGCAAGCCACGCCGTATCGCTTCTACAGCACATGCAAGAAGAGACAGGGTGCGAGTCAGAATCGCGTGTTTGTTATTTGGCGGACCGGGCCCGGAGGTCGTGAGAGGGGCGCATTTCTTATCAGATCCTTGTGCGGACCCTCATGGCGGTCCAGGTCCGGGATAGCTTCGCTCCGGGGGTTGGGGCGGTTCGGAGACCGATCGCAGCGAGGGAAGAGAACGGCCGGAATAGTGGTCTGAGGAGAGGCGGCGTTTGGGTCGGAGGAAGTGTGGGAGAAGAGGTTCAGGGGATGATGAGGCGAGCAAATGGCAGCACAATGGGTTGCTTCTGGGGAAATGTGGTCACTTGGACCTGTCGCTCGCGGTCGAGAAGGGTGTCGGCCATGTTTTCACTCTTCGCCTCTTCATCATCACAAGTCACTTGGCCAGGAACTTCATTCGTAGAATCATGCCAAACGTGAATTTGGAGTGTATATTGGATTTTGAGTCGGTTTCCATTCCCAAGATATCATCATCATCTCTTCTACTCAAACACGGTCATTTCATTTGTGCAAACCCCCCTCCCACCGAAGCCGGCGAGAGAAGTACCGGGGGCAATGTGTGTCCCAAGGATTATGTTCTTTTCGTGTCCTCCCCCAGGTTGAAGAAAGCGCAGAATGTAAAGGGAAGAAAACGCCGCTTTTGGGTTGCAAACGGGAGACACGCCCAGGCGGCGCGGCGAGGAGAACCAGTAAAGGCTTCACCACGCCCGGACGCCGGCCCCGTGCAGGCGACGAGAACCCCTCGCGAAAGGGGGCCGGTGACAGAGAGAGAAGACGAGGACTCTTGGACGATGGAACCATCTCGGATATATTCAACTCCTCTCTACCTCCTCCGCCACCCAGACCCCAAGGCTTGGACGAGCCATTTACAGGTCCTGGTACTCGTTAGTATCAAGGTCATGTGGTTGAAGATCCCGGCATGCTCACCTCGCAGTAGTCGATGGTGGTGGTGACAGTGGTGGTGGGAACGGGGGCGGTGGAGACGCCGGCGGTGATGCCCCAGCAGTCGCAAGCAGAGGCGTACTTGGGGGCGTCGCAAGACGAGGCGTAGGCGGGAACGTCGGTGGGGACGACGGTGGCCTGGCGCTCCTGGATCTCGTTGCGCCTGAGCTTGACAGCGGGCTCGCCAGTGACGGTGACGGTGACGGTGCTGGAAGGTGTTAGCTGGGATCAAGAAGAGCAGAGAAGCCATCCAGATTCGAGGAAGCCAGCGGGTGTTGCAACCCAGCTGCTCCCCTCCTCTTTCCGGCCCAAGACAGCACGTACACAGCCGAGGGGGTGACGACGGTGGTCTGGAAGCTGGAGCAGTCGGCCTGGCGCTGGGTAAGGGGCAGGAGGCCCTCGCGGGTACCGGTGACCTGACGGTTGCAGTTGTTGCCAGCGCAGGCGCGCTTCTCAAAGACCGAGCCCAGGGCAAGGGTGGCGAGGGAGAGGATGACGGCGGCCTTCATTTTGAATGTTGGGTTGGTTGACTGGGAACTTGGTGTCAAGGTCGATCGACTGAGGTCCTAGGAGGATTTGGAGGGTTGAGAGTGAATCTGATAGGAAGTCGGTGATGAGGGAGAGGGAAAGGGGGGGCAGAAAGGGCGGACGGGGAGATGCCCATATATAACCGGATGAGTGCCCGGGGTGTACGGTGATGGGAGAGCAGATGGTGGTGGTGGTGGGCGGCGATGCAGGACCGGCCGGCCCTGGGGTGGGCGTGTGTGCCTGGGGGGCGTAGGGGGAGGGGGGTGGTTCCGTTTCTTCCTGCTCTCCCCTCCAACCACCCAATCTCGCTCTTCCTCGACCCGTGGGCTGGTTGGATGGGCGAGAGGCGGCGAGAAAGCAGCCGAGCGGAGGAGACTTCTGCTTGTTTGCATGGTGGCCTGCCGGGGGGTGAGCAACTGGGGTGGGATACCCTGGTCCGCCTTGGCTCTGGGCCGATGGACGGCGGAAACGGGAGGACCGGATCCACCGTTCGCAGTTCCTGTTTCCCAGGTGTTTTCCCCTTTCTGAGCGTTGTTGTGTGCCTGTGCCTGTCTTGATCCTCCACTGCTAACGCCCCTGGGCGGGCCGGGCTAGTGAACGTTGTTAGGGCCATCCGCTCCGAACTAGCCCCCCTCCCCCCCTGGTTTGTTCTCCCACCTATCAGCAAACGGAACGTCCGCATGAGGCAGGTTGGATTGGCTGGACCGGGTGGCTTGGGAGGTGGAACCCGCGAAGCCGTTGTGCAGATGGGATCCGGGGTCGTGGTTTACGAGGCGAGGAGGCCGGCGAGAGAGAGAGGGGAACGCTGCAATCGAAGAGAGGGGCCGTCCGTCCGTTTCGTTTAGCTCCCCCGTGGCCGGTGCTTCCCTCTCTGGGTGCATCCTTGCGGACAGGGCAGGGCAGAGCATGCGACGACGGCGAGCGCCTGTATCCGCCCCTCTCCCCGTCTGCTTATCGAGACTGGAGCAGCAAAGAAGAGGAGCCTTTCCCCGTAATCAATGGGGCCTTGGATGGCCTGAGAGATTCCCGACCTTCCCAGCGGGCGGCGCTATTGATTCCCTCCACGGCAACGTGCCGCTTGGCGTGCGTCCAGTCCAAGGGTGGCCGTATCGTTGTCGTCTGCTGTTGCTGGCTTGTCCCTGGATTTAGCCACCGTCCGGGTGTCCCGACCCGGAGGGCACCGTCTCTCTGTAGTCGGTCTGTCAGTGGTCTGCCTAAAAGGGGAACAAGACTGACATGGGGTGGATGGCCCGCCCTGGGACTTTAGCCAGTGGCGGCCGGCGGGAGGCAAGTATTTCCCAGCGTCGCATCGTCGTACAACCGCCAGCGCCCTGACCAGGCGGCCTGTCAACGGCTTCCTCGGGCGTGTTGAGGTTGTCTGAGCTGAGCAATTGATGCAGGGCGCCGTTGGCATCAGCCTCAGCGCTGACGAGGAGAGGAGGGCGGAGTGCCAGACGCCCCGTGAGTAAGGTTATCCGCATCTGACGGCGATGGCCCCCTCGCTTCTCGGACAAATACTCGATTGCCACGCACGGCGCAGCGAGCGGTCGAGAGAGCGATGGATGGGCAAGCGAATGGACGGACGGGACTCGGACAGGGATCGGGCGGAGGATCTTGCCCTTGTAAACCCGGTATCTCTGGGCGTCGTCAGCGAGCAGCACGCCGGGCAGTGGTGAGGGTTTGGGTGAAGTGCTGAAGAAAATAGGCGACGGGGGAAAACCGCCTATTCGGGCAGCACGGTGGTGGCTAGTCCGGGACTGACGGAAGCCCGATGGGGTACCGTTTAGACCTGACCCACCATGTCCGTTTCCCCGTTTCGCTGCATCACGGCTTCGACCCGCGGCGAACCTGTTGCCCTGTTGCTCTCCTAACCTGCTCGATCCCCCTCACAACGAAATGTACCCCTCGCAGTATTTGCACCGAAGCAGCAGGCCACGAGGTGGCGTATAGCCGCATGATCGTTTAGGAAGCTGGGGAAAGTCCTCGATGCCGAAAACAGCAGACAACCAGCATTGCTCGGCACCGCACTGATGGAATGGTCTGTAGCTGAGCAAGTTTAGAGCCTTGGTACTCGTCCATCGTTCCCTCGTCATGATGGCGCTTGGTGATAGATAGGAAGGAGAGCGGGATGCATTCAGGGCAGGTCGGGCGATAGAGCAGCCTGGGCAAAGAGGGGTGCTGATCGACGGTGAGCACAGGTCAAGTCAGGTCACTTTGGTACTGCTTCCCCTTCGATGCACAACACAGACACGCTCAAATCACGTCGAGGCTACGACCTGCACAAGCACACAGGCGACGGGGACCCGATATTCCCGATCCGCCTGAATGAGGGGGCCGCCTCTGGGGCAGCATCTGTCGGCTGGGACCGAGGACGGACATGCGCTGCGCTGGTTCGTCGGGGTAGAAAGGGTACAGGCGGGGAAGGTGACGATCGCCCAGGTGAGCGGATATATACAACTGCCTACCTGCCAGGGAACTCCATCCTGCGAGGGGCAAAGGGGGCGTGGCAGGTGGTTGACGGTTTGCCGCGAGGGGATGGTAGCTTTGAGGGTGGAGATGATGTGGGAGTGAGCTTCCTGATCAACATCAGTTTTTAGGTTGACCTGGACCATGCATGTCGTCACCCGGGATTGAAGTCGGGTGTCGGTATGCATCTATCGACTGCTGTGTGACGCGGGCCAGGCACAGGTGTCCTGGGAATGGATGCGCCGTGCTACGCGAGCGAGTGACAGCAACTCCGACGACTCCAGCTCAGCCGAGCTCGGCATTGGATCTTTGAAAGTTCGCCGTCAATGATCCGATATGGTTGAGGAGAAAAGGACTATCGCCAGCCTCAGTTGATAACGAACCGGTCCTCCGAGGTCCGGTCCGAGCACGAGGTTGAGCTTGAGCTCCAGTGTATCCGTCAGGGCCCGTCGCGGGTCCCGCCGCCTACCAGGGGAGGCCTTGTCAGGTCTTGTCTCTTCATCACGGCAAACGGCGCTGGGCAGCTTCCCAGAGTCAATCGTCGTTTGCTTGTCGATGCTCTCCCACGTGCAACGCATGGCCTCATTTCGGCTGTTGCCCATCTCCAGCCTTTTCAACGGCGACCAGTCTTTGGTGGCGCGAACCCCTGAAGAAGAAAGAACTCGGAGGTCGGAGTAGCGCATCCAACGGCCGCCTCCGATGACTGATAGCGGCCCGGGACCTGAAGTTAGTGCCTCGCCCTTCCCAGGAGGGGCAAGGCAGAGGATATCTTTCCCACCTCGAGCTTCCCTCTATACCGAAGAAAAAAGGTGCTCACTCACTCACGACTCACTTCCCCGCGCGCGGCAGTCGGCCAGTACAAACCACCCCCTGACGCAACCAAGGCCGGCGATGCGCGCCACCCTCGGCCATTCTGGAAGGTCCCGTCTGCTAGCCTCTGGTCTTGGTGCGAGCTTCGCCCGAAGAGGCAGGCAGCTTTGTCAAGAGGGCGAGGGCGAGAGCGGCGCGATACGATACGGGGCGGGGGTTCTCTTGTCGGTCCCTCCCCCAGACTTGCAGTGCGTCTTCGGAGCAGGCAGGTCGATTGGGATTGGAATTGATAGCCAGGCCGGGCGGGGGGATTCTCTGTTTTGGGACACCGTTTTGAAGCCAAGAGCCCCCCCCCCTGTCCGTTGTCCTGGTTGCCCGCCTCCTCTTTGTTCTCCACGTGGGTTTGGCCCGTCCCGCCTCCATCACCACCTCAGCATCATCGGTTTGTCGGGTGTTGGGTTGTACTTGTTGCAGCAGCTTTCTTGAGGACCTGCTTCGAGCAATCAATCGGATGTAGCATGATGCCCTCTCTCTGGACTCTTGCCTCGTCCTGTTACTCCCCTGAGTCCGACCAGACAACCCCGGCCATTGTGAAGACACCCAGCACCGACACCTCTTCCTCCACGAGCACGTGCAGCACGTGGCCTTCCCTCAATGCCCCCGTCGCGAACCATCCCCTGCGTTGATCATTGCTCGCCAGCCGCTTGGCGATTCCCCCGTGGTCCCCTCCCCTCCTCTCACCGAGCGCAACTCAACTCGAACACGTGCGCGACCTGATGGCGTGCTGTGATGCGGCTCCCGGATTGATCAATTGCCCTTGTCGGCGTCCCGACTGCCCAGACGATGGATGATGATGATGCTCAGGGGATGGAAGCACGCCCTGATTTCCTCATGCGTGAGGAATATCCGATGCGTGGCATGGCATGCACAGTAACCAGACTTTACTGATGCTCGGCCTCAATTCGCCCCCTCCCCGAGCGATTTTCTGCACGCAATTTCACAGGCGGATTGATGGCTTGAGGTGCAGTCCGCGGACTTGAACGCACGTGTGCCTTGCGATTAGCGACTCGGTGGCTGTGGAATAGCGCCAGAAAACTCGCCGCCCCCCTGAATATCTTCGAGCGCCGTTGATGGGTAACGCACCGGCCTTCTGCCAGACTCGACGCCGTTGAAAAGGTCTGTTCTGTCCCGTCGGCGGACTGACGCCTCGTGTCTCCTCCCGTCCTGTGGGCTCGCGCGTGCTCAGGGTGCAGTGTCCGGGCGTGCCAGTGCTGGTTGAACCCACTCATCTGCACGGAGAATCTCCCGTCCTCCATTCACCATTCCTCCGCCCGCGATCCCCCCAGACCCCGAATCCCCTCCCTCTTCTCCCCTCAAACTACTCGGCAGGCAACCTCTTTCGACCGATAGCAATCTCGCTCGGCGCTGGCGAGACGCAGAAACCTGGGGCCCCTCTTGATCCCCCGCACTCGGCTGCCAGGAAAACCCGGCATTCGCATGCTCGTCACCTTGTCACTGTGCCCAGTGGAAGCATTCACGAGCAATTGCCCATGCTCAGTGGACGGAATTATCCTCTCCCTCGGCGCTGGAGGCGTCAATAGGCTCGCCGTCATATCCGGTCGCCGCCCACCGAAGAGCCTCAACGCTCATCTGCCGGACGGACGGGAGGAAGCAAGCAAGCATTTCCCAGGTGCTTCTTCATTTTACCTGCTTACCTAGCATAGCACATGTCCACCCTGAAAAGACGGTCGAGCGACGGACAAACATGCACCGCCGATCTTGCCCAGTGTCGGCTGTTGGTGGGAATTACCCGGCGGCGAGATCCATCCGTCTGGAGTCTGGATGAACCGACAGCAGGGGCCATGACTCTGCCTATTGAACTCGTGCCTGGATCGCAATCAAATCATCTTTTCCTTTGAGCTGTCGGACACGAGACCCAAAGACAGGAAAGCCCGCCCTCCCAGGATTATCCCGACTTACTCGTCAAGCGTTACATCGAGCAACTCTAAGCCTCATCCCATTTCCTTCTCTGCCCTGGTTCATGATAGTGCCAGTCCAGTGCAGGGTGGTTCGCTTGGCCGTTCCAAGCGTTCCTAGTTGCTGTCAATGAGCACGGCTCAACCATGTCCGTTCCCCAGATTTCACAATACCTCACCATCGACCGCATGCACACCTCCAAACAACCACAAACCGCTCGCCTCCCCAGATACAGATACAGATCTCGGGATGCAGGAACTCTCCACCCCTTCTCTCAGACTCGCCCCCGCGATAGGTGCGCCAGACTTCCGCAGGAGGACGGGGCAACACCAGCCTTGGAGCCATTTACCCCGTCTGGGCGTCCCGCCGCCCTCATCCTCCCACCCCGGAATCTCTCCCCTGACATTCCCCTCCCCGCACTCCAACCACCCCCCAGGCTTTCTCTCGCCACTTCCTCCCTCTCCCCCCCGCACCCGCTTCGCATCTCGGCAGAAAAGGCCGCCCCCCAGCCAGGGATCCCCTTCGCGGCCACGGAGCAGTCGACCCCGAAGACCGCCCGGCAGACTGCCACTGAGATCACCGCGTTTCTGTCTCCCCGTGGTCCCCTCGCCGTGGCGCTGCTGCAAGCGATCCCGACGAGCCGGTGCGTCGAGCCGCCCTCGTTTTCGTCGAGTGCCGCCCATGATGATGATCGGGCAAGGTGGGATTCGATGGGGTAGCGTCGCACTCGTTGCGTTGCGGTCGACGGCTTTGCACCTGCGTCTGACGTCTGGCGAAGCGGTTCGTCCGCTTGCCTGCCTGCATCACGACCGTCCATCGTGGCAGGCAAGCCTGTCGGATACATGTCCGACTGTTTCCGCGGGACAGGTGAAGCCCGCCGCCACCTGCGAGACCGACATGACCTGCATAATGCCGGAACAGTGAGAACCGTCCGGCCTTTCCCCGAGAGGAGGTCAGGTTATCCGAAGCCATTCGGGCGTCTTCTCCCCCGCCAGCATCCCAGTCTCCCCCAGACCGTGCCCCTCTCGCGATCCGGGGAAACTCTTCGCTCCCCGGCTCACTAGGCGGCATCCTCCTCGGCCTAACCCCGTACGAGACCCCGCAAGTCTTCGAAGAGGCGGCACCGAGAACGGGGAGTACCTGGCCAGCAAACTTGCGGGGGAGCGGAGCGGTGAGATGTGGTGACTGGTCTTCAGGTCTCCGTTGGACGATGACGACGAGGTAATGCGCTGGGACAAGCCGGCTGAATGCCGCGACCTGGCACCCGGCAAATAATCCGCGAGCCGAGTCGGATGTGCTCCCCAGATCCGACCCGGGAGGATGCTGAAGATTCGAGGCATCTTGTTTCGACGTCTGGCGTGGTCGAGCTGTGGTGGTTCAGCACGATGAGTGAACCCGCGGTTTGTCGACCATCGCAGCAGTGCGACACGTGCGGTAGGTCAGTCGACGACATGTGACAATCACCGTGACAGGTCAAGCAACGCAACATGACGGTCAACGCAACATGACGGTCAACCTGACATGACGGTCAACTCAGCATGACGACCGACACAGCAAGCTGCCCGGCGATTCCTTTTTTGTCGTCGTTGGAAGGCAAGACTGTGGGAGACTAAGGGATTTGGCCTGCCGCCTTCAGCGCATTCTCCCAACCGTGCTTTTCAGCCTGGTAATTGAACTCGTCGTGATCTGCGTACTGATCGTGATTGAATACCTCCTCGCCCCAGGCACTCCATGGAGTCCAGTCATCGGTCCACTCCGCTGGGAACCACCCTCGTAGAAACTGCCAGCCATCGAGGCGCATAAGCTCATCGGGTGAAGCGGCTTAGGCAACTTCTCTTGGATGTGCCAGCCCAACTGAGTGTAGCTGGCAACATCGGCCATCGAGAAGTCTGTGAGCACTACGCGATCGTCGTGCTTGACGAGAAAGCTTGAGGTCTGTCTCTTCAGGTGGGACACTCCAAGGTGACCGATCCTGGCAACCGTGTCCATGATGGAGAAGAATGTCTTGAGGCGCTTCTGCAGGGCCTCGCATCCACGCGCAGGTTTGAGGACCTCAATTCCGACCTCGTCGCATATTTGGACGCAGATATCGGATATGATCGTTACGTCTTTGATGTACTCCATCAAGATGATGCGGACAGGTCTGAAACTTGGAGGGACCATCTTTTTGGTCTGGTGGCCAGAGATGTTCGACGTAGCTGTGTCGGGTTCCTGGTCACTGCCAAGGTGCGATTCTTCACCGTTAGCTTGTTTCTATCCATGAATGGAAGGGAAGACTTACCAGCGTTGGGGTGCGTGATCTGGGTCGTCCATGTGCCGTAGAACCCGGGGACGAAATCGGGCTTCTCTGTGTAGGTCGTTTGGTTCCGATTATTGTGGAGGCGGGTACATGCGGCGGCCTCTTGGGAGTACTCTTGGTCGGCAGATGCCACTTCGTCAAAAATGTCGTAGTGAAGATTGAGTTTTGAACCTTCGTGAGTTTTCACGTAAGATGCAAATCTCTTGTGAGTCTTCGTGAAAACTCACGTAAGATATATATCTTTTGTATTTCTGAACAGGGAAAGTATTCCAACACCTGATTATCTGGAAAGTGCTGCTGCCCCAGTATCCTTTGACAAGCTTCCTTGAACTTCTCAATCACGAGGCTTCTGTCAATGACGTTGCTCCGGCCGTCGTAACATGAGATGGGAAGGTCGTTGGAGCTGTTGCGCAGGCCGATCTCAATGATGTCGAGGAAGTAGACGCTCTCGTCCATGATGTCGAGGAAGTAGACGCTCTCGTCTTGCTGCGATTCGATGAGTGCCTTCCACTGTGCAGTCGCAAGCCTCTTGCTGCCCCTCGCCCTTTTGCGCAAGAGCCTCCTGTAGTCCAAGTACCTGCTGTCGGATGCCTTCTGATCCTCGTCCGGAAGTATGAATGGGAACACAATTGTCTGTAAAGGCGGGAGACCAGCGTGGACGACGTCGGCTGGCCGTCGGAGAGAGACTGCGTTCAGCATCTGAACCATGCGCTCCATGTAGTTGTCGCTGGGGGGGCCAAAGTCCACGGGGCCCTGGGGGGGAACGACAGCTGGCTCTCCCGGCTTTGACGACGGGGCCTTTTTCGGCTGAATTGGCGTGCCAAAGGCGCGGCGCATCTTAGCGAGAGATACGATCTTGTGGCCTTTCATGAGACTGAGCAGGGCGAAGGCGTCTTCCCATGTGTTGTCGAGGGGTGTGCCCGTCATCATGACACACATGTCGAAGTGGTTGCGAAGTTCCGAAACGGCGCCGTACGTCATCGTCTTTGTGTTCTTGATGGTGTGAGCTTCATCGAGAATCAAGTATTTGCCCTTTCCGGGGCCTTGAGAGTGGGAGCTCATCAAAGTGAGCAGCGTGGCAGATGGCCTCTTCGGCACAGCGTCGCTCGCCTCGGTTCTGTACGCCTCGGCATCGAGGTAGGCGCGACGCAGTCGAGTGAACTCAGCGGCAACGTACGAGTACGAAGCGATGACCACGTCATAACTCATGAGATCGATGGGAAGCGTCTTCGACGACGTGAGTTAAAAGGCTCGAAGCTGCTCTCGGGGGAAGTACAGCTCGATCTCCTTGGCCCATTGGACGCAGCAGGAGGCGGGGGCCACAACAAGCGAAGGTCCATCACCCGGTTTCTTCGGAGTCGAGGCGATCGCCAGAGCGCGGAGAGGATCTTGCCAAGACCGGGAGGGTCTGCCAGGATCAGACCCTTGAAGTCGGTGTTTTTAGCCATGTGGGCTATGGTGGCTGCTGCAGAAGTCTGGTGGGGGAGTGGCGATATTCCGGGTTTCATTGTTGGAAGCTGGTCCATGTAGTCATGCGCCTGACCTTCTGACTGACAGGACTATGCTCGGGTTAAAATGTATGTTTTCACGTATTACGGTAAGAATTACTTACTCTTTCGTGATTCGGACTGTAAAAAAAGAGTAGACTGGAAGGAACTTTTCGAAACCGAGTCATCTTGACCTTGATGATCGCATTCTGCGACACACAACCCACATCATCGGTGCCGACCTGATGAGGCTCATGTTCGAGCACAGTCTCAGCCACATGCATGCTCGTCAGACTGGATCAGAAGTATGCCATCGTCGGTATTTCTGTTGTGCACGTTGCCCGATTCAAAGTTCTGCATATTTTGCCTGTCATCTTGTATGTATCTGTTGATTGACTTTCGCTGCTAAGCCTGCTAGCCAGTTGGAGATTTTCGAAGTCGATGGAGCTGCCACCGTTGTTGTCGAGTGTGATGGTCTGGGCGTGGAATGCGAGGAAGAGAAGAGAAGGGGGGGATGAGAAGAGAAAGTAAATGTTGGTGGAAAGGTAACAAAACGAGCCTGGCACTGTGTGCGAATGTGTTTGATTCCAGGTGGCCTAGGCACTTGCCTTCCTGCCAAAACAAAACTGAAATCGTCTTCCGGGTAGGCTGCGGTCTGGTTCATCAACAGAGCCCCACAACAGGCTGTTAGGTTGTGTCCCCATTCACTTGAAGCCATACATCACACTACGGTCTCTTCTTTCCCACACCTTCCTGCAAACTCGACTTCCTACTTCCGGGATCGACCGTCCTTTTTACAAAGACAACACCACTCAACAGCCTACCCAGGGATTATTGGATGCGCATCAAAGGGGAACAGCGTATCCGTTCCGCGATGGATGTAAGTGTACCATCTACAGCCACAAAGAAAGCATTGTACTCAGCTAACCTTGATAGCCGCAAATCCTCGGCCACATCCACTCAGCCCTCGCTGATCAGCGTCGACTCATGGACGATGTTTGCCGAGGACTTACCGTCGAGATCAGGACCAAGGTGTGGCGGTATGTCGGCCATGGCTCTGCCACAGTGACCCGAGAGGACACCCACCACGAAAGGGAACCCCTTCGCGCATTCCACGTATCGTCGGACGATATCCGCTCCGTTGCAGTCGACCAACTTGGAGACAACAAGTTCTTCCGACTTTTGGAGAACGTCCCGCCTGTGGTGATCCAGGAGTTCATCCAAGAAGCTTCCGCTGATCTCACCTTCACGTTCGATTCGACCCAGTCATTCGAGGGATTTCTCTCCAGGATCGAGGACGTTGCCCGCGACAACAGTTTCACGATTCCCCGACTTCGCGTCCAAGTGCCACTCTTCGACGGCGACGACTTTCAAAACATGGATGAGTGGCAGCTGCAAGACGAACCACACGGGGGTTATTTGAAGGCACGCAGGCACGTCATTCGAGTCGTTGAGAACATCCGAAGGCTTCCAACCGACAGCATTGTGGTCCTCCGGCTTTTGCAGCCCTGGAGAGATTACCGTTTCTTGCGCTTCCACACCTCGCCCCTGCGCGACCATCAGCGAAGCTACACAATCAGGGTCAGCATCGACATGACGCGCTGGCATGCGGTCCCAAATTCGGACTTCCACATCTGCTCAACTATCGCTGCTGTTGCGCGGGGTGGAATGGCGGAACAGGCAGAGGCTCTGAGCGATGCCGACACCAAGCGCTTGCTTAAATACGGCTGCAGGGGATTCCGCATTCTCTCCTAGAGCGTCATGGTCAAATGGGATGGGGATCTACATGCAGGGAACACGGGAAATGCGTTAAGCAGCCGGGAGAGCTCGCCGTGCTTGAGCTTCTGAGCATCATCTGGCACAGAATTACCCCTTAGGTAGTCAAACAAAACAGCTCCCCTCACTCATAATGTCTCAGTCATGTGTTCAACGCGTAAGAATTCCCACGGGTATTATCATGTCCATATGTACCAAAAGTGCCCGACTACCTCCAACGCCGTCCGCTCACATGAAGTTGCCCCTCCTGCCACCCCTCTTGGTCCTCTCGATGTGGCCGCGCAGCACCTTTTGCGTCTGGTGCAGCGACCGCTTGTGCTTGTTCTTCGCCTTGCTGAGCGTCATGAGGAAGTTCTTCTTGCGCGCCTTCTCCTTGTTGGTCGTGCTCTTGCCCTCGGCCTCCTTCTTGCTCTTGCGGATCGCCGTCGTGCTCTTGTGCTCGTCGCGGTCCGGCTTGCCCTCCCGAGCGAGGGCGATGCGCTCCTCGCGTGTCGTCTTGCGCAGACGAGCGGGTGCCTCGATCTGTTCGGATGTCAGACCGTCGTCGGCGTGTCGTGCAAGAGCCTCCTCAAGACGGCGCTTGGCCCGCTCAGACTGGACACCATTGACGGCCTTGGAGATTTGGGCCTCGGCTCGGAGCTCCTGCAGCTTCTGAAGATCGGCAGGCGTGAGAATCGTCGTCGTCGCAAGCTTGGTGATGCGGGCGATCTCGTCCTCGGAATTCTCGTCAGCAGCCTTGTCCTCGACATCGTCGTCTTTGTCGTCCTTGTCCTCCTCATCGTCCTCGGCGCCAGCCTTGGTCCTGCGCTTCTTCGGTGCGGGTGCCTCGCCCTCCTCGTCCGAGGAGTGGTCGACGTTGATCCAGCCGCCAGAGTCAGAGCTGTCGATTGACTCGACATCCCAGTCCTCCGAGTTGAAACCGTCGTCCTCCTGGACCTCGCCCTCGGCAGCCTCTTCCGGAAGACCCTGCTCGGCCCTCTTGGCCTTGCGTTGCTCGTCCTTCCACTTCGCCAGAAGGTCCAAGCCCTCGATGCCACCTGCTTCTTGCTCGCCGAACTTGCGTTGCCTGACATCGCCAGACTTGAGGCCGATGGTGGCGTCCTTGCCTCGGTCTCTGCGGGTGAGAAGCTCAGCACCGACCTCGCGGTACAGAGACAGCAGACCCTTGGCAGCCATCATGACACCCTTGTCCTTGCTCTTCCTGTATTGCACAAGATCTTGCAGAAGTGTGTCCTCCATAGCAAGCGGTTGCCGCACGCAAATCTCACGGATGGCGTTGAGACCCGCGGCTGCGACCTCGGCTGCTGATGCTTCAGACACGAACTCGTTGGCGATCTTCTGCACCAGCGGCTCCAGACAGTCGGGCGGCACGAGGTTGTGCGTGCCCTGTGCCAAACTTGCGAGGAAGCTCGTCACTGACTCTTGCTTGGGTGTCAGGAACTTGATGAACCAGGAGTACAGCGCAACGATGGTCAGCTTGTGCAGGCCGACCAGACGCGTCACCAGCTGAAGCACCAACAGCTTGTTCTCCAGCGACAGCTTGTTCTTCTTGCTCGTGTTCTGCAGATGCTTGGTGAAAACAGCCTCCGCAAAGCCCTGGGGGTCGTGCAACAAGTGGAAGGCCGAGAAGTTGAGCGGGTGAGGCTTGCTCTTGGACCGCTCCTGCTTGTGCAGCTTGCCAACAGCCTTCTTGTAGGCCACGGACTTCTTCTTGGACTTCTTGTTGATGCCCATCTGATGCTTCATCTTGGACAGGTCGACCTCCTCGTCGGAGCTCTCGTCCTCCATCTCTTCGCGCTCCTTGTCACCACCAAGGAAGAAGCGCGTTGCGCCTACGACGACTTTTTCGTTGTCGGAGAGCACCGCCTCCTTCATGATATCGACCGTCTTGGCGTCGGTCCAGATCTGGCGCTTCCACAGTTCGCGCGTCAGCTTGACAGCCCAAAGGCCCTTAGATGACGCCCGGTCGGCAGTGACGAGGTTGTACAGGACTGTTTGGATGGTTCGGTTGAGAGGGTGGTTGGTGCTTTTCGAATTGGAGTTGCGCATGTCGCTGAGGATCTTGTGGAACAGCACCGTCCGCAGAGACTTGCTGGGCGAGGAGACGAGAATCGGGAAGAGTGTGGTGAGCAGTCGGGTCGAGTCAATGACGTCCTTTCTCCGCAGAAGCACCAAGCTGCCCACGAGCTTCTCGCGCAACTCGGGGTGCAGGACCTGGTGGTGCTGCAGCAGGATGGTCTTGAGATCTTCGGGGAAGGCGGCGGCATGTTGCGGGTAGCAGTCGGCGACGTGGGCGATCAGGTCCACGAGATTCTGGAACGATTCGACGTATTCGGGAGTCGCCGTTGTCGGCGACGTGAGGAAAACCTCACGCTGGGACTCGTACTGGCCCCATTGTTGGAGGAAGTTGTCTTCGTAGGAGTTGGGATCGCGACGGATCTTGTACTGCAGACTCGCGCTGGAAGATGGCGATTAGCTGGCGAAGACAGTGGCGTCGGGAGGCTTTGGATCTTACAAGTCGACATCGACCTTCTCGAGGGCGGTGACCTTGCGTTTGCCCATTGCGTGAGCGTGTCGTCCGTATGGCGCTGGACTGTTGTAGTTGGGGTGTCGCTGATGGCGGGGACGGTGAAGGCGCAAGGTGTAACAGAAATTTTGTCCCAAAAATCCTTATCGCTGCTTATCTTATCCACCGAGCGCGATAAGTCAGCCCACTCAGCCGCGCCCCGTCAGACAACACATGATCCCAAGCGATGAGGTTCACGACATCACACTCACGCGCGTCATTCTAGTCGACTTGGGATTATGGATCAATCTGACTTATGGGACTTATGTATTGCCCTTGGTTGCCGTGCGGTTGACCTGTCATTGCTCAATGGCATTGACCGACCATCTGATCCTCGCCTGGAGCCGTTGTTGGTCTACACAGCTGCATCGGTGGTAGTCGAGCGGGGCTCGAGACCATCCAGAGTGTCTCTGAGCAAGTCGCCGTGGAATATAGCTTGCCTTATCACATCCACGGGGTCCGAGTTGTCGTTGCTGATAATCGTGTCACCAATGACCCGTTTGACAACCTCCTTGTTGAAGTCCCGGTCTTGATCTTTGCGGACGTACTTCTGGCAACAGTCTTTGAAGAATCTAGCGCTGCCTTGAACATGACACTGTATCATTCGGAGCAGCTTCTGACGCGTAGCTGTGTCCTCGTCTTCGTCGATGAGCTCATGAAAGATATCGCTTGCGAGCTTCATGACTTCGGGATCGTGAGGCACCCGAGCGAGCCTGACGTTCTGTACCCGTAGGCTGTTAGCAGACTCTCAAGGGCAAGGAGCAGCACTAGCCGAAAGACCTAACTCTAGCTCTTCAAGAATCTTGACACGCTCCTCGTCCGAGACAGGGGTGTCCAAGGCGTCAATGCAGCCCATGTTTTCGTCCGCGAAGTGGCGCACCACATCCTTGAGATAGCGCCTGTTTCCTGTCCTACGCCAAAGCTCGAAGTTGAGCTTGCGGTTGTCATGATAAACATCCTTGTAGACGACGGCCAACAGCATGGTGACGGGATGCGTCTCGGCGTTGCCGGGGTTGGAGTCCATGGTGCCCTGGGAGGTGTCAGAGAAGGCCCACATGAGAGGAAGTGAAGAGAGAATTTTGACTTACTTAGGGTCAAAGAGCAGATGGCGCGCGTTTCCTCCGAATAGGGGTCGTCAAACTGTGTTGTTCACAGTTTGACAGGGCTTGGGGTTGGTTTGGTCGGCAGACGAGAGGGAGGGCTGCCCCGGGTTGGGGACGAGCCAAATCAGAAAAAGGGTTCGAAGCAGGCTCGCATCCAGTATAACAACGGTGGGTCGGGTGCGCCGAGTCCTGCTGCCAGCCTGAGGTTCAACTGGCGCATTGCCAAAATTGTGCTCCATTCACTTCAATACGACATAGAGGCTAACCCTCGCCACCTACTGGCAGTACACAGTGTACCACACCCCCATTCCGCTTTTCCCTCTACCCCACGATCTTCTTGACGCCGATGGCATCCGCCCGTGACAGTAATTCCCTCGGAACACTACAACGCCTACTCATACAGAAGATGTGCCTGTATACCGCGCGACTTGAGCACATTCTAGAACCATCTGAGTGTTGCGTGTCTCTTCACCCGAACATGCTACTACCAGCATGAGGCAATACATCACCTTAAAGCGGACGAAATGAAATGAAATACAATATCACTTCCCTGATTATCTCATTGGACAGAGACTCGCCTTGCAGCCCCTCCATATTGACACCTCAAGCACGATGACACTCATTGTTGAAATCGAAGCTCCCCAACATCAGGAAACATGAGACTGAACACGGAAGCTAGCATGTGGTTTTTATTGGTGCTAACTGAAGTGAACCCCCTCCATGATTAGACCCCTTCTTTTGATATCCCGCAATGCCTAAAGCTTCGGGCGTTGTTTGCCGTTGTCGAATGGCTCCCTGTCCTGCAGATATATACCTGGCAGTCGACGAAATCGAGAGAAGCCCTTGTCGCTGAATGAATAAAGACTTATTCTGCCGAGGCGTCAAACTCTCGGACCACGGCAAGGTCGCGAACATGCTGGTCGGCCCACCATTTCGCTTCCTTGACGACTTCCACGTGGTGCTCCAGGCCCTGGGAAAGCTTCAGGTTCTCCAAAATTCCCTTGGTGAGGAATGTCACCTCTTCATCAGGGTGAACGGGAGTTTCTCTGAGCACTTAGACGGCGTCATTGTGCTCTTTGATGTACCAGAGGGCTCTGGTGACAACTTGTCGGATGTCATCCTGGTCTTGGCAGCTGTAATAATGTCGGTGACACGCCTCAAGAAAGATCCGGATGCACTCGACGTCCATGCGCCTCAGGTTCCGGCCACGACGGTCCGCGCAATCATACGGATTCGAGTCCTCGTAGTCGCCAGTGTTGTCGATGGGCTCGGAACAGATATCGTGAACATTGTGGATGAAGTGGGAAGCATAAGCAGGCAGCTCCGGGAAGAGATCTTGCCATGTGCGAAACAAATCAGCATTGTACAGTACAAGTACGTAAACATACAGAAGACTTGCCTTGTCTGTCAGGACCATGCGGCATCGGTCTGGCGAGATTGGAGTGTCAAAGTCGAGGAAGAGTTCCAATCCAGTGGACTCAGTAGGGCCTGCGCGCATGTGCCAGATCATCATACGCCTCTCAAGATCGACAATGTCTTTGATCTTACGTATGAGCTTTTTGTCGCCTGTCTCGCGGTACTTCTCGAGCACGGTGTCGAGAGTGTGTCCAGTGGCAGAGTCAACGGCAACTCTTGGACCCGGGTTGCTTGGTCCAGCGTTGGAAGCCATGGTGGGCTTTGAAGATGTTAATAGGGCTGTTGAACAGGATGAATGAGGGTATCTGACCTGTCCTTGGCAAGGGACGAAGGTATCGACCTGCCAGTGTCGGGATGGTGATGCCGCCGCTGTCGGTGTTGAGGCGGAGGGTTGAAGAAGAAGAAGATTGGGCGGATGGGAAGAGAAGAAATCCTAGAATTTATAGTTGGGGGGAAGAAGCCGGCTGGAACCTCCAAGTGGCAGGTGTGAAATTCGGGTAGAATTCGTTGAAAACCTAGTGAATATGGCTCCTGCCTTTGAAAAATGGTCTTTATTCTGCCTCAAGTTGTAGTTGAGGCAAGTACACATCTCGGCACTACTCAGGCCCAGGCAAGTGGGCACCTTCTCGCTGGAATCTCTGGAAATATCGTAACAAGCACTCCTACCCCTACTGCTGGGATGGCTGCACTGGAATTGTCTTCCTAGGTACTCGCAGGCATTGCGGTCGAGTTGACTAAACCTCTGTTGGCTGAGAGACCTCCGCTTATGGAAGGGCCCCTTTTGGAATGAGGAAACAAAAGCCTGTTATGGGCCTCTGTTGCGAGACCGGACCCTGCCCGGAAGGCTATTCGGTTTTGTTTGTTTTGGCAGGAAGGCAAGTGCCTAGGCCATCTGCGATCAACTCGAACTTCTTCTTTTCTCAGGTTCCAGGCAACTACCACCTCCTCCCACCTCCTCCCACCTTGACCTACCTGCTTTACCAACTTTCGTCTCTTTCCTCACCCACACTTCGCGCCCAGCCACCTTCTCCGTCGTCAGACTGTCAACTCTTCTTTTGAAGTTCCTTCTCTGCCTCTTGAATATCTGCTCGGCTGCAGCACGCTGTGCTACTCGAAGAAAAGACCCTCGTGAAGTCAGAGCACGCCTAACGTACTACCGAAGTTATTTTAGCCGATAATAAGGCATACCGACAGGAGAATGATACGGGTCTGCAAGTTGCTATCGAATAGCGTCAAAAGCTCGAGACCGATAAGCGATGGCGATCGGCCAGGGTCTATCAAGTCATCGATACTGTCTATTAGCACCTCGACATCCGACGTACCGAGAACGACTCTTTTATTATTATAGACGAGAACGTTTACTTCCTTAATATTGTCGAGATCTTCTTGCGAAACAGCCCCGGTCGTGTCCCGGTGTTACGCTGTGATGGCCGAAGTAATATTAACGAGAGGGACCGCGTGTTTGAGGCTTTCAAGCCAGCTTGTCAAAAAGGCCAGCCCGCGAAGAAAGGCCCAAACATTACCATCCTCGAAGCTATCACGAGGCGCGATGACGAGCCCCAGCCGCCTGTCCAGAGGGACATCAAATGAGGGCGTGGAAAGTGGGTGGATTGCGCGTCTCGAGCCTGAAGAGTCGGTCATACATACATTCGAAAAGGAAACGAATAAGGAATGACAGTTGCTCTGCTTCAGGGGGGCTTCATGGGCTGCGAACAGGCTTTCAATCAGGCTGCTAGGATATAGGAGCAGTGAACACAAGTTGCCTTTTCATTTACGCCCTGCAATGTCTATCTGAACCCATCGAGCCACGACTCACTGACCTCATTGCCCCTCGCATGGTGTGTTCCGTGTTGAGATCACCACCTCATGTTTATCATCCCCCTAGTCCGAACCCTCCTCCCCGTCATCATTGTCCTTGTCCACATCTGCACTCCCAACTGCAATCGGGGCAGTCACTGATTCTGCGAAGAAGTTCGCACTCAGTGCATACCGTCTAACTGCGACTTGTTGACGAGGAAGCGGTGCGGTCATGGTCAATGATGCGTTAGTTACCGCCTACATCAAGGAAAGGACTGGAATCGCAGCAACTCACCCGTCGCGACCAAGGTATCCTCCGAGTCCGCCTCGCTCGGAGCTATGGTCGTGTTGGTCATGCATCGAGCGAGGGTGGTGTTCGTGGCGTCGGTGAGCTTCCTTTGGGTGTCACTCGAGGACGACAGCTGGGTCTTGGTTGTCAACTCAGCCTTGGCAGCCTGCCTAGCTTCAACGCGGGCAAAGGTTCGAAGTTCTTCCAAGAGCTCTCTCTCCAAGGCCTCCTGCTCACGGACAAGATGAGGAGGCATGCGCTCGCGAAGGGCCACGACGGCTTCATATGTCTGCTTCGCCATGTCTTTGTTGCATGGGAGGTAGTGGAGGGGGCATCCCGGTTCGTGTCGGTAATCAGGAGGCGTCATGGACGACGTCGAGTCGTGACTTGATCGGCCACCGGGAGTCATCTTGATGATTCTTGGATGGCGGAAGAGTGTATAACAAGTTAGGTAGATGGCCAGAAGCAAAGCTGGGGTGTAGTTGTCAAGGATATAGGCGACAGAATGGAGGATGTCTTGTTTGTTCGGCCGAAAGCGCGAGTCCCATGACTTCAAGAGAGCAGCCAGCAAGTTTGCCCACAAACACGGAAGATGCAGCACCTAAAGGCTGCAAGTCAAACACACAGCATGTCAACCGACAGAGCAGGTCAACCGACAGAGCAGGTCAACCGACAGAGCAGGTCAACCAACTCGGCATGTCCAACAACACAGTACATCAACCAACACATCGGTTCAACTGCCGTACTAGTTGATGCTCTTGTCTGCATCTTCCATCAGACAACAGCATCAGCAAAGCGAAAACATGGAGCTCAAACAGCATGAAGGATATTTGTCGATTCGACTATTATACAACCCCCCTTCTGGCGGCGGGTAACAGCCGTTTCTCCCCTCTTGTCTCGTCGGTGCGTGCTCTATCGTCTATGGGTAGGCAAGCCAAGCAAAATAACTTGAAAACAGGCGGTTGTTGTGTGGTTGAGTAGGAGGGAGGAGGAGAAGCAGGAGGGAGGGCCGGTCCACCCCGGACACCTCTCGTATTCCCCGCTCTCCATGATGCTGCGCAAGGGTGAATCCCCGACGCGAAGGTCCCGACGCCCGAGATGAAAACGGGAATAGGGGGGGTATCGCTGGGGGGGAAAGGAGGAAACGGGAAGAGGGAGCGCCATGGACGGATGGGTCATTAGTCAGCCCAAGCGCTCCACTTTTCCCCTGAATCCTGGTACAACCTCGTCAACACCAAAAAACATCTCGCGAACTCGCTCTCTTCGCCCCTCGACCCCTTTATACAGCCCTCACAAGTAAACACTTTTCAGTGTTTATTTGGCAGCAGCAATTTCCACACCGCCTGTGGCACCAAGAGCGGCCTTAAGATCTGCGGTTCTTGTTAGTACGAGAGGGCCACGGGTGGTGTTGAGAAAAAATCTCGCGAGAAAACTTACCACCGTAGATGGCGAACTGGCCAGCGGTCAGGGTGCCGACCATGAAGAGACGGGCAGGGAGACCGCCGAACGAGCCACGGAAGCCGAGCTCCTTGGCGATCTTGATCAGGCGGGAGGTGGTGCCCTCACCGGGCAGGCCCTTGGTCTTGTTGATCTTGGAGAGCATGGTGTCGGCGGGCTGGGAGACAACGGCGGCGGCGAGACCGGCGATGAGACCGGCACCAAGGTTGGAGAGGGTGAGCTGACCGCTGGTCATGTCCTTCTTGGGGTAGACGGAGTAGATGGCCTCGGCGGCCTTCTCGTAGACAACGAACTTGGCCATGGTGTAGGGGATCCTGGGGGAGAAAAGTCAGTGCCTGTAATTCAAGGCAGACGCGAGTTTCTGGTATTAAACTTACTGCTTGAAGCAGATGGGTCCGAATCCGGCGTACAGAGCGCCGAGACCCTCGGTCTTCAGAATCTTGGTGAAGCCACCGACAAGGCCGTTGGCGTAGGTGGGCTCGGAGACGAGACGGATACGGGTGGCCTCAAGGGGGCACAGGGCGATGTCGGCGAAGAACTCGGCAGCGGCGGACGAGGCGAGGTAGACGGCGGCACGGTTGTTGGAGGCGGTCTCGAGGCCGAGCACGTTGATGCTCTGCTGCTTGAAGAACTCGTATCCACCGAACTTCAGGGAGCCCTGGAGGAAGTAGCCGGCGGCGGTGGGGCCGAAGCCGGTCAGGAGGGCACCAGCACCCTCGTTCTGGATGACCTGCTTGAAGCCACCGATCATGCCACGGTTGTAGGTGACGGGGTCAAGCTGGATGCGAGTCTTGACGCTGCGGGCGGGTCAGCTTGCTGTTGTTGGGAGAGTGGCTGGCGCGTTGGGGGAGAGCGCGCGCGAGATCGAGCCTCGTCGCTGAGCTCTCGACACCAATCGCTCGCGAGAAGAAACGTACACATCGACGGGAGTCAGAGCACCGTGGGTGATGGAGCAGCCGAGAGCACCGGCAAGGGCGAAACGCGAGTACAGGTCGATGCCGGAGCGGGCGGGAGCCGGGGTGGCGGCGGCGGCCTTCTCGACGATGGCGTCGACGGGAGACTGGGCGGAAGCCATTGTGAAGGAATCTGACTTTCGAATCGAACCGACTAGAAAGGATTGAGGGGAGAGGGGAGGACACGACGCGACCGGCTCGTGATGTGGTTGGGATTGAGGATGGATTGGGAGGAGGACGAGGATGTAGGGAGAGAGGGAAGGGGGATTAAAAATGCGAGAGGCTTTTTTTTCCGTCGCTGGAGATTCGCCCGTCCGCCCTCGGGCCAGTCTCGCTGTCCTGGTTTCCCGGCCGGGGCGCCGGGGCCAGCCTGCCAGCATCCCTGGCCAGATCCAGCCTCCCGCTCAGAAAAGCAGCGACGGCGCGCCCCTGGCCCGTGCAGCTGCGCAACGAGATTGGCTGCGTCGGGAATACTCGGGTAATCCAATTGCGTCAGGGGGCCTCTTGGCTCCCTGCCTTGCCTGAAAAATTCCAGCGAGGACCGGGATTCCGAGCGCGATTAGATAAAGAAGTGGTCCACTTGGCGTTGCCGCCTGGCCCCATGTGGGCCTCTTGGTTGGCCGGCAAACAAGCCAACGACTTGAGTGTGTCACGGTGTTTCGAGATTTGAGCGACCCCGGGCTTCTCCGGACGGCGGGCCATTTCTGTAGTCCGGGGAAGCCGACGACATTTCGGAGTCACGACTCGCAACTATGTGTGAAGAAGAAGAGTCTGCCATCTGCCATTCAAATATCAACAGTTTCATGCCGCTTTTTATACGTCATACCAAAAAACGCCAGACCACGTTCTCTCCTTACACATGATGCTCAAATCCAATGTCATCCACCAGGGTATCATGATCCACCACCCCCATCTTCATTCATAGAGCCGCCGCCGCTCTCAAACATACCTAGCACGTCGCTGGGCAGGTAATCCAACCATTGCGGCATCATGTCGTTTGTCAACCCCAGGGAACCAAGGTCAATGGGGTTCTCGTACGTAACAACGTCTCCAATCGGCCCCATCCCCTGGTCCATGCCGTAAGAGAAGCCGCCGCCGTACCCCGATGGATCGTATAGGCCCGCGCCCATGGCCACCGGCACCGAGTGCGTCGATCCGGGCGTCTCGCCTGCCATGGGCGTCGGGGCCGAGAAGCCCTCGTAGGATGTTGGATAGCTCGGGGACGGAAGCGCGGGGTGCTGTTGCTGCTGTGGCGGCGCCATGTTCATCGGGCTGGCGCCGGAATAGGTCCGGCGAAGGGGCGGCGAGGCCGAAGCAGTATCCTGGTTCAGCGGCGTGTACGGTTGATGCGTCCCTGCTCGTACATCAGGTCCGTTGTCAAGCTGCTGTCGACGCCCAGAAGGCTGCGGCACGGAGCTCTGTGGTGGAAAGCCGGGAGGGTACATCGGCTGGTGGTGATCATGTTGAACCGGTCGCGGGGCATAATATGCCATGCCGCCTGGGCCGGTGAACTGCCGGCTGGCGTGCCCTGCGGCTTGGCTCGTGCCGCCCTTTTGCATGTTCTGGTACATAACCGTCAGGCTTGAGTTTGGCGAGTTGGTTGCACCCGTCAAGGACCAGGCAAAGGGTGGGATGTTGGGCGACGCCTGGTTCGAGCCCGCCTCTGCCCCAGACGCAGCGTTGATGAAGGAAGCCCGGCGGTCTGACGGCGTCTTGGTGCTCTCGTACTCTTCATTCGTGTATGTCTCGCAGTCCCAGATGCCCTTCGACTTTTGGTCCAATGCCGTCAAGATGTACTTGACACCACCCCAGTATGCATGCAACTGCTGCAGCGAGTTGTAGCACCGCGAGTAGTTCTGGTTGGCGGCCGAAGCCAGCAGGGAGTGCTTGGAGGAAGTCTTGCCAGTCCCCTCTCCTGGTGCCCGGCCTTGACGCCCGCCAGCTCCGCGACCAGTAGGAGAGTGCTCTCGGGATGCGGGTTGAGAGGCCATCGCTGCCGACTCCATCAAGAACGCGCACGCCGCGATGTACATGGGCTGCGAAGTGAAGGGATTGCCGATGAAGCTCGTGGGGCCGATGAGCTCCGCAAAAGACAAAATGTCGGCGATGGTCTTGGCGCTGGACATGGACAGCTCTCGGCTGTTGGGGAGCAGCTGGTGGGTGCGGCTCAGCGATCCGAAAGGCGTCAGCAGCGTGGGTTGGTGCAGGATGATTATCAGGGCATGGAACCAGAAGTGCATGAGGATGAAGGTCGTGCTCTGGCCGATGGAGAGGTAGGCCTTGAAGCTCCCGACATTGAAGTGCAGCCGCGGGTCCTGCGTCTGGTATAGTCGGGTCAGCTCGCCCTCCATCTGAGCCAACTCAGCCCATTTGTCGCGTGTGAGGTCCCGCGTGCCACGAATATTGTTGAGCAGGTCTGACGCGCGCCCATAGAGGTGGATGATTCGCACAAATGTTGGAAATGGGTCTGGCCATCCTGTGCCAGGATCGATAGTAACTTCAGGGAGGCCAAACTCGAAGTCGTCGTCCCGAAACGTGACGGGCCGTCCTGTACCTGAAGAGATCACCCTGTCGAGAACGAAGACGGCCCAGAATGTGTTCATGCGCTCCTGCTCGACCTCGACCTCTTGGGCCCGGCTGACACCGTCGTCCTCAACGGCGTGCTCGCTCTGACCACCACCGGCTTCGCTGCTGCTGCCACCCGCCCAATGCCGCACGTACCAGGGGTCCTTTTCTCCCTGGTATTTGATGCCGACAACTTTTTGCAGCCCAAGGTCAACGGCCATGCGGATAGCTAGGCCGAGGTACATCCACAGGGCGCTGTCCTGGTTGGCGCCGAAGCCTTCGTACGCCATCATCAGGAGGGCCTGGACGGCGCCGACGGATGGCGCCGGAAACGTATCGACTGTAGCGGCCTTGGCACGCTGAGCATACTGGTTGCCGTACTCGGACCGTGGTATCTTGCCGCCCTGAACGATCTGGGGCGCGTCTGAGAAGCGCGCAGCGAGGGCGCAGACGGCATCGACAAGGATGGGCTCGACGCGCTTCTCCTGCACCATGCGCGTGAAGCGTGCCTCCTTGAGGAAGGGGTAGTTGCAGCCCAGGTGGGTAAAGAACAGCTTGACGAGGTGCAGGATCAGTGGCGGCACGGGCACACCCTCGGTGAGGTCGTAAACCGGGAGGTCCTCGATGGCGGCCACATCGCTCTCAGCCGACGCAGCCCCGGCAAGGCTCTGCATATGCCCGGGTCCATGGCCGCTGGAACTCGGAGAAGTGGCTGACGCGGAGCCGTTGTTGCTACGGCGCCTCTCCCGTACAGAGACTACCATCTGCTTGTATCCAGGGACGATGGCGGTAGGGCCAAAGTATCGGAAGTAGGGCACCCGGTGGCTCTCCAATTTGTCCTTGAAGTGCAGTGTCGGTGAGAGACTGCCGCGGCCCTCTTCCGGGGACAAGGGCTGGGGAAATGCCGGAGGCGCCGGGCGTGGGCGGTCGGGTTCATGATCGGAGATTCGTCGCGGCGGGAGTGTTCGAGGAACGGACTCGTTGGACTTTGATCGCTGGGACGGGAAGCCAGGTCGCCACGGCTGCGAGGGTGGCACAGGACTCAGGTTTCCGCTGGTCGCCGGTCTCTGGGAAGAGGCAAGACGGAGAAGCTGGTTCTTTCCTGGCACAGGGTCGGGGAGAACCTCCTCCTCCTCCTCGTCGACATCTTCATCCGGCAAGTCATCGTATGCGCTTCTCGGTCTGTCGGCGGCATTGCCCTCGGTTGGCCTCTTGTCGGGGATGTCGGTGTATCCGAGGCACTCGTGGCCGTTCTTCTTGCATGTCGAGCAGATGGGTCGTTCGCCGGCGCACCGCGTCTTGCGCTTCCGGCAGGTCAAGCAGCTGCGGGGTGGACATTGTCAGCGGCTGTAGGCTTGGGTGCGCCGGGCGAGTGACCGCAAATGGACGGGGAGCATCGGGATCGCGCAGGGGGGGACGAGGCCTACGCTGCATTGATGCGGCGCCGCTTGGACGGCGGCTGTCCTTGGTTGTGTACGAAGCGGATCGGCTTCGGGGGAGGCGCTGTGCTCATGATTTGATTTCACATCGCAGCAGGCGAGGGGCCATCCATCGATGTGCGAAGACAACGGGCGGGCGAGGCAAAAGTCGAGGTGGCGAGGAGGGGCGTAGTTGTTTGTTTGTGGGTTCGATCGCTGTTTGGAGTTGGAGGAAATGGGGCAGTGGTGTTCAAGCTTGATGCACGACGTCAGCCGGCCAGGGAGTCTGCCACGCTCGACCCGGCAGAGCCGAACCTCCATATCGAGTATCTGATGCGAGCACAGCTCAAGCCCTGCAGTGCAGAAGATCCCAAATCTGTGGTATCTCGGAAACGGTTGACTCGATTGACCTGCGGATTAATTGACCTGCTGTATCCATTGAACTGCTAACTCGAGGAATTGGCTGTCCTGCAGTACTTAAAGCAGCAAGTTTTCCAACGTCAAGGCCCAATTTGTGTTTAGTCATCTCAACGACGCAGGCTGCCACTGTCTCTGTAGCATCACGACCTTGTTCAACACACGTCCACTTATCAAGGCATTCTCACCTGGCCTTCTTAGCAAGCTCTGTCGATAGCCTATGCTTTTTTTTAGTATAAACTTGGCTGGAGACCTACTGTCACTGCTAACTTTAGTGAGTGCAACATGGTACTGCTCGTTAGAGGTCGGGTTGCGTGTCAGTGAAAGTAAAGGTGTTCAGTGGAATGGACATAATTATTCATGCGTCGGAAACAATATCTTCTGTAAGATCCAGGCCCTTTTAACTCGAGCGGAATTGCAAAAATTGATATGGCAAGCGCTTTCGAATTGCTTCTGGCCCCGATGCTTCTATGCCTTCCCAGCATCAGCTCCTTCTCATACCCAGCCCTGACGGTTCGCAACTCTTTCTCTTCATCTTTCAACCTCTTCCCTTCACCCAGCAGCCTTCAACCTCTATCATAAAGTCTCTGCTCTCTCTCCCATTTCCAAATTCTTTCCTCACAGTCCAACACTTTCAGCATAATACGCTCGCAGGCTTGCAGCGCATCACCAGTCCTCAAAATCTCTTCACAATCAAAAGGACCGTCTTACTTCCCTCATTCTGTCTCCAGAACATCTTAAAGTCCGACAAGATGGCTACTACCGCAGGATCTACCACTGCCAATGTCGAAACTGAGGGCAACACCCATGCACCCATCCTCGATGGACAGCTGGACATTGCCAAGAGAAGCGACGGGCAGGCGATGAAGGTGGAGGCAGATGGACGTCGCCCCTTCCAAAAGGTACAGATGTGGTGTGGGCCCAAAAGGACTACGACGGTTGAGAAGTATGAGCCTACCAAGGATGGACCGGCCGTTCACAACCCTGGCACAATTCTCCCAGGTCCAATGGAGCTCGTTGCCTCCGATGCAACTATCGAGTTCCTGGAGGTTGGGATTGTGATTGGCGAGGAGCCACTCAGGTACGCAGCGACTCTACCAGGTCGACCACGGCGGAAAAAGAATGAGGACATCGAGACCATGGCCAGAGACCCGACGGCGCTAAGAGCTTTCATTCCCATCCGGCAGTACATCCCGGACCAGGTGAGCACATTAATGCCCGTTTTCTTACCATTTATCGTGTCTGACGAGTTGGAATGCAGGCCAAGTACTATGTTGGTTGCCGTCTTACCGGCGGTCGACTTCACCCCAGGATGATCGTCACCTCGGCCATCTTCTTCTATGCCGAGTTCTGGGAGGGTGTCGATGATAAGGCTGCGAAGGTAGCAAAGCGGAGCGCGGTCAACACTGCCTGCAAACACCATGCCGCCGTTTTCAAGACCGCCGCCCCCGACAACAACGCCCAGGTCATCTCGCTCGACTCACAGCTCGAGCTGTTCCAAGAGACCGGCGACGAGAGCATCCTCGACGCCATGATTGACAGCATCAACAAGAAGCGCAAGCGCGTTGATTCTTGAGCAAGCGGTGCTGGTATGGTGGCTTGCTCTGCATTGAGGTAAGGGGAATGGACCATCGAGATATCCATCGACATTATCAACTCCTATGTGAAAAGGAATCGAGGAGGGGGGATCATAGGCCGTGGCGAGCTCGTTCGATCGATTGACAAAGGTGCCAGGGTGGAGGCTTTTGATCATCAGTAATCGAAATGCTACACAATTTGAGGCCATCGTTATCTCCGACGACTGTCCGTGTTGATTAGGTTGGCATGTCGCCATGTCCTGGGAAGGGCCTGACCTTCTAAGTACTATCGTGAATGCAGACTGCGTAAGTAGGTACCTAGACCTCGATGAGCAAGGTCCCGCGGCAGCTCCGTCTTCCTGTAGAGATCTCCAGACTCGATTTGCACAAGTACCCCAGCTTCGACTCGCTTCCCATTGACCTTTCGTTCCAATTCGAGGACCCATCTGGCGAGGCCTGGAACCTACTGTCCGTCCGCCTCAGCATCGGGCATCTCCTCATGACCCAGCGCCTCCTCAGCCATCTTCTCCAGAAGCCCCTTTACCTTGTCCTCACTCCTGGCATTCCTGAGGCAAACTGCAGCTGCCAGCCTGTGCACAAGTTCTGCCATTTGACTCCAGAGATTTTCGGACTCGTACGCAGCCATCGACACGCCGATCGCCTCAATGACTTCGCCCTGTGAAGAATTGCTGTAGAAAGCAGCAAACTGCCAGCTGGCCTCCGCGCCTGCTGCAGAGCTAGCCTGATGTCGATGTCGCGAATGTCGAGATGCTCAACGACAGCACGAAGAATCTCCGCATTGGAAAGCTTGGAAGCCGGAGGTGACTCGGTCGAGATCTTCCGGTCTGGTCCAAGGTTCTCGGCATGCGTCTCGGCGCATTCGAGTAGGTCTTCGATGATGATCTTGTTCACCTCGCGACTTGCGCTCATCTTGAGCTTCTTTTGGCAGCGATCGAGAAAGGAAGCCAATTCCCGCGTCCTTGAGGCCGTCACCAAGACGAGGGATGTCCTGGGCCATCGCGGCAGTCTCCGAGTCGGGGAGGGGGTCCCGCAGGATGTCGTGCAACAGTTTGACCAGCGCGGGATCGCGCAGCGCTCGGTGAGGATTGACGACCTGCTTCCCGTATGCGTTAGCGAGTAATCATTCGAATTGGTCAGATACAAACTTACCTTCAGCTCCTGGACGATTTTGGTACAGTCCGCATCCGATATCAGGTTCTCACAGTCCTTGAAGGCCTGGATTTCAGCGTCAGATGCATACGCTCCATTGGAAGTCGGGCCTTCTTCAAGTATCTCGGCTATCATAGCGTCAAGTCCGCGCTTGTCATTGTTCATGTGCCACTTTTCCCACAGGACGATGAGGGTGGTGTCCAGGTTGCTCGACGCTTTGATGGCGTACTGGCCTACGAGGCGAATCAGGTCATTATCGAGGGGGGTTGCTTTATAACAGAGCGAATTACATTCAGAACTCTCAAAACGCTTCCTCAGTGCTGCTGATCTAAGGGTGATCTGGAGGAAGTCATTGGTGAGTGTGGGTGAGCGTGGATTCATAAGTAGCCGTTCTAGTCTATCCCCATCTTAGAGTGTTAAGTAGCAGAAGAGCCCTAGAGTAAGGCTGCTAAGCCTGAGAGTCTAGGGGCCGGTATTCCAGTAGTAGTTGAAATAGTATGTATATTGAGAAGAATGGTAGTGGTCGGCAGACCGGTACACAGGGGGCAATCACAACCCCCTTCAAGCTCTGGTTGACCAATCGTTCGGACTTCCGCGCTTCGCTTAAAAGCTAACAAAACGAGGTGAGTCAACCGCTTAGGCCGAGACAACACCAGTCCCGGCCTTCTAGTGGCGAGCACCAGTCGGTCAAGCAAGGCACTCGCCCCCGTCAGAAGCGGTCGACGAGGGGGGCGCCGGGTGGGTAGTAGTCGTGGGGGCCACCGTAGGAGGAAGAGTGGTCGTCGGGGGGGTAGAAGTGGCGGCACTCTGAAGGCACTGCGAGTACCAGTCGTTGGAGCGGACACAGGTCCAGCCTGGGCATGTCAGCTATGAAACGAAGCTTCAATGCCCATGACAAACTTACCAGCGACGCAGGTGGTCGGTCCCGTGAAGCCGATGCCACCGCACCGGGCCCAAGGCGCCGCCGCAGAAGAGGCCTGGGCAGAAGCCATGGCCGAGACGGCGAGGAGAACGACGGCAGTCTTCATGGCAGTGATATCAGGAAGTACAAGTAAGGATCGAAGCTTAAGGGGAGTTGGCGAATAACGAAAGTTGATGTCTTCCAATGTCTGCGTAAAAGAGACAGGACGCCCCAGCGATACTTATGTGCACCAAGGGAAACGAGTTCACTCTCCTTCGGGGTATCTTCATCCCCGGCACCTTGACCACTGAGCGCTGCCAAGGAGCCGTTGTCATTGTGCAATATAGGCCATTTTATTATCCGCCACTGACCGCATGGTCGCCCTCTCAACGGGAGGTCCCGCGCTCGGCATCATGGGGACTAGGCCGTGTCTGGAACGGAGTTTCAATGAGGGACGGGAGTCAAGACGGCAGGAAAAGGGTTCCCTGGCCGGGGGGACGGACTGTGTCGGCCAGGGTTAGGGGAAATTGCCGCCAGTTCCATGGGCGGGAGGCCGACGAAAGGGGGGCGACTGACCGTTGGCTCCGAGGTTCCGAGGTTTCGATTCGGCACGAACCCCGCATGCACCGCCGGACAGGACGGGTGTTTGTGGATCAAGGGCGAATGTATAAATTGATGATGGAATGAGGCTCGGTGGTTGGACGGCTGTGGTGTTTCGGATTAAGGGCATCCATCTCTCTTGAGTCATGTTGTCGGTTTAGACCTGTGCATAGGTTGAGTGTTCACCTGTCCCATGGACGAGAGTTTGGCAGATAATCGGGTAAACCATCCGCACACATGTAGAGATCCGACGATGCCCTCTCAAAAACCACTACGTTCCCCTTTTTCTTTTTCTTCTTCTTTTTTTCTGGCCATACTGGCTGCAGGGAAGGACCAGATGAACCTGGGTGCGCATCCAACCAATCTGAAGTCTTGGCTCCAAGCCTACCCGTCTGCTTCCGCGGCCAGAAGCATACCATCGGAAAAGTCCTAGTCAGTATTGTCGTCGGAGGAAATGAGCTCATGTTGAAAGTTGCGCCTTTCTCCATCGGCGGAGAAATTTGGTTTCCCCACACTTGCGCTTCTAATTCCGGCTGTTGCCGAAACATCTGGAGAAATGCATCTGGCTGGACTTGGCCATCAACTGGCCTCAACTGGCGATTTTTCCAACTCGGCACCTCAGCCCAACGGATCAGAATAGGGGCATCTCATCACCTGACCGCCTACCGAACGTAGTAAGTCCCAGGACACGGCAGGTCCAGCGACGTAGCGAGTCCCACGAACAAGCAGCTCCAGGTACGCGACCTTCAATAAACGCAGTAGGTCATGGGATGTGGCAGCTCTTCGCGGTAAGCGTTGGCTACACGCGGCTGATAGGTAGCTGGGATGCCGATTTAGCGCTCGATCAACCGGGGACTACTTGAGCCGACCTGTTGCTCCCTCCACAATAGGTACGTGACGGATGACCGTCTTCTAGTACCCTCTGCCAGAGCTCCGCCAGATCTTGGTATCCGGGAATTACATCTCGATATCAACTGTGCCCATGATGAAATGAACTCGACTGGGTCGAAATGCAGAGTTTCGCTCTGATTGAGACTGATCACAAGAGGGTGGCGAGAAATAAGGCGTTGGAAGGGTTTGTTTGGGACGAAGGGGCAGGTTCTCTCTCGAACCTGAAGGGAACCAAGAGATTGCCTGAGGACGCGCAATCCAGCCGGTACGTCTGGAGATTACCATCGAAAAAGTGGGAAAGGCGTAGTAAACAGGTAGGTGCCTTCATGTTTGTAGATTCTTCGTATTCAGGCGGATGGGCCTCTTCCCCTGCTCGCTTTCCATCTTCAGAGTCCAGACCCTGAAACCCCAACTCAGTACAACTTCATTCTCAAGCCTTGACCAGTAAAGCGTCATTTTTTAATTCCCAAGACATTCCTCGCAAACTCACTGGTGGACAGCCAATTTTTCCGCTTGCCACAGCATCAGCATCCGATTCCATTCACATTGTCCGACGAACGCCTCCCTAACAGCAGTTACCAAGCCTTGATTGAGAAGATCCAAAAGCTTTTGGACTTTATAGGCGATGATAAAGCCGGCCCTGGCCAGCCCGGCAGCAAGCAGGAGGCCCTTGAGCAAGCGATCATGGAGAGTCTCAGGGACATCAAACGAGGCCCTCTCAGCCGTATCAATTACCCGCCTCTTCACATTCCGGCCAGGGCTCGTAGGGCTTGCGACTCCCTGTACAATGCCTTACACGGAGACAACTTGAACTCCCTGGCTACGCTGGTCCTGAACGCTGTCATGGCTCTGGAACCGGGTCGGGATTTAGACCCAGACTGCGCTCTGGTCAAGGCTGTCAACGCTGAGTCGATGGACAAGACCAAGCAGTCATCCTTCAGTGACATCAACGAGTCTATTGGAGACGCCATGGATGTCAAAAGCACTCGAGGCGAGGCCTCCTACACTACTGCCCCGAATAAGGCGAGCGTTGACACTACCTCTGACTCAGAGGGTGAACTACTCCCGGTCCTGAATCCCAAGAAACGACAAATAACAAGCTTTAGGCAAAAAATCTTGCCGCTCGCTGGAAGAACAACGTCGGGAAACTGCAAATAGGATTTATGAACTGAGGACGGCTCGTTACTACGACACGCTCAGCCTTCGAGAGCAGCTTCGCGAGCTGGAGTGACCGACGATTAACTCGCACAAGGGTGATGATACATGTGCAGACAGGAAGGACAAACATGTTTGTAAGCGAAAGGAGTCAATCATACGAGAAGGGTGAGAAGGTTGAGAAAACTGGACCCAAATCAATGCTGGCACAGTCTCTAGGACTGGAGGGAGGTTTATGAAGAGAAAGTCATTGAAGTCTTCGTCCTGACACATCGCCTGGATCCCAAGGTATCTGTACTGCTTCAAGGGAAACACCTTTTATACTCCCAATTTCCCGCGACTTGTCTTCCATAATCTGATTCCAGGTCTTTGCCTTTCAATGCTCACCTAATTTAATTGACGTCTTGACGACCTCACTCTTGAAGGTCCTTGCCCAAACTTCTTCCCGGTCACGCCTGCCACATCGACGCCAAGGCTGGCAGCCACAACGGAGGGCGCTCAACACACCCAATTGCTGCTCTTGAATTGCGCGTGGCTTCGCGCCGCTGAAAAATCCTCCTCGTGTCCGAGCATAGTCATAAGAGCCTTCTTCTCCCTGCGATGCAATCAAACTCAGCCCTCCCGTGCAATCTTCTTTGACAAGCTCCTTGTTCCGCACCACCGGCAACAACCACAATCCCGACCCCAATCACATCCACTGTCAATCGCTTTACCAGTACTTTCATCAGAATTTTACATTACCATCGCAATGGACCGTCAACTTCCATTCAGATCGCTCGACCAGCAGCCACAGGCCCGAGATCCGCGCGACCGACCTCGACCGCCCCCCGGCTTCCCCGACTTGCCGCAAACACCAGCCAATGCTGCCCGCCAGCAGAGCCGAGAATACAATCAGTCCGACGAAATGGACTTCCAATACCACAGTCCAGTGGACTCCGTTTTCAGCAGGAACGACCGCCGCTCGTCCTCCTACTCCACCGACTTCTCCTCCTCTGCCGACAACTCGTCCAAGTCGCAGAATGTCTATCTCGACCCCATGGCCACGGCATTCACCCCTCAAACCCCCACATTCGATCATCAGCGCCTCGGGCACCAGACGTGCGAGTTTCCGCTCCCCGGCGGCTACCAAAACTACAACCAATGGCATCAGGCTAATGCCCACCCGATCCCGCTGCCAACGTCGGTTTGGGGACCAGTCAGTACCAACAACAGAAACGATGAAACAGAGGCTCCTTCTGAGAGCAAGCGGCGTTGCACCCCCGGCAACAGAGAGCGAGAGAGCACGCCTCCGGGTATGACCTTCGAGGATGACGGGGACTTTCTTCCTGCATCAATGCTGAACTCGACGCCTCCCAGGTAAGCCATACACTCAACATCAAGGATGGCCTGCATGAATTTGATTTGGAAGACCATTGGCTTACATGACTTGTTAGAAGGCACCGGGTTCGCCGAGTATGGGAGACTAGTATGACAACTACATCCTCTGCACCGTCTCTTTGGGCACCAACGCCGAGTACATCGTCTGCACAGTCTCTGTGGGCACCAACTCCGACTACATCGTCGGGATCGTCTGCTTGGGCGACACCGAGTGAATATTCGGACCCCTCTATTTCTGCGGAACCCAGTATCGAGGCGGTGCCGTTGATTTTGGAACCACCAACTTATCCGATAGCACAGGGTGACGAGCGGATGGCGATGTTGGAGGCACTGACTCGTCGGCATGCATCTCGTCTAGGGGGGCCAGTGGAGCTATTTCCGGGAGAATCAATCTAGAAGATAGGAAGATGAGCCAGGAGCCAGGGGGGGGGGGGGGGGAATCGGAGGAACAGCGAGTAAAACAGCGCAAACCAGCATGTCATCTGAGATTCCAGCGTTCTGTCCTTCGATCGAAGAGGTTTGCAGCTTCGGCTGACTGATCTGCGAGCAAAATGCATATCGAAAGTCGCTTCGCCTCTTATTTCATGACTGATGACTTCGGCAAGCCTAAGCGAGCAGATGAGTTGATCGAGGCCAACTTCTGCGAGGTTTGAATCTTGATCGACCTGACCGTTTGAAACGCAAATGATCCGTCGAAGACAATTCCGTGTCGATGACTCAGCAACTGATTGGGACCCGATAAGAGAACCCCATCCGGGCCCGTGCGCAACCAACCAGCAGTCTCCCTCGCAGCGATCGTGCATCACCTCCTGCTTCACCTCTTCATACACGACAAACAGATGCTGCTGCTCACCCGCACCAGCCGGGCTACCTCCCCGAGGGCCATCTTCGCCTGCGCTCGCGCGATATCCGGTCTTGCATCGGCGTCATCCGCATCAGCAAAGACCCAGGTGTACGTCTCGAGGTCGCGCGACCCGTACCTCAACCTCTCCATCGAACACCACCTCCTTCAGAAGACACCCTCAGACTCGACCGTGCTATTTCTGTACACGAACCGCCCATGCGTCGTCATCGGCCGCAACCAGAACCCATGGCTTGAAGTCAACCTACCACTCCTCAACTCGCTTGCCAGGAAGACCGCCGACGAAACGAACGATGGCCCCTCATCGAGCTTTGACAGCGGCGTGGAGCTCGTGCGGCGGCGGTCTGGTGGCGGCACTGTCTTCCACGATGAGGGCAACATGAACTTCAGTGTCATTTGCCCGCCTTCGGCCTTTGACCGCGACAAGCACGCCGAGATGATCGTCCGTGCTTTGCAGTCGCTTGGCGTCGGCGGTGCCAGGGTCAACTGCCGACACGACATTGTTGTCGATGTACCGAGTGAGAGTCTCACATCCTCCGAGAAGCCGCCGGAGCCGCCCTCGTGCCGCGCCAACGCCCCGCCGCCAGAGAAGGACGGTCAGGTCTCGACGTTCAAGGTGTCCGGATCTGCCTACAAGCTGACTCGACTGCGGTCACTGCACCACGGCACCTGCCTGCTGTCGTCGCCGAACCTGAGGACGTTGGGGAAGCTGTTGCGTTCGCCAGCGGAGCCCTTTATCAAGGGCCGTGGTGTCGACAGCGTACGGTCACCGGTGCGCAACGTTGGCGTGATGAACGACGACTTCGAAAAGGCAGTAGTCGCCGAGTTTGGCAAGATGTACGGCGACTTCGACATTGAGACAACGGTGGGCGAGAATGAGGCGAGCCTTGATGGCATCTTCAAGGGGCTGACAGAACTAAAGGTGCGTACCCGAAGTCTTTGGGAGGGGGCACGGATGCTAACGTGCCAAATAGTCGAGAGACTGGATATACGGGCAGACCCCGCTCTTCACCATGTCCACTCATCCTACCGAGGAAGACGAGCGGCCGAGGCCACCGATCCCGGCTCAGGTAAAGCTCCCGCGCCGTTTGAGTAGGCTGTCGACTGACAAAGCTGCAGATCCAGCTGAGGCTCGACGCCCGCCACGGCGTGATACAGAAGCTCTCCGTGCAGTCTCCGAATAGCGCAGCGACCACGCTTGATGGGCTGCAAGACGCCAAGATCTACGATATCCAGGACTGGAACGCGGCTCTCTCGAAGACACAGATCGATGGGCTGCACGCCACGCGTGTTGGAACATGGCTCAACCAAATGCTTGGAACTGGTGGGGATGTGACCCAAGACTAGAGGGGTGGAGATCTGTAATACACGTGTAAGATACTTGGCCGAAAGCTGACTACATGACGCGACATACTGATTGAGGCTCAACATCTTTGCAGCCAGACGAGAATCAGACCCTCGAAAAGGCACGAGCGCTCTATTCTCTCAGTCTAGGATCATATCGTTGTTCACATGTGAGGTTTGCCAGCTTCGTCGCTCGAACGTCTTGACCGTTCCTATCGTGCCATGGCTGACATTGCCCAGCTGGGTCTTCTTAACATGCCGACAGATGGAGCAGGGAGTACGCCCAGCAGGCCAACTGACGCAACTTCAAGCTATCAAATTTTACAATCTGTTCATCGATGAAGGCAGTCCATCGACGCAGCCAACCCGTCGACGCATCCAGTCGATCAACCCAATCAGTCCCTTGCATGCCTTCACTCGCAGAGATGACGAAGGCCCCGGTCCTACGTCGGATGGACAAGCACGTGCTCATAAAGACTCCGACCACCATCCAAGACATGCTTTCCCAGGCCAGATGTCTCGGTTACTTACACGAATACCCTTCGCAATCCAAACCGAACACGAGGAGAGAGCGACGCTTGCTGCCATGGCTGGGCAATCTGGCGATCGGCAAGGTCGGAGTTGTCGCCGACCAACCCCCACGGAGCAATATCAACGACCTGCGAGACATCACAGCACCGCGGAGCCTCGGGAGCTCCGATTCAGGCAATATGGCTCACCAATTCCGTCCCAAGGATCCTGACAAGGCGTGCTGGATACCCTGATGTCAAGGAAACTCCCCCTCCCTGGCTGTTCTGAAGAACAAAGAAGCAGAGCAATATCAATCTCCGAGGCCAGACTCGTTCCCGGTGCTACCGTGGCCCATCTCGATCTGCAGGTGGCAGCCATCCCACCCCGAAACACGAAGACAGTCGCGCCGAGTCGGCCGAACTCATCCCACCCGTCTGCGTGCGGCGCTCCCGTCGTAACCCCCCTTCGAAACGCCACAGGGGCCAGACCTTCTGGAACCAGGTGTTGGACGCCGAGCGGGGTGGTGGCCGCAACGTCAAAGACTGGCGCGGCACAGTCGAGACGCAACAAGCGCGGAGACCCCCATCCGCGCAATGCACCTGACCGGCTGGGGTTCGGCAGAGCATATGGCAGAAGGCCTGCATGATGGCTTCCTGCAAAGGCACCCTGACTGCGGGGTCATCGTACCACTGGAGAGTGTCGAGTGCATCGAATCCGGGCTGGCAAACCGCGCATGTCGGAAACTCAACCTTGCTTGCGGCATCCAGCGACGATATTAGGCGAGGATTAATCATTGATGGGTAATCAGCCATCTCGACAACCACAGGAGGATCAACCTCCGTTGGTTCGCGACAAGGCGCGCATGTGGTCGGCCTCTGTTCGACCATCCACCAACGGGAGACACCACACCCAGTCATCAATCACTCCCGGGCGCTGATGTGCTCGATGTGACTACCCCAACGACCGACAGTGGCCGAAGAATGAGGATGGCGGCATCGTCCCGCGGATGATCACGCCCTCATTCAGCCTGGAAGCGGACTCGCCAAAGCTCCGAGGATCCCTGCTCACCCGGTGCAGCTGCACGTCTTCCAAGTTCCCGCCATGCGCATATCGAGATGCCAACCTCGTGCCTCGGCCCCTGGTCTTGGCTCGGGGTACATCCGTCACCTGCGGCAAAATGGAGTGCTGCCAAGCGATGCTTGCTGTGCAGGAGCCCCAGGTCCAACGTCCATCGATGGTCGACTTGACGATCAGTGTTGGGACATCCTGTCAACCTAGGAGAATGGCCTCCTTTTCTTGACATCTGCCATGACGCACTTCCACACGAGCTTTTCTTCGCTCGACGGGCGCTTTCTATAAAAATCCCCCGCTATTTCGAACAAGGTCTAAGACATTCGAGCTGGACGTTGTCCGTCGAGCGCCTCCCCGCCGGTCGACGGCGCTAAGTGCGATCCACGCCCCCAGCTGTCTCTGCCCTGGCGTCACGGCATCCCCGTCGTAACCTGCCCGCTGCTCCCAAAGGAGATCCCCGTGTACTTGCACCGCACACACACCGATCCTGCTAGCTGGATATGACGAAGCCCACGAATGAACGGGCACTCAAGGGGCATGGCGTACCCGTCGTGTCTTGGATGCCCTTCGTGGGGCCGCCAACGGTCCTCCCGTCCGCCCTGCGCGCCGACAGCCACCCGTTTCTCTTGGCAGGGCAATATCGATGCTCCCGCAAAGTCGCCGGAGCCCAGCTCCTATTCCTAGATTGGGAAGGTTGTTGCTGTCCGAGTGCGAGCCCCTCCAGGAGTCCAGAGTAGTTCGATGTAACATGTCCTACGATGGTGCAGGGAGCTTCTCACTCCGTTGGCCTCATCCTCAATGGAGATGTTGACGACAACGCAACACGAGAGGCATGGCCGTCTGCCATGGAGCCTTGAAGCCCAGAATATCTGGACATTTAAGAGCTTCAGTCTGTCCCTAAATCCATCTCGGCTTCTTCATCCACCACACACACTCTCACACATCAGCCCATTCTCATCATCCGGCATCATCACATTCCGAAGCCAGCGCCACAGCATTGCCTCTTTTCTATTCCCATTCACATTTTCACACACACTTCCTTTCCGATGTCGGGGACTTTCGCCAACATCTCCCTCGAGGAGACTCTCTCCTCCTCTGCCTTCAGCTTCGGCCCCCAGGCCCAAGCCCCCTTCCAGACCGTCACATCAGCCTTCTTCCATCATGTTCAGACACACCCAGACGTCGTTGCGGCTCGCGATCTTTCCGTCCAGCCCCCACGGGAGATGACCTACGGCGAGCTCGCTAGGCGCGCAGCTACCCTCGCACACAAGCTCCGGCAGTTGGGCGTCGGCCCAGGCTGCAGGGTGCCCCTGGTCGTCAAGAGGAGCGCAGACATGCTGGTCGGCATTGTTTCGACCCTCATGTGCGGCGCTCAATACGTCCCCCTGGACGGCGGCGTTGTGCCAGACTCGACATTGCGGTTCGTCCTGGAGCAGACTGGTGGCAGCACCGTCTTGGTTATGCGCTCCACCCAGCACCGTCTCGTCGGCTCCAACGTCCAGAACGTTGTTGCAATTGACGACATCTCCGCTGAGGAGGCCCTGTACGAGATGTACACCATGCCTCAGGATCTGGCAACTCCCGATGGCGGCTGCTACGTCATCTACACCTCTGGTGAGTTCAAGTTGGTTCACCCGGTGTTGGCCCAATCTGACCCCATGTAGGAACGACTGGAACCCCCAAGGGCGTTGATGTCACACACAGGAACGTCACCAACCTGATCTGCCTTGGTCCCGGAAACCTGGGCATCACCACCGGCAGCAGGGTTGGTCAGATCCTTAACATCAGCTTCGATATGGGTATGAGCATCCACCCCGCGTGCTCACCTAGTTTCGCATGTTAACATCCTGCAGCCGCATGGGAAATGCTGGGATGCCTCTGCAACGGTGGAACCCTCATCCTCCGCGGCTCCGACTGGCGACAGGCGCTTGCGCAGGTACGATCTGCCGCCGCATGCTCATCGTGACCCCCACTGACCCGAGCCGCAGATGGACGTCTTGATCTGCACGCCCAGCATTCTGGCAAAATACGACCCCAAGGAGTTCCCGAGCATCCGGACAGTGGCTACCGCGGGGGAGCCCAGCTCTCAGAGGTGGGTGTGCTCATCTACAGAAAGGCCCGGTCAGATCACTGACGCATCATAGGCTGGCCGACACGTGGGCTTCGCATGGCCGGTATTACAACTGCTGCGGCCCGACGGAGACGACCATTGTCAACACTATGCACCTGCATGTTCCTTGCGAGCCCTTGTCTATTGGCAAGCCGACGCCTAACAACAATGTCTACATTCTCGATGACGACTGCAGACAGGTTGCTGTTGGTGAGACGGGTGTGATGTGGGCTGGCGGCCTCGGCGTCACGGCTGGCTATGTCGGTCTGCCGGAGAAGACGGCCGAGAAGTACAAGGTCGACCCTTTCCTGCAGGATGGGTGAGTACATCTTCTAAGAGGGCTTGGGGTTGGTGGCTAACAGTTCTAGGTCGATGATGTACAACACAGGCGACTTGTGCCGCTGGCGCGAGGACGGCAACGTCGACATCTTGGGTCGTTGCGATGACCAGATCAAGATCAAGGGCTTCCGCGTCGAGCTTGATGGCGTCACTTCCTCGATGAACTCTTGCGCCGAGGTCTACCGCGCAGCTGCCCTCCTTGTTGGCGGCGAGATCCACGGTTTCGTCGCCCCGCAAACCTGCAACCTCGAAGTTCTCCGCGAGCACGTCCGCGGCAAGCAGCCCTACTACGCCATTCCCACGCAGTTCCACTTCCTCGACTCTCTGCCTCTCACTGCCAACGGCAAGATCGATAAGAAGGCGCTCAAGGCTCTCGCTACCGCACCTGCCGAGAACGTGATTCCCGTCCTTGACGATCTCAAGAAGCCGACCCTTCCCACCGTTCACCAGAACATGCCCTCGACGTCTGTGCTCAGCATGACTGAGGTGGCTTCCTCTTCTTCCAGCGTCACCGTGGCGGACGAGAAGATGGATCTCGAAGCTGCCGTTCCCGAGAAGAGGCTCGGCCGCCCTTACCGCGGCGTCTGGTACAGGGTGCTCATCGTCTACCGCCTCCTTCTCACGCTTGTGGGGCTCATCAACATTGCCGCCGTCCTGGTGCTCTGCTTTGCCGGCTTCAAGAGGCAGTGGCTCGGCATCATCACAGCCATCAACCTCACCACAGCCGTCCTCGTCCGCCAGGAGCTGGTCATCAACTCGCTGTATGCCATCATCTGCAGCGTCCCCCGCTCATGGCCACTCTGGATCCGCAAGCGCTGCGCTCACATCTACCACCTTGGCGGCGTGCACTCCGGGGCTGCCATCTTCGCCGGTCTCTGGCTGTTCGGCACCAACATTGCCGACGAGGTGTGCATGTTCACCGAGAACTGCCCCAACTGGGGCTACCAGTCGCTCGCCTCGAGGATTGTCTCCTGGATGCTCTCGCACATGTTCATCCTCATGTTCGTCCTTGCTTGGCCCTCGATCCGCAAGAGGCACCACGACATATTCGAGAAGACGCACCGCTTCGCCGGCTGGACCATGCTGGGGCTCTTCTGGGTGCAGACTGTCCTGGCGCTCAACGACAACAAGCCTTCGGCTCAGACACTTGGTGGTGCCTGCGTCCGCTCGCCTGCCTTTTGGCTCCTCGCTGTCGCTACCCTGAGCATCGCATCTTCGTGGATGTTCCTGCGCAAGGTTCCTGTCGAGGCCGAGGTCCTGTCTGACCATGCTGTGCGCCTGCACTTCGACTACACTGTCCCGGTCAACGGATCGTTCACTCGCATCTCTCACAAGCCTCTTATTGAGTGGCACTCCTTTGCGACGATCCCGGCGCCCCAGGCTGTTGACGGCAGGAAGAAGGGATACTCCCTTGTGGTCTCCAACGCGGGCGACTGGACGCGGTCGTGCATCAACAGCCCCCCCAAGCACATCTGGGTTCGCGGCCTGCCGACATGTGGTGTGATGCGCATCGCCACGCTCTTCAACCGTGTGGTCCTGATCGCAACAGGCTCGGGCATTGGACCGGTGCTTGGCCACATTCAGGAGCAGGGCTCTTGCGCGACGCAACTCATCTGGTCGACTTCGAAGCCCGAGGAGACGTTTGGCAAGGGCCTGTGCGCGACGATCAAGGAGAAGGTGCCTGACGCGGTCATCCACGACACCAAGACGATGGGCCGCCCAGACCTGGTGAAGATGGGATACAACATGGCGAAGCAGTTCAACGCTGAGGCGGTAATCATCATTGCCAACGAAAAGATCACCAAGAAGGTGGTCTACGGCTTGGAGACGAGGGGCGTGAGCGCCTTCGGCGCCATCTGGGACAGCTGAAGGACTCCTGGGAGTGGTTTGTTTTCTTTCAGTTCTTGAAGCGCTCGAGCGATCGTTTGGTAGCAAGTGGGGGATTCCATCACCAGTCAGCGGCATTAGATTCTGCTTAGTCATCGGAAGTTGGGGAGCACGGCGTTTCAATCAATTTCAATCATCTTCACATCATCATTTCCTCGCCATGCACGTCTCGTATCCATCGGTTCCAGATTCTCATTTCAGCCTTCTGACAGTAATCTGACGCGTGTCATGAGCCACAGCGATCAAGACGGAGCCCGCGAAGGTCGGGCGCGGCGAAATTGTCCAACCCGCGGCCTCGGGCCATTCGTGATGCCCGGTCGCACCGTCAGACTGCACCAACCTAACCGAACCGAATCCGAATCTTTTCGCCCTTCTTGACCAACAATTCACAGCAATGACGCAAAGATCTCCATCATGAGAAGGCAGTGAATCTTCCGACCGGCACTTGGATTCCCTGGATCGCCGTCCAGGGGCCGTGCCGTCGATCCGTGTCGGCGGTAAGGCAGCATCTGGACCCCGACGTCCGACGTCCTGTGCCAGTGGGTGACGCCGGAGGGTGACGCACCATAACCGCCAAGCTGCGCATGTAGGTGAGCGAGTCGAGGTTTTACCGTCGGATTGAACTGCTGTAGGGCAGCCTGCCCAGGCGATGCTCTCCCGTCATCTACCTGATCCAACGCCTTGATGCTGACCTTTGAATTGACCAGGCTGCGAGACATCAATCAAAACAAAACAAATACCAGCATTGAGCTAGCCTTGTCGAGTCGAATCGCGAACCCCTCGACGGTTCGTGTCGTTCTGACTCGGCATCGCCGGATGCGGTTGCGCTTCGACTAGCAGCAAAACGGCGCCGGCTGATAGGCAAATTCCGAGCTCAAAGGTTGACAAGGTTGATGCTACGACCACCTGGCGGTTGTCTAGACCCCGCGCCATGTCATCGCCCGGCCATCATGCCATTGAACTCAACGAATCGCCTCGGTGCACCAGGGCAGAAAAGCATGGTGCTGACTCTTTGCGCTGCGGCCCGGCGCCTCGGGGAGTGACAGGGTGCCGCCAAGAACCCAAAGGGCTGCCCAGGGCTGCCGGTGGCTCTGGAGCCGGCCTGGAGCTTGCGCCGCCTGACATCAGTACTGCCGGCGAGGGGTTGTCTGAGATGGGAGCCCCGGATATGTGTGCGACGGGAACAAGCGCCCACACAGCTCCCGAACCCGCGTGTCGGCGTCGTGACGGACGGCCGCAAGCATCAGCTCATCCGCTTCCACGGAGTACACCCGGATGCTGCGGAGTTATTAGCAGTCCGCGGACCCAAAGAATGCAGCCATTGGCCATGTGAGGCTTCAGAGTATATACTGGAAGGGTGCCCGAGGTGTCTTTCCGCGGATTACATTCCATCCAACGTTGCCCTTGACGACCCCGACCAGGAACAAACACATTTGTATCTTTGCCGACTGGCAATCGACCTTCAAACACTTCGACACCACCGACAAACTCACCATGGCGGAGAGACGGTCCTCCGAGCATAGCCTCCGAGGGGAGTCTTCTCCCAGCTCCTCCGAGCACAGGCCGACATCGTCACCCGAGTTTGAAGAGATCCAGCCTCATGGCCACGAAGCTGGCCAGGGCGACGATGGCGGAGACATTCGGCGACATGATTCGACAGCCGTCATCGACGAGAGCGATCGGAGGGAGCTCCGAAGGATCGCCACAGCCATCTCGCGGAGACGTCGCGATAGCGTTGCCACTCTTGAGGGCCAGGAAGCGAGCAGTGCCTTCCCGCCTATGGATCCCACCCTTGACCCCACGAGCCAGGTCTTCGATCTGGGCAAGTGGCTCAAGGTCTTCAGCGAGGAGCTGCAGAAGGAGGGCTTCACCTTCAAGGAAGCTGGCGTTGCTTACAAGGACCTCTCTGTCTCCGGTACTGGCGACGCCTTGCTGCTCCAGGATACTGTTCGCAGCTGGCTCATGGCGCCCCTCCACATCGGCGAATTGTTTAGCTTCCGCAAGAAGGAAAGCAAGACCATCCTGAACCGCTTCGATGGCCTCCTCACCGACCATGAGCTGCTCATCGTCCTTGGTCGCCCCGGCTCCGGCTGCAGCACTTTGCTCAAGACCATCACTGGTCAGCTGCGCGGGCTGAAGCTCGATGAGAAGTCAGTCATCCATTACAACGGCATTCCTCAGAAGGACATGATCAAGGAGTTCAAGGGCGAGACCACTTACAACCAAGAGGTACGCATGATCCTCCCCTTCAATCGTGATTGAGAAGAGTGAAGCTGACTTGACATCCCGCCCAGGTCGACAAGCACTTTCCCCATCTCACCGTTGGACAAACCCTGGAGTTTGCCGCAGCCGTGAGGACACCCTCGACCCGCGTCCACGGCATCTCGCGCGCCGAGTACATAGAACAAGCCGCCAAGGTTGTCATGGCAGTTTGCGGCTTGAGCCACACCTACAACACAAAGGTCGGCAACGACTTCATTCGCGGTGTGTCTGGCGGCGAGCGGAAGCGCGTTAGTATCGCCGAGATGATGCTGGCCGGTTCGCCTTTGGGAGCCTGGGACAACAGGTAAGCTTTCCGTTCTGCCTCATGACTTCTACGTTCTGACGTGTGACTAGCACTCGAGGTCTCGACTCGGCTACCGCCCTCAAGTTCGTCCAGTCCCTCCGACTCGCTGCCGACACAGGCGGCAGGTCCCACGCTGTCGCCATCTACCAGGCGAGTCAGTCCATCTACGATCTCTTCGACAAGGCAACGGTGTTGTACGAAGGCCGACAGATCTACTTTGGACCCGCAGGCGATGCCAAGGCGTACTTTGAACGCATGGGCTGGGAGTCGCCTCAGCGCCAGACGACGGGCGACTTCCTGACCTCGGTCACGAACCCGCAGGAACGCGTTGCGCGGGCCGGTATGGAGAACAAGGTTCCGCGCACCGCGGCTGAGTTTGAGAAGTACTGGCTTGAGTCTCCCGAGTACCAGACACTGCACCAGCAGATCGGGCGCTACCAGGAGGACTTCCCCATCGACGCTCACGGCGAGAACATTGAGAAGCTGCGAGAGCAGAAGAAGCTCCGCCAGGCCAAGCACGTCCGCCCCAAGTCTCCCTTCACCATCTCCATCGGCATGCAGATCAAGCTGTGCACCAAGCGCGCCTGGCAGCGTGTCTGGAACAACAAGTCAGCTACGGGCACACAGGCTGTCATGCAGGTCATCCTGGCTCTGATCATCGGCTCCGTCTTTTACGGTACCCCAGACACGACTGATGGTCTCTTCGCCAAGGGTTCCGTTCTCTTCCAGGCCATCCTGCTCAACGCCCTCAACGCCATTGCCGAGATTAACAACCTGTACGCCCAGCGCCCCATCGTCGAGAAGCATGCTTCGTACGCATTCTACCATCCAGCTACCGAGGCGGCCGCGGGCATCGTCCTGGACATTCCCATCAAGTTTGTCACGTCCACGCTTTTCAACGTCGTTCTCTATTTCCTCGCTGGTCTCCGTCGCGACGCCTCGGCCTTCTTCCTATACTTCCTCATCACCTACATGTCGACCTTTATCATGAGCGCCATCTTCCGCACTCTGGCCGCCGTCACCAAGACGGTCTCCCAGGCAATGATGCTCGCAGGTGTAATGGTACTCGCTCTCGTCATCTACACCGGCTTCATCATTCGCGTCCCGCAGATGGTCGTCTGGTTCAGCTGGATCCGCTGGATCAATCCCATCTACTACGCCTTTGAGATTCTCATCGCCAACGAGTTCCACGGCCAAGTGTTCCCCTGTCCAAATATCGTACCGCCTTACCAACCGCCCGTCGGCGACTCATGGATCTGCACCACCGTTGGCGCTGTGGCGGGTCAGGCATTCGTGACGGGTGATGCCTTCATGGAGACAAACTACGAGTACTACTGGTCGCACGTCTGGCGCAACCTCGGCATCCTCTTTGCATTCCTCTTCTTCTTCATGATCACCTACTTGATCGCGACAGAACTCAACTCGATGCAGGACAGCACTGCCGAGGTCCTCGTCTTCCGTCGCGGCCACGTGCCTCCTCATTTGCTGAATGGCAACCAACCCGTCACCGAGGACATGACCAAGGATGCCGGCAGCGGGGCAAACAAGGAGCAAAGCGACAAGGTCAACGCCATCGAGCCCCAGACGGACATCTTCACATGGCGCGACGTCGTGTACGACGTTCCCGTCAAGGAGGGTACTCGTCGGCTTCTCAACGGTGTGTCCGGCTGGGTCAAGCCGGGAACTCTAACGGCACTCATGGGCGTCAGCGGTGCTGGCAAGACAACACTGTTGGACGCTCTTGCCCAGAGGACATCGACGGGAGTCATCACTGGCGACATGCTGGTCAACGGACGCCCCTTGGATGCCAGCTTCCAGCGCAAGACTGGTTACGTCCAGCAACAGGGTGAGTGCAGAAACGGGAGCTTGGGGGTAGCTCGTTCACTGACGCTGTACAGATCTTCACTTGGAGACCGCGACCGTCCGCGAGAGTCTGCGATTCTCCGCCACCCTACGCCAGCCCTCCACCGTGAGCAAGGAGGAAAAGCACGCGTTTGTCGAAGAGGTCATCGACATGCTCAATATGCGCGACTTTGCCGACGCCGTAGTCGGCGTGCCTGGCGAGGGCCTCAACGTCGAGCAGCGAAAGCTTCTGACAATCGGTGTCGAGCTCGCTGCCAAGCCCAAGCTGCTGCTCTTCCTCGACGAACCGACCAGCGGTCTTGATTCTCAGAGCTCCTGGGCCATCTGCGCCTTCCTTCGCAAGCTCGCCGATGCCGGACAGGCGGTGCTTTGTACCGTCCATCAGCCTAGTGCTATTCTGTTCCAGCAATTCGACCGTCTGCTTTTCCTGGCTGCCGGCGGCAAGACGGTGTACTTTGGAGAGATTGGCGAGAACTCAAGGACGCTGCTCAACTACTTCGAGGCCAACGGCGGTCGCGAGTGCGGTGAGCAAGAGAACCCGGCCGAGTACATGCTCGAGATCGTCAACAAAGGCACGAACCCCCGCGGCATGGACTGGCACGACATTTGGACTGGTAGTCCCGAGCGCGAGGACGTCATTCGGGAAATTGAACGCATCCACAACGACAAGTCAGCTCAGCCTGCGACCGACGGGGAGGATGCAGCCCACAGCCACTCTGAGTTTGCGGCTTCCTTTGCTGTGCAGACATGGGCCGTCACGGTTCGCGTGTTCCAGCAGTACTGGCGGTCGCCAGCCTACATCGCTGAAAAGTTCATTCTATCCATGATCGCAGGCCTCTTCATCGGCTTCTCCTTCTTCCAGGCGAATGACTCCCTGGCTGGAATGCAGAACGTCCTCTTCGCCGTCTTCATGGTCATCACCATCTTCTCGACGGTCGTGCAACAGGTTAGCAGTCCCGTCCACCTCCCCATCTGCCCTAATCTGACCTATGGTCTCCCAGATCCAACCGCGCTTCGTCACGCAGCGTTCTCTGTACGAAGTTCGCGAGCGGCCCTCCAAGGCGTACTCGTGGCGCTCCTTCATGATCGCCAACATATTCGTTGAACTGCCTTATCAGACGTTCTCGGCCATCATCATCTGGGCGTGCTTCTACTACGCCGTCATCGGCATCCAGAGTTCGGATCGCCAGGTCCTGGTGTTGCTCTTCTGCATCCAGCTGCTACTCTATGGAAGCACTTTTGCGAACATGACCATCGCCGCCATGCCGGACGCCCAGACGGCCTCGAGCATCGTGACCCTCCTGGTGCTCATGAGCTTGACCTTCTGCGGTGTTCTTCAGGCGCCATCGGCGCTCCCAGGCTTCTGGATATTCATGTACCGCGTCAGTCCGTTCACCTACTGGGTCGGCGGTATGGTGGCCACGCAACTCCACGACCGACCCATCGTTTGCTCCGCCGACGAGACGAGCATCTTCAACCCCCCGAGTGGCGAGACTTGCGGCACGTACATGGCACCCTTCCTCCAACAGGCTCCGGGCCAGCTGCAGAACCCCGACGCGAACGAGTCTTGCCGCTACTGCTCTCTCACCGTCGCTGATCAGTACCTGGCCGGCAGCGACATTTACTGGAGCGAGCGCTGGAGGAACTTTGGCATCATGTGGGCCTACATCATCTTCAACGTGTACGTCGCGGTGTTGACATACTACCTCTTCCGCGTCAGGAAGTGGGACACCGCGCGCTGGGCGGGAAGGATGGACAAGTTGATGTTCTGGAAGAAGGGCAACAAGGCGTAGTCAGGGGATGGGCTTCGGGCCTGTGTGTGTGTTTCTTTCTTTGGATTCTATTCCGGTTTGTTCCTTTGTCAGTATACCAGTTTAATATTCCAACTTCTCTTTCATATCAGGTGGGCTGGTCGGTCAAAGGCGAGGGTCCCTGGCCATGGTGGTATCGCTCCATCTCGACTTCGTATCGCTGCAGATCTCCCTCACCTTGCCGCGAAAGTCCCACTGCCAAGACGAACACGACTGCAACGAGCCAGAAGGAAGCATCGCGCCACAGGTGCTGCGACGCTGTCGAGCGGAGCCGGATCCGATTGTGGCAGGTCGGGTTTTGCAAGTATGCACCGGTCTTCGGACGACTCGTCCATTGCCCAGAGCGAGGTCTTTGCTCTCCACTGTCTGTTCCTTGCTTCTCCCGACGCGCCATATGAGGAAGGTAGGACTTGGTCGCATGTGTTCCATGGGGGTTGTTCGTATTCACGGCCCTGTGGAGGTGAGGTGACAGGGCCTCTCTCCGGGGCCGGTACTTATGGCGCATCGCTGGCACTGCATGTGTTCAGGATGACTGCTGTGAAGCGTCTTTTGCGTTGGACGTGTCTATTCTGATCATCATACACGTCGGTCATGTCAATTCGCCTTGTCCTCTGGGCGCTCGCCCTACAGTCGGGAGTCAGCGCCCTCCGCCGTCGCGACGATGGCACTGCCGAAGACCCTGAGCCCGCTGCTCACAAGTTTCTCGTTGAGCTCGCTCCGGTATGGTCGAACGATGTCAAGGTCTGATGATACCCGCTGACACTCACCAGGGAAACAACATCGACGGCCTGAGACAGCAGGTCGAAGAGCTCCCTGGCGTCGTCGTCCTCAAGACGTTCGAGTCGGAGATTTTCACCGGTATCAGCGTCGACACGAGCCACGCGACGGCAGACATACCCCTGGAGTCGCTTCAAGCAGCCACGCACGCCTGGCCGATGAGGACCATCAGGCGAGCCAACCTTCCGAACGCAGAGCGCGTCTTCGATGATGATCTTTCCGCGAAGAACTACACGCTGCACCACTACACGGGCGTCGACAAGCTTCATGCCGCTGGTTATCTGGGCAAAGGAGCTATCGTCGCGGTCGTTGACACGGGCATAGACTACAACCATACTGCAGTGGGTTTGATCGCTGCCTCCTACTGGCTTGACTAACCTTGAGATAGCTTGGTGGAGGCATTGGTCCTGGCTTCAAGGTCGCCGCTGGACACGACTTTGTTGGGAACGAAGACTTTCCCAACGGACCGAAGAAGCCTGATGATGACCCGATGGATCAGAGGGGACACGGCACGCATGTTGCTGGTATCATTGGCGGAAAGTCCGAGTCGTGAGTAAGCCTAGGCTTTTCAGGGCGATTGAGCAGGAGCTGACTCCATCTCCAGATTCGTTGGCGTCGCTCCGGAGGCCACACTGCTCGCCTACAAGGTGTTTACTTCGCTCGTGAGTTACCATGGTCGCCAGCTTCTGGAGTTGAGTTAACCACGATGTTCAGGATGGAACCGATGAGGAGACTCTCGTCGAATCGTTCCTAATGGCGTACGAAGCGGGTGTAAGTGCCGCGGCCCATCAGACACGAACGAGATGCTCACAGACCCCAGGCCGATATCATCACCGCTAGTATTGGTGGTCCTTACGGCTTCTCGGACGGCGCCTGGGCCATGTTGGCTTCCCGAATCGTCGATGAGGGTGTCATCGTAACCATTGCCGCATCCAACGACGGCTGGGTCGGCCCGTTCTTCGCCTCATCCGGCAGCTCGGGAAAGAACGTCATCGCCGTCGCTTCCATGGAGCCCTCAACACTCGCAGCAGAGCCCTTCACCGTCAACATCACCCAACAGGTACGCTCGGAGTCGTTTGAGTTCGGCTACATCCCCGGAGAGAGGTCGTGGGAAATCCCGGATCAGCCAATCATCCCAACCTCCACGAACTCGTCTGTCGAGAATGACGCCTGCGAGCCACTGCCTGCCGACTTCCCAGACCTGACCAACGCCATCGCGCTGATCCGCAGGGGCGGCTGCGACTTCATTATCAAGCAATCCAACGCGGAAAAATTCGGGGCGAAGTACATTCTCTTCTACAACAACGATGGCCAGATCATCTCACCTTGGACCGGGAGCACCGTCTCGCAGATTGCCATGATGGAGGCCGACGCCGGCAAGGCCATTGTCGACGCAGTCCAGAACAATGGCACCGTCCGCGCCAGCTTCACCCACAAGTCTCACAGAGTTGGCGTCTACAACGCGGCCGGCGGACGCCCCAACGAGTTTACATCTTGGGGTGGGCTGTACGACCTCCAGATCAAGCCTGATGTTGCTGCTCCTGGTGGCCATATCTACAGCACCGAGATGAATGGAGCCTGGGGCGTGCGAAGTGGAACGTCCATGGCCACGCCATACGTCGCAGGTATCGCAGCGCTGTACGTTGGCCGATACGGCGGGCGCAGCGTCCACGGGAAGAGCTTTGGTCGGGACATGTTCAAGCGCATCGTGACGAGCGGTGCTGCCTTGCCGTGGTCCACAAGCGATGTACCTCCGGTGCAGGAGTACGGGTACTTTGCGCCGGTGCCTCAGGTCGGCTCTGGCATGATTGATGCTGTCAAGGTGCTCGAGTACATGACTGTGCTTGAGTATGACAACTTTGGGCTGAACGACACGGCAAATTTTCGCCCGGAACACGACTTGACGATCACGAACAATGGAGATGGCGATGTCACGTACACGTTTGCTGTACAGCCAGCAGGAGGATTTGAGATGTATCAGTCCCGAAGTGCCACCGTGTCCCGGGACTCGACGATCAAGTCGCTACAGAACCTGGGGGCGCCCATCAGCCTCGAGCCCGAGGTGGCGCTTCCTGATCCTTTGACCTTGGCTCCGGGAGAGTCCAAGACTGTCAGGTATGTCACTGCTGTCCTCTGCTGCTTGCTTATTTCTGACTTGTTCGGAGATTCACGTTCGCCCTGCCGTCAGAGAACGTCAGACAGGGGGAGATGCCGGTGTACAGCGGGAAGATCTTGGTCACCGGCAGCAATGAAGAGGCCTTGTCCGTGCCATACTTTGGCGTGGCATTCAGTCTTCTGGAAGAGATCCCCGAGCAGTTCCCCGTCGGGTCACCTACCATCGGCAGCAGTGGTAACGGTGGTTTCCGGTGAGTCTCGCCGATGCCCTTGACCTCTGGTGATCTCAAGCTTACTCACAACAGGTGGACTTTCGACCTCGAGGCTCGCTCGTACCCAACCATTTACGCGACTTTTGAATGGGGAGTGACTGAGCTGCGATGGGATGTGAGTTGCCTCTCGATTTGATCCCATGTCTCGCCATCGCTGACCGTTGATGCAGATATTTGAAGCCGGTTGGACGGAAGACCAATGGCAGTACCCTCCTGTCGTCGGCGAAAAGGGCCACATCGGATCCGCCACTTCATACATCGAGGCAGGCAGGGAGTGGCAGTTCAACCCTGACACTATGGACGCCAACGCGACGTACCCATTCCCGGTGCGCAGCCTCAGCCGAACGTACCCCTTCATCGTTGGATACTACGAGTTCTGGTGGCTCGGTGGCATGGCCGATGGCTCGCAGATTCCGTCGGGCAACTACACGTATGTCAATCCCCTGTGATGCAACGAATCGCTTGCTGACAGCATTCAAGTATGCGCTTTGCTGCCCTGCTGCCCTTTGGTGACCCCAGCAAGGCATCGCACTGGGATGTATGGGATACGCCGCCTGTCTTGGTCACGCGGGGAGCCTAGGTGACTATTTCACGTCGCCAATGATTCGACCTCGTCAACAGCTCAGGATCACCTCGGGAAGGCCAAGATGAGGGACTGGAAAGACTTTGCAATTGGAGGTCGGCAAATTGCCAGGATGCTGCGAGATCGTGGATGGACAAGTGCTGGATGGTACCTATTTTTGAGCCCCTTAAGATGCCCCTTTTCAGGGGCACATGCCCGCTATCTTATCTCCATACTCACTGGCACCTGATTCACTTCACAGTGTTGCTGCTGCGGCCCGCCCCTCCTTCCCGTCCTCCTGACTGCCCGCCTCACAACAAACCCGTCTTGGCCTCCCGTTGCGCCAATCTGACGTGCAGCTGACCTGCATGCACCCGCCTGAGACCCTCCTCGTGGCCTGCCAGACGTGACTGGAACACTCGACCCCTCCACGCACCTGCACCCGCACCCGCCGGAAGCTGCAGACCACGTCACGCCTGCCTCCATCGCGGGGCTGCTCACTTTTTTTGTTTCCAGCCCAATACAAATCAACGCAACTTCTTTTGCTTCTGAACTTTTTAGCTTCTTCTTGATGATTCCATGAGCAAACGCAGCCATGTCATTCTTCGACATTAGCAACCTGGCGAACAAGTTCGCTGGCTTTGATATTCCCCCAGACACCGAGTTTGAGCAACGTGAGTCTAGGCAGCCTGTGTCAGCATCTTCTCCCTGGCGACTCGACTGACGCGATCGTCGCAGGATCCGACGACTACGGCTACACCCAGACCTCAGACCACGAAGGAGGCTACACCGGCGAGCCGCCATCGGGCTACCCCTGCGGTCCGCAGGAGGGCGAGAGCGAGTACAGGAGCACACATCCCGACTACAGCACGAGCGACACCACACGCAACGGCCTCGGCGAGGGCGGCATATACTCCTACAACCTCAGCTCGCAAGATCTTGACCAAAAGGCCCAAGACGCGCAGGCGCAAACGCCGTCAGCAGACTCTGACCTTCCAGAGGGCTGGTCCAAGAAGTTCGATGACCGATACAACCGCTGGTACTACGTCAACAAGGAAACGGGCGAGACCCAGTGGCACCCTCCAGGTCGCGATATCAGCGATGACGCCTCGACGGACGGCGGTGGCGTCCTAACCCCGGCGACCACGACAGATGACCCCAGCCAGCCCTGGTATCATCACGGAACACATGGAGATGGCGGCGAAGCTGGGGGATACTACTCTGGCAACAAGTACCAAGCGAACACGCCGTATGAGACGGGTGCATTCAGCGACAGCCGCGGCTTCCCCCAGGACGGCAGCGGCGGTGGTGGAGAGAGATCCTATGGCGGAGGCGGGGCACCACCTGCGCAAGGTCGGAGCAGCAGTGGGTATGGTAAGGCCATGCTTGGTGTTGCTGGTGGCTTGGCTGTCGGTGCAGCTGGAGGAGCGCTCCTGGCGCACGCTCTAGGTGAGTTTTCCCTTTCGCATCGTGATCTTCACATATCTGACTTTTGAAAGCCTCGGATTCAGACGACGACGACGAGGAAGAGATTGTCGCCTCGGCATACGCTGAAAGATCAACCACCGATACCGACTACTACTACGAACATGACCCAGAACCCGAGGAAGAAGAGGAGGAGGAATCAGCGTCGTCGGCTTCAGAACCCGAGCCCGAGCCCAAGTCGGAGCCTGAGCCGGAGTCCGAGTTCGAAGCAGAGGAGGAAATGGAGCCTACTACACGAGGCATTGAGGAGGAAGAGCACTCGGCGAATGAGTCGAGCAGTGCGTCTGACGTTGAGGAGGAGTCAGAGCCGGAGCCAGAGCCAGAGGAAGAACCGGAACCAGAACCAGAGCCAGAGGAAGAAGAACAGTCCTCCGACTCGAGCAGTGCTTCTGAAGCTGAAGAGGAGGAGGATGAGGCTGAGGAAGAGCCGGAGCCGGAGCCGGAGCCCGAGGACACATACTACAGCGACGTAGGACATCACGACGGAGGTGCTGATTACAGCGGCGATGAGGGAGGCGCCGAGTACGGTGGCGAGGACGACTATTACTGAGCTGTCATTGGAATGACACCACAGAGGCAAGACAGAACATGGAGTGCCATCAAACCGTTTATACATTATGGTGCATCTACCCGCACAGAACTGTCCCTTATCCAGAACAACTGCCTCATACCCTGCGGTACGGGTGAAACTCTGGCAGCAGCCCTCGCACCCTTTGTCCAATTCGCAGTCTGTTGCTTGCAGTCCATCGACCAGGGCGATTGTCCTCCAACTCCATCTCGCTCGCTTCAGACCCAATGCTGATGCTTTGTTCTTCGGTGCAGAGGCTCATTCCAGCGATCGAGCCCTCGTCATCCCACGGCTCATCTTCTTCCTCGACATCCACCCCCTCTTCCTCTTCCTCAATGGCCATGAGCTCATCGCCATCCGTGACGAGCAAGTCGTAGATGTTGCTGCGCTTGTTGATGCGAGGGACCTCCCGAGATTCGATCTCGTTGCTGTTCAAGTTTGCACGACCTTCTGGGTCACTCTCGACCCGCAACACTTCGTCTTTGAAGTCGGCGTAGTCTTCGTCGGTAGGGTTGTACGGCTCGGGGAGCTCTCCGTGGTAGAGGTTCAGCATTTGGACCTCCTCGGGGGTGCGACTGACACCAATGTCGGCATTCTCTTCCCCTGCGACAGATGGTGTATTGCTGTCCGTGATGTTGTACTTCTTCGTACACTTGGCGCAGTATTTGCGTCCGCCGATCAGTCGAGTTTTGTGACAGAGTCCGCAGAGCTCTGTCGTGCGGCGCTGGTTCTTCGTGACAGGAGCCACGACTTCTTCAATTTCTTCGACAGCCTGGGGTTCCTCCTCTTCTTGTCGCGGTGTTTCCCACACAAAAGTGAGATCGCTGAAGGCAGTCCATCCTCTGATGACGCGCGGATGCGGTCCTTGGTCTGCGTCGGGAAGTGACAGGGTCGACTCGTCGGAGTTGTCGAAGAAGGATGCGCTTGTTGCGCGTGAAGAAGGAGGTGGTGATGGTGTGATGGGTGTTGCGGACGCAAAGTTGTCTGGCGAGTCGAGAAGTCTGCGGGCAGTGACTGCATTCCCGGAAAGTGGAGGGATCGAGATGGGAGATGGTCTGGCCTGCAGAGAGACGCGTCGAGATGTGCGCAGAGTAAGACTCGACTGACCCGACATCGGTGACGGAACTGTATCATCCATGGCTAAGAAGGCCTGGAGAAGTGTTGGTGGTGTTTCTGAAGCTTTTCTTGTTTCTTCCGAGGTAGGTGTTTGCTGGCCAGACGGAGAACGAGGAACAGTTTTGCGGTCGTGGGGTGCTTGCTGGCTTGCATCAGTCAGACAGAGAATTTTCCGGTTTTGTTTTGCGAAAGAACTTTCCGGTATCTCAAGAGCTGCTCGAGGGCCGATTGCCTTGAATTATAGGCGCTGGACACTGGATGCCTGTTCTGCCGGGCTGCACATGTTGCTGCTGGGTCATTCACTTTGTGGACAAAGACCGAGTTCAACCCCACTGTCTAGGTGGCAGCAACACCCGGAATTTTTCCTTGAATGTCCTTGTTGAAAAGACGGAGCGGGTTCTCTTCTATCTTTCAATAATGATGGCAGATAGACATCGCAAAATCCGCCTTGGCCAGACTCTGAAGAAGAACAACACGTTCCCACATGCTTTCAAAATCATCATCAGCCTCACTTTGTGCAGCATTGGACAATTTGATTTACCCCACCTCCCAAGCCCAGGAAAATCGTACGTTTCAAACAAGCGCCGCCAAAACCCTCGATGCAAAGGCAGGAAGAAACGGCGGCAGACAGGGCTCACACGGCATCCACCCCCTTCTCATTCTCAGAGAGTGACATGATCCCTGGAGATAGGTAAGCAACTATCTTCGCACCAATGCACCCCCTTCAAAACATCATAGCTCAGCTGGCTACTTATTTGCAGGGGGCATTGTCGTTGAGACAACTGCTCGTTTGACTAGACTCTGCCCGACAATAGGTATGAGGTTTCAGCTGTGGTCATGAATATGATCAGTCTGGCCTCATCAACAGCTCGACCTCGTCGACCGAAGCCAGGACAAGCGCACTCGCGATGGCCCCGGTCGAGTCCACAATGCGCTTCATCCTTGAATGACTGTCCCCCAAGGCGATCTGCAAATTGCTGTGAAGGTATCCATCGGGGCTCCCCGAGATCTTCCGTGCTTGAGTCATGTCTTGACATGGGTTGAAGTCGGGGAGAGGCCCCGATGGTCGTCATCGAGCCATACAGTATACGTATGCAATCTCGCTTGTTCGGTCACTTCCGGCGACGCCGATGTGCGGCAAGGCATGTGCCGAAGCCACGAATGATCCCCTAAACCCGGCCGTTGGCCTCCAGCTTCGCGCATGAACGCGGCATTCGGGTCCAGCGTCAAGCTGCGAACCATATTCGAAGCTCAGGGCCGGGTTGAGTCATACAGCCCGGTGCAATGCCCCAGCTTGACCATCAAGTCCGTGAGACCGCCGTGTTGGTCACTCCTATAAAAGGAGCCACCCAACGCTGTCATCCTCGATTCACAGCGTCACATTGCACTATCACCACAAGAATTCCAGCGAACCATTACTTCTAGTCAGGTTCACTGAAGCCTTCTGTCAGTACCTACAACCTCCTCACCTGAACCATCATGGCCGTCTCCATCACCGTCGTCTTCCCCAATGAGGCCGATGCCGAGTACGACATCGACTACTACATCACCAAGCACATGCCCTTGATCCAGTCTCGCTGGGGAAAATACGGCGTCAAGAGCTGGAGCGTCACAAAGTTCGGCAACGGCGTCGACGGCTCGGCTCCTCTTTATGCCTTTGGTTCCACTGTGAACTGGGACAACCACGAGCAGATCAAGACGGCATTTGCGGGGCCGGAGGTGGGCGAGATCATGGGAGACGTGCCCAACTTTTCCAACAAGCAACCTGTCTTTCTCGTTGGAGAGGTGCTGAAGTGAGGTTCTTTGGCGGATCACTCTGTGGGTTTGATTTTTGGTGTCGATGGTTGGACGAGGTAGGAGAGTTGCTCGACACTGAAGGATTTTGGAGTGGTGAAGCTGGTGCGCCGCCTTCATCCAACAACATGGGGGGATGGACAGTCTCCACCAACTGTGTATTGTCGCACCGAGGTCACTCCCCCTCCGGCTCCAGGGTTCTAGGCGCACGATCAAGAGAAAATTTTGCTCCCCTGCACCCGTAGGACCTCTGATGTCTTCTGCTTCCCAAATTTGAGGAAAGTCTTCTCGCACTGGTCTTCGGCGGTGTTGGGGGCAAGGGCTCGGTGTCGCGTCGGTGGGCCATCGGGTGGCTTATGAAGGAAGCCTTTCTTGAATCCTGGAATAGAGTCGGCGACGAGAGGGACTTGGCGAGAGAGACTCGCTTGGTTTTTCCACATGCCACCACACGAATGTTCCCATCAGAGCCACTAGGAGATCAGTGCGGTGTCATTTTGCTCGGGGCCGTCCATCTCAAGACAGTTCGATCCATCCGCGTCAACTAGGCGTCGGCTGGAAGTCGCTGTTGTTCGTGTCGCACTATCTTGTTGATGGCGACTTGGAGCTCGCGGGCATGCTCGGTTTTCCGTTTGACAGCTGCCACTTCAGCCTTCAAGGCCTGCTTCTTCTCACCTGTCGATTTCTGGTCGTAAAAGGCTTCGTCTGGCAGCGGCGTTTTACCGCCGTTTAGTCCCCAGGAGTCACGCTTTCAGGGCATCGAGCAGTGAAAATAGATGGCTTCAGTGGATGCTCGACCAAACGCTTCAGTAACTTCTCCCCTACAAGTCTGTCCTCCCAACAAATCGGTCTCCCTTGCAAGACGGTCCTCCCTCCAGGTCAATTCTCCCTACAGGTCGATCCTCCCTACAAGTCGGTCCCCAGATTGACATGCACCGCCTTGGGCTGGGTATACGCATCAATGGCATACTGCCCCAGCTCGCGCCCGATACCCGAAGATTTGTATCCTCCGAACGGAATGCCGTAATGCGAATCTCCCGACGAGTTGATCCAGACCATGCCGGCCTGCAGCTTGCGGGCGACCTTGTGGGCGCGGCGGATCTTCTCTGTAAACAGCGCCGCCGCGAGTCCGTAAGATGTGTCATTTGCCTTGGCGATGACTTCGGCCTCGGTGCTGAAGCTGGAAATGGCCACGACGGGACCAAAGATTTCCTCCTTGACGATGGACATGTCCTCGGTGGTCTGTGGCAGTCAGCAAAGCTGTCGGTCAGGGCATGACTGGGAACGTACATCTGCAAAGACGGTGGGCTGGATGAAGTACCCCTTGTCGGTGACCTTGGCTCCTCCATGCAGCAGCCTGGCGCCGCTCGTGTTGCCAGCATCAATGTACGACAGGATCTTGTCATACTGCGCCCGCGACACCTGCGGCCCCTGGTACGTGTCTGCGCCAAATGGATCGCCGACCTGGGCATTCTCCTTGGTGACGGCGACAAACTTTTCCAAAAATGCATCGTACACGCTCTCATGAACGTAGATGCGCGACGTCGACGTGCACACCTGCCCCATGTTGCCCATGATACCGACATGGCACCACTTGGCCGCTTGGTCCAGATCGGCGTCCTCAAACACAATACTGGGACTCTTGCCGCCGCACTCGAGGGTGATGTTCTTCAGGTTCGCTGCTGCTGCCTTCATGACCGCCCGTCCGGTGGCGGTGCTGCCTGTAAAGGCGATCTTGTCGACGTCCAAGTGGCCAGCGAGGGCGCCGCCGGCGGTACGTCCGAGACCGGGGATGATGTTGACCACGCCCTTGGGCAGGCCAGCCTCGATGAGGAGGTTGCCAAAGTATAGGGCTGATAGGGGGGTTTGTTCGGCGGGCTTGAGGACGATGGTGTTGCCGCAGGCGAGGGCTGGAGCGACCTTCCAGGCGAGCATCATGAGGGGGTAGTTCCTGGAGGGCACAGGGGTTAGCTTGAGGGTCTGTGATTGACTTTCAGGGGAGGTATGCCCACCAGGGGATGATCTGCCCGCAGACGCCCAGGGGCTCCTGCAGGACATAGGCCAGCTTGGCCGGCGACGTCTCAATCGTGCGTCCCGAAATCTTGTCAGCAGCACCGGCATAGTAGCGGAACACGCCGATACTCTCGCCCAAGTCCTCGGCCAAAGCGACCGAGTACGGCTTTCCATTGTCGAACGCCTCGATGCTGGCCAGCAGCTCACTGTCGCGTTCGAGAAGGTCGGCAATCTTGTAGAGGAAAGCGCCGCGATCAACAGCAGCCAGGTCGGACCACTCGCCCTCGAAAGCGCGGCGAGCAGCAGCCACGGCGGTGTCGACATCGGCCTCGGAAGCACCCTGGAAGGTGGCAATCTCCTCGTCGGTGGTGGGGTTGAGCACGGCAAACGACTCGCCCTTGGCGGCGACGAATTCGTTGTCGATGAATAGGCCCATCGGCTGGGCGTACTTGCGCCCGTTGGGCAGAGTGATTTCGATGGACGACATGGCGGAGGGTGTAGATGTGCAGTTGTGGTAGAGAGAAAGAGGGGAGAATGAAGCTTGGTGAGCTTGAAGCTTCAGAGGGGCTTACAGAGGGTCGACTGCTGCAAAGCGGGTTGACGTCAGGATGAACCCCTCCATTAGTGCGGGAGGCCAGTAAATAATCTCCCCCACCACTCATCGCCGTGCCCGCCTCCCCCTCACATCGCCTGTACGACATTTCGACCTTGCTCAAACGGGCAACTTTCTGGGCCCGTTCAACTACAGCGAGCTTCCGAATCTGCCGTCCAGACAATCTTCCGAACCCTTCCCCTCGGCCGGCAACTTGCGCGTTCGGCGCCGGTCAGTTCAGCTCGCTCGCTCCCAGTTCCCCAATCCTTATCAGCCCCCCTTCGGATCGCCCTACCCAAAAGGTACAAGCCTCCTCCTCTTCCTCCTCCTCCCTCGACTACCACATCCGACCACAATCCGAGACTAACCCTCCATATCGCGTAGCTCGTTATCTTCCCCAAGGCCAGGCCCGTCGCAGGCGCTATCACGGCCAGATAGACAGACAACCACGCGCTCGCTCGCTTCCCCGCAAACAGGCCCATCATGTCGGGTGGTCTAGTGACAGCTCGGTCCCTGCGCCGTCGAAGGCGTCTTGATAAAGGGGCGAGACTCCACGTCCACATGGCAGCTTGAGCCCCACGATACTCCACGACAAGTCAACAACGACACATTGTCGCTCCTCAACACCCTCAAGATATTCACTTCAACAGACCATGGAATATCCCGACCGCCCCTCATCGTCAGGCGCGTCCGCAAAGACACCCGCCATCATGGCCGAAAAGTCCTCCCCCTCCGCCGCAGAATCCGGCTCCCTCCACAACGGCGACGTGACCGTCCAACACATCAAGCCCTTCACCACCCTTTCCGCCCTCGGCATCGGCTATGGAACCACAAATACCGCCGTCGGTCTCCTCCTCGTCCTAGGGAGCACCCTCCCCATGGGAGGAACTCCCCTCTTCTTCTGGGGTTTCCTCATCCAAGCCGTCGTCGGCCTCGCCACAGCAACCACCCTCGCCGAGCTCTCCTCCGCCATGCCTCACCCCGGCGGACAATATATCTGGGTCAACCGTCTCGCTCCGCCTCGTGCCCGACGCTTCCTATCCTACCTGACCGCTCTCGTCAGTTGGCTCGCCGCCGTCGCTACAGGTTCATCGGCCTGTTTGTCCGTGCCAACCGGTGCCTGCGCCATCATCAGCCTGCTCAACCCCGATTTCGTCTACAAGCGCTGGATGGGCTTCGTCGGCTTCCAGCTTCTCAACATCCTGACTGTCTTTGGAGCCAGCTTCGAGACGATCCTCCCACGCATCTCAAAATTCATGCTGCTCTTCAGCTGTCTGACCATTGGAACCATCTTCATCGCTCTGTTCGCCATGTCAGATTCCGGCAGCCGCATGTCCGCCCACGACTTCTTCCTCACTTCTGTCAACGTCTCGGGATGGCAAAAGGGGATCGCCTTCATCATCGGCATGAACGGCGCCAACTGGAGCTTCTCTTGCCTCGATGTCGCTACCCATCTGGCAGAGGAGATGCCACGCCCAAGCACCGATATCCCCAAGGCCCTTCTTTGGACCATCGTCGTCGGCTTCACCTCCGGCCTCCTCGTCATCACTTCTGTTCTGATCAACGTCGACCTCATCGACGGCGAGGGCGACAACTCGGCCCTCGCTCTTTTCTTCCGCATCACAAACAGCAAGGCAGCCGCCGTCGGTCTCTGGGTCCCTGTCCTCATCACCACAGCCGGCGCTGTCTGGTCCATTCAGACCTGGCAATCTCGCCTCGCCTGGACCATCAGTCGCGAGGCCGGTTTCCCTCTGCACCGCCACCTGAGCAAGATTGCCCCTGCGCCGCTGCACACGCCCACATGGTCGCTCATCTTCTCCGCCACGCACTGCCATCTTTGGCTGTCTCTACCTCGCCTCCGACCTGGCCTTCAACTCGCTTATTTCCACCGGTCTTCTGCTGCAATACATCAGCTACAGTATCCCGGTCGTGCTCGTCCTGTCCCAGGGGCGTGCCAACTTCAAGCATGGCCCCTTCTGGTACCCGCGTCTCGGCTTCGTCGCCAACATCATCATGCTGGCTTGGTCGGTGGTTGCCCTCATCTTCTACTGCTTCCCTTACTACCTGCCCGTCGTTGTCGACCAGATGAACTACGCGTCGCCTGTTCTGGCTGGAATATTTGTTCTCATTCTGTCGCTATGGTTCTTGTATGCAAAGAAAAACTACGAGGTTAAGGAGATGTTGGAGTCGTAGGGTGTCCGAGAAGGGCCTTAATGCATACAATGTTGGAAGTCAGGTCGAAGTGGTTGGCAATGTAATTTTTTGTTTGGAAACTCCGCAACGACCGACCCCTCGACTCGTCACTCTGACTACACTGGTCTAGAGTTGGTGATTCGAACTGTATGGCGTGCCCCCAGGCGCATTTCCCGTAAGCCAAACATGCCTGAACACGAAGAGGCCGACAACCGTATGCCGAACGTAAGCTCCGCCTAGAGACCTAGAGCGTGTACATGAACAGCGGCGACCTGTCGCCCATCTCATCAAGCTCCTCATCCGTGTACTTCTCTCGAATCTCCACCTCCGACATGGCAGCCTTCTTCTTGTTCTTCAGGTAATAAACAGCCTCAAGAGCGAAACAAGCGCCAACACCCGCAGCCGCAAAGCCAAGAGAAGCACCGAAACCCGTCGGGTACCGCGGGCTCTCCGCCTCAATGAAGATATAACTCCCCGCGATACCGCCAAGGTTACCAAGACAGATCATGTAGGCGATGCCCATGGCGCGCTTCGTTTGGCCGGCGAGGTTGTTGACAGTCCACGCGTTACCACCCGGGTTGATTGGGTAGAGGCCGATGCAGGCGAGGACTACGGCGAAGAAGCATGCGGGGATGTTGTCCTTGATGTTGGCGGCCAGGGGGAACAGGATGGCGTAGGCCGTGACGACGAGAAGCTGTGGGCCGACGATGAAGGGCATGCGCCAGGTGAAGCGGTCGGCGAAAATGGCGGACAAGTAGGCGCTCACGGCACCGGCGCAGTAGGGCCCGATGGTCAAGAGCTGGGCGTGTGACGAGGTGTAGCCCATGTTGCGGATGATGCGGGGCATGGTGAACTTGAGAGCATTGTTGGGCACCGTGTTGGACCAGTAGATCAGGGCTTGGAGGTAAATCTGCCAGTCACACAGCACGGAGCGGAGAATCTTCCAGTCCACGCCTGCCTCCTTCTTTTCTGCGATCTTATTCCCGTTTTGCGCGAGCTGGCGGAGTTCGAGGTACCGGATCTCGTCGGCGTCGAGCCACTTGCCCGAGCTGGCGGGGCTGTCGATGAGGAGGAAGAAGGTGGCAGCGCCGGCTATAACGGTCGCGATGCCCTCGAGGATAAAGATCCACCGCCAACCTTCGTAGTTTCCGACGCCGTCCATCTTGGCGATGCCGAAGGCGAGAAGGCCTGAGAAGGCTCCCGCGAGGGCGCTTGCTGTGTAGAAGAGGGCGATTCTGGTCTGTGTCTCGTTCTTCACATACCATTTTGAGATTATCAGAACAGCACCAGGGAAGAATCCCGCCTCAGCAACACCGAGCCTGTGGTATTTGGTCAGCCGGGTTCCTCGTCTCGTGAGGCAGAAGGTGCTGATCCGTACATGAAGCGAACAGCAACAAGCCCTCCAAAGTTCTTGACGGTGCCGAGGAGCGTTGTCATGGTGCCCCACGCCATGATGATTGTCCCGATGTAGAGCGAGGGCTTCTTGAACTTGTTGAGCACATAGTTGCTGGGAACCTCTGGAGGACAAACAGTCAGAAACGATCAAACGAGGAGGCGGTAGGAGGGAGGGGAAATATACCCAGAAGAACATAGGGGATAAAGAAGATGGACAGGGCAATGTTGTACTGCGTTCCAGTCAAGCCCAGGGTCTCCGACATGCCCTCGATGTTGGCGTTGCCAATGTTGGCGCGGTCGATGAAGGAAAAGAGGTAGAGAAGGGTAAGCAGCGGGATCAGCCTTATGTCGACCTGGATTTACAATTTCAGCTTCTAATCATCACATTGCTCTGGGGATGAACATTAGGTGATGGCCACTCTTACCTTCCAGACGGCTGCCTTCTTCCTCTCGTCAGGGAACGCGGCGAGCCACGCAGCATCTTCCCGAGACAAGTTGGGGAAGATGGGCGCGCTTTCCACCTCTTCGGTGGACATGGCCTTTTGGTTCATGCTGCCGGCCGGGGAGGGCGTCTGCGGTTGCTTGCTGGACATGGTGACTTTCAAAGACGGAATGGGGTGCTGAATGGTCGAGGCGTTTGGGAGGCAGATGGTTGTTGCGTGTCCAATGAAGTTTTGTGTTGTTTCCAAGGCCACATTCGACGGATTGGCCGGGGTGCTTATATGTTCATCGCAAGGTAGGTAAGTATCAAAGACTGGGAGATGTCCTCAGCTCCTCGGGATCGTTCAGCCAAGGTCAGACCCGGGAAGTTGGCTCTTCCCCACACCGACTTCCCCGTGGGGGAAGCCACCCCGGACATGTCCGCCGCTAGGGGTATTGGACTCCGGGGGCGTCCTCGTCGGCGCTCTGACTTCCCCGCTGTCTGATGGCTCAGACTTTCTCATGGCACCAAGCTTCGGGGGCTAGCCAGACGTTTGTTCCTCGAGACATGGCCCGGCTCGGACATGTCCGTCTCAGTGACACGACCCAGCCTCGTGCGGACATGAAGTAAAGGTTAAAAGAGCTGTGGTTTCAGTGAGAGAGCATAGCAGTGCGAACCTAAAGCCCCTGATTCACCCGAATAATCCCTCTGACATCAAGCGCCATGCCTATGAAACGCATCCTCGTGCTGCCAGGTGACGGCGTCGGCCCCGAGGTCATAGCAGAGGCCCTCAAGGTTCTCCGCGTCGTCGATGAACACACTGGGATCGGCTTCGATATCGAGAACGACCTTTTCGGTGGCTGCAGCATTGACCAGCATGGGGTGCCCATCACCGAGGAAGTCATCGCAAAGGCCAAAAGCGCCGACGCTGTGCTCGCCGGCGCCGTAGGAGGGCCGCAATGGTACGTCCCGGCCCAAGCATAAGTCTTCCCAAGTCCTTAGAGAACCAAGTATCTGACACTGCTCTTACCACAGGGGCGTCGGAAAGGTCCGGCCAGAAGAGGGTCTTCTGCAACTTCGGGAGGCCCTCGACGCCTATGCCAACCTCCGCCCGTGTCGCTTCCCTTCCAAGTCGTTGCACCACCTCAGCGCACTGAAGAACTCGGAGCTCCTCGCCGACGTCGACTTTGTCCTCCTCCGCGAGAACTGCGGCGGTGCCTACTTCGGCCCTAAGGAGGAGTCGGACGACGTCGCCTCTGACAGCTGGCTGTACACCCGGGAGGAGGTCCAGAGAATCTCGAGGGTTGCTATCGCCCTCGCCAGCGACCACAACCCGCCGCTGCAGGTCATCTCGACCGACAAGGCCAATGTTCTGGCCTCGAGTAGGCTGTGGCGACGCGTCGTTACCGAGACGTTCGCCGCTGAGGCCCCTGCTATCAAGCCAAAGCACCAGCTGGCAGACAGCGCGGCTATGCTCATGATGAAGTATCCGCGCATGTTTGACGGAATCCTCCTGGCTGACAACACGTGGGGTTTCCAGAACCCGCTTTCAATCTTCTCGGGCTGACGACATGGCAGGTTTGGAGACATCTTGTCGGATGAAGCATCCGTCATTATCGGCAGTCTTGGACTGTTGCCTTCGGCGTCCCTTTCCGGAGTCCCTTCGGCGGAGGGCGTCAAGGGCTTCTACGAGCCCGTCCACGGCAGCGCACCGGATATTGCGGGCAAAGGTAAGATCCCATTCATTTCTGGCATGGAGCAGTCGTCTGCAGCGAAGATACTGACTGGTGATTGATGAAAGGCATCGCGAATCCCATCGCCACAATCTTGTCTGTCGGCATGATGCTTCGCTATTCCTTCAATATGAAGGCGCAGGCCGATGCCGTCGATGAGGCGGTGCGTGTGGTGCTTGATTCGCGCGAGGCTGGTGGTCGGGAGATCCGTACTGGCGATATCGGTGGCCAGAATACCACCGCGGAGGTGGGCGATGCTGTGGCTGCAGCTCTGGCGGAGATCCTGGCAGCGAAGCAGTAATGTTTGGAGGTACATCTGGCTGAGCATCGAATGATCCGAGGCGAAGGATTAGATGGTGGTCCAGTGGTCGGTTGAACCAATAGAAGGTGTCAATGAGAATTGCCATGAATCGGCAGTCGATAAATGATATGCGTGGATGAATAGTTTATGTTTGAGTCAACCTTCTACCTGCCGGTGGCCGAGGTCGAAGTCTCCCGAGGAATCGTATCGCCTCCAGGGTGTCGTGATTTCCCATTGCGTCCCAGTTCACCCGCTGGCATACCGAACAAAACGTCAGTCAAAAATGTCCGCCTTCGTCAATTAGCATTTGGGGATATGAACGAACCGTTGTAGAAGTCGCCTGCGTCGTCCTGATCTGATCGTACAGGAGGCATAGTTCCTGCAGGCCGTGAAACGTGCGTGACAAGCTGGCAAGCTGGGCGGGAACAGAATCCAAGGCCTCTGTGGCCTCTATTGAACCGAGTGATTCGCCGTGGTTGTCCTGGTTCACGTCTTGCCGGAGGAGGCAAAGTGCCGATGCAGCTCTTGCAGTGACCGCAATGTGAAGGATCGCGTAGGCGGAGGTCCATGGCATTGGGACGTGGTTGACCATGCCTCCCTGGAAATGTACCAGCAGAGTCCCGCAGGTGGCCAGACAGTCATGAAGGCCACCGATCGCCTGCCGCTGCACGCTGTGAATATTTCTGGTAGTCCAGATGGCGAGCTGAAAGGCAAGGGTCTGGAAGAGCGGAGATGCATGGTTGGGGATTGTGTCGGGCAAAACCGCCATGTCCGACTGGGGCGAGCGATCGCTCTTTGCGGTATATACCAGACTGGCCCTCCGGGCAATTGAAACCAGCATGGCAAGAAGCTCGGTATCTCTGTTGCTCGCAGGGGTCTAGAAAATGATTAGTTGAACCGAGGCTATGTGAGAGGAATGTCCTCGTAGGGGCAAGAAGGACGTACCTCGACACTGATGTCTGCGTCGTCTATGCCAAGAGGCCTGCCTAAGGAAATGGAGACGAGTCTGGAGCAGTTTGTGAGCGGAAAGATGGCACTGCTTCCGGGGTGTCGGAACTTCCTACCTGTCCAAGACGTAGGCTACCCAGAATAGTGACTCCTTCTCCAAGTCTTCTGGCGTCTGCATGTGCTGGGCCCGCCTCACTGGTCTATGGTGGAGGCCGAGTGCGACAGCGACCTGGAGGGTGAGGCCGTGGAGATGCCAGGTGCTACCAGCGGCGCAGTGGAAGAGTGAGAACAGCGTGACCAGAACAAACAGCCGCAAGGTCCGCAGGTCGGTCTGGACGTTGCCGATGGCGTCCAATGCCCCCTCAAGGAGGTGGACGGCGTGGTACTGGGACACGGGGTCGCCTCCAGGCCGATGCATGGCGCCCAAGGCCATGCTCATCTGGGCGGCAGGTGACTCGGCGACGGCCGTCTCAGCTGGCGACAGAATCGGCAGACATGGCTGGACTGTGGTGAGGAAGGCGTCGAGATAGGTCTTCGCCAGAGAGGGGTTCTGATCCTGAAAAGCAGAGCCGGGCGGGCGTCGATGCCTGGTGCGGGGGATGAGCGAGTTCGGCTGTGCTGAATGGTAGGGAGACTTGTTGTCGACAGCGACGGCGGCCCAAAACATGTCCCCTAGGCTGTACGAGAGGATTGGATGTAGACGGGCCGAGTCACCCTCGCCGATCGCGGCCCAGTCGAACGACTCGGTGGTGTCTTGATGATGGAGGGTGACGTCCAGGGTCGAAGGTGAGGGCATCCCACCGCCGTCATTCTGATCTGCACGTCCACCGCCATGGCTCTTTGCTCGGTGCTCGAGCGCCGCAAGTTCGGCCTCTAGTCCTTCAAGATATCTGAGGAGAAGACGTCGGTCAGGTCTGCTCACGGCGCGGGGAAGAGGAGAACTGTGAAACGAGTCGACTTACCCGGGCGGCAATGAGCTCGCAGCTCGACTGGACTCGAGGTCGGAGCTGAGGCATCGAATGTTCCGCCGGGCGCAGCTGCCGCATTGCGGCGTCTTCAGGTCGCACTGTGACGCTTAAGCACGTCGAGCCGTCGAGTCGGAGAGTGTGGAGGGGCGGGACCTTGGCTTTGCTTCTCCTGCATTGTTGGCAGGCGGTGTTCATCTCTGCTCGGGATGAGATGGCTGTAGATGGAACAGAGTCGCGTCTAGGGTGGTGGTCGGTCTTGCCCTGGGAGTTGGAGGTGCAGCGAGATGGCGCTGAGATGCCCTGAGAATGGGGGCCGTTAGTGGACGTGATGAAAACACGGGGCCCCGCAAGGTGCGAAGCCAATCAGCGACAGGTTTTATCCGCTTAGGTAAGGCATTCATTCCCTGTGCCAACAGGCGCCGTCCGCCATCGTCACTACGACCTCTCTCCTTGTCCTTGCCTTCCTGGCCTCAACCTCACCTGGATGCTTCTCACCGCCTCCTTGAATTACAATCTCACGCCAATCAGGAGTCAGACCGTATCGCATACAATTTGGCGTCACGCAGTTTTCAGATTGGTACAGGCACGTGCCATGGTCGGGCTTTCTCCGCTGCCTTCGCCTCCTGGACGGGATGTCGGACAAGTCAATCCTCGCTTGTAAGCGGTGCAAGGTCAAGAAACTCAAGGTATGATACTCCATTTCGACCCGAGATCAGGCTGATGAAAGCTTCCGTATGACAGTGCGATGCCGAGCCCAAGACATGTGCGAATTGCAACAAGGCCGGCAGTGTCTGCCTCCAGGTTGACTCGAGGTCAAAGAGAGAATTTCGGCGTGGGTGAGTCGGTTTGTCCGACATATCTCTGGCTGCACCCTCCTGAACAGACCACAGATATGTCGAGGAACTCGTCGAACGCATCGAAACCTTGAAGAGGGCGGAGCAGCACCGCCTGGAGAAGCGCACGAGCCGCGGTCAATTCGACCCGATCTCCCCTACCAGTTCCAACGCCGAAGTCACCTATCATGGTGTAGGCAGCGTGATCAAGTATGCCCTCCCGCCCTTGACATGCTAGGCTGAACAATCGACCATGGAATTCTGACGTGAAGAACCAGCATGGTGCGCATCGTCGAGGCAGCAGTACCGTCCCCGACCGCTCCCCCGTCGGCATCGGTAGCACCGCCACTCACCTCCATGCATGTGGCATATGCAACGACCATGGCCGATCCGGGGCGTCAACCCGTGACTCCGGCAGCTCTACCTTCCGAAGACGTTGCACAGAGCCTTTTCTCCTCCTAGTAGGTGCATCTCAACGAACACTGCTTTACTTGGTGGAGTGCTGACGGGTTGGACAAAGTCTGGACGGCTTGCACCTGCTGCACCCGTTCTTGCAACGGTCGATGGTGCTTCACGAGCTTCACGAAACTTACGCCCGGCCAGAGGCCCGCAACAGCCAGTCTCTGTTCCGCGTCAACATGATCTTCGCATTGGGATCCGTCAGCCTCTTCCGGGGCGGCCTACATCACGTCTCACCCATGGAATACTACGCTGCGGCCATGCAGCACGCCGATGCAGCCATGGGCTTGAACGGGTTGCTGCATATCCAGGCCATCCTGCTGGTGCTCATCTTCTCCTTGCAGCACGACGTCGGCGGTACGCAAACCCCTCCTAGCCGTCCCTCATCGGCATCTGTGGCTGACGCAAGTACGCCTTGCAGTTGGGAACAAGTGGGATCTGGCCCGGGTTGCGATGCGCATGTGCATCGAGAGCGACTTCCACCGGAGCAGTCGAAATCCCGATCCCATGGCCGAACAGATGCGCCGTCGAGTATTCTGGGCATGCTACATCGCCGACCGCCACAGCAGCTCTGTCCTGGGCCGGCCTCTCGCCCTTCAGGACCATGACATCCAGGTCGAGGTCAGTTCCCCGTCTCTTACGACCCTGTTGGGGTGCTCCCGAATGCTGACCTCCTCAGCTGCCCGTCGATGCCGACGACGACCTCATCGAGTCCAGGAGAGAAGAGGATCAAATGTTGCGCGGCCCTTCCGAGGTCGCGGCGCAACTGCACCAAATAGGCCTTCGGCGGATTACGGCCAGGATCGGCACACAGTTGTACCGCCAGATGCCATCCCGAACTCCACGCGACCTCCAGGCCGCTGTGAGCGCCATCGAGGCAGACCTGGACCACTGGCGCGAGATGTTCCCCGTCGTCGCGGAGCCCCGGACAGTCTACGAGACTTCCCAGTGGAGGGACCTCAACTACTTCAGAGAGCGTCTCAAGTGCTACCGGCTCCTCGTGCTGACCGGCGGGGACCCCGAGGACGGGCACGGGAACGGCAGCCTGGCCTCCAACCTCACCCGCGCGCTCCACGACGCAGACCAGATTGCCAGGCTCTACCAGTCCCTGCACACAGCGGACAAGCTCATCCTCAACTGGACCTGCGTCCACGACATGATGTCGGCAGGCTTCTCCACTCTCTGCTGCAGCATCGCCCTTCGCCAACTCTCGGCCACCATGCCGGGCACATCCGAGACGATCCTTGCCGTCATCGGCATCCTTGAGTACATCGCCGAGCGATGGGCCCCTGTCCGGAGCCACCTCGAGGCGTTCCGGTCACTTGCCAGACGTGTCGCAGAGTCGGACCAGCAGGGTGTCCATCAGAACGAGCCGCGGGCGTTTACGACAACAGCAGTGACAAATGCGGCTGGTTTTGGCACCGATGAGGCTGGCCCGGACACCGCCGTTGATGGTTTCGGGGGAGAAGGCGCCTTCGCCGGCGGCGCCAACATGTGGGATGCCGCCATGGCGGCATTCCTGGACGCACCGCTTGATCTGGACAGCATCGAATGGGGCGCGATTGACTGGGGCGCCATGGAGATTCTCGCCGGAGACATGACCGGAGGGCTGCCCGTGGGGGATCTCGAAGGAGATGGTGTGTGAGATGGTGCCGGTGGTTCGATGGACAGACACCTGGGGGACATGGCCCGAGGGGCGTATGGGCGGACATGTCCGGGCGCCCTCAACCTCTCTGGTGTCCCGGCCCCGCTCCGAGAGGCGTCAACAGTCACTCCCAAATCGACACCTCCCGGACATGTCCGACCCGGGCTGCTGAGGTCTTCGGCACGCAACCACGCCCTCGGCACGATGGCAAGAGGAGAACGTTCGATGTTCCTGCACAATGCGAGTAACCGACGGCGTGGCGTAGGCATCCCCCGCATTCTCGACTTGAGCTCATACATAGAGTCTGGGGTATTTCAGGACCCTTGCGCTCACTTCTAGGACTGTCATTCCACCCCTCAACAAACAACACCAAACTCCAAGGACCTGGAGTCAAAGCCCATCTTTTCTCTCACTCTCAATCGCATCATTAGCCAACTCATCATGCCTCCCGCATCTATCACCGAGCTCCACGACGTTACGGCCGTGGCCAACGGCGCCAAGCTGGACGCCAGGTCGGCCGTCTTCAACAAAGCTGGCACTGACCTCCAGTCCATGGCTGTCGGCGCCCAGACCAAAGATGGCCGGAGCACGGTGCCCACGATTCCAAAGTTCCAGACCAAGGAGGAGGAGCAGCGATACTGCAAGCAACACCTCGTGGCCGCGTTCCGAGTATTCGCCGACCGGGGCTACGATGAGGGCGTCGCCGGCCACATGAGCCTGCGCGATCCCATCCAGCCAGACCACTTCTGGATCAACCCGTGAGTGAGTTCACTTCTTCTTGATTTACGTCACGCTGACATGCGCTCTTCCGCGCAGCTACGCCATGCACTTTGCCGACATCACCGTCTCGGACCTCGTGCTTGTCAACGAGGATGCCGAGGTCGTCCAGGGCGACCACGCCGTCAACGCTGCCGGCTTCTCCATCCACAGCGAGATTCACAAGGCCCATCCGTGGATCAACGCCGTTTGCCATGCTCATGTAAGTTGTCTCCCTAGTTCTCCTCTCCCGTCGCTAATCGTGCCTCACAGACTGTCTACGGAAAGGCCTACTCCGTGTTTGGCAAGAAGCTGCCACCCGTCATGCAAGACTCTCTCCGCTTCTACGGATCTCACAGCGTCAATCTCGACTACGGCGGCGTGGTGCTCTCGTCCGACGAGGGAAAGAACATTGCCGCCACGCTCGGCCCGCGCGACAAGGTGTGCATCCTGCAGAACCACGGGCTCCTCTCGGTGGGCGAGACCATTGACGAGGCCGCGTACTGGTTCGTGTGTTTCGACAAGTGCTGCCAGGCCCAGCTCGCCATCGATGCCGTCGTTCACGCTCAGGGCGACGAGTCGAGGCCAAAGGAAGTGGACCACAAGACGGCGTTCTTCACAGAGCAGCGTATTGGTACGAGGCACAGGGGCTGGCTCAACTTCCAGCCCTATTACACGAACATGGTGCGCAAGACGAAAGGGGAGTTTCTGCTGTGAAGGAAGGTTATTGTCTGGGGCATCTTGACGCATGTAAATGGGATTATCTTTGGTCAAAATTGACGCTTCGTTCTCGTTCGCCTGTAAACATCGTGACTGGTTCGGGCCTCTAGGCCCTGCTGGTGTTGAAAGATAAGGGCCGGGCCGGCCCCAGCACTTGACCCCGTCGCCCTAAAGCCGCGAGCCATACAAAGGGTCGCTGAACCCCGCGATTGTCCCTCCAGCAGCACCCACCCCACTACAACCCAAGCATCACCATGGACTCATCCTCCAAATCATCTCACTCCAAGTCGCGAAACGGCTGTCTCCGATGCAAGGCGAAGAAGGTAAGCATCCCGTCTCCATGTTACTTTCCCCCCTGACATCCACAGACTAAATGCGACGAACGGAAACCAGCCTGCGCACGATGCGAGGACCGCGGCTTCCAATGTCCCGGGTACGCCCTCGACATTCGCTGGTCGCATAAACACCAAGTCCGCGCCGAGAGATCGTCAATCAGAGATGGGCCCCCATCGCGCCCGCGCAGTAGGAACCTAGGGAGGAGACAGCAGATGGGCGATGCTGGGGTCGCGCCAATGTTCAATCCTGACCAGGCCTGGCTGGGCTCACCCTCGCAATGGGATCTGTTCATGCCTCAAGAGCTGATGTTTCCGCTCGAAGAACCCGTCGCTTTTCCCCCGCCAGAACAGCCAAATCCATTCACCATCCTCGTCAACGATGCCGATCTGATGAGCACAGCTTGGACTGTCGACAACGATTCATCTCCGTCAGGAAGCGTTGAGGAGATCCCTGCCGTCGACACAGCGATCGAAGACACCACGATCCAAGCAGAAGACGCCTTCCCGGTCGACCAACTCGAGACCATCCCTTTCCCCTCCGCCCCCCGTGAGATCTTCAACATCCCCACCGCCCTCTCCGAGTACTTCTTCCGAGAAGTCATCACCCTCTACTGCCTCTGGGACAGCAAAGCCAACGTCATGCGCAACATTGTCGAAACGGCCTGGCAATCCTCCGGCGCTCTCCATCATACCGTCCAAAGCATGGCCGCCGCCTGTCTCTCCGAAGATTTTCCCCATCTCCAAGCCGTCGCCCGCGCAGAACACCACCAAGCTCTGGCTTTGGTCGGAAGCCAACCTTCGCCTTCAAGTTCAACCGCCCGCAATGCGCTTCTCCTCGCTGCTCAACTTCTCGGCCACACGTCCAGTTGGCTTGCCCCCCAGAACCTCGCCACAGACATGTTCAGAGCGAGCTGCACCATGCTCAACTCCGTGTCGGACGAGATAAATCCAGACCCTAGCTTCGCCTTCTTCAGCGATGCGATGGATTACTGGGCCATGCTCCTCGTCTACCTCACCGACAGCAGCCAGCTCGGCGACTATCGCCGCCGCAACACCAGCACTGCCGAGGCACCCTCCACCTCCGCCGAACCACACCCTTACTCCGGCATCTCCCACGAAATGGTCCGCGTCCTCACCGACGCTGGGATCCTCATCTTCCAGTACCGCAAGCACATGTCCTCCGTACGCTTCATGACCGAGCGTGACCTTGACGTTTTCAAAACTGCCCTCCGCGAAGCCCGCCGTCTCGAACGCGTCCTCCTCGCCCATCGCGCCCCAGACCTCACCCGCTTCCGCGACCCCGGTGATCCAAAAACACCCCTTCGCCATCTCGGACTCATGGACGAAGCATACCGCTGCACCGGGCTTCTCCAACTCTATCGTGTGTTCCCCGACCTCCTCGCAGAGCGTTACGCCCCTTGGGATCGCGAACGTCTCCTCAACCCCCTCCCAGCACAAGGCGAACCTTCCCCACGCGAGCGCCAGGCTTGGTTGACCAAATTGGCCATGCACATTCTCGGCATCCTGCGGGACATTCCCTTTGAATCACGCACCCGAAGCGTCCAGCCCTTCGTCATGGTCGCCGCCGCGAGCGAGCTGCGCCGGGATCCCCACCATCTCCAGCAACCAGCTGGCGAGGCCATTGAGGCCGTCATTCCCATCGACAAGACATCCATCGAAGTCGCCCGCGCGAGAAAGTTTGTCGGTTCCCGGCTTGCTGCATACACACACATTTTACCGCTGCGAAAGAGTCGCGTCATTTTTGAGCTGATTAATAGTGTCTGGTCGGCCATGGACGCAGGGGAGGAAGATGTGTACTGGTTGGATGTCGCCTATGAGAAGAAGCTGGGCACGATGATGGGATGATGGCTTCAATTATATAGCATGCTTCCTGTCATCTAAAGCCTCGCTTCCTTTGGCCCGTTAGGCATCGCGAGAGTCGTGAACTTGAGCACGGTCTGCTCCGCCGTCAACTGTGTTCGCAGCCGCTCCTCCGTCACCATGAATGCCTGAGGGAACCAGTCGCTCACATCCTCTCCCAGCATCATCCCTACCAGCGCTTTCCCCGTCAACCAGCACTTGTCCATGCCGTAGCCATTGAAACCCGCCGCGATCCACTGCCCATCGTCTTCAACCGACCCCGTCACTGACGATGGCACCTGCCCTACGACAGGCAGTCCATCGGATGTATGACCCTGGATTCCAGTCCAAATGGCCTCAATCTCCGACGTCTTCTCATCGCCCCAGCCCTCGAGGAACATCCTCGGCAGCACAGTAGACAGCGCCTGCCGCGACACCTCAGGCACCTTTGTGTCATCCGACGTGAGGATGTCCCGCATATGCGCTGTCTCGTTACCAATCCAGATCCGCCCTGTCAACGCATTCTGTTGCAGATAATACAGCCCCGTGTCGAAAAGCCCCGTCTCGTGATCAAGTGTGGCCTTGTGAGCCAGACTCCAGGACCGCGAGGCACCAAGGTTCTTGAAGTCTGGGCCGGGCTTTTGCTCTGTCATTGTGCCTCTGAAGGGGTAGACTCGACCTGCCAGCTTGGACAATAGGTGAGAAGCGTGTGCGTTGGTACAATGGAGTACTTTCCGCGCTCGGATGACGCCTCGAGGGGTGGTGATAAGGTAGGGGTAGTTGATGTCCTCGTCCGGTGAGTACTGAACCTGTTGAACTGGGGTGTTGGCCTCGATGGAAAGGCGGTCGGGGAATTGCTGGAGAAGACGCTCGTAGAGCCCCGTGAGCAAACGGTATGGCCAGATGGCGCCAGCTTCGTGCTCAATTGCCCCTGAGACGTCTTTGATATTCCATCTCTGAGCCACATTAGCTTGTCATCCCAGCTCATAGAGCATGTCAAACGTACCTCTGCAACGTTCTCCCTCTCAATGATACGATGGTAGCTGCTGTACTCGGGAACCGCCCGTTGAAAGTCCAGCACCGACTGCTTCGCCGCTTGCCAGGTCTCTTCATCCGCAACTGACATGACCTTGAGCACGTCACGTATCTGGCATGCCTCCTGCAACTCAGCATCAAGTCCTCGCACCATCTTCATGACATGCTCAATGTTGAGGATGCTGAAGCGCGTAATCTGCTTCGCCGCCTCGACGCCAAACTGTCTTGCAAGAGGTCCAAAGGTATGCCCTGAAGCCGTGACGAGGTGACCGCCGTTCCGGCCTGTCGCGCCGCTGACAAGCGTACGTGCTTCCAGGACTGTGATGTGTGCATCCTGGATGGCATCATGCTCGAGGAGGGCCTTGGTAACGCTGCAGCCTGTGATGCCTGATCCGATGACGGCAAAGTCGGTCTTTTGAGGCAGTGTGGGTGACTGGATGGATCCCAAGGGGTGAACGGGGACTTGCCAGGCCGAAATGGTTGGGTTTTCTCGCGGGAGACCAGGGTCTTCGGCGATGGCTTTGGAGATGTTCATGGCGAATCTCGACATGGCAGAGTCTGCAAGGTCAGGCATAACTCCGAAAGAAGGATTGAAGCACTTACTGAGGTGTGGTGAGAGTGAATCATCCTGGCTTCGCACAGGCTCGGTGCTCACTGTGACACCTGAATCCATGGTATTCAAGCTTCAGCTTCACGGCAGAGGCGGCACAATCGGTCGCCCGTTGTCTGCTTGGACGAATATCGTCTTTTGATAGGAATCCCCTTGTGACTTCCAGCACTGATAACACCTTGAAGTCCCCTCGATTGGAGGAGGCCCTCTGGGGGCTGGTTGTAGCATGGTCGCCGTGGTGGTGTGGAGAGAGCCGACTTCGCTGCCGACTTCCCCTTTGAGCAAGTGTATGCGATCTCGCCCCCTGTACTCCACCACCCACCACCGCCGTCGGGCCTGAGGTGAAGCCTGGACAGCTGCCCGCCTCAAGATAAGTCGGGGAAACCGCATGACTAACACCTAAAGTGGTTACTGATATCGGGAAGACTTTGTACCATCGAGAACACGCTTTCGGTTATGATTCCAAGTTAGACCGCTGCACCAGTAGGGATGAAGCTTCCATCTGGCGAGTATTGCCGGCCATTGAATTGGTGTCCCGTCACAGAATCTAGCGCCAGCTCATCGCTATCACACGGGATCCAGCTCAGAATCATACATGCTCATCGTGTATTGACATGCCTGACTCCCTCCCAAGTTCCTTCACCCTGGCCATTGACCTGGGCTCAGGAGCTCTGCTCGTCTACCACGGAATAACATCACCCTCATGGCTCCGGAAAGTGCCAGTGAGATCAGCATGCTCAAATGAGAACGCCGTCTTCACCATGTTGGCCACGCTGGTCTCCACCGAAATGCCGCCTAGGGCATTGTGGTCCATACCAACAGTGAGATCCGTGTCCACCAGGCCCGGGTGGAGCATAAAGGCGGTAAGCCACGGCTCCTCGAAGGACAAGAGACGAATGAACCAGTTGAGAGACGCCTTGCTGCCACCATAGGGGCTCGAGGTCTTGGGGAAGAGATGGAAAAGCTCCTGAGATCCGATGGAGCCAATGATGGTCGAGATGGCAACGAACTTGGGGGTGCCAGTCGGGCTAGCCTTGAGCAGGTCCGCGGTGGCTTGCGCAAGGGTCAACGGGCCGAGGACATTGACGTCAAAGTGCTTGCGCGCGTTGGCGGCAGTGGTGTTGAGAACGCTGTTGCCACCCTTGGCGATACCGGCGTTGGCGATGACAACGTCGAGGAAGGTGACGCCCTGTTTGCGGATTTCGGCCACGGCTTCGGCCGCGTCGGTCTCAACGGCAGAGTCGAGTTTGACGACGATGAGCTTCGTGTCGGGACCCTTGGGCAGGTCGGCAAGCGCCTTGGCGGAGGGGTGGGAGGGGTCGCGAACAGCAGCGACGACAGTGGTGGAGGTCTTTTGCAGGATGCGCTGGACAAAGCCCTTGCCAATGCCGCGGTTGGCACCGGTGATGAAGTAGGAGGATGGAGTGATCATTTTGTTTTGAGGTGATTGAAATGTGATGATGATGATGATGGATGATGTGGTATGATGGAGGTGATTGAAGCGGTGCGAGTCTAGATATTTATTCTGGATCAAGTGGACGATGAGGCGACATTGTGCCATCGTGTTTCCCTGAGTCTGGCCATTTGAAATCACAGATCAGTAACGATGCATACAAGTCATGTAGTATTCATGCGTTTACTAAACACGAATGACTCTCAAGCCGGACATCACGACATGATCGGTTGCCTTAAGTCCACTGCCTAAAAGCCGAGGCCCCCCTGGAGTTCCCATGGTTTGACGTGACTCGGGGTGCACTCGGCAGTCTTGACTGGGGAAGTTGACCCACTCCGGTCCGACCCAGTGCATCGCTTTCAGTACCGAAGTCAAGAAGCTGACGCACTCGAATTTGAAAGACATGTTTGTTACGAGGCAACACTGAATGCCATTGCCATTGCGGTTTATTCTAGAATTATAAGGTCGGTCTAGTAGATTTAAAGAATGAAATCTCGCCCATCCAGGGACCAATCGATGTCGAGTAGGCTCAAAGTGCTTACACCCCCTGTGCCCGGCATTTTAGGAGCCCACAACTGCCAGAACCCTGAAAACTAATGCACATATGAACCAGTAGCTTGAGGCGTCAAGGATGCTATGCCTTCGAGATGCAGCTGAAGGGCTTCAACAGTCTACTTCAAGTTCCATCCCGCAAGCTGCTGAGTGTCGTTGAAAGATGCCAGATCGAACGTCCGGGCCAAGCGAGTTCCTCCACGTCCAAACTCCTCGCTCGTGACGTTGAGAAGCAGGGCCGAAGTTGAAGACGCCAAGAGACCAGGGAACTGGCTGTCAAAGATCTCAGAGATCTCCGCGGGCGTCAAAGCGTCCTTGCCCTTGGCTTCAACCTGTTCCTGGAAAACCTCGATGTACCTCCTAGTATGCTCAATGTCGGCTCCGTCGCTGAAAGATTCGAGAGATGTCGCGTGGCCAGGGATGACTTTCTTGGGGCTCAGGCTTTCGATGAACTCCAGAGTCGAGAGCCACGCTTGCGTCAACGCCGGTGAGAGCATGTCTGCGAGCCACAAGTGCAGACCACGGCCATACACCGCGTCTCCGGCGATCAAAGTGGAAATGCTCGGGATCCAGAAGATCATTTTGTCGATGGTATCCGCAACAAGGGGGCTGATGAGGTGAATGGGGGAGGATTCGTCGCCGGGAAGGGTGAAGAAGGTAAAGTTGAAAGGGACGGGAACAGCTGCTACATCGACAATGGCGTCGTCGCCGAGGATGCTTTTCCAGATGCTGATCTTATCCGCTGTTAGCATTTCGAAAGACAGTCAGGGCAAGGCTTGATGGCGTTTTCTTACCCTCTCTGCGGCGTCGTTCTTGATGAGGCTGGCAGTCTGGGCATTCGCATAGAAGTTCGCATCAGGGAACCTGTCGAGGAAGGCAGCTCCGCTGAGGTAGTGATCGGGGTGGAAGTGGGTGGTAAAGGCGGCGATAACGGGCTTGTCGGTCGTGTTCTTCACCCAGTCGGCAAGCGCAACAGCCTGAGGAATCGCAAGCGGCAAGTCAAAGATGACAGCAGCTTCGGAGCCAATGACCAGAGTCGAGACCATGTCCAGGGACGGCGCCGAGTTGATGAAGTGCTCGGCGCGAAGCCCGGGGGTGCATGCCGCACGGATCGTGCTGGCACACACCAAGACGGAGGCAGCGTATTTTCCAAGCATTTTGAGGGATGTCAACAGTGAAACGAATGTGATGGTTCAGACTGATGCTGGACTTGGAGCTGGTAGTCGTAGCTCAAGGAAGCGGCACTCCTTCTATGTATTCATTCCAGTCGCCCTTTCTCTCGTACCCTGCTTGTTTTCGCTTTAGATTGAATCAAATTTGCCAGGCGGACTAAATCTTGCCCGTGACGGTCATTTACCATCTCCCAAGGCAAAGGTGAGTTACTGACCTCTCCCCGACCGGGTTCTTCGCTTGAGAGCTCGGTCAGCATGGATCCGAGTCATGAGTGTTCACCGACACGTCTCAACCGGCCTCCCCGAATTTGTAATGGCACCGGGACTACCTCGTGGGAAAGTGGGTTGGTTTACTGATCGGGGAAACCAATGCCGACTCCACGCATGCATCCAACTGCCGGTTACTGTTTAAATCTGGCTCAAGGGGATGGAACGCGGGGTCAGCCATGGCGTGATAATCATGCCAAATCGTTGATATCATCAAGCAAGGTATATTTAAAATGCCGTGGGATTGCAACTCCGTCAGTGCAAAATCTCAAGCCTCCAAACAAAACAGATTAATCTCAATCTAGGAACAATCTCCGGCGGACACGAAAAGACCATGCCTCCCTACGAAAAAGTCACCGTTCTGGGTGTGAGTTCGATAAGATCCTCGCCCACCGCGAACGACAGGCAGCTAACTATCATCTAGGCCTCCGGGAACCTGGGCCCCTGGGTCATCAAGGCTCTTCTTGATGTCGGATTTAAAGTCACCGTTGTGACGAGGCAAGAGTCTAAGGCGACTTTCCCGTCCGATGTCGATGTGAAGAAGATTGACATCACCTCGAGGAGCGCCATCTCTGAGGCTTTCAAGGGTCAGGACGCTGTTGTCTCTACACTCCCTGGTGAAGCGGTCGCCTCGCAAAGAATCTTCATTGATGCTGCCATTGATGCAGGCATCAAGAGGTTCATTCCGTCTGAGTTTGGCATCAACACCCGTGAAGCGGGCGGCACCAAGTTTGGCAAATTCGTTGCAGCCAAGATTTCGGACGTGGACTATCTCATCGAACTCTCTGAGAAGTACAGTTGGTTCTCATGGTCTGCCATCTGCACAGGGGCGTTTTTCGACTGGGTGAGATCAAACCTTCCCCCCACTTGCTTCATCGTGGATTGAAAGCACCTTTACTAATGCAGCACAGGGTCTTGACAACGGCTTCTTCGGATTCGACCTCAAGAACAACACAAGCAGCATCTTCGACTCCGGAAACGAGCGCTTCTCTGGCACAAACGTCCCCTTCATTGGCAAGTGTGTTGCTGCTTCTCTGCTGAAGTCTGACGAAACGGCCGGCAAGTTCTTGACCGTCGCATCCTTCACGACCACCCAGAATGAGGTGCTGAAGGTCATTGAGGAGGAGACCGGCTCCAAGTTCTCTGTCGGGCATGTCAACACAGCAGATCTGGAGAAGATCGGTGAAAAGAAGGCGGCCAAGAGTGATCCTTCTGCTTTTGTTGAGTATCTTCTCTGGTATGTCTTCAGAGATGGTGCCAACCAGGCGGTGAAGGAGAACGCTGCTGTCACTGTTTTGGGGTTGGAGGAGGAAGACCTCAGGACTACCATCAAGGAAGCCATTTCCAGAAACTTGTAGCTGGATGTCATTTTAATGTGCCGACGTGAAGAGCTAAGTAAGAGATGTAGAAACCAGTTTCCTTGTACATATAAAAAACATTACCCTCTCTATAGTATTATTCTTCGTAGATTTACCTTTAAATAGAACGTTTTCCGCGTATCTGTGTATAATCTTCCGCCTACTGTTTCTCAAATCCGCTCATGGGTTGCACTCGCAACCAATAAGCGTCGAGACTGTTGTTGAACTGGCAGGGCTGACAGACAAGTCCGCGTATCCGCGCTTGTCACCACGTAGGTAACCGCGGGGCTCTGCCTCGGGCGCAGCCCACCTGCTGCTCTTTGAGTGAGAGACGGCACATTACGCGCTAAAACCGAAACCGGTCAACTTGAATAAGCGCTCAAGCTGTGTGCAACCATCGAGCAAGGATTTTTGGACAGGTGGGTAGTGGTGGCCACATCACCCTTGAGCCAGATTCGGCTCGAAGAGATCGGATCTAGGGTCCAGATACTCCTCATCTTGGCTGGATCCATCCGGAACCTCAACTTCAGTTCGGCTATCGAGCCAATAAACGTGCGGACATGGTTCAACCACCATGACCAGCCATTCAGCCTTTCCAGCTAATCCGCCTTAACTCGTATCAGGCATGCTTACGGGGGCCTCACATTTAGCTCCCTGTAAAACTTCCGTGCAAGACATGGCTGCACGGCTTCAAACTGCATTCTTATACCTAAGAGGTAAAATTAACCGACCGAGGCGGGCTAGTCTCTCTCGAGGATGCCTCAGTCCGCGTATTACTGTCTAGAGCCTCAAACTTCCCCAACTGCCGACGTCGATCCATCGTGGGCATTGAAAGTCAGGATTCTTAACAGATCAAACAGGTCTTTACTTGGTACTGTTTAGAAAGAAATGCCTGTCCTTCCGGCATATCTGCGGACCGGGTGGCTGGATTTCAACCCAGTACTACCTAGGCAAGCGAGACATGGCCAACCGCTTCTCGTGCCTTGGTACCCGACCAAAAAGTGCCGAAAAAATATATACGCTCAGCCTTCTCGTGAGTATTCGCAACGTGCACGGTCTGATGACTTGAAATCCTCATCTCCTGAGGCGCAGCAGTTGCTGCCCAATCAAGGCGAAAAGACAACCTCTGCCAAGCCGTATTTTGCCGCCTTGTGTCCTCCTACACTGGCGAGTAAGGAGTCGAGGCCAAAAGCAGATGCATTGGGCTGGTCGCCTTTCTATCCTCGTAGGTGACACCGGTGTACGACACAGCTGATCTTGAGGCCATTTTAGCTTCTGGTAACCGCGTATAGATCCGCATGATACGCGGATCCTTGCGAAGGCAAACTCGGTCAGCCAGCAAAGACCGAGTACGCGGTTGCGAGGAATGGTTTGCTCTAGAAAATTTCAGAGGAAGGGTTCATAGACAGACATACAGAACCTTCTTCCGTGATGATGACGAGTATAAAGAAGCCGAGCTTCCCGCCCTCAAATCCCAATGAACCACCCAACAGTAGCACTTTATACTACAGCCTCAACTACCTCATCTGACAATTTCTCCCCCCCTCAGCTTTTGAAAATGAACCCCTCCAAGATCCTCCTTGCTCTCGCCGCCTCCGTAGGCTTGGCCTCCGCCGTGGCCATCCCCAACCCCGCGGGCGACGTCTCCCTCGCCGAGGCACCCCTTGAAAAGCGAACGTGCTACTCCACCGGTGAGAAGTATGGCAACTACAAGGGAGAAGCCCAGGAGCTCGCCCGCACCGCTTGCAGGACCTACTTCCGCGGCGAATACAAAAAGGGCAACACGTACAACAAGTGCTACAACCTACCCAACGGCAACAGCGTCAACTTTAGCGTCGGGCTCCTGGGCCAGCAAGCTGGCAGCAGACGCTACCTCGGCGAGGATGAGTGCTACAGCGGCCTCTCCAAGGAGGTCACGGGCTGCGACAGGGGCGGCAAGACCACCTACGGCAACTGGATGTACAAGTAAGTGAACCGCCACGTTTTTTTTCACATATGTGCGCTTGGGTCGACCTGGCTGACGATCTCAGGTCCGACCCTAACACCGGCAGGTGCAGATGAGCGTCTAGCTGCAGGAAGCAGTTGACTGGAACTGAGCCCACTTGACGCCTTTGTCACTGGGGTCAAGCTCCTGGGGTGGATGGCCAGGGCTGCTGCTGCGGCTGCTGCGTCTCTCTCGACTTGAGCTGAGGATAGTAGTCTACGGGTGGTGAATGGACATCAGTGGATGGCGAAGAACATTCTTTTCGAGGGTGGCGTCAGCACATTGCGTAGCCTGAACTGGCAACGCGTCTTCGTTCAATATTGCTGCGCCATCAAATTTTCCCACAAATACATAGTCAATCAAAGGCTAGTTCTGGCATGCTTCTGACAGCCCTGCATGTCTGACACCGGATGTGAGCAATGAATTGTGACTTGGACCGCGGGGTACCTATGCACCTATCCTGTATCACTCGAGAGAATGGACAGGCAACCCCTTCGCCGCTTGGAAAAGCAGCAGCATCAGTTCCGACACCCCTGTATTCTCTGTATCTTATCAATTCTCCTAACAATGGTTCTGCGCCGAATCGATATCACTCATTCGTGAGTCTGGCATTCCGGTCATTTGGGCACTTAAAACGATGTGTTGTGTCGTCAGTCGAAATCATCAAATATCTCATCTCACAGGCTATCCCATGCACACGGAATCCGCCATGGCAGAACGCATGCAAGCTTCGAAGACAACGAGCTGCGAAGATGACTGGATCGACATCCTGGGCTCTGTTCTTCAAGGACTTCCGCTTCTGTATGTTGTCTTGGATGCTGAGGTCCTGAGCCAGACCAACCCCGTTGCTCTTGTCACCTTAACTACGGAACCGTCCAGACGTACGGTGGAAACTGTGGTCAAGGTCGTCCTGGTCAACTACGGCCTTCCCCTTGCAAGAAAGGCCATGGAAAGGAGCTTCGAGGCCCAAGTGGTGACAGTTGGACGGACAAAACGGCCTCAATGTGTCCTTGCAAGACTACCGCGGCGTGGTACGGCTGTTCAGGGCGCCACTGCAGGGGAATCACTCGATTTAACCCGCCTTACAGGGCAAGGGTTACGGTCTCGACAGGTTCGGGGCAGGGGGGGTGGTCGCTTGAGGTGACGTCGAGTGTTGTTCGGAGCATCAGGGATAATTTGAGTTTACTTGAGTGAGGCAAAAAGTCACCTTCTCGCCACATGCAACTTATCGTTGAGGCAAGATGGGTATGAATCGTGATGATGCTCCCCGAGACAGGATCGAACTGTCGATCTCCCGATGTGCTTGCGGATGCAGTAACAGTCGGACGCCTTAACCAGCTGGGCCACCAGGGATTGATGAGAAGTCGCCAACCACTCACGAGTAGTAGGAGGAGTGGGCCTGAATTCGACAAGGTGGAACGAATCGACCATTCTAACATCGGGCCCCAGCCCTCCAGAAGGTGTACTGCTTGTGGGCCACATGCATCCATCGAGGTCCATAGATTTCTCCTACCAGGCTTGGCAGCACGTCCAGACTGCTTTGCTCCTAGTGATCTGTCACCTCGGGATTACAAACTCTTCGAGCAAGCCAAACATGCATCAGGCTGTGCAACTAAACATCCCTTCCATCTCGCAGCCTGACTGCTCTTCGGGCCGTGTTGCCTGCATCCCGACCCTCAAATCCAATTCCAACCCCCACCTCTTCCTCGCCTGCATGCATAGAGAGGAGAAGCCTTAAAGTGCCATGTGGTCTGGAAGTAATCATGCGGAGCTGACACGGCTGTGGCCAATCCCTGTTCACGCATTCATCTGGTGACGGCTATGACACACCGAAGTCCAGGCAGCCATCTCTCACTACATCTCCACCCCGAAAGGCCCGCCACTTTTCTCCAAGCCTCCGAGCAACATGTCCAGCCTGCTTTTCAACTAAACACCTACAACTCCAGAATCTTCGGCATACTTACCAAAAATTTCGTGCCGTTTTATTAGCCGATGGCCTCGGAAGTCGTGGCCTTCGCGTCATCAGTCTTGACGCCTCCTACCCTGTGCGCCGCTAACACATCGACTGCCCCTTAAAAGAAATACCAGAGACAGCATACCAACCCAAGTTCCATCGGATGCTCACAAGGCCACAGGGGCATGGCATCGAAACTCTACTTTGCCTATGGCAGCAACCTCTCGTTGAAGCAGATGGCCAGCAGGTGCCCCAACAGCGTCTATGTCGGAGGAGGTGTCTTGCCTGACTACTGCGGGCAGATTAATCAGAGAGGCTTCGCGAACATCATTCCACGAAGTGGATTCAGTGTCCATGGCCTGGTCTTCGAGATTTCAATGGATGACGAGCGTCGCCTTGACCGGCACGAAGGTGTTTCTAGCGGGTCCTACTCCAAGCAGACCGAGGCAATCATTGTCTACCCAGCTGTTCCAGACCTTCGTGTGCCCATTCGGCATCTTGTTGACGATGGGTTGTCCAGGGCGCTGGAAAGGGCCAAGTTTTCGCCACGAACGATGTATCTCCAAGGAAATGTTCTTGTCTACACCAACAAGATTCTTGTCCAGGACGGCCTTCCGAGAGAGGAGTACATCAACAGGATGAACGCGGGAATATGGGATGCCAAAAGGCTAGGCGTGCCTGGCGATTACTTTGAGAACGTCCTTCGACTCAAAATTCCGGATCGACGCATTCTACATCATTCTGCTCGGTCGGTTCGCGTGGGAAAGCCTCGTTCCCGACTGGGACTTGGGTTGACGATGACCCAACTTCGAGGTATGGGGGCGCGGGAGTCGCCACGGCATATCCAGCCTTTTCGAGACCCCCAAGCCCAAAATGATGGGAAGAAAGAAGGCAGTAACACTAGGGCTCAGGACAGGGATGAACTTCGGGGCACGCTCGACCTCGGAAACATTACTCTCGAGTTTGTGGCTAAGGCCTAGCGCCCTGGCGCTTTGGATATGACACATGCAGAGGACGAGTCTTCTTCCCGGAATCTTTCACGCTGCATTTCGACTTCCAAGCCGACGTGTTGTACAAGATCGATCAACCGCGCAGCGCAGTGCGCTGCGTCTTCAACTTGATGATCACAGCCGGCAGGCACTTCTTTCACATACGACCATACCCATTGGAGAACTCGGGATCCCGTCCGCTCTCCCATAGATAAGCCAATGAGGGCTGGATTAGTAGTTGGGTCGGTGACGACCAGCGAATACCCGGTGTTGTATGTCTTTTCTTTTTTTGTCCATTGACTTGAATTGGTAATGTTGGTATTGAGGTCGTGATAACTTTCAGGTTGAGGCCTGTCTTAGGTGGGCGGTCATGTGTACCAGCACGGACGGGCCTTGTAATGTAAGGCATGTCTGACCCACGAACGCGTCCCGGGCTAAAGCAAGTCTTCGGTGGATTCAAAAAGACCAGTTATTGACAGGCTTTTGCACAATTGTTTACTGTACTACACCTCTATATCCGTTCTCCTCTCCAGACAGGCCCCTCTGAATCTTGGACTTGCTCCAGAAGCATTTGATCATAAGCATCACGGCAATAAATTACACTGAATCAATCCTTGGACGAGCACCTCGAAATACATACTCGTCTATATTACAAGAAACCTAATGAAAATAGCGACCAAGAAGCATTGTTATTGGTATATATTTCGCTTGACGATGAAATAAGTCGTTTGTTGCGCGAGCGCCCCAGCTAGACATCTAGAAGATCTTCTTAGTGACACCTGGCTCAAGCCAAGAGATCTTATCCGAGATCCCCTCTTCCTGGAAAGCTTGAAGAAGTTCCTTTCCATGCTGAGAAAAGTGATTCCACGACTCATAATGCATGGGGACAATCACGTCCGCGCCGATTTCCTTGCTGAGTCTGCTGGCTTGCTTTCCATCCATAGTGATCATCAGGGGTTCATGCCCAGGGAGAGCAGCGATAGCAGCGCCGAGGTTGAGAATCGCGACGCTGATATGGAACTTGGAGCGTATCTCGGCAAGCTCCTCGATGTAGACAGTGTCGCCGGAGAAGTAGATGGCATTCGGGAGGCCGTCAGTCGTTCCGAAACCGGGCTCTGTGATGATGAAGCCCGTGACTTCGCCACCTGGCATGTGCTGGCAAGGCGTACCGGTAACTTGAAACTGCTTGCCGCCGACATTGACCGATACAGTTTCCCAGGGGCGCAGGCCAATGACTCCAGGGCGAGGAGCAAGCTTCTGGGCACCATCGAGAGTCGTCAGGACACGGCGACCGTCGAGAAGTTGGCGGCCCAGCTCGTCCAGGTTGTCTGGGTGGTCCTCGTGGCTGAGGAGGATGACATCGATGATGGGCAGGTCTTTGAGAGACATGGCGGGCGTGTCATCGACTTTGAGGACGGCGACTCCGACATCGAATTCTGTGCCGCCAGGGGAGAAGAAGGGGTCGGTCAACATGTTGACGCCATTAATTTCGAGGATTGCCGTGGCTGTCCCGATATGGGTCATATTGAGCGTGCCGCCGAAAGTGGGAGAAGCCATTTTGTTGTTGAAGGCCGGTAAATGTGATGGAAGCAAGATGTGGACAAGGTAAGTAGTGATTGGATGGAAGGATGTTGGTCTGGAGGCAATGGCAGCTGTGTCGATGGAACATTCCTTGTCTTTAATCCTGCGATCACCGTGCAGGCACCAGCCCGGTGCCACCCTTTCTTGTGATACATATCTTGTACTGCGAAAGGCCGAAAAAGGTTGCAATTTTGCAGTGACGTATTAGTTTCACTGGCGTCTCACTCCGACGCCGAGGGGAAGACAAACTTGAGAAGTCAGTGAAAAGCCCGCGGATTAAATGTACCGATTTGGCTTTGGTATGAGTAACGCCCACCTCGCCTGACCTGAAGCTTGGTAATCCGACGCAAAACGGTCCACTCAACAGCGTGGCAAACATTCCGCTTTGCAACGGGCCGAATCGCTACAAACTCGGGACATCAACCCGCTGAATGCGCGGGTCCGACAGGGCTTGCAGGGCCCGTCCGGGCGCGCCGTGCCGCGCCGTTCGCAACGTCGTCAATCGGTCGCAAGGCTGCCAGGGCCGTCATGTTCAGCGCCGGTCGCAAGGGGTCAAAGTGAAGCTATCGCGAGGTGATTCAGCAGCACCACGCCTGCTTCATTTCCGCTTCAGCTGACCCACATATTCCGGCCAGAACCTGCTTTGCCTGGTTCATCCCTGTCACACCACACCGGCGGCCTTTCCGGTGCGATAATAATAGCTGCCCCTGCCTCAATTGACCAACGAAATCGCGTCAGTGCGGCATTACCCAGTATCCTCGCGGATCATTGGGAGAAGATTTCATCGTCAGCTTACTCTCCTTCCACGCTTCAGCCGCCAGACGTTCTCGAGACAACTTCCTACTGCCTTGCTTTGCTAGCGCAAGAAAGTGCCCATTCAGGGGCTTCATCAGCACTGGCCACCTCCAATTCGTGGGCAGGATTCCCACTCATCCCTGATCGCGTCGCTACCGCGAGGAGCAAACAACAAAGATGCTCAACGTCCTCTTCGACGAGGCTGAGGCCTTGAGGAGATTCGACAAGCTCGTCGACCTTGGCATTATGAGATACATGGCCACGTCAGCCTCTGCGCATATCGATGATGGCTTCCCGGTAAGTCGCGAGGTTGCCAGAAGTGTCCATTGCTGGAGATCAGACTGCTCACCCAATGATAGTACACGATACGAGTATGCAACAGCTGGGCTCATAAACCCGCCGTCGTGGGTGCTTCCACCTCCAATGGGACCGAAGAGGCCCCAGAGACATTCGGACCTGGAAGCGACATCAACAACAGCCACCCAGACCAGACAGTTGGTCAGCTGAACGACACGCATCTCGTCATCCTCAACATCTTCCCGGCAGTCCGGCCGCAGTATCTTCTCCTGACGCTGGACTCTTACCGATCCCAATATGAGCCATTGCAATACGAAGACATCTCCGCTTCGTGGACGTTTCTCCACAGCCTGGAAGTGCCGCACGTTGCTCTCTACAACTGCACACCCAGTGGCGGGTGCAGCAGGGTGCACAAGCACGTTCAAGTGCTTCCCTATCCGGTGGCTTCGGAGCAATCAGTCGATGAAGAGAGCTTTCGCCTGTTCCCCGACAATAGCAATGGAAACGTTCGCGTTCCATACACCCACTTCCTGCACAGGTTCGACAACCAATCTGCTCGGAAAAGCAGGCAGACGTCAAGAGAAGTCTTCGACATCTACACGAAACTACTCAACCAGGCTAAGCAGTGTCTGGAATTCGCTGCCGGAGATACTTCAACACCATGCCCGCACAATGTCATTCTCGTCAAGAACTGGATCCTGGTCATCCCCCGTCGCGCAGAAAACAAGAGCGGCTTCATGACAAATGGCTTGGGAATGATGGGCAACATCGTCACATCAAATGCCGAACAGGCCCAGAAGTGGCTGGACAAAGGCGTTTCCGCAGCCCTGGCCGAGTGTGGGATCCCGCCACAAGCATAAAAGCCAAGATTGAGGCTCTTCTTTATTTTGATAGTGACCAATACACAGCGCAGCGTTCTACTTCCTACCCAACGCCTTCTCGATCTCCGCAAGCGCAGCAAGTACCTTTTCGTCATGCTCCCGACGCCCGATGACCTGAAGACTGACCGGGGCATCGAGGTACTTTGCCGGCTCGTACATGTCGTAGACAAACTTATCCTGGTTGTTCTTAGGCACGTAGCTAGTGTCTTTAACGTCCTTCTCTTGGTCGACTGTCGTGACAGGGAAGACGGCGGCAGGGTAGTCCAGTAGGTTCCAGTGCGAGGTATAGCCCCAGTAGCGGGACTGGTCATGGGGAGTAGCAGCGCCAAAAGAGGCCGGGCCGACGATGACGTCGACTTCGTCCTCGGCGGAGGAGCCTGTGTTTGTCCATGCGCGGGCGTACGAGGCACGGTATGCGTCCCGGCGGGTGGTGAGCTGCGGCCGTCAGTGACATGTTGATAGGGGTTTGAACGGGGCAACGGACCTCCCACAGTTCCTTTTGCGTGTGGTTCTTGACTGTCGGCTGTTCATGGATGATGAACTTGGTAAGCGGGAGAACAGGCTCCCCTCCATCCTTCAGTAGTCCAAGGGCTTCTTCGCCACCGTCGGGCCAGTACATGGCCGACAGGATGTCCCAGCACTTTTGGTGATCAAGAGGCACACAATCCCACACGACGACTTCCATACCCGCCTTTTTGCAAGCCTCGGCAACTTCCTTCATGGCTCTGGTGAGGGGAGGGTGGGGTTGAACGACACCGTCCCACCACTGGATGGCGACCTTCAAAGGCTTTGTGAATTTGTAGGGTGTCCAGTCCCGGGTCGACAGGGAAGGGTCTATCCGCCATGGCTTGGAGGCAAGGGCTGCTTTCATGAAGATTTCGAGAGCTTCGCGGTCGACGGCCATGGGTCCTGGTGTCGAGAAGATGGCTTCCTTGCCGACCATGATGGCTCGGCCGCCCATGACGGAGATGCGCTTTAGAGTTGGCCTAGATTGGTCAGAGTAGATCATTGCAAAGAGCTGGGTATTTGAGACTTACTTAAAGCCATAGAGGCCGACATGTGCCGAAGGACAGCGAATACTGCCTCCGATGTCACCACCAACTCCCTAGAAGATGTCAGAAATCGCTCTCTCACGCATGGGACTTTGTCGTCACTTACCAAGATACTTCCCCGCATCCCCAAAAGCGCCGACTCGCCACCACTACTACCTCCAGCAGTCAGGTTGCGGTTATAAGGGTTGACAGTCCGTCCGAAGGCCGGGCTGATCGTCTCCAGATGCATGATGAGCTGGGGCTGAGTTGTCCTCGCGAAGAAGACACAGCCCTCCGAATAGAGGGTGTCGTAGAGTAGGTTTGAGCCATGTGGCTTTCCGATCCAGGTGACGAACGAGGCATGCGTCGAAACATTCTCACCAACCATGCCGTGGTGCTCCTTGGTGGAGATGGGAAGGCCGAACAGCAAGCCTTTGGGTTCGGGTAGTGAGTCCAGGTGCTTTGCCCGAGCAATGGCCTGGTCCCACAGGAGCTCGACGATGCAGTTGGTCTGTTCGTGTTAGTGAGAATCTTGCACTAAACGGTGGGGATCAGATGACATACCGCAGCATGCGCCAGGGCAGCGCGCCGTAGGAAGGCCCTCGTCACCTCCTCGACGGATATACGCCGTTCTCGCAGCGCCGACAACAAATCCGTTATGGTGTAGCCCTCGGTGATTTCGATTTCCCGTAAAGAGAGCACATTCTTGTGCAAGTTCTTCGAGTTGATGGGCAGCTCGGCCGGGATGCCTTGGAGTGCAGGCTCGACCTTGGCAAGGGATGCATCTCGGTGAGCCCTGACCCACGCGACCCTCTCCTCGAAGGTGTTGCCAATGTTGACCTCGCCCATTGTGGGGTTTGCAAAGATGACTAAGAAGGGTATTGGAGGGTGAGGAAGAATAGTTTGGATATTGCTGGTGGTGGCAGCGTGAATGATGTCTGGGGTTGGGTTGGAGCTGGGGAGGGTGGTGGTGATGAAGGCGGGGTGGTGGTGTTCCCCCGCAGCTAGCCGAATAATGGTAGGCGGATGCGAGGGGGAGGATACAATCGGCCGTCCGCCGTCGGCCGATGTTGATCATCCCGTCTTATCGGCGACGCCCTAGGGCGGAGCATGACACCGGAGCGGAGATCTGAGGCGGGGGGCACTCGGTAGACTTGTGTTAGAACGAACGGCAGCTCACGAAGGCGGATGAAGGGATGAGGGGGCACTGATACAAACAAAGCACTGTATAGACGCTAATGTAGAAATCTATTTCCCATCCCCAGGCTTCGCATTCGGCTCCCTGATCATGGTGAACAGATCAATCGCATCGCCCTCATCATCGCAGACCATCTTGCTCTGGAACTTGAACCCCCAACGCCCATAGATGGCCATATTCGGGACATCTTTGCTTGACTCCAGGTAGCACTTCATGCCCTCTGCATCAGCCTGGTCCGTCACGGCCTTCATCATCTTGGCCCCAACCCCCTTCCCCTGGGTCTCCGGGAGGACGACCATGATGTTGAGGAAGTAGTATCCTCTCGGATCTGTCCAAAGCTCCTTCTGCGCCTTGGCTTGTGCATCTTTCCAGATGTAATACCTCTAATGTCGGGGGTCAGCTATAGTCGACACCGATGTGCATTGATTGGACGCACCTTGACGTTGAGACCTCCTCGCCCATACCACAGGTTCATGCCAACCTGGCCAGCCCAGAGACGCCAGCCCTCGGCCCAATCCGTCCAGGAAGGAGGCTGGTATGCCTTTTGAGGGGGTAGCCACATGGCGACGCCCAGGACTTTGTCGCTGCCGTCCTCTTTGGCGACGTGGAAGATGCCATTGCGCATTCCCCACCGCATGCGAAGTGCTAGAGATGCATGATTTCTTTGCTTGTTGAACTTGAGAGACATGTGAGAAACCAAGCAAAAGTTGGATAGGTATGGTGAGGAGGTACCTTTGCCTGATCATACACCCATGTGTTGTACGGATCGCCAACAAAAGCTTGCCTGTCGAGATGTCAGTTCCCAATGCATTTGGTGGTTGCTGCCCCCTGGAACAACTCACTGAACCGCTCTGACAGCACCGTCGATATCTGCCTCGGTGATCTGAGAGATGTGGATGGCCATGATGGACGACGTGCGCTGGAACAGGGACTGAAAGTCGAATCAATGTCAAATGACCTCCTCGACGGAGACTCGGGTGATCAAGCCTGTCGCTTGAAGGCTATAAGACCGAGCGATAGCCGGATCCCGCGCGTTCCATGGTCAAGCGACACGGGCGCTATCTCTGCGGGGTTGGGGACAGTTCACGTGAATTGGCACTTCGTGAGCCAGTGACCGTCCTCCCCCGCCATCGCTTCGCCGCGTCTTGCCGCATTGAGCAGGTATATGCGAAGCCGATAAGGACTGGACTGCCTGTGCCATCTGCCGGCATGGTCAATTACGTAAGGAGACCTGGGGAAAGGAGCTTGCCGATGGCATTCTTGACGACTTTTGAGGGAAGCATTAATTCTCGATGGTTGTGGAAAAAGGAGTCTGGGGAAGATCGGGTTCCGCGGGCGACGACAGCCTGAGTTGAGTCACAGGTGCCGCCCCCTGAAGCGCCCCCTGAAGCGACAGCCACAGGGAGGTCCAGCCCCTGAAAGGAGTCATTTGCCCCTTTTCCATCTCCCAACCAGTGACCACGAGAACCACGACTGCAAAGCCTGCAAATTGCATCTGTCATTCTTGGCATACTGATTCTCACACTGCTTACCAAGCGCAATATTCTTATACAGAAGACCTCACTGCCCAGCCTGCCAGTATTGATCAGGTGGGGGGTGATTCAGCGGCACCTGGGCCATCCCCTCCCGAACAGCCATGATGACCCAACTTCCAGTCTCGGGGTTCATCTCCGCCCTCCACTTCCTGTCCATCACATCTGACCTCGTCTTCCCCCTCTCCCATATTCCCCCGTCGAACCCAATCTCTTGACGCATATGCGACGCGATATATAGAAGTTCGCTCCTGTCGAGTATCGCCGCCATCGACAACAGCCCTTGGGGCTCCTCGGTAAGGATCGACGGGGTCCTCTGGAGCCGGAAGAAGACGAAAACAACTGTTCCCAGAGTGGTTGCTAGGAACGCGAGAATGACGTACGCGACCCAGGGCACGACGAAGAGACGTGTGATGGGTATAAACGCCGTCCCTGTGCTGGTCTCATTCTCCGACAGGGGATCGAAGCCGTGGATGGCGACAGTGTTGGCGTACACTGACGTGAAGACCCGCGGAATCGTCTCGAGAAGTAGATCCGGGTCCAGGAAGTTGGAAGGCTGCGCTCGTTGGGCAGAGTAGAGGATCACATTGGCCATGTCCGTCGTCGACCACTTCGCCTGTGGGTTGATCGTCACGAGACCAAGGATGGCCGACTCGAAAACCCTCCACAGCGTCGGGCGGGTGGTGTCTCGTTCGCCAGTTTCGACAAAAGACTCGACAGACGGAGTATCGGAGCCAGGCGTGGGCGAGACGGTCACCATCCCCTCCACCTGGCGGTATCCTGTCGCGCAGGAGATGACACTAATGTCGGTGATGTTGGTGCTCGACGTTGGGGACTGTTTGGCGGCTGTGAACAGGAAGCGACTGAAGAACGCCTGGGCCGAGCAGCCAAACTCGACCGTGGACGTGAGGTAGATTTCCTGCGTGCCGCCAACGCCGAAGCTCTGTGTAAAGTCGCAGCCCCTGTCGGTCCCAGATATTTCCACCTCGCCAGCTTTGTCCCCAGTCGTCAGGGTGTAGTCTTTGATGAGCTCGCAGTTGAGGTAGGCCGAATACGCCGTCGTCTTTCCCTCCATCTTTGATGTCGAGATGATGGACGCGTCGGCTCCAAACGGTCGGAACGCGCGCTCGTTGGTCGTCCATGGAATGTTCCTGCCTCCATAGAGCAACGTCGCTGAGACCACGTTGAGAACCGGCCGCCAGTCCGAGGTCGCGTTGATGCTCTGGAGGTTGTACGTCTCGTTGTAGAAGATGGGGACTTCGTGCGGTGCTGCGACGGGTTGTGCTGCGAACAGGCGAGCAGCGAGTGGCGCGATCAGATACGTCAGGGCGATGGAAAGAAGAGTCGTCGTGCCGACAGTGTAGTGCGACATTCTCAGCGCTCCCCACCATCGCCAGACGGAACCCACGACGCGGTAGTCCAGCAGGACGGCGCGTCGGGCATCAGAGCCGGCATCTTTTCGAAGCTCGACGTATGGCTGGCGTTCGGCGAGGGAATGGGCGATCCACGCCCAGTATGCACCGAAAAGTGCGAATGTGAAGCTAGGAAGCGCGGTCCAGAGCACGCCGAGGTCCCAAGGTATGTCGAAAATGTCAGAATCGCGCCCGCTCCTCGTCGAGTTGATCCCCGATGGAACCGTGACGAAGCCGGTATTTCGATCCGAGACAACGTAGAGGGCCACGACGACGGCGACCAGCACAATGTCGAGAAAGGCGAAGAGGAAAAGGGAGGGCCATCGGAGACAGGAGGCGAGCCATCCATACGGACGGTGAGCTGCCTCCTGGACCTGGACCTGTCCGGTCATCTTCGGATGATACTCCATGTCGGTGGGTGAACAAAAGGACAACAAGTTCGACGACTGGAGGTTCGTAGGGCGTCCCGCGCCAAGGTCATTCCGATTCACGGTTTATTAACCTCCCCCCCAAGCATTTCCCCCTCCCCGCGCCACCCGTGGCGGCCACCAGCTTGGGCAATCGGCCACTCAGCAATCCGAAGTCTGCCCCGTCCCATCTCACTCCCAAGGGACCGGACCGCAGTCACCTGGACCACCGGGATTGGAGGCTTTGACAGCGCTTGTCTCTCAGCCGCATAGCTTAATGCCAGCCGCATAGCTTAAAACCAGCACCATCGCTGCGGATTGGCCAGCCACGATGCGAGAGTCCTACAAGCCTCCCCCCGGCGCGACGACCGGTTGACGCCAAAACGGCCTGGAACGGTCTCTGGCAAGGGAGCTCTCTGAGGGAGCTTGCTGCGCCTTACCGCAAGCGTCGAAATCCGAGGATGTGCCTTGGGCTGTGAGACAGCGAGCCAGGGCTAGGGCTGTAGAGAATGTCTCCGTTCCATCGGTTTAAGACGGGCGGGAGAGTGTTTGTTTCGACGCTGAGGTAGAGGTAACGATTTCAAGCCAAGATACTGACGATGGCCTCTTACACCCGTTTTCTCGCGGCCTTTGCCGTCCTCTGGAGGCTCGCCCAGGCTCAAGGGTTCACCCCTCCACTTTGCATCGGCAACATCACAGAGTTCCCAGAGTGCGAGAAGGCTGATAGCATCGCCAAGAAATGCAGCGACCTTTCTCAGCAGGAGACGATTGATTGTTTCTGCACCCAGGAGCTCCTCAACGCATATGTCGGGTGAGTGTCTTCGTCACCAACGCCTGGTACGATCTGCCACTAACATTGGTCAAGATGCAAGGGTGAATTCAGGCAGTGCGCCCTCGGAAATGACTTCGACAGTGAATCAGACACCCTGATCGCAAATTGGCAAGATGCCTGTGGGCCGTATCTCCCAAGCGGCATCACAACTCCCGAGGTGGCGGCCGCGACAAAGACACTTGAAGGGGGTCTTGCTGGAAACCTCTGCGTGAGCCTCGCCGAGAGCTGCGCCCAACTATCGCAGTCCATCACCGCTTGCTCCTCGTCGCACACCAAAGCAGCGGCATTGACGAGCTGTCGGTGTCAGCCGTCACTTATAACGCTTGCTTCAGGGTGCGACATTGACTTCCGGGAGACATGCCTCATGGAGACCGTTACCAGGTCAAATATCTTTGAGTTCCGGGTTTGTGAAGCTACTGCTACATCGGGCAGCTTGCCCGCATCGACGGTACGTGTGGGAGATGCAACCTGGTGTGAGACGACACTGACACCAAGCAGGATGCTGGTCGAACGACAGGGTCACTTTCAGTGGCTGCCTCCACCTCGTCGAGAACGAGCCGAGCTTCGACGTCCGGAGGCTCTGCCCCCACGAGTTTGGATTTCGGGCCTGAAACTTCTGCCGGGGCAGCGGCCACGACGACTTCGACGCCGGGTGGTGCTGGGTCCAATGGTTTGAAGAGGGGCTCACAGGTTTTGGGCATCATATCCGTTGTCTTGACGCTGCTGCTTGTCTGCTAGCTCATCGATAAAAGCATGGATCTACAGTTGGATCATGATTTGATATCATTAGATATCTGCACGAGCTCGCCAGCTCGAAGTGGCCAGCTTTCTTGAAGCATGTGATCTAGTGTGTTTCTTTCCTGTCTACCGATTGAATGATTGGAGAAATTTCTCTCCCTTATGCACCCTGAGCCGGAACTCGTTCGTTCGGCTTCTTCTCGGCATCATCAACGTGGTCAACCAGCTCCATCTCCTTCTCTCCCACGCCAGCGCCGAACTGGCGAGACGCCGCGAGCGCATCACCCTTGCGACCTGTATCAAAGAGGACCGAGACGGCTTCGATAGTCATGTTTCTGGTCTCAGGGAAGAAGAAGATGATGAGTACCAGATACATGGCAATTAAGGCGATGTAAACAATATAGCTGTCAAAGTTAGCTTCCACTCGTTGCTTCGGACTGGAATTGACTTACTACTTCCACGCCATGGCCTCGAGAGCCACGGGGTTGACCCACTGGTTGAAGGTGAGGGCCACACTCTGAACGCTGAGCTCGATACTCAGCCCCTTCAACCTCATGTGGTAGGGTAGAATTTCAGCACCGTAGGCAAAAGGCAGCGGTGACCAACTCATGCAGTAGAAGCTCTTGTAGATGAACATCATAGGCACGACAGCAAGGCCGACCGAATGCGAGGGTGTTGAGGCGAAGGAGCCGCTGAGACCGGTCATGACAATGTAAGTGGCCAGCATGCCGGCGGTACCGACGAGCCAGAGGGTGCGACGGCCGGCACGTTCGGCGTTGAGGGCGCCGAGATAAGCCCAGATGAGGGACCAGATGGCCAAACCACCGTTGATGCCTGCGATCTGGTCCGACTTTGTGATGCCGACGAGCTTGAGGGCGGGCGAGAGGTAGTACGCGATGATGCCGTTGCCGACCCAGTTCGAACCAGTGCCCATGGTGACGAGGACGAGCAGACGGCGCCTGTTGCCGGGAGTCTTGAGGAAGTCGGAGTACTTGCTGCGCTTGTTCTCTTTCTCCGACTGCAGGGCGTGGCAAATCTCATCGTACTCGTAGCGCACGAGTTCGTCGTCTTGGTCACCGTTGGCGTGGTCGTCGGCAAGAATCTTGAGGGCTTCGTCGGCGCGGTCGTGGTCAATGAGCCATCGCGGGCTTTCGGGCATGAAGAAAAGGTGGATGATGACCATGGCGGGGGCAAGGGCCTGGAAGAGGCAAGGAGCACGCCAGCGCCAGTCGCTCGAGGGCCACGACAAGGTACCGAAGCAGAACCATGCGGCGGCAATTTGGCCAAAATAGTAGTTGCTGTAGTATGCAGTGGCAACGTAGGGGCGAAGGCGAGGATGAGCCAGTTCCTGGACCATGGCGATGCCAGTGATCTTGCCAAAGGGGCCAGCAGCACCGATGATGACACGGCCGCCGATAAAGGTGCCGAGGTTGGTGGCGAAAGCGTTGAGGAAGGCGCCGAGGATGAGCAGAACGGAGCCGACGCCGAGACAGACTTTGCGACCCCAGAGGCCGTTGATCCACGAAGCCACAAAGGGTGTGACGATGGCGGGGAGGAAGAGACTGGCAGAGATGAAGCCGAGGACAGAACCTGAGGGGTTGTTGAAGTAGGCCTCCCACTCAGGGATGGCTTGGAGGCCGTTCATGAGTGAGGCATCGTAGCCGAGATAGAAGACGCAGAAGTAGAGGCCGACACAGTGGTAGACATTTTTGCGGAGGCTGGGGTCGCGGTACCAGACGGGGTCGGTGTTGTTGGCCAGGTGGGCGAAATGCTGGACGTTCTTGACACCCTTGGGCTTGAAGAAGTCGGTCTTGAGCTTGGCCATGGCTGCGGATGGACTGATGGATTCTTCAAATGGCTTGGGACTGTATCCAAGATGACGAGGATAGGCAGTCTGGGGAACTCCGTTTCTGGCCCTGTCGAGGCCATGGGAAAGAGCATACTTGTAGTCGGGAGTCTACCGAGCTGGCACGCCGTGTATGTAGTGTGGGGAGAACTGGAGCCATGTGGTTCGACCCCGGACGAAGCAGCGGTTGCGGAGGTGGACTGGGGTGAAAGCCTGGGCCAAGAATCCCGGGTGTATGTCATGGCCGTGCGGCGGGGGACCGTTGCCTCGGGAGCAATACCGACTTTGAAGGAGTATTACGGTGACGATGCCGGCGGGGGATGACCTCGTATCGTTCGTATGTGCTCCACCGCAGTAGTTTGCGAGGGGAAACGAGGGGAGATAACACTGCAACCAAAGTCCCGTCCCTCGTGGTGGTTCCCGGGGTGCATGTCCGGTGTGAAGGCCGATGCAGGGATGCTGGCGGGGGGAGGCTTGAAGGATTCGAGGGCTTCGGGGGGCAGCCCGAGATGTTTGTTCGCGTAGTAATCATCGTCGTGGACTCGTGATGGACACGTCTTCGGAGGTGGACGTTTCCCCCGTAGTGCTGGCTCGATGTGACGTCGGGGAGGACTTGGAGGGAGTGACGTTCCCCCTGAGTCGCATTCAGGGGCAAATGCAGTGAATACCAAGAAGCACGACTCGCCACAGCAGGCGCCAAGCACAGGCAGCACGTGTAGGCCATGCGGCGGATCTAAGCAAGAAATCGAGATGAGATGAATGAAACGCTTGAGTATTCTAATCCGTGTCTATCTGCGTTGCATCTATTGCTTCTTCCCTGCTGCGTCAAAAGTCTTCTGATTGACAGCTGTGAATGGCTCCCCTGCGAACCCGCCATCTGGACCAACGACTTGGACAATGTTCTTCATAGCGCCCAGCTCGAAATTGACTCGTGTGGTGATAGCGGCTCCGCCGTTGTGGCACGTCAGCACGACATTGTCCATAGCAGCCAGCACGGGCGACACCTGCGGCTCATTCTGGTGGACGTCGAGAGCGGCACCTGACAGCTTGCCGCTCTGCAGTGCGGCGATGAGGGCATCCTCATCGACGACCTCGCCGCGGGCTGTATTGATCAGGCGCGCACCGTCCTTGGTAGCGGCGAGGGCAGAAGCGTCGATAAGCTTGTTGGTGTGCTTGTTCAGTGGTACATGCAGGGAGACGCAATCGGCAATGCTCAACAGCTCGTGAAGGTTATCGTGAAAGGTCGCGCCAAGAGCAGCCTCCGTCTCGGGCGGCGCGCGTACGACGTCGTAGTAGTGGATGTCCATCCCCAGCGCATCGCGGGCCTTTTGCGCCAGCTTCTTGCTGATGTTACCCAGGCCGACAATTGCGAGCACATGCCCCCTTGGGTTCCACGAGATGCTGCCGACAAGACGGTGCATGGCAAGAAATTGCTCAGGATCACACGTGCGCGCCGCACGCTGTGAGCGCCAGAAATTGCGAAAAACGGACAGAATGAGGAACAGCGCAGTATCGGAGACGGCCTCGTCGCTGGCGCCGGCTCCGTTGGCATACCAAATGCCCACGCGACCGAGGGCCTCGACATCAGCCCAGTTGAAGCCTGCGCCGGCCGAGGCGAAGATGCGTACCGAAGGTGGAAGCAGGGCGATGAGCTCGTCGTCCCACTGGCCCATTTCGCCGCCTGACTGGAAGTGTGGGCGGAAGATGGCGCTGAAGTCGCCATACTTTTTGGCCTTGAGGGCGGCGATGAAGGAGGCGCGGTCGGGTTCTTCGCTGGCTACGACGTCGAAGCGGTCTGTGAAGACGTCGCGGTAGTATTCATGGTTGTATTTGATGTCCTCACCGATGCGCAGGACGATGGGCTTTTGCTTCTTGACGGTCATGGCGGCCAGAGGTGTGTGGTGGTTGGCTTGGGGTGGTTTGGCGATTGTCTGGGGGGGGATTCAGGGGCTTGAGCGCTAAACTTGTAGGTGTCTTCGGACGTGAAGTGCTCCTCGGCTTCGCGAAATAGCTCAACGACACAATAATAGATCCGGGCCTCTTAACAAGAACTTTTCACGGACTGCTTCCCGCGAATCGGGGAATCTCTGGAGCAGCTGGACATCACCAGGCTCTCATGGTCATTTTTCCAACCGGCGACAATTCCGGGTCATGGCGGGGAGCTTTCAGAGGGCCGATGGCGGGGTAAACAGGGGCACTTCAGGGGGCTCGCCTTCTGATCTGGCGGGGTGCTCTGTCGGGCCCATCTTTCGCAGATCATCCCGGGCCCGAGTTATCGCTCGACTAGAGCATGTTCGGCATGGGAAGCTTTTTGACCGAAGTTTCATATCAAGGGCAGTTAAGATGTCCGTGGTCGAATAGAAAGGCAGGCTGACGAGGTGGAGTGCAAACTCGATGCTCCCTTGCTGCCGGGCCTGTTAAGTTGGCACCATCCCCTGTAAGGCGTTTTTCCCCCATCCTTTAGGGCAATTGGGGCATGCTTCGACCATTCCAGGTTTCAGGGGCGCTTCTTCGATGCGGAGCAGCCCCTAGCCCCGATGCTTCTTCCGTTGATAACCAGGAGGGAACCTCAGCAATGCCTCCCAAACGTCCCGAATCCTAGTTCTTCCGAATCACCCAGCCTCTAGGTCATGACATTCATTCCAAACAAATAAGATGAAAGTGAGATTGAGATGATGTGGCGCCTATCACCAGTTGAGCGCCCCTTTCCACCACCTCCAGGTACTCATCCTGCACCCTCGAATCACATCATCTGGTGAGGTGGCCGAGTTGGTTATGGCGCCAGGTTAAGGTCACCTTAACGACATTCCTGGTGGGGCAACCCGCGCGAGTTCAAGTCTCGTCCTCATCATTCATTCACTTTTTGCACTTTTGCCAGGTGGATAACATCCGTTGGAAGGGGGGCATCGCCTGCGGACGCCTTCACCTTGCAATCACCACCGAAGTCCACCCACTGCTTTCATATGATTTGTACGCCTCTGCGCTGGATGAAGTCAGCAGAATATTGGTCTACCCTGCCATAAATGAATAACTGCAGTTGGCCTGGCAAATCGGTTCTCCGGGTCACAGCCGGGGCTTGTACCGAACGTCCGGGGCACTATTGTCGGTTACACACCCCGCATTTCCGCCGGAGAAGATACCGAGCCTGTCCGTCGGCACCGTAAGACCCAGGGCAGATTCGAATGACCAGAGGTGAGTATAAACATTATGAACATATTGGGCGTTTCACATGACGAGCCTTTTTGCGATCTAGTGATCATTAGTACTCGATTGATTAATAGTCATGAAGTCGACATCGGTTGCCAACCTAGCATGCGGCCTCCGGCTGCTCACCGCGCGACTGGCTCAGGCAATCTGGAACCCCATCATCTCCGGCTGGAACCCTGATGCCGCAATCTTGAGACATGGCAAGGACTACTACATTGCTTGCTCGTCTTTTGAATACACCACTGGACTCCCCATCTATCACAGTTTTCGTTGATGGGCATTGTCGGTCGTCGCAGCCGAAGCTTCACGCGCCTTCGTGCTCAAATCAGGTGACATTGAGGCTACTTCATGTCAGTAACATGCTAATCAGACAACAAGAGAGAACTTACCAGCGGGTTCAGTACCATCGTCGTTCCCTCCGTGACGTCAGTGTAGGTCAATACCCTTCTCGTGTTCAAACTCGGGGTGAAAGGCGGGGAGACAGCAGGAAGCCCAGCGACCGTTGGGGCATCCCGCGGACATAAAACATACTCCCCCAACGCCGCGCGAGGGATGCCGTCGCCTATGGCAACGGCGGTGTTCCACTTGAACTTGATGGCCGTGTTGACGAGGTGCCGCTTCACCTCGCGCGCAAAGCCTGATATTCCATTCACCATGAACTGTGCGTGCAGGACCGGATCACCCAACCAGTAGGCCACCATTCCGGCCGTGATTGCGGTGGCTTGCGACGTACCAGGACGCTCCACGCCGTATGTCGTCAGGTTGTCCTGGTTGACGTCGATGTATTCACCGTTTGGGTTTCTGCCTCGGACAGCGCAATCCACGTTGGTGCCCACATTATACACTGTGAGCACACCTTTGCTGGTCCGGTCCAAAAACTGAGATTCTGGGTGGCGTGTGTTGTCGAACTGGTTGTTGCCGACCACGATGAGGGGTGTGTCAGTGCCGCCCAAGCCACGGGGTAACTTGTAGTCAATCTGGTACACATCGTTGTTTATATCCCCCGGTCTATGGTCGTTGCCGGCGCTTGCCAAGGCGACGATGCCCTTGGACCAAACCAGCGGCATGAGGATTTGGAAGACATTTGCGCGTTGTGTACCTCGTGGCGGGGGATTCCGTTCGCTTGGCCAATACAGATAAGGCTTCTCGACACCTGTGAGATGATTAGATTTGATGCAAGATCAAAAAATCGGCCTCTGAATGGAATGCTTACCCCAAGACATGGAGATGACGGCGTTGGTTGTACCAGCGTTTGCCGCAGCATGGCGCATGATGTGATTCAAGGCGAAGACAGCCCTTCGTGCATAACTCCTTACGTTCCCTATGCTGTCCAATTGGACCGTGACGAGACGCGTGTTCTTGGCCGCGGAGTGGTACCGGCCCGTTGCCAGAGATGCCATGCAGGTTCCATGGCTGTTAGGTGGCGGGTCCTGCGGCGCGCGAGAGCGGCCATCTGGCGATACACCGAAGCTGTCGAACACGGCACCAAGTCCCTGTTTTACGCGCCTGGTTAGCTGGAATTGTAGGAACGCCAAATAAGGTAGTCCCTTCTTACTTGGTGTAGATTGAGGAACCCAGTGTCAACGACGTAGACCAACGGAGGCGGGCTTGCGCGTTGGGTGGACCCGTCGAAGAGGTATTCACTCCCAAAGTCGTAGTAATATCCTCGATCCATTAGACGGCTGTCGTATCGTGATAACGGAGATATCCAACCCAAGTGGCCGGGGCTGTTTCTCTGCAGCTTGAACTGGCTGTTGGGGCCTGGCGGGCCGCGCTTTTCCAACACCGTCGCGTTGAACAGTTGCTCAAGTGCCAGAATGCCTGCAGAGTTGGAAGCACCAGAGCTTGTATCAACACCATCATGGTCGTCTTTCTCTTCCACATTTTTTGCTGGCTCTGCCGCAGCGTGTGCCCTCGTTTGCAAGTCGCTGGGAGCAACCTCCGCGTCATCAAACTCCAGCGGGGCGTCGATGCTCCACGCCTCAACAAGAGGGTTGTCGGTGAGTTCCATGGAGGTACACTCATCAAGTGTGGCAATGTATATCCACTGAGAGCTGGTCAGCATCGTTCAACTGTCATGTGCGGAGTAAATGCGCAAACAAACATGATCCATCCAAGGCTCCGCGACGATCAGGTTCTCGTCGCTCTTGGGCAAACTTTCAACAAGACCATCGAATTGGGCCCGGTTAATTTTTTGCTTTGTCAGAATGATGATGGGAGTGGTAGTTGCCGTGGCGGTGCAGACCGTTGACGTGGTGGTCGTCGTGGACCATGTTGTGGGCGTTGGGGTCTGTTGTTGTGTAGGCTGCTGTGTTTGACCCGGGTTGGGCTCATCGATGATCCCTCGGAGACTCTTGATGAGAGCACGGGCCGAGAAAACTGTACGACCGGAGATGTCAGTATGGGAAACCTAACGATCAAGACGGGTAGGTCCCGGCTGAGGTCTCACATATTCCGACCAGAATCCCCCCAACTTGAACCTCTGGAACACCGATCGCGAGGATCTGTAAAAAAATTGTGTTAGCCAATGCCAAGAAAAAAACTTCATGCCGAAGTGTTACGTACTGCGAGACGGACTACTCTGGCTGCTCCGAAGACCAAGTCCGAAGCGATGGTGCCGAGCAGATTGGCCATCTGCTCATTCACTTCGTTGTTGACGCGGGTTTGCAGCCCCATTTCAACGTCATCAACCTAACCAAGTCAGCATGGTGAGCTACGGTCAACGTCAAAGAAAGCGTGGATCCTCGCTGACCTTCTTTCTGCGATGGGCAATCTTGAAAAGATAGTCTATTCGATTGTTGTAGCTCTCTGCAATGTGGCTCATGGCCGGGTCAGTTGGCTGGCAAAGAGCTGGAAATATCGCAGAAACGTGCTCTGAAGACGTACCGATGCGACTTGACAAGGCCCCAATATCGAGCCTTACTTGTCTGATCAAAGCCAGCAGGGCCGGAGAACGCTGTTCGATGGCCCGCTTGGCATTCTGGGTCCCATCTTCCGAGGCTTCATACTCTGCAATGAGATCATCCCACCGCTTGACCAGCGCGTAGAGTTCGGCGACGAGGGTATAATAGACCTCCATTGCATCTGCAAGCTCAAGCCTTGACTTGTCTTCCCAGGAGGCGTCCGTGTAGACGAGCATGCGATTGCCGGCGCCGCAGGCCTCGAGCTGGTTTCCGGCGCATGGCATGTTGCAGTCTTGTAGAACGGCGTCGCCGAGGCTGAAAATGTCGTCGCCCCAGAAGCACTCCCTGAGTCCCCCACGCGTCAATAAGCTGCAACCTTGGAAAAGACACTGGAGACCAGAAACTTACCCGCTATACTCGACGCCGGCGTACCTCCAAGTACGCGCCAGGTCGGCGCACTTCTCCACCGTCATCCCGGACTCGCCCCAGGCCTCGGTAGAGCCATTTCGCAAGATTCTGCCGTCAGCCGAGTCGACAAGGCAAGCTGGGCTGCCGAACGAGCCAGCAGACGGTACAATGGTCGGTTTAGGCATCTCCACGTCCCGATTCTGGTAGACGTTGATCAGGTTCCCGCCACCACAGAGCTCGAAGGGCTGACCGTCGCATGGCATGTCGCACTGGCCAGTCGCCATGCTGGCCGACCCTGTAACCTCATTTCCCCAAAAACATTCTCTGCATGACCTAGTCAGCGTGTACTCGCGTCATGCCTCGGTCTTCAAGGCCGTGTGCGCCTTCGAACAAACGTACGTGGAATACTCCACTCCGGCATATCGATACCCCTGCGCCAACTGCATGCACCGGTCCACAGTCATGCCTGGCTCGTTTGCTGAGCCTGCGGTAAGCGTCCTGGCGTCCCATCTGTCTGTGTAGCAGCCGATGGATATGAAGTGTCCTGAGGTTGGCTTCACGGTCGGGCTGGTTCCTGAAGGCGTAACATCAACGGCCTTGATGAAGCAGGGCATGGAAGTCGCGTCGTCAGCAATGAGGACACCAAAGCCGCAGTTGTCTCCGCCACCGACGGCGATGGATCCGCACTGGTTCGGACAGGACCTGATGGTCTCCAAGCTAGTGAACAAGACAACGCGTCAGTAACGTGTACTTACACCAACCAAAGGTAGGTCCAGAGTACTTACAGCGTCTGCGCGGTCGAACCGATGATCGGGGGCGGGATGGAGCCGTCTCGGCATGACAGACTGATCTGGCTGAGTGTGTTGTCCCGCTCAGCCGAAGAAAAGACGATGGAATCGCCGCGCCCACCGTACACCATGTGAGGCTGGAAGCGGGCGATGGCATCTCGAAGGGAGGCGTCGTGGGTCCGCCCTCCAGTGCAACCGTCGGCAAGGGATGAGCATTGCGCCTGCTGGCCGTTGGCGACACTAAGGTAGCCCAACAGCAGAGATTCGGCGGCCCAGCTGAGACGCATGGCCGCTGTCTCGTGGTCTTGGAGGGTTGTCAAAGGGGAACTGGATGGGACACTGGATGAATCAGACGGGCTGTGTGGCGGGCTGGGCTTGGCTTCCTGTGCTCTTGCTCCATATATGAGCTGTCAACGAAAAATAATATTAGAAGGTTCCGTTTCTCCGTAGAATCGTTTGCGGGCACGGATGCTCATCCTCTCCTTTCCGTGTTGAGCGGGGCCTAGGGACATGGAGGGGGATGAACCTGCTGGTGCTGATAGAGACCAGTGCAGGTTACGGGGATACGTTCGTTTGAATGCCCAACCATATTCGCGAACGAAATTTCTGCTGGCTGTCAGGTGCCACGGTTTTCATACTGCTATGCTTTTTGTGGAAGCGTTTCCGTGCTCGTGCAGCAGAACAACGCTGGACCCCTGGTTTCTTGTCGTATCACGGCCTATCCAGGCCTTTTCAGCCCTGAGCTAGGGCTGATATAAAGTGACCTAACCTCGGTCGAGCCGGCCAGTACAACGCTGCACCCCTGTCTTGATGCTACATCACGACCTATACGGCCCTCTTTCAGCCCCGTCTGACCGGTACTAGCGATTCCGTCTGACGGGCTGAACATTTCAACGACTCAGCGTCAGAATTGTGCATGTGTTGTTCACTCCACCTTCCTAATAGATGATGCTGCCGCGATTTCGGCTGGTTCCGGGCGCCCAGGCCTTCAGTTCCAAAGATTGGGTAGCCTTAAGAACTTGCCAAGCGCAAGTGAGAAACAAAAAAAGGCTTGATTCAACATCGACATGTCTGTGTTCCACAGATTTCCGCGAAGAGCCATGCGGACGACGACCTCTTTTTTCTGCGCGGCGCAAGCCTTGGGCCTTGTCCTCGTCGTCCTCGGCTCGCCGACATCCTATGGCGGCCATGAAGCCACTGATCTTTACAAGAAGGACGGATCAGGGTCGATGAGGGAATCTTTTCTGTTTGAGAAAAGAGGGCTGGAGCTCTGCCCTGCGCGGTATCCCACACCCGGGCCTATCCTCTTCTTCGCATATCCTTCATCGCTCATAGTCGACATTCCGGCGACGACGGCCACGAGGACTTCAACTCGGTCAGCCTCCGCGACAACATCTTTAACAACAAATACACCCATAACCTCCACAACGTGGACAACTTCGAGGACTACGTCCCCCATCACCTCGTCGACAACAGCGGTCTGCCCCTCAACACAGCCTGCATGCCAACTGAGCAGCTGTGGTGGCCGCGTTGTAGACGGTGTTGCCACATGTACTAGTCCCGGCGTCACAGAGGGCTGCCGCTGCACGCCCGATTCTTCCACCCCGGGTTTTTGCAGTTCCGAGCAAGTGTGCGACACGGCCGAGTGCAGCGGGACTTTCGACATGGAAACGGGACGAGCTACCTGCAAGAACACGCAGAGAAGGGGTTGTCCCTGTCGAGCCACCACTTCCACCTGCGGCAACCCCCAGTCTTGCGATGCAAACAACTGCGGTGGCACTTTCGATTTGTCAACAGGACGAGCGACGTGCAAGAACTTCTTCGCAGGCTGCGAGTGTCGTGCAACCAGCAACACGTGCGGCAACGCCCAATCCTGTGATGCGAACAACTGCGGTGGTACTTTCGATATGTCAACAGGACGGGCAACGTGCAAGAACTTCTTTGCAGGATGCGAATGTCGTGCGACCAGCAACACGTGCGGCAACGCCCAATCCTGTGATGCGAACAACTGCGGTGGTACTTTCGATATGTCAACAGGACGGGCAACGTGCAAGAACTTCTTTGCAGGATGCGAATGTCGTGCGACCAGCAACACGTGCGGCGCCCGCCAGTCCTGCGACATGAACAACTGCGGCGGCACCTTCGATGTGTCGACGGGGCGAGCGGCGTGCAAGAACTTCTTCGCAGGCTGCGAGTGTCTTGCGACAGGTAATACGTGCGGCGCTCGCCAGTCCTGCGACATGAACAACTGCGCCGGCACTTACGATGCCAACTCCAACACAGCTCGGTGCCGTAACTTCTTCGCAGGCTGCGAGTGCAACCCCACGTCCAACACATGCGGCAACGCCCAGTCCTGCGACAACAACGGCTGTGCCGGCACCTTTGACCTCTTCTCCAACACGGCCAGGTGCAGGGGCAACTTTGCAGGCTGTGTCTGCCAGGCCACGCGAAACACCTGCGGCGTACCCCAGTCGTGCGACGGCAACGGCTGCGGGGGCACCTATGACTACTTCACCAACGTCGCCCGGTGCCGCAACTTCTACAGCGGCTGCCAGTGCCGCCCGACAGCGGCCTCGTGCGGCCCCAGGGGGAGCTGTCTCGCCGGCGGCTGCCAGGGCACCATCAACAACATCCAGACGCGCGAGGCTACCTGCAAGGCCGCCTACCAGGGCTGTCCCTGCAACGCCGTGGACGGCACACCCCAGAGCTGCGGCTCCCTGGCGTCGTGCGAGTTTGCGGGCTGCAACGGCTACCTCCGCAACATTGGCGACAACATCGGCATCTGCAGGGGAGGCCCCTATCAGAACTGTGGGTGCTTCCCCACGGCCAACACCCCCAGGCCGCAGGCGCCGCCACCTCCACCGCCGCCGCCGCCGCCGCCAGACGTCAAGTACATCGACTGGTACCGGGACAAGAACTGCCAGGGCTTCCTCGGCAGGCAGGAGGTGTGGCCAGGCATGTTCTCCTTCGACGCCTGCGACGAGGCTCCGGCCGCCGCAAACTCGGCCTACGTGAACCTTTATCCTGGCCAGCGAGTCAGGTTCGACATAGGGGGCACGCGACAGTTTAACAGAGAAGAGCTCTTCTACTGGTGCTTCCCTGGTGAGTCCCAGGTTTCGTATGGTGGTTGCATGGGCGGTGGTTACGCCGGTATTACCGGGTACTCGGTCATTTCAACTTAGGAGGGTTCCCTGGTAGGAGCCTTTTCTTCTACTTCCTGGCCCTTAAGTTCCCGATAATCAAACCCTTAGATCGTATACATAACACTACTAAGTGAGAGCTGGATTATTAGTTGGGTCGGTGACGACCAGCGAATACCCGGTGTTGTATGTAAACTTTTGCTAATCTGCTTTTTTCGCCCATGTCCTTAACCCCGTCACCCAACTTAACAATCCCGACACTGGACGCCTGTCTGTTCATCCCTCAATGGCCACCAGACTTGACCCTATTCATGGTTTCTTACTAGCTAGCTACCTGCTGACACAATTTTGCTTCCAGGTAGCATGCCAAGAGTCAATCTTTTCCATTCACCTGGCCGTAAGTCTGAGAAGAATACGTGCATGTACACCTCATCTTCCAAGAACAGACCGCCAAGGCTGCACCTCGCGTATTGAAGCAACGGCCAGCGTCAAGCCACAACCAGCGCCTCCCCTGAACGCGGCCCCAATGCGAAGGCTGATTGGCCGCCGAGATCAGAGTTACATCAGATAAGATGAATCCCACAGTCAGAACCGTCGCCAAGCCTCACACTTGGCTTACCGAGCTTCGCTTCCACTTTTCCGGCAGTCAAATGTCTAGAAAATCCCTCTCGCGTGGCTTTTCCACGCGGGGTAAAGTTGCTTGGCACAACGTCGGGCGATCTTGGCTCCTCTCGTGACTGCATTTTGCGTTGCAAACTGGACGCCGCTATCGGGGCTTGACACACAATGTTGACTTTTGCCCTTGGCAGACTCAGTTGGATGGCCTGGCTTACTGCCACACGCCCAGAGAAGACGGTTGACTCGGGCCAAGACAGTGCAAGATTAGCCGCTGGGGGTGGTGCATAGCGCCGACGAGATTGATGTTGAGCCGAGATTTCTGTATCTACCTAGTCAGTGATGTTTAAGCGAGACTGAACTCTGCGGGTGGCCGTCTATAAAGGGGGATCTCAGGGACCCGGCAAAACCTGCTCTGCTTGTCCTCCTCATCACAGCCCAGGTATCAAGCACTTCCGACCCTTTCTTTGCCCATTTTTTAGCAAACCATTTTGACTGTCAATATGAAGGTTACTGCTCTCCTCTCTCTCGCCTCCTTGGCCTTGGGCGCTGCCCTCGAAGAGCGCGCCTGTGCCGGCAACAACTGCAACCGTCAGGTCACCGGCACCCGTGCCGGCCTTTTGCCTCTTGAGTCCCGCAGCGCCGATTGCTCCGAGTTCCAGAAAGTGGTGTCCAGCCGTCCCCCCAGGTGAGCTTGCCCGTTGTACCCTCCAAGACATCCCCATGGCTGACCGAGCCCAAAGAACCATTATCGAAATCGTCTGGACCACCGCCGGTGCCGAACCCACTGACTGCCCTGCCGACCTGAACGAGCGCGCCAACGTCGTTGAACGTCAAGCTGCATCCACCCCCACAATCCCGGCCTACGCCTCGTCCTGCCGCGATGATGCTGCCTACGCCTCAGCCTGCGACTGCTTTGGCGTCCCGGTGTGGACCACCAGCCCTCGCGCCCGTGTCACTGTCACCCAGACCTCGGAGGCAACCTCCTGTGAGGCCTATGCCACCAGCACTTGGCCAGCCTGCGCTTCGGCTTGCTGGAGCCAGGGCGCCGCCCAGGCTGGTTGTGACATGAATGATCTCGCCTGCCAGTGCGAGTACACTGGCTTCAGCAACATGGCTTGGGCCATTGCTACCTGTCTTCCCGAGTACTGCGACTATGACACCGGTTACGCCGTCCACGACGCCGCGTACAATGGTATGTAGCATAGCAACCCTCCACGCTCCCTGCGAAGACTCGAAGGTTCATGGACCGTACTGATTCTAACCTTTTCTAGCCTGCGGGTGCCATGATGCTTCTGCTGCCACACCTACTCCCACCCCTGCTTAAGTAGCATTGTAGCATGAGTTTGACTGCCCATAGGTGCAGAAGTACTTATGTTGGGTTTTAATCTCGACCACATTAAAATCGGGAGGAGTGGACTGTCCGACTATCCAACTTCTAACGACCACAAATATGAGATCGGGGGATTGTCATTAAAAATTGCTTTCTCTGAAATGAGGAGCACCATGCTTCGTCACTACATGTAGTCAAATCTCATCATCATGTTACATGAATCCGATGCAGAATCGCCGTCTCGTCTCGAGCTACTCACCCTACGTCAAGTAAAGGTCCATGTAGGTACCCATCCTGACAGCAAGGCTTAGGTCTCCACCAGGGCGGTGGGGACGACAAGATCATTTTCCTTGTGCCTGGAGGCTCCTTAATTATTTCAGACTTCTACCGAGTAAACCTCGTGGTTAAGTTTCAGGGGCAGCGACTGCAGCCTCCAAAACCTGCCTTGCCATCATGTTTGGGATTATGAGCCGGCGACAATCTATATTCTATCACATACGACCATACCTACTGGAAAACTCGGGATCCCGTCCGCTCTCCCATAGATAAGCCAGTAAGGGCTGGATTAGTAGTTGGGTCGGTGACGACCAGCGAATACTCGGTGATGTATGTGATATTTTTGTTTTTTTTGGCCGTCGCTACCCCCCATCACCAAGATTATGTCTTTTGCCAGTGGCATGTCATTACTGATTTCTTCTCTACTCTGTCCCAATCGATGCTCTCCAGCATTTCGTGTCAGACCAAGCGCCTTCTTGAACGGCTACATGTTAGCGATCGTTACTATTCGCGCTTGTCATAACCGCTTCTAACTTTCGTTCTGTCTTCATCACTGCGGAGGTAAATTTGTAAACACTGCGGGATTCAAGAACAATGTCAATTGTTGTTCTATAATTACATAAGAAACACGCGTTATGTCTGATGACGAAAGAAACTCAAGTCTCCCCGCAGCCCACACACCTATCACCACAATGGCACCACCATCATCGCTGTCACCATGGTGATCAGTTGACGGTATCGCCAAGAAAGGCCCCTAGATCTTGATCACACCGAGAAAGACCAGCAGGAATTCACTCAAGGGATTCCTGAGTGACACAGTACGAGGGCTTGGGGTTGTACTCCTCATCGAAGATCAGGGGCTTCGCTCCCGGAAGCCAGGTGTACAGGTGCTTGTCAGTGAAGCCCCAGAAGCTGATGTCGCTGATGTTTGCGCTGACAGCCTCCTCCATGACGGCGCTGTAGATCTCGGCCTCGCGACTAGGGGTAAGGGTGTGGACGTCCAGCTCGGCGATGGAGACCTCAAGGCCAAGAGCGTTGTAGGCGTTGACCATGTCGGTGAGAACACCAGGGGTGGGTGTAACCTCGGTAATGTGCATCTGCAGCGCAATGCCGTGAACGGGGACACCGTCTGCGACAAGGCCGGAGACCAGTTCGTACAGCTCCTGCCGCTTTCCGGGCAGAGACTCGACCTGGTTCTCGTTGAGGAACAGCTTGGCGTCGGGGTCAGCCTCGTGGGCGATACGGAAGGCCTCCGCGATGTAACCGTCGCCAAAGATGTTGGTGAAGATGTTGGCCTGAACACCACCACCCATAGTCTCGAGGGGCTCCGAAACGACGTCCCAACGGTCGACCTTGCCCTTGTAGCGATGCATGACGGCCTCGGAGTGGGCCTTCATGGCAGCACGGAATTCGATGGGGTCGGTGATCTCGAGCATGTAGTCCGGGTTGCAGCACACGGAAATGAGGCCGTGTCCCTTGACCACAATATCGTGCTCATCGGCAAACTCGACGAGGCGGTCAATCTTGGACCAGTCGTAGACGCCGGGGGAGGGGTTGAGGAACACCCATTTCATCTCATTCTCGGGAGACAGGCTCTCGAACTGCTCGGCCAAGGTAGAGGCGAACTTTGGGTCTTCGAGGTACGTGGGGTTGATGGCTCCGGAACCGATCAAGATGTTCTTCTTGGCGGCCAGAGTCTTGAGAGAAGGAGTGGTGCTGCAGTCAGCGGCGCTGGTGGAAGCACCGAAGAGCAGGGTGGCAAGAGCCGCAATGTTGACATTCTTCATGATGGCGGTTGTGGAGAAGAGATGGTTTTGGATTGTTTGAAGGCTTGGAGTGTTGTGAGTGATGATGAGACCGAGAGTGCAGATGACGGGAGACTTACATCGCCTTTATATCAGTTGAGGCCATCTTTGCCAAGGTCCGCAGGCCATGGGTTTGATTGAGAAGAGTCCCTGTGTTGTGGGCAGCAGCCTCTCGACCCTTGCTCTGTCGCCACTTTCTGATCGAAGAAATGGCAAATGCCGGCGATCTGCAGTTGCACTTCGTATTGACCTCCAGGCATCCAAGGAAGACTGTGCCTGCATATGTTAGTAATTTTCTTCGTGGATGCCCGTGGACCCTTGGTACGCAAAGATCTACACCTGGGGCACTCGATTTGTACGAGAAGCGATCTGTAGCCGTGGGGAACGATCGGCTTCTCCGTTGTCAAGGTCCAGTGCTCGCAACAGAGGAAATTCAGGGCATTGAAACTATTTCGGGCGCCTTGAAGACCAACACACCAGCTCACCAGGTCGGAACCAAGACGATATCTGACTTCAACTATGACGACTTCCTTTCAACATGATTTCCTTGATTGAGTGAGTGCAACGTCGGGGTCATTGCGTACTTATTGATGTTGCAGGAAAAAGGCACTCCGAGGGGTTGAACGGAGTTGGTAGAATACGAGATACGAGGCTTGTCACGATGAACGAGGCATCCGTGGCCGCGAGTCGTCAGGGGTCTCGTTTAGCGGCCCCGTCACATCTCGTTCCTCGTTTAAGATGGAGACCAGGTTTCGTTCCAGTGGGTGACCCTGAAAGCACAGCGGTCTTGACTTGTGGCAGCAAATAGAAAGTTGCCTCCTACAACGCCCACCATCTACGTAATCGAGGACGGTCTTTTGGCCGACAAGATTGGCCGAAATGGACTTCAATTGCTGTTTGGGGATTCGGTTCAATGGTCCCTGGGTACTTTCATGAACACAACCTGTACTTCGGCCCTCTCCATCGACGCTGCCCCCTTCGGCGCTGCTCTCTATCAGCGGCGCTCTCCGTCGACACTTCTCTCCCTTGATCAGCCACATCGCCAAGCTGAAGTCACATCATCTCCCCACAGGTCCATCACCACGCCCATCGGCCCATGTCGCCGCGTCCACAGAAGCCATGCCCATACTGCCGCGGCCATGTCCGTCCGAGCAACCGCCGACCGCAACGCCGGGAACACTTCATGCAGACAAAGCCATCTTCCGGCCTGCAGCAACACCTCAACCCCCCGCGATTGGAGCCATTCCCGCAACGGATACCACGGCACAATTCATGAGCTTATTCCCCCGACTCTCCGGCCCGGGGAACATGATGGATCCAGTCAGCTCCCGCCCCCGATCGGCGACCTCACGATACTCTCACCCAACCCCCTGGAAGACCCCGAGCCCCCGCACCCATCGGCACATAACCCACCCGCCTCAGCAGCCACACCTGCATCTTGGGGAGCGCACCCACACACATGGTCGCCGAGCGTCACACACAACCTCTGCCGTATCTTGTCCAACACCCCGCAGGGGTCCATGACAGGTTCTGCCTGCAGAGTCTAGAACCTTGGTGCGACACTGCAAAAGTCCCCGACTGTCTTTTCACCCATAGCCCTACAGCCTGACCTTGACCCCTTCCCGAATAAGCTGCATGACGCATCCCAGTAACCAGCTGCAGCGGCCCCTGCCCGCCCTTCCAGAAGGAGGCATTGTCCACTCGGACTCGCCGAACGTCACAGTCGTGATAGCTTCAATCCAATCATGCCGACTCTGGTTCCGCCACGAAGCTTCTCTCACTCAGGGTTGACGCCACATTTCTGGGCAGGGCAGACGTCTCGTCATGAGAAAACTTCATGCTCCCTGCATGATACCCTGTCGCCGTCAGCATCACAGGCGTCATCCGTCTGGTTCTGCTGGGCATGGACCCGCAGACGTACTCTTCAGCCGCCAGCTGGGAGTGGTCAGCCTGTGGGTGCACCGCATCCAGGGTCTATATGAGGCCTGGTGATGAGTGAGATTTGGTCGGCGAGGCTTGAGGTGGGGTGTTGAGGTTGCATGGAGGCCTTGTTCACGAAGTCATCGTGAGGTCGCCAGCTGGGCTGACATGACCAGGAAGCAGCAACGGCAACGTTACAGACATCTCAACGTCGAGAGATCGAGTATAAAGGGAGCGGACTGGACGGCCATTACCGACATTTGACAGACACCAACACACAGCTTCATCTCTCAGACTCCTATCCTACTCTCTTCAGCCTTGCACCCTTCACATACACCACCACCACCACCACCACCACCACATCCTCCAGACGTCCTCTTCACCAACACCGCCATGTCTGAGTCCATCCAGATCTGCTCCGTCCGCCGCGTGCCTGACGAGTTCGCCGCCGCCGCCAGAGCCCTCGCCATCTCAGAGCGCCCCAGCAACGCCACCGGCCCGAGCAACGGCGAAGACCGTCTTGCCTTCCCGCTCCAGCGCATGTGGAAGGCCGGTCGCGAGCTCCGCATTCGCTTCCTCGATGGCTCGCCCATCATCCGCGAAAAGATCCGCAACTTCGCCAACCAGTGGCCTCGCTACGCCAACATCCGCTTCATCTGGGTCGACGACGGCGAGACTGAGATCCGCATCTCCGTTGGCGATGGTGGCGGCTCCTGGTCCTACGTCGGCACAGACAACGGCGGCATCCCTCAGGACCAGAAGACCATGAACTTTGGCTGGCTCCGCGACGACAGTTCCGACGACGAGATCAGCAGGGTCGTCCTCCACGAATTTGGCCATGCTCTCGGCTGCCACCACGAGCATCAGAATCCCGCCGCTGGTATCCCATGGAACGAGCAGGCTGTCCTCGAGTACTACAAGCGTACCAACGGCTGGGACGAAGCCACCATTCGTCACGCCCTCCTGGAGAAGTACCCCGCCGACCAGACCCAGTACTCGTACTTTGACATCAACTCCATCATGATCTACGCCTTCCCCGCTGAGCTCACCCTCGACGGCTCCTCCGCCCCCTGGAACACTGTCCTCTCCGAGAACGACAAGACCTTCATGAGCCGCACCTACCCTCTTGAGGGCAGCATGCTCGATACCTTCTACACCATGGAGATCCAGGACGCCCCCCTGACCTCTCAGGAACTCACCAAGCGCGTCAACTTTGCCGGCGCCTTCCGCGACCCTCCCGTCGTCGCTGTTGGCCTCAACTACATCGACGTCGATCGTGAGACCAACCTCCGCGTCCAGGCCGTCGCCGATCAGATCAATACCAACAAGGCCGAGATTCACCTCTCACACTGGGCTGACACCAAGGCCTACGGTCTCGGCTGCGCCTGGGGTACTTTTGACGCCAACGACCCTGTCATCGAGGTCGGCGACTTTGCCCTCAGCGAAGACCACCCCTGGTACGAGCCGCGTCCCCGGACGGTTCGCCGTGTCAACTTCAAGCGCCCCTTCACCAACGGCCCCCCTCGCGTCGTCGTCTGGTACAAGATGTTCGACATGGACAGCAGCAAGTGGTGGCGCGCCATGGCTGCGGCCGAGAACGTGTCTGCCGATGGCTTCGACCTCGTTGTCGAGACCTGGGGCGACAGCGTCATGTTTGGTGGTGCCGTCACCTGGCTCGCTCACCAGGGAAACCGCGGAGGTCTTGTCAGCGGCACTTTCAGTACTGCCGATGTGCGCAACGAACGTCTGCCGCAGCTGGAGACCAACGGTCACGTCGACCTGCCCGGGGGCTCGTTCGAGAACCCGCCCAAGGTTCTTGTGGCATTCCGCCGCATCAGCGTTGAGAATAGCGCCAACTTGCGCATCAAGGTTGGCGTCAGCAATGTGACGGCTACCGGGTTCGACTGGCACATCAGCGGATGGGCTGACTCGAACATCTTCTCGGGCGTTGCCGACTACGTCTGCTTTGCCTAGAAGTTGTGGGCAAAGACAAGGGGGGGTCTCCTATGTGATGATTAGATGGGAGGTGATGTTTCGGGGTATCTTTCCTTAGAAAATCTGGTGTAGATGACTAGGAACAAGATTGAAAAGCAGATAGATGAATCTCATTTCTTTGAAACTCCGTTCTATGCAGTACTTCGCTCCTTGAGAATCGCCTACATGGTGGGTCTACTCCGAGTGGACAGTCTCATACCGACTTCTCGCCCGGATATGCTTTCCCCATTTGAAAAACACCCATGGCACCGGTGCAAGGGCCAGAGCCACGAACCCCAGAAGACTGGCAGCCCAAGGAATTCCAAGCTTGCTGTACACTGTCACATCGTCAGCTCGAATCTCGACCCAGGGCATGACTAGCACGACTTACTCTGTACAGTGAAAAGGGGCAAAACGCCTGCAGCCAGATATCGGGCGAGGCCGTTGGCGCTCGCTCCGCTTGCCACGATGGGGCCGGTGTAAGTATCAACCATGTACTGGATGGTTGATACAAAGATACAAAGGTTGCCCCAGGCGAAGGGGATAATGGCAAAAGCCGGCACCCCCCAGCTGATGTCCTCCCTGGCGGTCCATCCAAACATGAACATGCCGATGATGGGACCAATGGAGCCGATCATCGCCGGATAGAGGCGGTACTCAGGGGGGACCTTGTGCGGGGGATAGTTCTTAACTTGTGGCAGGTAGAACAGCACGGTGAGTAGGATGATGGTGACTGCCCCGAGGAGACAGCCGATGATGATGGAGATGAAGACAAGACCCTGCTGTTCCGTGCTGAAGTGATAGACGCGAGTGAAGACGAAGGGAACGCCGGCGAAGAAGGCGAACAGAGTCGCAAACTCGCATGCAGCGTACAGGCAGATGAGGGCCACGATGGGCTCGGTGAAGAGCATGTGGATGGGGCGGACCAGCGCGATGCTGAAGAAAAGGCCCATCTGTTTGCTCAGGGGCAGAGTGTCTTCGCTGGAAAGCCCAAGCTTTTTGGCGCGTCGCCTCTCAAGAACGGGACCGTATGTCTCCCGGCCCAGGAGGGCAAGGAAGAAGGACACAGCGGCGAACATGATCAGAACCCACTGCGTCCAGCGCCAGCCCTTGCGCACAACAAGAAATGCTCCAATGACGGGACTTGGTCACGTCAGCAAGTGATCTCCAAGGGTAACAATGTATCTTACCCAAATCCAGGCCCCAAGAACGGCATCAAAACAAACAGCGTCGACGGCAGACCGCGCTGCGCAGGATGGAAAAGATCGCTGATCGTGCCGGCGCCAACGGCGAGACTCGGCGAGAAGCAGCATCCAGCCATGAACCGGAAGAAACACAACGCGCCAAAGTTTTGCGTCAATCCCGCGCCAAGGGTCCAGAGAGCACCGAGAAACATGCTACCGGCGTAGATGGGATGTCGACCAATGGTTTCGGAGAGAGGGCCGCCGAGGACAGGGCCGAGACCGAGTGCGAAGACGTACATCGACACGGGGAGGATGGCTTGTGTTATCGTGACGCCGAATTCTGCCTGGTACTGGAAGGTTGCTGAGCTGGGGAGGGATGTTCCGACAGATCTGGCAGGGTGGGAGTCAGCTGCTGCAGACGACTGGAAGGTATCGGAGGAGGGTCTTCCTACGCGGTAAAGGCCGAGGCAGAGATGGCGAGAAGGATCTTGAACTTGAGGCTACTAGGCCAGTTCAGCGGGTTCTCTGGATCATCTGCCCATGATTGTGGTGGTGTTGTCTGGACGCTTCCCTCCTCTTGGGGAGGTTTCGTCTCCTCCGAGTCCATCTCGGTAGCGTTGGTCGGCGGTGCTTCAGGGGCCTTCAAGTTGGGGATCAGGTCCTAGGGGTCTGGCCGGTATCAGGGATGACGTTGCGATGCCGGATGCCAAAAGAATCCCAATGTCACCACGGGCAGTCGTCGCATATTGTAGGTCGAAAAGCAGAGCGACAAGGATTATTCAGAATCAATCACGTCTTCTGGCTTTCCCCGGGGTTAAGTTGGGATTCACCAGGTCGTCGGTTGTTGACTTATCTTGGCGGGCGGGCGGTTATTTCCGATTACTCAACAGCCGAGGGGCCTGTCTCTGACGTCCTCGCACACAATCGCGCTTGCTCCAAGGGCGCAATCTATTCCTGTTTTGGCCCTCGCCCTACTTCTTCGACTCGGTTTCCAGACTTCGGTACCGACGCTGACAAAAGGGAGTCGTCTTACGTGCCGCGGGATGTTGGTGAACATGATTGGGGTGGTCGGCACGATTGAGGCTCGGAGCCATGGGTGCGCTGCTGCGATATGGCAGTGAGCCTCACAGGTGGTGAGCAGGCGGCAAATGAGCATACAGCGAGTGGCTGGCTCGGACTTTGGGGCAATAAGCCGCGTGCACATCATGGTGAAGGATTGCGACGCCTTCGGCATCGTCAGACTGACACGAATGGGTTCAATTGACATCACGAACTACTCTAAGGCCTATAGCATCCATCCACGTTCTGTTTCATGATAATTCATGTCTGTTTTCTGCCTGACGTGGGCTCTGACGTGTGCCTGGAGAGAGCGACACAAAGTTGCGAAGCTCTTGGCATGTACGACACGAAGATCCACAATTCTCGGAATAGCTTCACTTTCTGCCCATCTATGGGCGAAGCAGTAAGCCAGCCAAAGTGCATCGAGCAAATTGAAGACGTGCTGCTGGAAGTAGCTTCAATCTATCTTAGGATCAGCCCCTTGGACGGCTCCATTTGTTCAACGGCTGGACATTGGGTTCAACGGCCTCGGCGACATTCCGCTCGCTGATCACTATTCCGATCATTACTGATCCCTACAGCCGCGGATCTATTCCTCAGAACGCAGTGCATGCTTTGAAATACACCCAAGTCGTTGCTACAGGCCATCACGTAACGACACCGACGACAACACCAACACCGAGGCTGATCACTAATCAGATCCCAACTCAACGATTATTCACAGCGCCCGAGTCATGGCCTGCCCATGTCCGTTGAGCAAACATTACGTTGAGAAACCCAATCCCTCAAAGCTCGGTAATTAAGTACGTGGTCATTAGGTCGTGTCATGAAGGTGCCTAGGTACAAGGAAAATCTATATAAAAGGTGGTATGTCATGTAAAGGTGGATTGTAGGAACAAGGGGTGCCCTGGGCACGGATGAATGATAGGCAAGGTGTATAAGTACCGACGACCAGCTTCTCGGGTATAAAGTAGTGCCCGCCTCCATCGCCTAGCCAGCGATCTTGTTGACGTGGTACCACTTGAAGGGGTTCTTGGCCGCGTCGACGCGGAACTGGTGAATCCCGCCATCGATGATGCCGAACATGAGCTGCGATTGTGTCGCTGCAATGGCAGAGAAGTTGCCGGTGTTGCCGACAATCTCGGGGGAGGAGGTTGCCCATGTCGTGCCGTTCCAGAGGGATGAGACGAGGGTGCCAGTGGAAGTGAGATAGGTGGCCAGCGTATTGGTCCAGCCATTGATGCCGAAGCTGAGGGAGGTGATATCAGGCGAAGGACTGGTGGGGAGCTTGGAAGTGACTGCGTTGCCTATCGTGTGTCAGTGACCTGGTCCCATTGAAATCACCAGAGAAAATGTGTACTCACCAAAGTTGCCAGTCTCCCACCGGTTGTCGGTAAGCGGCCCAGAGATGAGCTCGGTCAGGTTGCTGGAATCGGCATGGTAAATCCTGAGAGCATTGGCATCTGTGCCCGTCGGTCCGGCGCCTTCAAAGTCGACAAACGGTGACATGGTGAGACCGCTGCCGGGCGTAATCTTGTTGGAAAGGGTAGACATTGACTGCCATTGGTCATTGGTGTGGTTCGCGAGCTGAACGCCATCAGGGCCCTGGTACGCTACGAGAAGGGTGTTGGTGCAGCCGGGGCAGATCTGCCAGTATGCAGCCAGCGACGAGTTGGCGCTGGCCTGGGGATCAAGGACGGAAGACATGGCGCCGGGGAACCACTCGCCCTTGACGGGGTCCGGTGCGTAAATCTCTCCAACTTTGTTGTCGGACCGCAGGTAGTACAAGCTAACCTGCCACCTGTTGGTGACGCATGCCAGGGGTGTGCCGGGTCGGACGTCGAGGGAGGGGATGGATGAGCTGTTCATGACGCTGGCCGTGACGTTGCGGTACATCCAGTTGCCGCTGAGCGAGTCGAAGAGCATGACCGCAAGAGCGTTGGAGGAGTCCTGGTAGAAAACGGCAGCCCGGTCGATATTTGCCGAGTCGGTCCAGTTCAAGGCGGCAATGTTGGATGTGCTGAGGACCCTGCCAGGATCAGACTCGACCGTGGACTCGGAGTTGGTGGGGTTGGTAATGTTGGTAACGGCGTCGATTGGCACCGAGTGCCTGGAGTTAAGGCTGATGCCCAGGGCAACAGCAAGAGCGGTGATGAGAAGCAGTGCTGATCCGACGGCCAGAAGAAGGAAGGTCTTCTTCTTCATTCCCATTATCCGCTTGGGCTCCTTGGGGAGTGGCTTGGCGGTGAAGACGCTGGAGCCATCATCGGACACTTGGGTCAGGGTTCTTGGTGTTGAAGTTGTGGCGACTGTGGAAGCGGCCGTGGCAGTAGCAGCGGCAACATATGCTGGTGCCGGGGTGGCTGGTGTCGAGCCGGCGGCAGCAGCTTCTTCCCTCGAGATGGCCACCTTTTCTCTCGGAATCATCACCGAAAGCCGCACCACCTCCAGGTCGCTGTAATGTTCCACCTCCATGCCCTCGTGCTCGGCGGCGGGCGGGACTTTCGTAGTCGACATGTCGGAAGCTGGTAGGCGGGTTATGGAAGGAAAGGTGAAGGTCGGAAGAAGAGGGTTGCGATTAAGGGCTGCCACGGGCCAGCATGGCCTAGGGAGAAGGGGAGAAGGGATCGTGGGGAGAGAGGAGAAAGGAACGGATGCCCAGCAGCAGCGAGCTTGAAAAGTGGAGGGTTCAAGAATGAGGAAGAGAAGAGAGAGAGAACGGTGAGACAGAAGACAAGGCAGAGGTCAACGCATGAATGTGCCGGCATATACATGCTCCGAAGGCGGTTGTCCCCCCAGTCTCGAAGTATCACCGTCAGGCAGCCCCTCCTCCTCCTCTCCGCAAAGAGGGTCCGGGACAGCCGTCATCAGGGGCCCTGGGCGCGGCCGGGTCCTTGCCACGGAAGCTGCCAGATGACCAGGCCGGTGCAGGGGGGCACTGCATTCGGAGCCCAGCCCTGGACGGTGCTGCTAAATGGGTTGACAAGCTCGAAGCATAGACCCTGGGGGAACATTGAGAGGTTGACCAGGTTGTGGTCGCGGTGGCACAGGTCGAATCCTCCCCTGGGAGACATCTTCAATGCAAGTCGTCCGAGGTGTGCAGGCTTGGAGAAATTGTGATAGGGCCAGCGCGCGCGAGAGGGGAGTGGGCGGCAGCAATGTTGCCCGGTGCACGAGTCGTGGACGATTGGAGGCCCTGCCATCCCTTGTCCTCCATGGCACGGGCTGCCCGTGTTCACGATGGATGACTCGCGGTACTCATCAAGATGAAGCTCGCGTATCCTGTCTGCCCGTTATCTACGCCATGAACAGTTTGAAGCTTTGGGCCATGGTTTCTCCCACAGCATGATAAAACACGGCTTCGAGAACGGCAGATATCTCCTCGATCCTCGACGATCTCTCACCACCACGATCCTTCGCCAAATTCCCCGCGTAGTTCACGCACTGCAAATGCTAAGCCCTACGAGACAAACCAGCCGGGCCCAGACCACCAGGGCGTCCACAGTGGACACAGGCTCACCCCGGCGCACCGCTGAGCCACCGCAACCAGCGGCTCGAGCGCGCCCTAGACGAGCAAGGCCCATGACTCGCATCACCAGCCAGGCGCCAAATCACAGCGCTGCCACAGCCTGTCAGTGACTAAAACCGCAAAGGCTTCGGCGACAGCGACCCAGGGCCCCTACCGCATTCGACCCTGGAACACCGTTATTCCAGCCCCAATATGGCCTCGACGAACAGGGGCGTGTCGCAGATTCCCTCGCGCAGTCGTTTCACCCCCGCTGCCAAGGACGGCGACGATGCCCTCACTTTCGTATCGAGTACGCCTTTTTTTTTTGCTGGCGTTCCTTCAATCTTAACCAGATGTCGTTCTCGGCGGTGGCCGAGGACCCTTGCCTCCTGTCAAAGAGACGTTGGTCACCATTGGTCCGTTTCCTATCAGATTCGTCGGAACAGCCGATCCCATGCGGGGGGCTCGTTCCGAAGAGTTTGTTCTGGCTCCCAGATCTGGCGGTAGTCGTATTGTAGCAAGCGCAAGCGATCGGTTCTGGATACCTGCTCGTGGACGAAGGACAGTCAACTGAATACACCTGGGCGACCACATGCGACTCGAGGAACCAGACCACGGCGTTTCTTCTGACCGCTTCAGCTTGATGTTTCCTCCGCAGGTAGATTAGAATGTGTCGAAGCTCCACCATGGTGTGTAGCCTTCGCTGTTAGATCAGATGCATGTTTGCGCTGGTACGAACATGTTGAAGATCGGCACCAGCAAGCATGATCGCCTGCGACTCTGTGCTCAAATAAGGTGGGCATGGAGCCGTGATTTCTCCAGTGCAACATTGGATTTCAGTTCATCGGGAGAGTTATGATGCAAGGATTCGAGTCGCTCCAGCCAAAAGGGTAAAACGACTGGTCGAGCAAGCCATGGGTCGCGGTGTTGGTCCGGTCTTGGCGGGAGCAATTAGTCCACGAGAATCATATGTGATGCCCCGCCATATTCTCCCCCAAGGAGCATCAGTTTGGGCTGCGTCGATGATGCTCAGGGGTCGCTTGCTGGCGTCCACCGTCGCGTCACATGGAGCAGTCGGCCGTGCCACCAATGTAGGACCGACCACACGTCAAGCATCACATCGAAAAGCAGGGCCAGCAACGGCAAAATCAAAAGTCCATGCCAGTTACGCTGGGTTGCTCGGCATGATGCCGACAAGGGCAGGATTTGAACCTACGCGGGCGAACCCAATAGATGACCGATGACAGCCCGATAAACGGACCTATTCGAGTCTATCGCCTTAACCACTCGGCCACCTTGCCAACAGATGGAGGCTCACGATAGTTCCCACACCGAGAATCAACACGAAACACGGCAGCTGCATTTACTTTACCAGATACCTCTGCCAAAAAGAACAAGCGTTGGTCTGCGCTCAAACAGGCGTCAAATCGTGTTTCCAAATGCACCCGTTGTTGCTGCTAGCTATCGAGATCCCTGCAAATAACAAGCACTCCCCCCTAAACATGGCCGTTGAGCGGGGCACCCCCGAGCACACGCGTCTCCGGCTCGACACCATTCAGCGGCCCGTCGTCCTTGGTCTTCTTCTTTTTCTTGTTCTTCTTCTTGTCTTTCTTTCCCAACTTCGCCTCCGAATCGTGCTGCGCGGAGTCGCCGCCCGCACCATTGAGGTCGGCGGTGGCGTGGCCATTGGTCAGGGTCTCAGGGGCCTTGACGTCGAGCTCCAGGGTAGGTGTGACGGGCGAGTAGATTCTCTCTTCAAAAGGTTCGGCGTCGGGCTCCGAGTCGGCGGGCATGGGCGACATGGTCGATTCACGCTCATGGAATTCGATCGGGTCGGCCCTGGGAGCGGGCACGGGTTCTTCGGCCTCGGGCTGAGGGGCTGCGGCAACGGGCTCCTCAGGGGCAACCCATTCGTCGACATCAGCGGTCTGGAGAGTAGACTCCTCTGGAGTTTGCTCCTCGTTCTTGGAGGTGCAGTACTCGATCATGGCGAGGACCAGGACAGTATTGGCAGCCTTTGTAGTCCCGAAGCAGTTGAGGAACGCCTTGCGATCGAGTGTATCCGGGTCCTTGAAAAGAATGCGGACTTGAGAGGTCACAAACGCGAGAACCCAGGCATCATCGCCCTCAAGAAGCTGGCACGCCTTGGTCGTCGCCTGGAGCACAGACATGGCGGGCACCACGGTAGCAAACTGGAGAACACGCTCCTTGGCCAGCTCGGCGAGACCCTCGATGCCATAGTTCGAGGCAGTGACGTAGGTCTGGAGGGAGAGATCAAGCAGATCGGCGGTACTGGTGCTTCCGGTCGCGAGGGTCTGGTAGGCGCGGGTATGGAGGTAGTGGACGAGGATATGACCAACCTCGTAGCTGATGTGTTCAAGACGGAGCTGGTTTCCCTTTGCAGTGTTGGAGAGGTCGTTCAGCTTGCCAGTGCCACGGAGGAGGTCGCGGGGGATAGCCAGGTCGCGACCACCCCCGAAGGCGAGGTGGCAGACGGTGCTCGCGTACGGACTTGTTCCAGTCAGTGAGTTTGTCTGTTATCAGGAGAAGTGTAGAACTCACGACACCTCTGGCCCGACATCATGGTCGACGAGAGTCTCTGAGTGCGTCATGATGAGCGTTCAGGGGATGCACTTCCTCCACCCTCGAGTCTGGTTCGATCGGGAACTCCCCCAAAATGTGCAGGCAGCCTGGACTCTTTTAATACCAGACCTCGATCAACATCGCACCTCTCCGGGAGCCTGGGCTTGACCGAGGGTGGCTCGCGATAATCGTGGTGGTTGCGTGCCAATGCATGTAAGTGCTGGCAGGCATGACGTACCAATGGCCGTCGGGCTGCCATTCTTCGAAAGCCAATCGAACTCGGTGCCCCAGAACCGTCTGCATCTACTGGTGTGGCTTCCGACGCCGTGTAACGCACAACGTGTCGTGTCGACGCATCAGGCTGCGAATCATGGCGAAGCAGGGCGAGAGATGGCGTGTCCGTGCAGATTAATTCCTTCACCGAGGGTCCGGGGAGGAAAGATGGGCGGGATGCCATTCGACGGGTGAGGCGGGGTGAGTGTGCGGCTCCAAGGCGGGCGTGGCATGGGTGCCGCGGCAGACCGGGGGGATTCTCGATGGTGAGGCAGAGGGTTTCTTGTATGATGGCCATTCATTCTTTGCCATGACGGTCTTTTTGCTGGGCAGGAAGCGATTCCTCACGTGCTTCGGCGGTTCATGATCTGATGTGGCAGGAGAGTTTCTTCCGCTTCTGCTGCAATTCGGGCATTACAGCCGCCAAGCAGTGTCTTCTTTGTTGCCCAAAAAGTCGGCGATACCCAACCAAATTGTAATTTCCTCGATGCCTGACCTGACGGATATGTGCCTGCAATTACCTACCCTTCGTCATACTGTGGCGGAGAGTATATGCAGCAGCAGCGGCAGTAGCGGCACTTGCTCTCCTCAATTTCAGCCTCACTTCAGATTCTCGATGCGACATCGGAGGCAGCCGTCTCCTTTATCCCATCCCATGATCGGTGAGCATTGACTTCATGTCTTGTCCGACCTGGTCACTCTAGCTCCGTGACCATCACTTTCCGCGATACCAGGTGTGGACATGTGGTCCGAGGAAGACGCTGACCAACACATCGAATGTGCTTGACTTCGGCATTAACAGCAATGTTCCCTCTTGAGCGAATCACGAAGTAGAATCTTACCTCTTTCCACCCCAGATTATTAATGTAGAAGGACCATGAATGATCTGCTGGCCCCCTCTGCAACAGCACCGGGATCTCGAAATGATCAGCCGCGCAAGAGGAAGATCACTTGCAGGGTGCAGTATAAGCTTCCGCAAGTAGGTGCATACCACTGCTTCGGAAGCCCGGCATCACCACACGTCGAGCATCATCTTCAACAGTCCATAAATGACCATCGGACTACCCAGCAATGGATGATCACCATGGCGCCCCCTGCTAAAGTTTGTGCACTTGCCTAACGTGGTAGGAGCAGGGTTGATTAGCGCCATCACCATCAACAAGCGGCCCACGAGATGGGGGCCTCGGCCCCGGGTTTTCGAGCCAAGGACAGACCTGAAATTCGAGCACGCCTTGAGATCGACATCAGGCGACGTAGATTGCCACATAGGGTAGGAGCAAGGTTGTTGTTAGCTTGACCCAGAAATCGTGGAGCTGAATGAGAGTGAGGAGTATAAAGGCAGGCGTACAACAATGCTTTCCAGCTTCTATTGTCTCTGCATCCCTCGCCTCACACCACACCAGCTTCATCCCAACAACAACAGCTTCCGACTGCGACCCGAGATTTTCAACTTTCACCTTACATCCCCTTTCGTCAAAATGTCGACTACCACGAGGAAGCCCCTGAACTTGGTTCTTGGTTGCGGCAATGTAGGTGATCCATCAGCCGCTGCCCAATGAACCACGCTAACAGACCAGGTCGGCGACACCGCCGCCGACACCATGGCCCGCTTCGACACGCCCGACGAGGTGAAGGCCTTCCTCGATATCTTCCTCGAGCGTGGCCACACTCAACTCGACACCGCCCGCGGTTACTCGCCCGGTGCGCCCGGGACCTCAGAGCCCCGCCTCGCCGCCGTTGGCGCCGGTAACCGCGCCATCATCGACACCAAGATTTACTCATTCCAGCCCGGCAACCACCAAAAGGCCAAGGTCACCGAAGCCATTGACGATTCCCTCAGCAAACTCAACATCAAGCAGATCAACATCATGTACCTGCACGCACCCGAGCGCACCACGCCTCTTGAGGAGACGTGCGAGGCCATGAACCAGGCTCACCGTGAGGGCAAGATCAAGCACTGGGGAGTTTCGAACCTCTCCCCCGACGAGGTCCAGAGCGTCATCGACATTTGCAACAAGAATGAATGGGTCAAGCCGAGCGTCTACGAGGGCCACTACAACCCCATTGTGCGCGGCGGCGAAAAGGGCCTGTTCCCACTCCTGCGGAAGAACGGCATTGCATTCTACGCATACAGCCCTGCAGCCGGTGGGTTCTTCGCGAGGGGCTACGATTCGTCGGTGGCCGGTACACGCTTCGATGCCAAGGTACGATTTCCACCGATTGCTTCAAACATGGGAAAGTCCGCAGCACTAACTCGACCAAGCACCCGGTTGGTGGCCTTTACAGGAACCTCTACGTCCAGCCGGCCGTCACAGCGGCTGCTGACAAGGTGGTCGAAGTGGCCGCGAAACATGGCATCAAGGGGCACGCGGCATCGCTCCGCTGGACGCTCCACCACAGCATCCTTAGTGCTGACCACGGTGATTCCGTGATTGTGGGCGCGAGCAGCCTTGACCAGCTCAAATCCAACCTCGACACGACTGAGCAGGGCCCGCTGCCGGATGACCTGGTTGCCGCTTTTGAGGTCCTCAACTCGGAAATCGCGGAGGTGGTGCCCTACCACTTCTAAGGGGGAGCTTGGGAGAGATGAGGGAGCTGAGGCGTGAAGGAAGACGGGAAGAGGGGCGGGGAGCATTGGCAGGGGGTTTGGAGGGGTAAGACGGGCGCTAGAATCGAGACTATTCCCGTCGTGGTAGGAGCATTTCTTGGCATGGAAAGGGGGATGACGGCAGCCAGAATGCTGCTAAACTCAGTAAACTCCATAAACTCCAGCTGACAAATTCTCACCACTTCCTCATTGTCCCTCCGACTCATCTCGACCCTAAATCCCCAAAGAACCCGCATAATCCTATCGACTCATTTTCCAAGCATACCCATAGACACTTGACCATGGAATTCATTACGATAGTCCACCCCAACCAGAAGAACTCGCCACGTCTTCGACGCCAAGCACACTCCCATGCCGCCCGAACAGCACATGCTCGTGCGAGAAAGGCCCGAGTTGCCCAATACAACGTTCAAGAAGACAGCCTCGACAGAACAACATCACCCAGACACACAATGACTTCGGCTCATGACGTCGTCCAAGCGATCAGACTCCCGCAGACAGTCCCTTTTTCCATCCCAAGCGATCTTCAGCACGAGCCCCTGGCCAGCTTTCGACAGTCCCTCACCGAAAAGGAGCATTTTCTGTTCAACCTCTGTAAGTCAGCTCACCCCCTACGGATTTAGACACCAGCTCACCCCCACCTATACGTCAACACCATCACTCCAGAAACGCGCAACATATGCCCCATCCTCAACAACATCAGAAACGACTTTGGCCAGACTGTCTGCGACAACTGGACAATTCTCGCAACTACCAACATGGACCTCCTGCGGGGCTCGCTTCTTGCCTCTTGCCGTTACATGGCTCAAGTTGAGATGAACAGCCAGTATGCCCAGTGCGCAGACCAATACAAGCTCAACATCGTCCGCGATCTACAAAACGCCATCGCAGTCGACAGCCCGTCGTCAAGACGAGATGCTGTTAGCAAGGCACTGGTACTGACATTTGATGATGTATGTATGCATTGCAACAGTGCCTCCTCGCTTCATGGTGCCAATACTCACCATCTTCTAGATATCGCTGCAAAACGCGGCCATGGCACGAATGCACCTGACGGGAGCATTGCACATTATCAATGCAGCAGGGGGCATCGCGGCCCTTGGCCTGAGCGATCTCATCAGCTACCTAATCTCCAACTGTGTATACAGTAAGCGGATTCTCGACGAGGAACCAGATGTTCTCCAGCGCAGCAGAAGATATTGGGGCACCACGGGTCTGTGAGGGTCAGGGTTCCAGTCTTTTAGGTAAAGTTAACAGGGCTTCATCCGGGTCATGACCAATTGCAAAAATACATACAACACCGGGTATTCGCTGGTCGTCACCGACCCAACTACTAATCCAGCCCTTACTGGCTTATCTATGGGAGAGCGGACGGGATCCCGAGTTTTCCAGTAGGTATGGTCGTATGTGCTAATACACCGGTGCGGGCTTGCTCATGTTGCTTGAAAAATAAATTTACAAACGACTTAGGGGGTTAATCTCTTCGAAGTCTCGGTCCATTATCCTCTCACACCAGATAGTCACCTCCCATCTAAGCCTCTTGCCCCCTCGGCTTGACCCTGACCTTGAAGCCCACTGGCCGAATGTTGAACCACCCATCCATCTCCAGCTTGTACTCCGGATCAACCATCTCAAAGTCCACCTCCCGCAGCAACATGGTCAGCACCACCATGTTCCACTGCCACGCATAATGCTTGCCAATACACTCCCTCTTCCCGTTGCCATACCACTTCTTTACCCCCGAGGGCAACTTCGTAAAAGCCTCGCCCATCATGCGCTCCGGACGGAACTCAAGCGGCGCCTCAAACACCTCCCTGTCGCGGTTCACGCCCGCAAGCACAACAATCATGGCCTGATCGTGCGCAACCTCGTACTTGCCCTTACCCAGCACCACGGGGCTCTTGTCACCCTGTCGAGGGATTGGCTCAATGTTGAAGCCCGGCGCCGCAAAGGACAGACGCAGGGCCTCGCGCATGATGCCCTCGATGTACGGCAGCTGCGCGAGGTTGGCGTGGGTAAGGTCCTTTTCGAGGACAGAATCGATCTCGTCACGTGCGACGGTGATGGTGTGCGGGTTCTTGAGGAGGTAGTAGATGGCCGTGGTGATGAGGCATGGAGCTGTGCTGCTGCCGATGGGCATGGAAACGATGTTGTCAATGACCTGGGATGGGCGCAGGGACTTGCCCGTCTCGGGGTCTCGGTTGTTCATCAGCGCCGCGAGAAGGTCGTTGCGCTGACTGTCGCCGGCATTGGCGTTGCGGTGGTCGACGACCTCTTGGGCATACGCCCGCATGGCCTTGATTGAAGACTTGAACTTCTTCCCGTGCATCAGCCAGTTGAGCAGGCCGGGCCGGTTGGGTCTCTTCATGGCCTCGGACGTAGAGTCCTCCATTGCTTTGATCATGGGGTGCTCCGGCCCGTCGAGGCAGTTGAGCTTCTTGCCGTAAAGCGTGAGAGTGGTGGCCTCGAGGTTGAGCCGGTTGAGGGCGTCGACAAGGACGAAACCTTCGCGGCCGGCGGGCGACTTCCACTTTGCGATGAGCTCGCCTGTCGTGTCGCGCATCTCCTGGAACCAGCCGGCCATGGCATCGGGTGTGAGCGTCGGCGCGATGATACGATGGGCCACGCCCCAACTCTCCTCATGATCGTAGGCCGTGAACAGTGCATCATGGACGGCAGCTCTGATTTCGACAATGGGACCGCCGACATACTTGCGGAAGCGCTTCTCATCGCACACCTCCTCGGCCAAAGCGGCGCTGGCAACAAAGACAATGGTGTGTCCGAGGACCTTGATCTGGAAGATCTCGCCATACGTCTCGGAGAGCTTCTTCAGCGAGGCCCAGGTGTTGTTGGTGTCGACATCGAAGATGTTGCCGAGGATGGGCACGCCTGGAGGTCTGGGGATGGGCTGAGGCATGATGGGTGGATGACAAGTCAGGAGAGACAGGAGACCTGGGATGACGAGAACTCAAAGGCCTTCCGGGAAACCTCCAGGGAACCGACCGTCTTTTCAACTCGCCCGTCCCGTCACACGGTGCCTTCTTGCCAGACAGCGAAGCGGCAGCCTCCACGTCACTCGTCTTAGACACGCAGCGGCTGTCTCACCCCACGGCATGAGCTTCGGCCAACCGTTGGAGACACATAGCTGAAATGCACCCCTTGGGCATTTTATTGGCCGATGGCCCCCTCGTTCCCGTTGAGACTTCATTCTTATGCGCGCTTGGTGCGTGCCGTCCCGCCTGGTTCGGGGCGCACCACAGCTGCACGGCATCGAAAGGTGGTCTGTCCGAGACACCGGCAATTGGCCGTTCACATGCACCCGATTGAAGGTGTTTCATTGGTCCATCGAGGAATTAGATTCAGGTCTAACGGTGCGGGCGGGCAGGTTATATGCTGGCACTTGAGGTGGAGGAGAGCACGGGCTGGGCATCGAAAGGGACACCACGTTCGCGTTTCAGTGAGCAGTGATCAACATGTCAGCGGCCTTGAGCATTGATCATGCAGGAAGTATCGATTTGATGGGCAAAGTGACCTTTGGGCAGGTTAGTTGTACTTGTCCGACGTGGGGGAGATCCTGCCTCGCTTTCCCTCCACAGCCACCTCGAGGGCAGCTGCTCAATGAACGGAAGTCGAAGGCCACGGACACCCTACCAGCATTGACTAAAACAGAAATTTGTCCTTCTCGGCTGCCACTTACATCACCCATCAGGTCTCACAGGCAGCAGCTCAAGGAGAACGCCCTCAGTCGAGTCGTGACCACCGCCAAGCAAGCCATGCCGCCGCATTGCAAAACCTGCAGCCACAATGGCCGCAAAGATGACATCGCGACTGCAGGTAGATCGCAGTCAGCTACATGTTTCCCACAAGCCCTTGCCTCCTCAAAAATTACCATGAAGCAGCCATGGGACCCAAGACGCCTCAAGTGCACAGTCGGTGGCTGCAAAAATCGAGCAGAGGCTGGGGACATTGTGCCTTGGACATGAGCGCACTTCACCCACCTGTCTTCCTCTTCAACGGCAACGGTTCTTAAACACATCTCTCGGCACCTCGCAACATCAACCAATTTCTGACCCCCAGACCTAATTTATACTCTTTTGAGCATTCAACAGCAAAAATGAGTCGACCGGAACGAAAGAGCCGCCAAGGAGACAGAATGGGCGAAAAGTCCAACGCAAACATTGTCTGCCCCGTCCCTGTCAAACCTGTCGACTTTGTCAGGATGGCATTGGAAGAACTACAACCACCACAGCGGCGGCATCACCTACCGTACATGCAGTCATCGAGGATGCCGCCAATGAATCAACAACAGCAGCAGAAGCAGATGCTCGCTGACCAGGCCCACCGGAATCAATTGCAGCGCCAGAATCGCCAGATCGCCTATTACAGCCACATGCTTACCAAGTCTGGCCTTCGGCAACCGTATTCTTGGGAACAGTCACTCCTGCAGAATTCGCAGTCTCAGCAAGGACAGCAGCACGAGCAAGGACAGCAAGCTCAGCATCAGCAAATTCAGCAGCATGAGCAAGGAGTCGCCGAGTTTCGTTCGAACGTGCTGCAGACTTATGAAATCATCCCGCTGATGGCCCCAGGGGTTCAAGGGGACAGTCCTGAAGACGCAGCCATGCAACCTGAAGTACCTTATCCCCACTTCGACGAGGCTCAAACACAGCAGGCACTGCCGGAGTTCGACCTATTCCCAAGCCTTTCGATGGAGACTCCCCCAGACAACTGGGAGCAGCAGCCGCAATTTCAGACGAACAGCGAAGAGGCCGACGATGAAGAACCATTCCAGTTCTTTGCCCCCAATGCCGATCAGATGGGCCTGGAGGAGCCACGCCGACAGCAAGCACAGATTCCGGCTCCGCAGCTCATTTCCCACATGCCAGGAACACATGAGGAGGCTCGGAGAATGTGGAAGCTCGATCAACTCCAAAATGGCTCCCTGTCAATGACTCCCGAGGAAGCTCAATTTTGGGCGGAACAGAGTCTTTGCAAGTGGTGAGCTGCCGGGCTTTCTGCGTCAACTGTTGTCACCAGTGTGGTCACAATGTGGCTGGGGGCTGGGGTCTGGGATAACCAAATGGCTTTGCGGTCTGGGGGGCCGTGGTGAAGGGGAAGGGCCATGTCCGATGCGGTAGACCCGGTGACGTCCTTCTTGTGTACTTGCACTTGCTTCAATTGAGAATCAATTATTCGCCAACGCCCCCAAGATCTCTCGTGGTGCCTTGAATGTCACTTCTGAACTCAATTTGGAATCAGCTACAAATGCCGGCCAAAGGTGGCAGTCCAATCCCCAATCTGAAGGAGTGACATGCAAAAGTTCAGTGAAGCTGGGGAGCTTCCAGATGTTTACTTCTGGTTGTCGCTTCCCAGGTTCAGTCAGCCTAGGGATCGCACCTGCCATCCCGGCAGGCCCAACCATCACTCGACCATGAGCATACAAAGCTCGACATCCAGTCAACCGAGCTAGAAGCTTCTCGACAACATCCCCATACTTCTCAGCATCACACGCGGCCCTCGACTTGATCAACTGCCGTCCTCGCTCAAGCATCCCGCAGAACTATAGCGTCGTGTCGCCTGGAGAGACCCATCGCCTGGAGCGTCCTACCATCTGGAGCATCATGTCACAATCGCCTGGAGCGTCCAATCGCCTCTGCTCCTCGCCATGGAAGATCTTTCGGAGAAAGAAGCCTCCGAGCGCGTCAACATCTTCTGGGATCGTTACAGATTCTGTCATTGGAAGGACAGACCAATCACCAAAGACACGGATCTGGCCCGCGAACGGCATTGGCCTCAGTGCCCTCTTTCTAGCCAGATCACACACAAAGCCTCCTGTCCCGAGGGAATCACCAGACAGAAGAGGGGGTACAATTGGATCATGATCAATTGGAAAGGGTGGATGGAACGACAAATCCATTACCAGAAGACTGGAGAGGTCGTCTGCGCAGGAATGACGAAGTTTGATTCCAAAACGCCTCTCCCTAACGGAGACCCCACCATACGGTCTAACTGCGATTCTTGTCACGAGCTCATCAACAATCGACGGGCCCATCCCCCGAAGCAGACGGAGAACGCGGCAAGCTACCCAAAGCTGACGGAGGCCAAAGGAATGTTTCAGAGAATGCTGGAGCAGAAGGAAGCGCTAAAGAAGCTGGACGAACAGCCTGAGGGAACGGAGCAGGGTTGATTCCGGGTTACGTTGCTGGGAATAGGCCCATGAATCACAATGTACATACATGAACTCGTGTACCAGCCGTCTGTTTGACTCCCAACTCTAATTGAGCGTTGCTGTAGATTGACTGCTACCATGGGTCGACTCTTACGGCGGAGTGAAAGCTGGAGCAGATTGACCGCCGTAGCAAACAGACGGGGACGATGGAGTAGCTGCCTACATTTAAATAAGGTCGATTTCGAAGAGCTCGTCTCCTCGGCAATACATGCTTGGAAGCCAGAATACGGCGTACAACGAGATTGCTTTGGGTCGTTGATAGATGAATCGACACCAGTGGACCTTTGCTTGCTGGTACTCATTGACGTGAGACACAAATGTCTCGACGGGACATCGGAGTAGAGGTGTGCATCGCACGTGGTCAAGCCTGGGATCGTGGGATCTTCAGGTACTAGCGGACACATCACCCCATCAGCCGCCGGAGTCGACTCCCGGTGACGTCCGTGGTCTTGAGCCGCATTCATCTTATCAGGCCAGGCCAGGGCGGCAAACCCTGCAGTGCGCGTTGTTGGGATGGGAGCTCAAGTCCGGGCTGCCAGTGAGGCGTCACACATGCCAGGTGACGTCACCGAAACATGCCCCTTGAAAGCCGGCTGCTGGCGTCGCGGCGCCACCCCTGAATCCGTCGCCCGTCACAGACCACCGGCCGGTTTTCGGGCGAGACTAGGCATGCAGGCTAGCGACATGGCGGGATTCCAGACCGTCTTTCGCGCGCAAGAACCAAGGAAATGGCGCATCTAGACGCTTTGTCGCTGGTGCGGCCGCGATGCGTGGGATATGCGGATGTGCCGTGCTGACGGGCGTTGCTGAGCAGCTACTGATGAGATGGGCCGACAATTACGAGAGAAGGGGGCTATATATAATACTGCCGAGACTCCCGTCTGTCCCTTGGGCCTGGGTCTTGATGTTCAGAGCGACATTCCTCTTCACCTTACCCACACATACCCGTTACCCCGTGCTACGGATCAGCAGCCAAGATGGGCGATCACCATGAAGAGCCGACGGCGGAGAACAAGACCATGATGCAGGGTTTCGAGTGGTATGTGCCTGCGGACCAGAAGCACTGGGTCCGTCTGGAGAAGCGCATCGCCCAGCTCAAGTCTTGGGGCATTGACAACGTCTGGGTTCCCCCTGGGTAAGAAGCATGCCTTTCATGATGGTGGACTCGCGCTGACACTCCCAGATGCAAGGGCTCGTCGAAGGAGGGCAATGGTTACGACATCTACGACCTGTAAGCGCCCCTGTACTGGCTGCTTCCTATCCAAACTGACACGGTGACACCCTAGGTACGACCTTGGCGAGTTTGACCAGAAAGGCTCCGTCGGCACAAAATGGGGCACTAAGGAGGAGCTCCTCAAGCTGGCGCACACGGCCAAGGACAACGGCGTCGGCCTCTATTGGGACGCCGTGCTCAACCACAAGTTCGCCGCCGACCGCAAGGAAAAGTGCCAGGCCGCCGAGGTAGACCCCGAGGACCGCAACAAGTTCATCTCGGACAAGTACCAGATCGAGGCCTGGGTAGGCTACGACTTCCCCGGACGCAAGGGCAAGTACAGCAAGCAAAAGTACCACTGGTACCACTTCAGCGGTGTCGACTTCAACGCCGCCAACGGCAAGACGGCCATTTACAAGATCATGGGCGACAAGTCCCAAGGCTGGGCCGACGACGACGAGGTCGATAGCGAAAAGGGGAACTACGACTTCCTCATGGGCTCGGATCTCGACTACGACCACCCGGAAGTTGAGTCGGATGTCATTGCCTGGGGCAAGTGGCTCGCCAAGGAGGTGCCGCTGCAGGGCATTCGGTTTGATGCCATCAAGCACTACAGCGTCGAGTTCCTCCGGAAATTCATCACGGCGCTGGATGAGGAACACGGCCAGGGCTGGTTCTTCGTGGGCGAGTTTTGGAAGGACAGCCTCCAAGACATGCTGGACTATCTTGGCAAGATGGACCGCAAGTTCTCGCTGTTTGACGCGCCGCTGGTGTACAACTTCAGCGCGGCGAGCAAGGCGCAGGGGGCGGATTTGAGGAAGATCTTTGACGATACGCTGGTGCAGGCGTCACCGATCAACGCTGTGGTAAGTTGTCTTCGTCAGAAGCTGGAGTATGGATGTGCTGACTTTACTTTCAGACCCTCGTCATGAACCACGACACGCAGCCATACCAGGCTCTCGAGGCCCCGATCGAAGACTGGTTCAAGCCCCTCGCGCACGCCCTGATCCTGCTCCGCGAATCAGGATACCCATGCGTGTGGTACGGCGACCTCTACGGCATCAGCGGAGAGCACTCCTTCCCTCCATCATGCGGCGGCGCGCTGCCGAAGCTGATCCTGGCGCGCAAGCTGTACGCATACGGCAAACAGGCGGATTACTGGGACTTTGAGACGTGCGTCGGCTGGGTGCGCTACGGCACGTGGGACAAGCCCGCGGGATGCGCGGTGGTGCTGAGCAACGCGGGCGCCGGGACGAAGCGCATGCACGTCGGAGAGATGCACGCTGGCGAAGTGTGGACGGATGTGCTGGGGTGGAGCGACCGTGAGGTTGTGATTGGAGATGATGGGTTTGGAGAGTTTGTCTGTGGACAGACATCGGTGAGTGTGTTTGTGAGGAAGGAGGCGGAGGGGAGGGAGAGGTTTGCAGAGGAGTTGTGAGTATTCCGTCCTTTGCTGTGAGAGGCTTGACTGACGATTTTGCAGCGACACGAACATCTACGAGAAGTGAGGGGCGGAACAGGGAAGTCATGAGCTGGGGAGAGAAGGGACAGGTCATCCAATAAGCGTGAATGGTTTAGTGGTAAAATTCTCCGTTGCCATCGGGGAGCCCAGGGTTCGATTCCCTGTTCACGCAGGATACCATCTTTCCTTTTGCCGGATGCTCGCATGAATAAGAGAGATGTTCTTTTTGGATCAGAGGAAGATTGATTCATAGATATATAAACCTTTTTAGTTTTCTAATAGAGTATCTTTCAGGCAACAGACAGACTCTGTCGGTACTGTGTTACGATGTGCCTGTCGGCCGGAGCCGAGTCAGGAGAAGAGGGTGTCTCCTTCGTCAGCATCTCTCTGTTGAGGTCGAACCCAGCTTGACTTGAGTGCCTCCGGATCTCATGCACATCATTGAGGAACCCCTTTTCCCTTTCCCTATCTCTCCCGACTTCTGTGGATATCGCGGAATGGCAGGCGAAGAGTCGGCACGGTTCGGCTGAGGGGTCGGTTCAATTCCGTCACGCCCCGTGTTCGAGGGCGGTTCCACCACCAGACTCCGTCTGTCTGGTAGCCCCAGGGACGTGCCGATCGCCGTGATCCCCTCTGTGACCATTGTCATCCCAAGTGTCTTATTCAATGCTCTCTTTGCCTCATCATTTTACAACCGAACTCACCGCCTCGAAATCATTATGAAAAACATCAACTTCATCATTCTCGTGCGTCTCCCCTCCACCCCGCAGCGGGGCAGTGGATGATGTCATCTGAATGTGGCGACGCGGTGGGATGAAGATGACACCGGGTATTCGTACTTCCTGAAGATGTAAATCACAGATCGCAATTATCCCACTGCTCATTGGACCCCTACGGTGGTTCACCTGCTGCTGCACCCCGCGGTCTCATCACAGAACTTCAAGTCAAATGTCAAAATCAATTCGCTGTTTCAGTCTGCTCCTGCCCAGTCCCTGCTTCCCTGCCCTAAAACTTGTCCTGATTCGCGTTCTGCTGGAACATGACCGAGTCGGGCTTGTACTTCTTCGAAATGAGGCGCACGTTGTACTCGCAATCCAGCGTCGCGCCCTTGGGGTCGTTCTCCAGCGGCTTAAAGTCCAGCAGCAGATCGTCCTTGACAGCGCACGCCGTGTCGGTCTCGAGGTAAGGGTCGTCGCGCGGGTACAGCTGGGCCGTGACACCGACGAAGTCATCGTGGGTGACCATGATGTGAATGTGCGCGGGGCGGTAGGGGTGGCGGCCCATGATACGGAGGAGCTCGGCCGAGGGGCCAGAGGTGTCAATGGCGTATTCGGTGGGCTTGAGGCAATAGAAATCGAAGGCGCCGTTGGCGTCGGATCGGAACTTGCCGCGGAGGTTGTGGCGGGACTGGTTCTCGGGGTCGTGGGCGTCGTATTTGCCGTTTGTGCTGGCCTGCCACATGTCGAAGACGGCGTTGGGGATGCCGGCGCCCGTGTCGACGTCGCGGATGACGCCGTGGAAGTGGGTGAACTGGCCGTCCTTGGGCATGTCCTGGACGACGCTGGCGCCGAGGTCGCGGAAGGGGGTCTCGGGGGACCAGAAGGGGCCGAGGATGGTGGACGAGGTGGGCGCGCGGCCGTCGGAGGTGACGATCTTGTGGTTGATCTCATCGACGAGGCTGGACAAAGACGTGTTAGCGTGGGATATGTAGAGTGCTAGATGTGGAGGGAACATACGATTCAATACCCAGAATGTCGCAGACACGCCATGTCTCGTTGCGGTTCTTCTGGTAGGCCTGGCCCAGGGAGTTGATGTAGTTGACGCCAATGATCCACTCCTCCTGCGTCAGCTCGACCTCCCTGCAAAAGTCGTGCATGTGCTTGATGAGGGAGGTGAGGATGACGCGCTGCCTGGGCTCGGTCTCGGGGCTCATGAGGCCGATGACGTGCTTGGTGAAGTTGGGGTCGAACTTTGCATTCTGCGACTCCTGCGTCGGGGCGGCATGGTTGCCGTTTGTGCCGTTGGTGGCCATTGTGATGTGTGGTGGTGAAGTTTAGGGGTATCTCGAGGTTTGTGGGGGAGAAGGAGGAGGAGGAAGGGGGCACGGTTGGGGAAGGTGATGGAGGTGTAAGTGAACTGGTCAAGCTAAAGGCGCAACTCGGCAGGGCCCTCGAGGTTAAGTACTCTCTTGATGGCGCCGGTTTTTGGGGAAAGGGCACTCGGAGCTGGAGCTGGAGTCTGGAGCGAGTTCGAGAAGGCCGCGCGCGCGAATCATACGAGCCAGTCACTGGCGGCAACCAGAGTCGGCAATGACGGCCGGCGCGAACTTTGGGAGCTTCACTTGCGAAAATGCCATGGGCCGCTGGATGAATGTTCGACGAGCGGGTAAGTGTATTTCCCTCTGCCCCTCACCCACACAGGTTAGGAGACAGACACGGTTAGCAGTCCCCAAGTGTCTGAGGATCTACCCAATGATGCCGTCTCCATTTCAATCCTCCCACAGGCTTCTATGCTTCAAACAGCAGCTACCATGTGCATCTTGCCTGGCACACGTTTACCCGACTTCAACTGCCGCCGGCGTCGCGGGTCCCCACGGTGTTCCCCTCCTCGCCATGACCGGAGACAGCGGAGCCCCTGGGACCTCCTCAAGCACCCCCCGCAGGAAGCCGACAGAAGCCCCCAAATTCGCCATGCAGTGCGGGGTGGCCGCTGGGACTCCAACTTGACGGGGGGTCTAGGGGCAGCCAAAGGGGGCCTCAGCCCTGCATGGCCCGCGCCCGGCTACGATCACGGCAAACTGCAGCCCCTGGGTCTGTGGAGCGCGGCCACCCGGGCGGCAGCCAGGGACGGGAGCTGACTTGGTGTTCCAAGTCGATGGTTTGCAGTGGAAGCATTCTTCTGACATCTCGATGCGATGGAAAGCTTCAAGGGCCAGCAACTCGGTCCATGACCTGGGCATGTTGACGCTCTTTCTGACCTCGAACACTTGACATCAAGCAGGGATTCTCTTCATCGCCCTCCAGCAGAGGCATTACAAATCCAAGCTATTCGCTGGTCGCGAGTCCCCTCCCAAGGTGCCCCTCCCTCTTTCCCGTTAACGATTGACCCCAGAAACATCATCGTCAGATCCGACATCGTACGATGCGACCCGTTCCTTCGACTTCCTCCTCTGCGAGCGCAAGAATATACTCCCCCAGCGGCAATCAGACACGGAAGAGACGAACAAGAATAATCATCTTTTGAGAAGAAAATCAGGGCATGCATCATTCCGGAGGAGGCCGCCATGGGCTGATTCTGGGTGACGGCGGAAGACCTAGTGCATATCGGCCACCTCGAAGGGATTCCAAGGAAGTTTTCTGGTTTCAATCCCAAAGACTACAGTATGGCCTACCAAGTTGATTGAGGGCATGTCGTCCGGGCAAGAGGCTCTTCGTACGGCCCGAGCCGTGTCCATGTCACACGGTGAATGACGGGAAGCCGACCCAGTCTATCGGTGTCATCCCATGCAGACGGCCACTCTCGACTCGGAGCAGCAATAGGCGTCCTCCTCCAAGATCATTCCGTCCCCCTCTGTGACGCGACCGTGCACACGGCTCGGTCTCACAGCTGAAAGGCGACGGTGCCGAGGCATCAAGCCACCCACCAGGCTAAGACACATGAAGACGCAGGACGCAAAAGCGGGCAGCAAGTCTCACCCATGATCTCCTTCTTCTTCGTCCTCCCATCTGTGCCCCTCATGATACACTTCTAGGTACACTTCTGCGATCATGTCGTCCGATCAAAACCCCCTCAACGTGGAAAACATCCTCTTCGCCATCTCTTTGGCCTCTGCTGTTGGATATGGCCTCACCACCCGGGCCGCCCCGAGCATCCCCCGCATGCTCGTCAAGACGGCTTCCATCGGGACTCTCGCCGTAATCAGCACACGCCTCGCCGCCCCTCGTCTGCTGGTCACCGCTCAAGCCTTTGGCTCCCTCGGCGACGCCTTTCTCGCCTGGGACGGAGACGGGCCGTTCCTCTGCGGCCTCACGAGCTTCCTGACCGCCCACATCTTCTACATCAGCCTCTTTGCTCGAACCGGCCTTGGAAGTGACCTCATTCTCTCCGAAGGTTGGCGCGTTAGCACGGCGCTCGGCATGCTGGTTGTCGCTCTCTGCATGGTTGCCACGCTGCTGCCAAGGGTGGCAAAGGATCTCAAGGTGCCCATACTCGTCTACTCGGTGGCAATCTATGGCATGGTCCTGGCCGCATTGACGATTGACAATGCTCACCTGGTGACGGGGGCCATCTTGTTCACGACTTCGGACTCTCTGCTAGCGACGGAGAAGTTCTTGCTGTCCCAGGACTCGTCTCATCGGAGGTGGATCGAGTATGCCGTCTGGGCTTTGTACTACGGCGGCCAGGCCCTGATCATGAAGGGTATCCTCGAGAATTTGTAGCACCATTGGAGTCGTTCAAATATCATGACTTGGATAATAATGCTTTGGGGAGCTCTCTTTACACCTTCTTCAGCTTGAACCCTCCCGCCTGGACATATCGCGCCGAGGCAAACACGCCTGCTGATGCAAAGATGGAGAAACCGCAGAAGAGCTGTAGCCCCAGATACTCTCCGCCCCGCGCGTCCACAATCGCGCTCGCGATCGGGCTGCCAGTCAAGGCACCAAAAGACTGGAAGGCAAAGGCAGTGCCAGTGCGCGCCCCAATTTCCCGAATGTCCGAAATCTGCGCGATCAGGGTTGGTCCGATGGACGTCAGGCCCGAGGAGAGGAAGCCGAAAGCAGCGGTAAAGACCAGGATGCCGGCGTCGTTCTTGATGGGGATCCAGAGAGCTAGACATGCGATGCCGGTGGTCGTGGCGATGATGATCATGGTGTTGTAGCGGCCGATACGATCGGCGACGAGGCCGGGGACCACACGTCCGATGATTCTGAGGAAGTTAGCATGTTTCGAGCATTCTGGGGGAATGGGCATCATACCCGACGGCGTGCATGATGGGCAGCAGGTAAATGACCAGCTCACTGTCCATGCCCTGCGCCTTGGCCTGCAGAATGACAAAGTTGTACGGCAGGAAAAGACCCCAGAAGACGAGGAACAGGCCAAACACAGTCGACATCATGGTCGGCTCGCGAACACCACGAAGGTACTCCCGCACATCAACCGGGCGCTTCTCAGGCGTCAGGCGCGAGCGGACGGTGCAGCATGCAATCGTCAGGAGAGCGAGAAACGTGAAGCCGACAGTACGTATGGCCCAGGCGAAGCCGACGCGCTCAATCATCTTGGGAATCATGATGGGCAGCACGATGCCCCCAAAGGACGAACCCGACATCATGATGCCAAACGCCAGGCCGCGACGACGCTGGAACCAGGTCACGAGACAGGACATGCTCGCGCTGGTGGCGGCGCTGGCGCCAATGGGGCAGACGATGCTCTGTGCCAGGAAGAACTGGTAGTACTCAGTGCATAGCGACAACAACATCATGCCGACGACATAAGTAATTGTGCCGCAGAGGAGGATCCAGCGTGGGCCGTACTTGTCAAAGGCGAAACCCCACTGGATATGTCAGAGATGGGCAACAATAGAAGGGGGAGATGGACGTACGACAATGGGCATAAAGTTGAGCAGCCATTGCATGAAGCTCAAGATCCAGGAGATGGTCGAGGAGGAGTACTGTCGCAAGGCTTCGTTGACGTAGTATGTCTGGAACACACCGATGCTATTGCCGAGTCCATACGTGCAGAACAGGACACACCATGTTCCGAAGAGCACAGTCCATGCCTGTCGTCCACCCTCGGGGAAGTCGTCGTCGTTGCGGGCGGCAGCTTGTTCAGAGTGATGGCTCTCAACGTCCCCGACGGCGGTCAATGTCGGCGGTGGGGGTGGTGTCCGAGTCTCGGAGCCCCTGTCGTTAGCGAGCGTTTCGGCTCCGGGGCCGGTATTCGTGGCTTTCTCCATAGGTGTCAAGCAACATGGAACGTTCCGGGATATCACGACGCGCCAGACGGGATGCAACCTGCGGAAAAGACAGCGGAAGAAAGCCTTAAATAGGGAACCACCCGTCTCCCCCAGCTTCCTGGAGGAAAAGATGTCGGGGGGCCGGGGAACCGGGGGAAAGCAAGGGGCCTGATCCTCCCGCCTTTCTGTTACCTAAACAGTGGGTTCTGGCTGGTAGAACGAAATTCCACCATTGAGGAGGCACTCAGGGCGCAGTCGAAGAATCGCGTGCGCAGGGGAACATGCATCCGCCGTATTTCCGGGGCGCCGTTGGTGACAAATGCACGTTCAACCTCTCATCACCACATCCACTCCAGGGAGAGGCGATGCTCGCAGATGAAGGTCGTGTATGTATTCAAACACCTTGCAGTATGTATGTTGTCGAGCCGTCTATGAGACTAACAGAAATGTACATCTAATGCACTCTAGAAAAGGGACATCTTCTAGTTGCAAATGCCGAACAGCGACTGGCAACCAGTACCGCAGTGGTCGGTGGTAGTTCCACAGAAGCCAAACTGACTGCAGCAAGTTCCCTCGACGCAAGTGTACGCCTGGTCACCGCCGCAAGAACCATCGGGGCTGACGCCACCAGTAGGCACGGGCACAGCTGCCGAGGTCGGCTCAGGGACAGAATCGGAGGCAATGCCACAGACGCCGAACAGGCTCTGGCAGCCAGTGCCGCAGTGGGCGGTGCTGGAGCCGCAGAAGCCAAACTCGCTGCAGCACGAGCCGGGAATGCAGGTGTATCCCTGAGCGCCGCCGCAGGTACCGTCAGGGCTGACGCCGCCGGTAGGCTGGGGAGCAGCGGTGGTGGTGGCAGACTGGGGAGCGGCGCTAACCATGATGCCGCAGACGCCGAACTCGGGCTGGCAGCCGGCGGCGCAGTAGGCCTGCGAGGTGCCGCAGAAGCCGAACTCGCTGCAGCAGGCGCCGGGGTTGCAGACGAAGCCGCTGGTGCCACCGCAAACGCCGTTGACGTCGACGGGGCCGGTGGGAGTAGCGGTGGAAGTGATGCTGACGGTGGAGGTAGGGCCGGAGGTAGCGGTAGGAGTGGTGGTGCGGCGGGTGGTGTACCAGTTCTCCTTGGGGTCGCCGAGGCACTCGCCGACGGTGACGCCGCGAAGGCCGCTGGCCTGGATGGCCCTGATGAAGGCAGGGGTGAGGACCTCAGCAGTGTTCTGGTGAACCTGTGGAAGCCGTCAGTTGCTATCTCTTCATCCCACTCTGGAACTTTGAACTTACATCGTGGGCAAGGGCCAGGTTGCCGCCCCTGGCGATGCCAGCCTCGAGGTTCGTGGCGCCAGTCAGGTTACCCATGTTGTTGAACTGGTAGTCAAAGGTGTCAATGTCGGCGTGGATGACGTGGTAGCCAAGCTCGCCCAGAACGCCGAGGGTCTGCTCGTTGTAGCTGAAGAAGGGAGGCCTCATGTAGGTGGGGACCTCGCCGATGATGGCGTCCAGAGCCTCCTCGAGGTCGGTCATCGCCTTGATAACGTCGTTGTCACCCAGAGTCGCGAGGTCGGGGTGAGCGTAGGTGTGCGAACCGAGCTGGTGACCGTCGGCGAGGATGCGGCGGACAACATCCTGGAAGTCGTTGATGTTTCCAAAGTTGTTGCCGTTGACGAAGAAGGTGGCCTGAAGGGGACGTGTGAGCCAAGGGGGTCATGCAGAAAGCGTGTATGGATACATACCTTGATGTCGGTCTCGGCAAGGAGGTCGAGGATGGTGTTGGTGTAGGTGAAGGGGCCGTCGTCGTAGGTCATGGCAAAGGTGCCGGGCTCAGTGCAAGAGAAGATGGCCTGGCCGACGGGGACGTCAGAGCTGCCAACAGGGGAGCTCGACTCAGCGGGGAGGGCCGAGCTGGTGATGCTGGCGTCCACGGAAGAGGAGAAGTCAGGGAGGGCCGAGCTGGTAGCGCCGCCGTCAAGAGAGGACGAGGCGGCAGGAATATCCGAAGACTGAGCAGCATCGGTGGTGATGCCAGCGTCCAGGGAAGACGAGGCGCCGGGGATGAGCGAAGGCAGAGCAGCGCCGGTAGTGGTAGCGATGGCCGTGCCGTTGCCTCCAGAGGGAACACCGGGGTAGACGGGGTATCCAGAGGAAGCAGGAGAGCTGCCCTCCGACGAAGGAGCGGGAACCGGGACGGGAACGACAACAACGGACGATGAGCTGGGGCCCGACACCGGGGCGGAAGGGACGCCGTAAGCGGGCGTCGTCGAAGCCGCGGCCTGAGTGAAGTCAGACAGCAGAGCAGACGAGCAAGGCTTCTTGTTCTGGCGACGGCCGTGAGGCTTAGCCATGGCGCCGGCCACGAAGGCGGCAGCAACAGCGTTGGAGTAGCGCATGATTACTAGTGTAGAAGAACGGACGAAAAAGAGTGTGTTAGTAAAAGAATGACTGTCACGTAAAACGAGAGAGTGACTGAAGAGCGAGAGATTATTGCGCGAGAGCAGAAGTAGTCTGGCACAGCTTTCTTTCTGTCTCTCTCAGCCCTGCGCGGCCGGCAGTCCTCCTATATACCGAGCAGCTGACCCCCCTTTCCCTCCGATGGGCTGGCTGAACGGCTCCGTCGGAGGCGGAGAGATTTCTCCCCCCGGGAAAGGGGACAACAAATCGGCAGCAAGGCCCAACGCATCGCGCGCGCGCGTCCACGGTGCCGCAGTAGAGCATGATCATTAACAGCGTCTTGGCATGGCACGTCGTTCGTCCCTTTGTGATTGCGAGAGCGAGTCATCGCCCCCTGTCGAACGACTCGTAGTACGGAACCTTCCGAAAAGGAGGTTAAACCGTCCTAAGATCAAGGGGCCAACTGCCGGCGTCTCACCCCATGGCGCAGCTTTTCCAGAATCTGCTTCCATCTCCGGGGCGGTGGCGTCAACGGGAGGATGCAAGACAGCTGTCAGGAATGATTAAACATGCGCTCTTTCCTCCTTTTTGCAGTGCTGACATGCATCGTCACCCTCAACTTCGTTGACACTGCAAACCTCAACCTCCGCCCCGCTGGGAAGGTCGAGGTGCCCGAGGATCCCGAGCCCGGAGTCCACCTTGTACTACCATGCAAGGATCCCGGGAGTTGGCATCAGGCAGTGCCTGGCTCCGGCTTTTCCTAATCCTGATTTCCCCAAGGCCTCGCCTGGCAGTTGCCGCTTACCTTAACCTCTGGCCCCAGGCTCTGGGGGAGAACAACGTCTGTCGAAGCGATGAGGGCGCCCCTCCCCAGCGGAGTCCCGGAGAAAATGTGCAAGGTCCTCCCGGCGGGCAAGAGGGCCGGAACCGGGGAGATAGACGACTGACAGTCGTCCGCTTGCCCCCAACAGCAGCAGCTTAATTGTGGTTTGATTATGCCTCTGCCGACGGCTGAGATTGCAGGCTCTCGCGCTGCATGGCCCTGACTCGTCCAGTCGGCGACTTGTGGGAGCGTCGCCCGCCTTGGCGGCTGAAATCTTGCAGAGGACCTTGGCAGGACGATTGGAGCCACGACCGAAAGCCAGGCTGAGTGGTGGAAATGATGTCGTGATCCTCAAACCTCTCACAGGCTGACGTGTTTCTCACGTTGGACATGTCACTTCTCATCGCACCATGATATCTGACAGTTTTTGTGAGGTACCTCAATTGGCACAGTGAGCGGTCGCGACCGCTCACGCTATCTAATAAGTACAAAAGCCACCATGGCCAAGGACTCCAGTCCATCAGTCTGGAGAGTAGAGACATAAGAAAGGGTGAAGTGTGTGTCGTGTCGTCATTCGTTGGTCCGCCCATGCCCAATGCTGTTTTCACCTTCAGCAAAGCTGGCATCCATGTCGGAAGAAAAGGTCAAGATCCCGCTCAACGCCTGCTCCTGTCTAAAAGACCCAAATCCCAAAGTACTCCGCAAGATGCACGGGGATGACTAGTTAGAAAACACCAAACAAGCTGCCTCGGCCTTCAGGCCTACAGGCACAGGCGTTCTAACCGGTCGTGCACGTGGTCCAGGGCGGCGCTCAGGCGCTGCACCCTGGCCATGGCCACGAGCGCATCACCCTCGGCTTCTGATGCGTCGACAAGCTCGTAGCGGGCGAGGACCTTCTCGGGCTCAAGGCCGCTGAAGATGTCCAGAGCGTCGGTTTCCGTGGTGGCAGGGGCAGTCGAAGAGGTGTGGTACAGGGCAAATTCAGGGTCGTTCTCAAACTCGTCGTCGCAGGCCTCCTCGGACTCGGCCGCACGAACGGGAGCCTCGGGGGCGAGAGACTTGGGAGCGTCGAGAGCGGGCAGATCCAGCTTGTCGTCGTCGGACTCGAGGGTCTCGCCGACAAAGTTGGAGGTCTTGCCGGAGAGGATCTCGGAGCTGATGGTAGCGGGGACCTCGGGCGTCTCAATGACGGCGAAGACCTGGGGCTGGAAGTTGAAGGCATCGGCGCCGATGTTGAGCATTGAGAAGTCCATGCTCTGCTCGGGAATCATGGCCATGCCAATCTGCTGCTGAGCCTGCTGAGCGCCGTAGGGGTTGGCGTCCTTAGGGGCCTGCTGTGCCTGCTGCTGCTGAGGCTCAGCCTTGATGGGCATCTGCTGCTGCTGCAGCTGCTGGGGAGCCGCCTGGGGGTTGCTGCTAAGGTGGTCCAGGAAGGTAGAGAAGGAGGGCGATGAGAGAAGCATGCGAGTCAGGTCAGACAGGCGCTTGTTCTCATCGGCCAGGGCGCGGTTGGTGACACGCAGCTCGCCGTTCTCGGTGACCTTGTTGGCAATCTCGGCCTCGAGCTGGGTGATGTATTCTGCGAATGAATTAGTATTGGGTTGGGCATCAGTAAAGGGGAAACCATACCCTTTCTCCGGGAGCGGAAAGCGCGGGCGGAGACCTTGTTGCGGAGCTGGCGACGCTCCTTGCTGGTGAGCTTCTTGCCCTCCTCGCTGGCCAGGAGCCTCTCGTCCTCGTCCATGTCATCCTCATCCTTCTTGGTGCGGGGGATGTTCATGTGGGAGATGGGGCTACCATCCTCAGAGCCAGACTTGGCACGCATGGAGTTGAGGAGCTGGGTGATCTTCTGCTCGACGATGGGGTCGGTGGGCTGGGCGCTCTTGGTCCTGGGCCTCGACTGTTGCCTCTGCTGAGACTGAATGATCTGCTGCTGCTGCCTCTGCTGAGCCTGGGCCTTGGCCATGGCGGCGGCCTGGGTGTGCATGCCAGGGTACAGACGGCCAACGTTGCTGGGCTGAGACGGCATGATGGGGGACTCCTGGCCGGCGATGGCACTAGGGTTGATGGTATCAGTGCCCTGGAAGAAGAACTGGTTGTTGTCGGGCGGCGAGTCGAACTCCATGTCCATGTCGAGGGAGCCCGAAGAGACCTGGGTGTTCATGGCAGGCTCGGCATTGAAGTCGAAGACGGCGTGCTCGGGGCTGAGGCCGTTGACGTAGTCCAAACCGAAGCCGCTGTTGTAGCCCGAGATGTGCGAGTTGGCCTGGTTGACAGCATGTGTGCTGGCGAGGGCACCGGGCACGATGCCAGTCTGCTGCTTGTAGAGCTCGTACTGATGGCTGGGTCCGCTCATTGACGGTTGCGAGGACGAGGCAATGCTGGGAGTCGGGACAGCAATGGAAGGCCGGGCGGGGAAGAGGTTCTTGTTGGCAGCCGATGGTGACATGGCCGGTGAGAAGGAGTTCATGTTGTCATATTCGCTCAGATCGAGCAGGTTGTCGAAAGAATCGACGTTCTGGTTTGCCGACATTGCGACGGGTGTGTTCAAAGGGGGTGGTCCGACTACTGCGGAAGGGAGGCGATGATCGAAAAGAAGCAGGCTCAAGTCGGTCGACACGAATGATTGCCTGCAGTGTTTGTTTCTCGTTCGGATGAGAATCGAGTCGTTGTTGATGGATGATGGTGTTGTTGGGAGGGAGGATGGATTGGTATGGGGTGGTGGTGGTGGAAAGTGATGACGGGAGGGAACCGAAAGTTGGCAAAGTGGGTGGGAAGAGCCAAGGCTTAAGGTAATCAGGTCAGCAGCGGTTTCACAGTGGGATTGGGGACGTGGGTGGGATGGGATGGGTGCCGGAAAGTGGGGGGTTTTGGTTCGAGGGGAGGAGCCCAGGGCATTGTGTTGCGAGCCGCGGCGAAGAGAGAGAGTGCGAGCCCGGGCGCGAGCGAAGCAATGCCAGGGGAGGACCTGAAGGGGGGTGGTCCCGCAGTGGCTCGCACGGGTCAACCTAGCGTAGCGGGCTGGGTTCCTCCCTGGTCTCTGATTTATCTGGGTGCCTGGAGGTCCCTTGCCCACTGGGACAGGCGCAGCAGCCAGCAGAGCGACCGTCACCAGCGAGTAGGAGCGCAGCAACGCCAGCAACGGGTGATGAGGTGAGTGCCCGCCCGCTCAGTCGGACGGTCGGTCCTTCCACGTCCCTGGTGCGGCGGGCGGGCCGGCGAGATTCAAAACAGGGCAGCAACACAACTCGCTGGCCGGTACCCGTAGAGTGCACCACTGCTTGGGTCCTCGCAAAAGGGCGAGGACAGGAGGCCGCGTCAGCTCTTGGATCCCGTCTACCCAATCGGTCTTAGAGGGATGATCCACAGTAACACCCCCGAGCCAATCATAATCTCCCCGCACCTGGCTTTCGCCGCCCGTCTTCAGCTCTGTGGTGTGAGCAGATTCAAAGGTACCGTTCATGTTGTACCTTTTCTTTCTCTGACCTTCCCGTCTCGCACTCGCTCCAGGCGGTGGCTCGTCCACTGGACCGGCTTCCAGGCGATGGCCGGCCCGGCCAGTAACCGTAAAGCTCGGGTTCAATTCAATCCTTATCCCTCGAGCTCTGGGCAACTCAATCTGAGAGGCCGCCCATCGAACATCTCTGAGCCAACCACGATTTCACCGCTTCATCACAACACATGCAGGCTTGCAACAAGTCCTAGATCGTGTCCGTTGACCTGCAGCTCTTCAAAACAACAACCCTCGCCAATGAACAACCTGAAAAGACCGTGTCTGGGACCATGATGACGACGCGCCAGCAAACGACTCCATGCGCCAGCCACGATGATACCAGACCTCACCATACCGTAATGGGATATAACCGTACGAGACAGAGACAACCTGCACAGCAAGCGCGGGGTTAGAGCCTAGGAAGGCCGAACGACGGATCTCCTCCGCGGCGTCCGGGTCACACGTTGCAATTCATCTTGCCGTTTGCGGCGAGACGGACGCTGAAAACCTCCGACCGCCGTGCTGTGCCAATGCCCGACTGCAGCAAATCGCCAGCACTGCCACCCCAATGTCGCCCGAGGATGCCACCAATATCCAGGCATCCTCGGATTTCCCCCATCCCCATGCCATGCCATCACATATCAGCATCCCTCAAGCCCTCCAAACCCTGGGTCACCGATCATCGAGCCTGTTGTCCGTTTGCACTCCCTGGCAACTTTGCACCTCGTCCAATCTCCGGGGACAACAACCTTCGATGGGTGGCCGGGTACCGCGAGATTTGTCGACGGGGTTCACTGAGGCTGAGCAACGGCGCAAGTCACGGCGCTGCGGAAAACGCCGCTCGGGGTACATCCGTCTGGGTGGGTCACCTGGACTGGACCCCTTTTCCCACCGAGGCATTGCGTTGCTGGTGGTGGCTTTGCTCTTTTTGCCAAATCTCCCATCGTCCTGAGCATTCCGCACTCGGTCCTCCGTTGCACCATGTCACCTTGCGGGAAACCCCGTCTTGTTTTCTCCACGACCGTGTGGTTTAATCATCCATCTTGGCATCCCTGGCTGTCAGTGACACGAAGGAAACAACCGTGGGCGGTATGAGGCTTGATTGGCCGCAGCGCTGCACCAGCATCCTTCAACCCAAAAGTCAGCTTTGGGTGGCAGCCACGCCTCATCCCAATGATGCAGTCAGAAGGGGCTCATTTCACCGCTCGTCATCTTCATGGCTGTGGTCTACATTGAAGCCTCGCCTCAGCAGCAATCATCCTTTGCACCGCCGTCCGACAGAGTTTTGAAATTTACCGCAACCTGGCAGCGGCAGGTACTTCCCAGAGACAAGACTTCCCACAACAAAGGGGCTGGCGGCAACGCCGGTGATCATTAGCGGGCGGAAATCAGGGGACTATGACGTTTATCGTTTGCAAAAATAGCACAGCGTTCCCGTATGTTTCACCCGTCGACAAGTCCCCGCAAGGCCCTAGATCGTCGCTCTGCTGATCCCCTCCTCGGCACGATTGGAATCTTCAATTTTTGGTGGGAAACTTTTTTCAATGCAAGATGGCCTCGACCCTTTTCCCCGGCTTTTCGTTGCCGGCTGACAGACTGGCCGCGCCGCCCACCAAAGCATCGACAACCGGTTCGTGAGCGATTTAGGCATTGCCCAACGCTGTGCTCCTCTTATCCCCGCGTGTCCCCGGCCAGCCATTACTTGCTCACTCACAACAGTTGACGTGACGGCGCGGCGTCAACCCTTCCTCCGGAGACCCGGAGACCGGCATCAACAACGGTGCCGCCGTCGTGTCGGCCTCTTAGTATCGCTGGCCACCGTCAATGCCATGGAATCATGACGGCGACTTGGCCCCCCTCGTATCATGGTGACAGCATCTCCAGAATTAGAACTACCTTATCCAACAAATGAAGCCAAAGAGCGGGATCCATTCCGAACGTTACCCGTCGTCCATCACTGTCCATCAGCCCTGATGGGCGATGGCCTTGGCCTCGGCCTTCAAGGTGATTGAAGCCTCGGGACGAACGAGCCACACCCGCCAAGACCCGCCACAGTTCATTTCGGCATTCCCGGGGTCTCGGCGTGAAGATCCTGTGGCTGTGTCCACACAGACTTCCAGGTCACCGTGTCCAATCATCAAACGTCGCTTGTGCCCCACATCGCCACTTAACGCTTCCACCCCCCTTCAATGCGAGCCAGGGATCTCACTTGTTGCTTTCTCCCAAAGCTCGATGCCTGGCCCGTCCGCCCCTGAACGACTGCCGAATGCCACCGCGGCTCGAGAAAGCCTCTTCGGGTCTGCCCCAGTCAACTACCTCAGCCTTCTTCCCCCTTGACTCGCCAGCATAGCAATTCTCTCCCACTTTCCGAAGCTTGAAGTTTAATGGCTTAGCTGTTGGCTGTCCGCCCTGTTGACAGGGAGATCTTGTTTCATCGGCGTCCGGTCTGGAATCTTTTCGTTGCCTCGCGTCCAGTCGATGGGCGGGGCGGGACGTGACAGCATGACGGGATCGACGGGATGAGGCGCATTGAAGACAGGCGGAGATGGTTCTGGCCTCTGCATCGCCATTGCCAAACTCATCTGATCTGCCTCGTCCAGTCCAAGGCATATTATGCCGCGGTTCGTGGGGAGGAGTGATGCCTTTAGGTGAGACGGAGCCAGCGTGGATCGACTCCTCGAGCTATGCCATCCGTCGAGCTGTTCACTGCAAAACCAGCGGTATCCCGGGGTAGAAAGCCAACGAGCTCCTCCTCCCTGCCAGGGTAGCAAGACGGCAGTCGGGGCCGGAAAGCTTCGACCAACACAGCGACTTGACTTCTTCAGGTCAGCCCTCGTCGTCCAGTCCTCTCTCTGTCAAAGCCCAAGCTTGCTTTTGGCCCCAAGTGTAATCGTCATTAGGTTTGTATCGACTCCCATCTTCTCTCGGGGGTCTTTGCCCATGGCTACCTTAGTGGTGAGCACGTGAACCCGATGCCAGCTTGTCGCTGTGGCATTGACGAGCAGGTCCAGCGATCTTTGGCTCATCCGCTAGCAGAAACATCACTGAGCAGCAACATACCCAAATACTTCGAACAAGTCATATTGCTATTTCGTTCTCGCCGCTAACAATCAATCTCATAGCACATCAAACGCTTCCTACTCGGTATCCTTTTTCTCGTCGTTCTCGAACTTCTTCTCCTCGACAACCTGCTGGTCGGTCTCGATGAAGCGGCCCTTGCCAAACATGCCCCTGGCAACACGAGCCATGCTGTGGCGGCCCTCCCAGAGCGGGAAGATGCCCACGGCGATGGTGCTGCAGCACAGCCAGATGATCCCAACAACAACCCAGCCGGTGAAGAACTGCCGGGAGAAGACGTAGGCCGAGCCGTACATGGGCATGGGCCAGAGAACCAGCAGCGCCAGCGTCATGCAAACGGTCATGACCTTGGCAATCTTGGACGCCTTGTTGAGCTTGGCCTTGTCCTCCTCGGGAGCGACGAGGAAGCTCTGCTGCACACCACCCTCGGAGTCGGTGGTCGTCACATCGTCGGCCTGCTTGATGGCGCCCATCGATGCCCAGTCGTAGTTGTCAGCGCCGAAGGCAAAGGTGAGCACCGGCACGAAGATGATGGGGCTGAGCAGGGCGACGACGTTGCCGACCAACATGACATTGTTGGAACCGAGGTTCTCAACCGAAAGAACGCCATCAAACTCCTTGGCGCAGGTGACGGTCCAGGCGATGAGAGCGCAGATGAGGCCAAGAATGGGGGAGAAAGCGGCAGCGATCCAGTTCTGCTTGCTCCAGAGCAGGGTCAGGGTAGCCGGGATGACGGCCGCGGAGATCATGACACCCATCCACACGTAGAGCCAGCCCATGGAGATGCCGGCGTAGTGAAGTCCCACACTGAACCCGGCCATGATGGTGCCGTACACGATGACAGAGCTGTGCGACATGCCAATGAGGCGCTTACCCGAGGCCGTAGGGTTGATGTAGGTCTGATACACGTCGTACGTGAAGATGGACGAGACGGAGATGAGCTGCGCCGAGGTGGCCGAGGTGACGGCCATGAAGATCATGACCAGGGTGATGGCGGCTCCGGACTTGCCAAGCATGGCCACGGCAGCGTAGGGCAGGACGAGACCGGCGGAGACATCGGCAGGGTCCATGCGGTTGGGATACGTGGGGAACGAGGGGCTGTTCTCCAGGGCGAGGGCGCTCAGGCCCATGGTGGTGGCGCACAGCCAAGGGATAGCGAACCACGATATGCCACCGATGATGTAGCCGGGAAGGGCGGCGACGGGGTGAGCGGCAATGGCCTTGTTGTAGTATCCGTTGTCCATGAAGACGGTGCCTAAATTTGGTATTAGTCATTTGTTCAAAAAATGTCCTGGCCCCTGGGTGTCGCGGGAGCTCTGCACAAGTGGCTGCCAACACAGCCCATCTAAGTTTGAAAGGCTTTGCAGGTAGACGTACCAAAGTTGCCAACAATGTTGATGACGAAGAAGATGATGCCCTCGCGAGACCTCATGGTCAGGTAGGAGCCCTGTTCGTTGCCCTCGACGGGGTGGCGGGCAGCGGCCTCGGTCAGGCGAGCGTACACCTCAGAGGGCGATCCAAGCTCAGTGCCAGTAGCGTAGGCAGTGAAGGCGAAGATGAGGATGATAACGAGCACGACAACGGTGTGTACGTAGTCCGTGAGGAAGGTGGCCTTGATACCCCCGAACATGGTGTAGATAACCACGCCGAGGGGCAGCAGGAAACAGGCTGCGGCGGTGTGCATACCGGTCAGGGAGGTGACAACAGCCGAACCGCCCGTCAACAACATAGCCGTAACGAGGATATTAGTAAAGAGCTGTGTTAATTCGAAGTCAGTAACTTTCCATGACGGCACGGCGATCTTAGGGGTCATCAGGAGTCTGTCTTGCGAGCACCACACCACGTGGCTACCATGTAGGACAACTCGCGACACAGACTCCCGACAACTCCTGACACATCTGAAAGGGGTAAAAATGATAACTCAGGTACTCACGCCAAAGCAGATGAAGACGATATGGGTGAAGCGGCCGTAACGGGCACGGATGACTTCAAGGAAGGTGTGGGCGTTGGGAGCCCGACGCTTCAGCTCGATGGCGATAGTGGCGAAGAGGATGATTTGCACGGTTGCGCCAGAGGCGTACTAAATCCATGTCAGTTGAATATAAATAAAGTGCCGTGCGATAGACATACCCAGAAAGGTCCCGAAACACCATATCTGTACGCGACACCTGAGCTCTGCAGAAGAGTAGCGGCCCATGTCCAGCTCGAGACGACGGCAGAGGCGACGAGGCCAGACTTGACAGTCCTGCCGGCGGTGTTGAACATTTCGGATGTCTGGTTCTCATTGTTGTACCTGCACATGTCAGTCAAAGTCCATGAAGTGAGATGTCCATCCAGCATACCTCTTCAGAACCCAAGTGGTGAAGATCATGCCCAGGGCAAAGACGAAGCCCAGGCCGACGACGATGCCATAGCCAAAGGCCTGGCTCAGGGGCGGCTCGACGGCGCCGGAAGAAGGACCACCTCCACCAGCCATTGTGTAGTTGACTCGGGTATGAAGGAAGACGGGTATTCAAAGTTTGATGCCTGTTCAAGCTGCAGCTTCCTGTTTCGAACACTTCCTTCAACGCGGACTCCAGGATGTCTTTAAACATTTTCCGAAGCCCGGAGCTCACCCCTTCCCCTCCTTCATGTCGCATCCTGCGGCTCGCTATCTCTGACCATCCCCCTTCCCAAGATACCGGGATTGCTCAGAGCTATGACCCTGTGCCCGTCGGCGCACTCCCATCCTCGTGCTTTGTGCTCGCCGACGCCCCCCGAAGGGGGCCTGTCAGGGGTCGTGCGGTTATCTGGGCGCGGGATAAGATTCCCGGCCCTGATTCGCGAATCTCTCCCAGGGCTAGAAGTGCCGTAAAAGCTTAGGCCCGCGCCGGCCACGATCACCCCGCGTGTCGACAGGGGGGGCCACAAGCTCGCGCGAGTTACGGTTGGCCGCCGGGCAGTGTCTTGACGTCCTTATCGCCAAGGGAGCCAAGCCGTCGGCCCCGGGCTGGGCACACTGCATCTGGGGACCGGGGGTTGATTGGGCGTCGCGGCCGAGTCGACCGATGGTGGAAGCATCCTGGATGGAGATGTCCACGGGTGTCGAATGGCAAAGCGGTTGATTCTGGCCCTTTTCTCTGCCCGTGCCGCACAGACTGAGACCCCCCACTTGAGTTTTTGTTTCAGTGGATGATAAGTATTGACGCACCGACACCGGGGCCCCCCAAAACCTGGGGTCTTCGCGGTTGTTGCGGTGGCTGGGGCTGAACGACAAGCACCCCACCCTGCCTCACCAGGAATTACACTTCAATTTTATCAAAGAAATCTTTGCAGGACTCGACATCAGACTCCATTTTGGTGCTATCTATGGCTTCGAGCTTCGCGGGGGCGCTATGTTCCAGATCGGTTGACACGTTCTTCCGCCCGAGTCAGAGCGACATCTCCGCGGAGCCCGCCAGGGCGAAATGGCCACTAAGAGGGTGGTAGCTTCTCTGGTGGTCACGACTCCAGCTTGCGCCTTGTCAGGCTGCGGGCGTTGCCATGTCGATCACATGTGTTTTTGTAATAGTCGATCCCGGGGTATTTTGGCCCCTTGGGAGGGAGTAGTCCAGGCCGTGACAAATGCGCCGGCGGGCAACTCGGCCGCAGCAGAAGAGTTGACTTCAAGACGAAGCTGAAAATCACATGCGCTTCATCAATTTCGGATGCTGCAGCTTCTTTCCCATCCCACTCCTTCCCAAGCCGGGGGTATTGACTGATGCCCAGTGTCGAGAGCAGGAGGATGAGCCCAGTCCTTTGCTGGCCGAGAAAATTCATGGATAAGTCGTGATCTACGAGGCCAAGCCATTTTCAAGCGCCTGAATCGACCGACTTGGCTAAACAACAGGCATATGGTTCTCAATCTACCTTTTTTCTTTGCCGCCTTTCTAGTTGACTTCCCCCACGGATTGGCCAACTACTGCAGAGGATCAACTACCACAGAGGACAGAGTATCAACTCCCACGGAGGACTACCTACCACGTCGGATTAGCTACCTACACGACGGTGATCGCCCCGATCAGTATTCATAAAGGTTGACCAGGCCGGGCATAAATAATGAGACCTGTAGGCCTGTATTATAAGCAAGGTTGTAATGGACGATGTCCTTTGAAACACTTGCTTGCCAGCTTCCTTGATCCGGGCCTTCAACTATTTTTTTGTTTACTCGGGCCATGCACTGTGAACCTTCGACCAGATTGTCGACGTCACCCGTTCTCGAGCTTTCTAAAAGAGTACGTATCAGCTGGGCAATTATCATATTTCATTTCCTTCTTGCTATTTTTATCTTTCGCTGCCTATGATTGCTTCGTGTTCTAGAAAGTCTATATAACAGTAGGGTACTATTGTTAAGCTAATTAACAGGAGTACGATCCGGAACCGTCAGCCGTCTTCCTTATTTGTTCATGAGAAATGTTCGTGTAGAAGAAGTCTGGCGTATGGAACGGACATGCCCTGTTTTGTTTCGTTGGAAAAGACTCGGATTCTCAGGCGAGGTCTTCAACGCTACATGAAAGTATTACTTCATTCTAAATTCATGTTTATATTGAAATTAGTACAGCTATATAATCTCGGACTGTCATTATGCTGAGATTAAAATCCTATCTCTGTTCCAATAAGGCCAAGTTCAGGTCGTCTTCGAAGGTGATTTGGCGCAGCGACCAAAGGGGGCAGCCGGGGATCAATGTCGATCGAAGTCAAGATAAACAAAAAGCCAGGTGATCAATCATGGGATTTGAGCTAGGAAATGCATATTCGATTGTCAAAACCCATCAACTTCAGGCTGAAGATTAGTCCTCACCCAACCCCGTGAGCGAGAGAGCAATCGGCTTATCGGACACAGTGGTTGCCCGATAAGGGCAGACACCACTTTGATGAGCTCACCTAGAGCTTCAACTGGGTGAACATGATGTATTCCAGGTTGTAAAAGGATTGTGATAGCAAAGACAAAAGTAGAAGAAGATGAGGAGAACAATATGCCGTCCTGCCCACTTGCTTAGATCTTTGGGCCTCGAAGCCCCAAGAACCTCACGCCCAACCTCGTCACACCGTGCCCATAGCCCATAGAACAAGCTCTGCGCACGGCCCTCTGACTGGTAACGGTCCCCCTCAGCAAGGGAAGCCCCGGCGCTGCTGAATCGGGCGCAGGGGCGTGACCTGACCTGACCTGGAAGGCTGGACCCCTCGCACTCCTCCTGCCCCTCCACGTAACTGGCCCTCGGCTCCGCGGGTCTGACGCTCCAGTGTCGTCACATCACCACGTCCAGAATCCATCCCTCCCTCGATCGTTGTCAAACCCCCGATCCTCCGAAGCCAAGACTGCAACCCAACCGACCCAAATCACACCGGGGAGAAGACGAAATAATCAGCCTCTCTTCTCCCCTCATCGAGCGCACCATGCGCCTGCATTGACCGACCGCGCAACACCATCTGATCACCGGTGCGATCATTCGCCACCGTTGCCACCGACCATGCCGCAAGTCATCCTCCCAGGGCAGAGCTATCATGTCTCGGATACAGTCGAGATGGCGGCTCGCTCCGACGACGACAGTATCCCCTTGATGCTGCCAGGTACGGGCACCTTCCACGATCGCTGACGAGGGCTTCACTGACATCGCTATCGTCGCACAGCTCCAAACACCCAAAACCGCATGTCCTTTGCAAATCCACAAACAACCCCCAACCACGGCCCCTGGCCGGTTGAAGAATGGCTGGAGCGAGAAAGCGCCAGATACCCCCTGTCGCGCTCCCGAGTGCGCGAGCTGGTCGACATGCAGGCCCTCAACTACCAAGGCGAGATTGACGACAATCTCCTCTGCCCGATTTGCAAGGTCCCTTTCGTCACACCCGTCACAACGCCCTGCGACCACACGTTCTGCTTCAGCTGCATCAAGCAAAGCTTTGAAACGAGCGAAATATGTCCTGTTGATCGAAAGCCATTCCGACCTCGACATGTCAAGCCCTCGTCGCGTCTTGTTCGCAACCAGCTGGATGCTCTTGTTGTCGAGTGTCCCAACGCCGAGCGTGGCTGCCCCGAGACACCAAAGCGAGAGGACGTCGTCATGCACGCCCACAAGTGCGATTATGCCCTGGTCAGATGCCCAATCGAAGAGTGCTCTAAGCAGGTGGTCAAGTGGCTGGCCGACAAGGGCGAGTGCTTCCACTACGACGAGGAATGCAAATACTGCCAGGGGCTGGTCGAGGTGGCCTGGATGCACGAGCACGTGGACAAGCACTGCCCCAAGAATCAGCATATATGTGTCGCCTGCAAGCAGGCCATCCGCAAGTCAGACCTCGAACAGCACGCACGAGAACAATGCTCCGAGGGCGATGCGCGTTGTGAGTACACCGAGTACGGATGCCAACACGTCGGACAGCGTAAGCAGCTCTCCGAACACCAGCAATCCTGCCCGTTCAAAGTGTGTGCCGCCATTGGCCAAACCGTCAAGGAACAGCAGAGGCAGATTGAACGACTCAAGCGCGAGAACGACGACAGGGACCGTCTCATCTGGGAGCTTCAGCAGGAACGACACCAGAGCAACATGTCCTGGGAAGACTTCCGCCTTCAGCCTTATGGCCCAAAGTTCCGGTCGGCCGAAGAGGCTGTTATGGGCATCTACGAAGAGGTGGAGCGACGCATCGAGGGCGTCAAGAAGGACATGACCGACCTCGAGGGCCGGCAGACGGTCATGATGCTTAATGAAGTTATGCCCATTAAGAACGAGATCACGGAGATACGCAGCAACATGGGCATCCTGAAGATGCATGTTGCCTGGCTCATGACCAAGAGCCGGGAGGAGGTGGAGAGGAACCGTCTGGCCAGCCAGGCAGTCAATGCAGTCAACGCGGCGGGAGGAGGATCGGCAGCAGCATCAGCAGCAGCTGCTGCCGCCGGCAGGCGAAGGCAGGGATCTGACACGGAAGCGGGACCCTCGGTCCCTCGGAGGTTGAGCGATGGTTCCAACGGAATCCCACGATTGTAGGAAGTAGAAGACAGACATGAGGGTTTGCTCGGTAGGCGTTCAGGCATCGGAAAATACCCATAATGAAGAGACAGTACCTCGGCAGAGTGCGGATGTTGATGTGGTGCATTTGTGACAAGCACTTCTCGGTGTGAGAGTGCTCCCCAAGAGTCACGTGCTCTGGCGTATCATGATCATGTAAAGTCCGCCGAATTATCTGGAACCCCTCCACCACCCACCATCCGCGTCCCACTGCACCGCGGCCTGCCCACCCCAGCCCGATCAAGTTCTCCACTGCCCGCCGCCCAAACCCCGACGCCGTGGCTCCAGCTCGTGGTGCTAGTGAAGCTGAGCAGGCGCGCGGACTTGCCGTCATCCACTGGGCCCTTGAACTTTGAGCGCATCTGCCTACAACAACGCCTCCTCAACCTTTTGTCAGCCTTGCCGCACTGCAGCTCTTCTCAGCTTCCACTCACGCTCGGCTGCTTTCCCTTGATTCAAGGCTGGCCTGGTCTTCTATTGTCGCCATTTATTGCATTGGCTGAGGAAACAACCCCTCGTCTTTCCCATCCGCCACATCACCAGTCATCACGATGGATCCCAACCAGGATCCCAACCAGCCGCCGGACGCTCCCGACAAGAGCGTCATGGAACAGGCAGGTTTCTCGTGATACAACCTCCCGGGTCCTTCCTGCTAATGCTGTGCCTCTCAGATCCGTCAGCGTCGTCTGGCGAAACTGGGCACACCTGCGACTCCAAAGTCCGACACCGCTTCCAACGACCCCTCGCCATCCCAAACTCCGACCGCCGAACAAGCCGATCAGCCAGCACCTCCGAGAAAGATCAATATCACCTCAGCTCCTCCCTCACAAGCTCCCTCTACAAGCCAGGCCGCAAAGGCCCCCGTTGCTCCAGACAGCTCCCAGAAGCGTGCCGCCGCCAAGATCGACGACCGTTCCTCTACGAGCCAGCCGTTCAACAAGAGGCCCAACGTGGCACAGAACGAGACGGTGGAGCAATACTCAGATAGGCTTCTGACGCAAATATTCCGCATCTCGGTCGATCCCCAGCAGTCCATTGACAGCAATGGCCACAGGCTGCTGTTCCTGGAGGGCACGTCACAGGAGCTGGCGGATGAGGGCGTCGCCCTGCAGATTACCAAAGACAGGTTGGATAGCGCGCTGATGGAGGCCTCGTCACTGCAGTCTCACAGTGCCCCGCTGCTCAGCTACCTGCTTCCATGCTTCAAGCGCGCCCACCGCGCCCTGACACAGTCCAAGGAAGGCCCTGGAGAGAAGCGGGAGGTTCTGCAAGAGGCCAAGCGTTTGGTGGTCAGTCACTGTCTGTTTGCGTTGACACTGCCGGATCTGTTTGGACGTCCAGAGGCAGACGACGTCGTTCCGTTCCTGCTGCGAAGCGTCGACCACGAGGACTCGCTGCCTCCAGAGTTTGTCAAGGAGGCCATCGACCGTTTCGACGAGGACGAGCAGTACCCCGCCATCTTCTCCAACGCCATGGCCACTATGAGCAAGTCGCTGGCTCGTCTCACGATGGGCAGGGAGTACAGGCCTTATATTAACGCCATGATCTTCTACACCAGATTCCCTGCTCTGCTCAAGGCCGTCTCCCAACACCCCGACTTCCTGGCTGGCACTACGGGACCCGAGGTTGAGCATAACAGCATCCTCGGCCCCTTCTTCAGGCTGTCGCCGCTGCAGCACGAAATCCTGCAGACATACTTCCCGAACCCGCGGCAGCTGGACCAGGGTCGTGTGCACCAGGCGCAGCAGACTCTGCAGACAGTGCTGAGGGTTCATCAGGACGAGCTCTTCGGCATCACAAACGCCTTCATCCGTGCCGATACCGACATCCGGAGTCGTGTTCTTGACTGGTTCGCTCTCGGTGTCAACACCAATCACAAGCGCAGGGCTCTCAGGGCCAACCCCGAAGAGGTGTCGAGTGACGGCTTCATGATCAACCTGACGGTTGTGCTCGACCGGTTCTGCGATCCGTTCCTCGACTCGACATTCTCCAAGGTGGACAAGATCGACGCCGACTACTTCCGCCGCAAGCCGCGCGTCAACGTTCGTGACGAGACCAAGATCAACGCCGACCAGGCCGTGTCGGATGCCTACTACGACCAGACGGACCCGAAGAGCTCCAACTTCATCTCTGAAGTTTTCTTCCTCACCCTGGCCGCACACCACTACGGCAGCGGTGCCGCTACATCCAAGCTGAAGCAGCTGGAGCGGGACATTAAATATTATGAGAAGCACCTCGGGGCCATGGAGGCCGAGCGTCCCAAAGTGCAAAATGTAAGTTGCCTCACCTCCTCTGCCCTCGGCCGTTCTTGACGATAGCTTCTTAGGTCCCCCACCAGCTTGCTCTGTTTGAGGCAAGCCTCAAACGGCACACAGCTGTCCTAGAGCGCTCCATCTCAACCAAGAACGCCATCGAGGGCGTCTTCTTCGACGAGAAGATGCAAGAGTTGTCACTCCGCTTCATGCGCTACGTCGCTGTGTGGATGCTGCGCCTTGCCAGCCAGTCTGACTACAAGCCCGAGAAGAACCTGAAGTATGTGCCGTTTCCCAGGTCGGGCCAAATCATGACTGACAGTTGCAGGCTCCCGCTCCCAGCAAGCGTTCCGGACGCCTTTGCGTGTCTCCCCGAGTACGCCATGCAGGATGTCGTGGACAACTTCAAGTTTACCTGGCGGTAGGTTTTCCCCATCACCCGATCTGATGCCTCGTCTGACCCCCACAGCTACGTCCCTCGCCTGATGCCTTCGGCCGTCGGCAGCGAGATGATCGCCTTTTGCGTCGCCTTCCTCGAGTCGTCTCACTACGTCAAGAACCCCTACCTGAAGTCTTCGCTCGTCACGCTGCTCTTCTCCGGCACATGGTCCTTCCACCACTACAAGAACGGCGTGCTGGGTGACCAGCTATCGACGTCAAAGTTTGCCAACGAGTATCTCCTACACGCGCTTATGAAGTTCTACATCGAGGCCGAGTCCACGGGCGCGCACACCCAGTTCTACGACAAGTTCAACATTCGCTACGAGATCTTCCAGGTCATCAAGTGCGTCTGGGCCAACGACGTCTACAAGCAGCAGTTGACGCGCGAGAGCAAGGTCAACAGGCAGTTCTTCGTGCAGTTTGTCAACCTGCTCCTCAACGACGCAACCTACGTGCTCGATGAGTCTCTCACAAAGTTCCCCAAGATCCATCACCTCCAGGCCGAGCTCGAGGGTAACCCCAACATGAGCCAGGAGGACAAGGAGAAGAAGATTGAGGAGCTGCAGTCGCTCGAGGGCCAGGCCACCTCGTACATGCAGCTGGCCAACGAGACGCTCTCCATGATGAAGCTCTTCACGTCAGCTCTCGCCGAGTCCTTCACCATGCCCGAGATTGTCCAACGTCTCGCGAGCATGCTCAACTACAACCTCGAGACCCTCGCTGGCCCCAAAATGGGCCAGCTCAAGGTCAACGACCCGACAAAGTACCACTTCCAACCCAAGGTGCTCCTCGGAAACTTCATCGACATTTACCTCAACCTCGGCAACTCGCAGGCCTTTGTCGACGCCGTCGCCGCCGACGGACGCTCCTACAAGCCCGAGACGTTTGAAAAGGCCCACATCATCCTGGCAAAGCGCCACGTCAAGGACGAAGCCGAGCTCACCCAGCTCAGCAAACTCATGACCCGCTTCAAGGAGGCAAAGGCCATCGCCGACCAGGCAGAGGAAGACCTCGGCGAAATCCCCGCCGAATTCGAGGACCCCATCCTCGGCGACCTCATGCGGGACCCCGTCATCCTCCCCTCCCGCCACACCGTCGACCGCTCCACCATCGTCCAGCACCTCCTGTCCGATCCCAAGGACCCCTTCACTCGTCAGCCCATGACCGTCGATGACGTCGTGCCCGACGAGGAGCTCAAGGCCAAGATTGACGAGTGGCGCGCCGGCAGGATGGAGGCTGCCAAGGCGCGGCTCAGGGCCGCCGATGCCATGGACACTACTGAGGGTTAAGTGACGGCTAGAGAAGAAGACCGATAGACGGGTGGATATGACCTTTTTCAACACGGGGGGAGGGGGGGGGGAATCATAGGTTCTGCATTGATGATCAGGAACAGGGACGGGAGATTCATGTGCATGGTATTCACGAACGCAAGCGAGGTTCATTCTCGCACACGGCAGGAAGCAAGAACATCTATCTAGACGCTCAAGTCCCACCCCTGTGCTGCTGCTGTCCGCCATCGCCATCCATCGGGGAGTGGCGGCACCCACGCCGCCGGGCTGGGAGGAGATCCTTCGCGCCCAGCCAGCCAGCCAGCAAGCCAGCCAGCCAGCCAGACTGCCAGGCCTCCCTCCCTGTCGCCCTCCCCTCCCCTCGAGGGAACTCCCCTAGCTCCCCAGTCCAGCATGCAGCAACCCCGGAAGACTCATCACATCACACATCTCGCCCCCTCGGTTCTTGCCCCCTCGTCATCATCCTCGGCTTCACCGCTTCACATACCCAACTGGGCAACCGCCACGACGACGACCACACCGCCCTAAACCCCCTCTGAGCGATGTGAAAAACCCTATCGAGACTTCTGATATCATAATAATATCCGTAAGTTTCGCCCGGCCGACTCCAAATAGATTGCGCGCGGGAGAGGCCCGTCGGGACGGGATGATAGTTCGCCCCTCCCAGCGCAACGGGCGGCGTAGACGAGACGCCGCCGAGGGGACACACACACACACACACCCTCTTTCGCCCCCCGAATTAGAATCGTTTGGTGCTTTTCCCTTCCCCGCAACGAGGGGATCACGAGGCAGAGGGAGGCCCGCCCACGCCCCGGAGATCGGATGGACGACCGAACACGCGCGCCGGAGCGGGACGGGAATGAGCGCTTCCGCCGGGAGAAGGGGTTTGCTTTCTACACAGCGTTTTGCGTTTATGAAAGGCCCGGTTTCATTGTCCACGGGGCCGTGGTTGTTGGGGAGGGGGTTGAGGGGGGGAATGATCCCTTCGACGACGACGTCGAGCCGCGCCGCGCCGGAGGCGGCACCAGAACTCTTCGGACGAGCCCTCACAAGGGCCTGGGCAGGGTATGGCGAGACGAGAATAGCGCGATAGCCGGTTGAAGCGAAACTATCTCTTGATTGCGACTTGAGAGCGCCGCAGCAGTCGGCTGGGAGTAAACCGGACAGTGACGGTGACGTCCCGGACGCCTTGTCGGGCGAGCGAATGGTGTAGTATACCCGCCTCCACGGAACCGGAGTCACATTGGATGCCACCTGCCCGCCTTACCTGAGTGTCGTCTGCCCGCCCCTGAAACCCGCCGGGAGGTTACATGCCCGTCATGAAGGGCATCAGACACGCCCCCTTTCCATCCCGATAGTCTCCAGGACCATGGCTCGGAGCTCTGCCTTTCTCTGCGCCGAGCACCAGCTGCCATCGACGGTATCGAGGGCGATGCGCTCCCAGTCGGCAATATCGAGGTCGAAAGCTTCTTGCACGGCGCAGAAGTTCTCCTGGATGTGGGCGTCAAAGTATCCAGGATCATCGCTGTTGATGCTGAACCGCACACCTGCATCGAGAAACTTCCGCACAGGCATGTGAGCAACGCTCGCCACGCTACCAAGCAAGAAGTTGGAGATAGGGCAGATAGCCAGAAGCGTCCCGCGGGTGGCGAGGTCACGCATAACCTCGTCGCTGTCCTTTGCAGAACGCCCATGGTCGATGCGGTCGCAGCCGAGCTCTTTGACGGCGGCGGCGACGTAGTCGTAGGAGCATTCCTCCCCGGCATGAGCGGTGAACCGTTGAACACCCCCCTTGCGAGCAGCGTCGTACACGTCGCGGAACATCGCTGGCGGCAGGTCCTTCTCTGTGCCAGCCATGCCCAGCCCTGCCAGTGTGCCGTCGGAGAAATGGCCAGCGGCCAGTGCTTCATCGACCATGTCCCTGGCAGCCTCGCTCCCTAGGTGCCGCAAGAGACATGGGATGAAGGCGACGCTCATATCAGGGTAGGCACTTCCCGCTCGAGCCCTGGCTGCGTTGAGGCCATCGACGACGGTGCCGTATGTGACGCCTCGGGAGGTGTGAGCCTGTGGATCGAAGAACATCTCAACATGACGCACGCCCTGGGCATGGGCGCGGCCTAAGTAGTCGAAGGCCAGTTGAGTGAAATCATCCGAGGTTTGGAGGACGGAGAAGCCCAAGAAGTAGTAGCGCAAGAAGTCATCGAGAGATGTGAAGCGGGCGTAGCGGTCACGCAGAGACGCGGGGGAAGCAAAAGCCGGGTCCTCATCAGTCGACGGCAGAGGGGTCTGATTATTCGAGGCAAGCTTGAACAGCAGGTCGGGCGTCATCGTACCCTCGACGTGGACGTGTAGCTCGCATTTGGGCAGGGCGCAGAGGAACCCGTGAAGCTTTGACTTGCACATGGCGTGTCTCGAGATGATGCCCGTCCTGATCTCGTTATCGTTAGCTTCTGTGCTTTGATCTGTCGTGGATAGAAAGATGTCGTCGACAGTCCTCGTGACCGCCCAATGCCCTTTGCCGATGACACTACCCGGACGACGAATCACAACCGTAGCGCCAACCACGCGTTGGCGGCCATGCTACTGGAGAGATCGTCCCAACATGGGTCCTCTCGATCTGTGCCCCTCCTTCAGCTGGCCAGACTCTTTCTGTGCCCATCATCATCTCTTGGCCACGGCCCCTAGAGTCAAAGCACATTGATTGCGAGCCCCCGGATCTGGCTCAATCACCCGCGCGGCTGTGGGCTCCTGGTCCGGTCCATAATCGGGGTGTTCGCGCGGCCAAGTGCCGAGAGCCACGCAACCAGGGCCGGCGTTCCCCCCCCAAGAAGAAGAAAGCCGGCCGGCCTACGAGCATGGGACCCTCCAAGGAGGCCGACGCGTCCCCATGTCCGACGGACTTACCTCGGATCGGGTGGAACCAGGTTGCAGTCAGGACAAGTCGGCACAGTCGTCAGCCATTGAGGCGCTCCTGTTTTGGTGGCCAGACCGATGGGGGTCAGCCCGGGTAGCTGGGTCAGGGCTCGCCAGATGTCCTCGTCGTTGCTTCTGTGAACGGGACCGAGTCGACCCTGCACCAGCCCCTCGGCTCGGGGTCCGATCGGCGAGGGCCAAATGCAAAGCCTATCGAATCAGGATAGTGACCACGACTCAAGGAAACGGGCAGATGGCGTCCCGAGCCCAGTGGTGACGGAATCGCCACGGAAAGCCCCAAGCTTGTTTCCTCGCGGCACATATCCCAAAGGTTTCCGGCGACGCACCGTCGACGGGGAGATGCGCCGTCCCCTGCGCATGAAAATGCACGACCGTCGACCGGGATCTCACAGGGGAAATAACATTGACGGTCGGGGCTCCTCTGGAATGGGCTGGCAGGGGTCATCCCAGCTTGCTCAGCGACGGCACAGGGGCTTCATCTCTAGTCCTTGATCCTGTGACACACTGGCCTCGACGATCTCGCGCGGCAGGTCTTCTGGCACTTGCGGGTGGAGCAGAAAAGAAGAGATAACCATGTCGCTGGAGAAGTGCGCGCAGTGGCCTACCTAGTACAGGAGGGGAGTCGGCGGCTGGAAGCTTCGATGCCCGAGTCGATGCGGGACTTTTTAGGGGGAGATCCCCCACGCCGATGGCGAGACGCCACGACTGCCGCGGCCGAGGGAAGTCGAGCCGCCAGTCGCCGCCGGTGGCCGCCACGAGGACGGGCGGGCTGATCCCGTGAGAGGTCGCCCATTGGCCCGGTCTAGTTTCCGAGGAGAATGCCGCCGCTCGCTCGACCTCGGCGACGTTTCGACACGAACACACTGACTGAGCCGCAGTCAGCCTCGCAAACCGCAGCTTGGCGGCGGCGGCGTGCTTTGACGGGCGTCGTGCGTTGCTGATGAATACTCGTACCCAAGATAGACCCGGGCAAAAGCTGGGTCGGCCGTTGCTCGCCGATGAAAGAAGCATCAGATCAGGGGCTAGCAGACCCGAGGCGTCACCGGACCGTTGAGCGTTGCAGTTGAGACCAGACGGATCCGTGCAGGAGCACATGTCCGTCGATGGTACCGTGCAGAAGGACTGTGCCACCGGGGCGGTGTGCCATCCATCTGTAGCAGCATGCCATCTGGAGCAGTGGTGTGCCATCTGGAGCATCGTGTGCCATCTGGACCGACCGCCGGTGCAGCGCAGCGTGCCGTCTGGTGTGCTGACGCTTGCTCCCGACCGGAGAAGGCTACTAGAGGGGCAGCTAGCAGCCCAGGGGGTAGTAAATGCTTCCTTCGGCCCAGGTTGATGCTTGTCCGACCTTTTCCCGATGCGAACCCAACTGATATGCACTTGTACCCCTAGGGAAACGACCTCCGCGTGCTTGATGGTCGTGCCCGGCCTGGTCTGGTGATAGTGAGCAGCATATTGGTGGGCCTGGTCCATATCCAAGCTGGCCCTGTCATGTCCTGTCGGCCAACTGGCTGTGGATAGGTCGTCCATCTGTCAGGCAAGTGGGCTGTTGCTCGCAATCCATAGCCGCCTCCGAGTCCGATCTGCGAAACCGGGCTGCGCCCCCGCCCCCCGCCTGCAGGCGCCATGGTACAACCACGGACGGCACGTTTGGCCTGATCGAGAAGCCGGAGACCAGGTGAGATTTGGATGCTGCAAGGGTTGGCTCATGCTGTTGTCTGTCCAAGGGCGGAGACGTGACGTGCGATGCTCGTTGCTCTCGCGAGGAAGGAAGCAAGCTTGCCGGGACTAGCACATCAGCCTCTGCCGATGTTCTCCGTTAGCTTGACCGGCGCACAGCTCTGCCGGGGAGGTTAATCATTGACGAGATTACATCGCAACCGGGCCGTGTCCTCATCCGAAGATGTTCTTGGAGCGGACGGACATCCAGCAAACTAAAGTGTTTCTCCTAGAGGGGCGGCGAGCAACGAGGGAGGGCTCCCTCCCGTGCGTGCGTGGGTGCGTTGTGTGCGTGGGACCGGACCGTCGTACTGACGGAGGGGCGGCAGACCATCGCTTTTGCCCCGCCATAGCACTGATCCGCCGGCCCATGGACGGCGCCGAGGCTAGTGGTTGCAACGCAGTAGCGCTGGAGCGTATCTTCCCACGCAGAAGCGGGCTGCCGTACTGCCGGGCGAGGTGTATCGAGGGTGGGATTGACGATCTGAGGTGCGGGCATGCGTGTAAGAAGAGGGTTTCCGGAGGCGCAGTACGTTGAGAAAGATGAGATGATGGCAGGCCCAGGTCCTTGCGCGACCAATAGCTCGCGGGCACCACTGGGTTCATCCTGGTTCGTCCTGTGTTGTTGTCCGGAGGCCGTGTCCTGATCGCTCGAACGAGTGCTGTAGGGCACTGTACGTTCACGCCCACCGCGGCGCTGTCTGTCGGGTCGAACTGCTGCAGCAAATACCAGACGACGAGACTTGGCGGACGGGTGAGACGAGCAGACGGGCGGTGGGGACGAAGGCGAGACAGGAGCATACAGCACACAACAACAAGTTGAGTTGAGATGAGAGTGAGATATTTTGTGCACACTCGGCCGGTCCGAGCCAATGCCCCCCATGACAGGTTCTCGATGCATGCATGCCGAGTGTCGGTCGTCCGCCGACTCGTCCTCGGGGCGACGGGGACGGGGGGTGTGGAGGGGCTACAGAGGGTCGGGTTGTCGAGTCGAGTCGGGTCGAGTTGAGAGGCTTTCGAAGTTCTGGTCGGTCTGGCTGGTGGTCTGGCTGGCCTCTGGGGCATGCAAGCTGTTTCCTGCATGGACGGACACACATGGCTGCATGCTGCTAAGGTGCCCCGAGTCGTGCTAGGGGGTTGTTGATCTTGCCGGTCTGGACGCTGGCAGCGTGCCACAGACTCGATGCTGACAGGCCCCCAACCCCAAGGCCGGCCCCCTATTTCCCATCACACATCGAGGGGAGGGGCGCTGTCGGGCAGCACATCTGCACGACTGCACCTCTGGCTTGGAGCGAGCGGGGAAGTGCTAGTTGCGCAACTAGTTCATAGTTGACGGAATATTGCCAGGGTCTCCCGTCCCAACCCCAGGGTGCGGCGGCGCGTGTGCTAAGACGGACGGACCGTGGGATGTGCTGTGTAGATTAGACGCTAGATTCAGGTTCAAACGGCCGGCGGAAGGGAGGGGCCCTAGAGCCTAAATTTCCCGCCCCGAGATGCGATGAACAAGGGCATGTTGGTGCTGGGCGCGGCACGGACTGGTGCTGATCCGGGATTCCTTGGGCTCTCGGTGGCGGCACGAGGTGTGAGTCTTGGCATTGGAAGCATCAGACTGGACGGGAGGACGTCGAGATGAGTCGGGTCGAGGCCCGAGGCCGAGGGTAGGGTAGGGTAGGGTGCGAGGATGAGGGCGAGGACCAGAGGAGACTATGTGCGCTCCGGGCGTGCGGCTGTCGTTGTGATGGGTTTCGGGGGGAAGAGAGGTGCGTTGCCGTGGGGGCGCTTTTCCCCTTGTGTGTAAAAGCCGGTCGGAAGGGATGAAGCAAGTCGCAGATTGTGTCGTCGTGGTGTTGGTGTCGTGTTAGATGGTTAATGGTGATGGTGATGATGAATGTGAAGATGAAGATCACAGGATGGTGCGAGAAAAGAGAGAGGAGGGTCGGTTTGTGGATGGCAGGTTGTACCGAGTACTTTTTGCTCCTTCCCCAAGTTCTGGGTCACTCAGATGTTGATGGCAGGAGCTGTCTGCGGCCCTATCCGACGTCACCGTCGAAGCTTATTTCTGGGAAGGTACCACTGTACTTGGACGGCAAATACCGCTGGAGGGAATGGCGCAAGGAAGGAGCTTCCAAGCTGCCTTACATGAGCAATGGCAACATCGGGCAGGCACCTGTACCTGCACCTGCAGATGCACCAGGCAGGGAAGGAGTCAAAGTCGCCACTGATTGTCAGTCGGAATCATCGAAAACTCTTCAAAGTTCCATCCCATTGCCGAATCACCATCGCCCACACCTCCCGATCATCATTCGCCATGTCGACCACCCGAGGAGATACTACGCTGATCGTCCAACCTTAATGCCTTGCGATCAACTGCCGTCCCCGACGCTACCCTCTCGCCCTGTCTGTCACCCACCATCGATTCGCAATGCACACTCCTACAGCTCACGCTCTGACGCTGCGCTGCGCTTCAGGTACAGCAACAGGAAGCAAGCAAGCACGCTCGGGCTACTACATAGCATGTTCTGTTTGTTCTGATCGACCTCCGACCCCCTAGCGCCCTTGTTCACCTTCCGGGTCGAGTCGACAATGCCTCCGCTTCGGCTCATCTCGTATTGCCCGTACCCTTCACCTCCACACTCGGTACTATACCCAATGCACGGCATCTCGGCCTCCGAAGGAAGCTGGGCAGTGGCATGGCACGGCCGGCACGGGCCCCATGTGGCTTCACAAGGGCCCTGCAAGGCCCTGTAGGCCCTGTCTAGTTCCCCAACCAGGCCAGCTTGTCCACTCGCCCGCCCGCACCATCGACAATTTGGATACGCACTGCAACAATGTTTTCTCGGGTAGAGGTCTTTGAGGCTTTTCGTCTGGTCACATATCGTCGCCCTGGACAGTACGTAGGTACTGTACCTCGGACTTCCGCAACGCTAGCCCTCCTCGTCCTACTTCGAGCGGCTTGCATCGACGCTACCAGGACGGCATGGATGGCAGAAAATCTCCTCTGCATTTTGACACCACACTCCCTCCGGACGACCTCTCGGTTCAACCGCCTGAACTTGAACATGAGTTGGGTCAGGGGGCCAGCGAGCTGCAGCAGCTCGCCACTAACAGACGGTTTTCTCGTCTGCCGGCCTGCCAGGGCATCAAGACATGCTTGTCCCCGCATCCTTCCAACGTCACATCACCTCTGGTTCATGTTCGAAACGGTGCCTGCTTGATCCTCTCTCGGCACACACACACGGGCACACACCTCCACATCCATCACACACGCACCCACGGACGAGCGACCGCGTTCGACAGGTCATCCGGGGGCATGCTGCCGATGGCTGCAGTACTTAGCCTGTTGGCTGGACCATCCATCCAGACCGACGAGGACCATGCGCTTGGCCCCTGTGACGCCACAAAGGACAAGGCGACATCGCATCGTCTGGCACACCGGATGAAAGACCGATCGCGATGGGTACCTTTTGCCTCAAAGTTCAGCACCTGGACTTGGGCCACGCCACGCCACACACCAGGCCATGATGACAAGCTTGACTTGACTTGAGCTCGACCTTGGCCCTGCCCGGAAAGCCCCTCGCTGATCGCATCTGAAGTTTTGGGCCGATGCGCTCATACCCCCTTGGTGTCAGCCTTGTCGTGTTCGACTTGGGTCGAACACAAGCAGCACCAACTCTTGGACCCAGAAACCCCGAACCCGCCATCTGTGCGTCGCGCCGCGGACTTTTGGGGGTGTCGGAGACGCACCGACACGAACAAGGTTGATCCGTACGGAATATTGATTCGAGCCCTCGGGTATCTCGCCGGCCACCCTCCGAGATACCCTGTTCCCCGCTTCCCAGTGACCAAGGGTCACACAGCGCAGCACGCACCTACCCACCCCTACCAATGTGCGTGCAGCAATTACTGCCCTGTTCTGACCGGGTAGGGGGGGTTGATGCAGCGGTGCAGCAACTCCTGTTTTGATTGCAAAGTACGTACTCCAAAGTTCCTCGCTTCTTCCTTCCCAAAGACCGCGACACTGTCGTCGTCGAGATGCCCTGGCCGCATGCCCTGACCTGGCCTGCCCTGGCAGCATCGGCGCAGACTCCATATTGGCGGTCTCGGCTAGATAGCTTTTGAGCTTCACATGACATGGCCCTGGAGACGATTATCGGACGCATCACCCTCTTGAGCACTTGGAACCCTGGAGCCAGACTGCAGCAGCAGGTTCTGGACAATCGAAGGGCCCGGGGACCCGGCAGCACTCTGTGTCGAGTCGCCGTCGAGAGCAGCGGTGTACTGTACCCGCGGAATGGCTGGTCGGGGATCACGCCGCCGCCCGTTCCCAAAGTAACGTCGAGGCATGGCATGCATCGTCTTTTCTTCTCGCTGCCGGCCCGCCTTGTCAGCTGGCCAGCCAGCCAGCCTGATATGAGATACCCAGCGCGATGGTCCATTCGGTCCAGATGTCGACGAAACCCATGCAGCTGGGACTTTCCCATGACAGGAGTACACGTTTTCACGGTTCGATCGGCTGCCGGGCAATTTCCATACCGGCCGGCGTCGTACCGCGTCGAGGCTGGCCAGCAGGCCCAGCCCAACGTGTTGAATCGAGTCCACTTCCGCCTGCCATGTTTCCGAACTCACACTGTGGTGCCCCGGGCGAGCGAGCCGGCCGTGTTCCCTTTCGGCAACGTGCAGATTCCCGCACCCCACAGGTGAGCCACGGTGGCCCCGGTTCATGCCGTCCCCTGACTTACCAGAACATCACGGGCATGGTCACAACCAGCCTCGAACTGGCCGAAAACCAGGGAGGGAGACGTCGTCCAAGGGGGCCCTTGTACCAGGACGACGATGACTGGCCACCTCGTGCATGCAGCGCCACGCGTTTGAGGCCAGCAGTAGGAGCATCAGTATCAAGAGAAGAGCAGCGAAACTCGTCCGGCGCCTTGGTCGATCCTGGCTTCCTCCTGTCGGCCGCCCCCCCCTTTTGCCCCGGCAGGATGTGCCGCCCCACGCCCGGGCATGTGAGAAGTCCATCTCATCGGTCGGCTTGGGCGGAGAGATCCGCGCCAGCACATCCTGCTCATGGTCTACTTGTATTGGCTGCTGCACTGTGGACGGAGAGGTGTTTGCATATTGTGGAGGAGGGAGGACATCTGGCAAACGTCACACGACATGGCCGCCTGGTTGGAAAGATCACGTCACACCCCAAAAGCCACGCGATGCGCCGCGACGCGCGGGGTCTGGCTGCGGCCAACGGTTCGGGTCACCATGATCAGATCCCCGGCCGACATTGACCGCTCCTGATTCCTGGGTCAGGGCAAGACAGGGCAAGCAAGACAAGGCACAGCAGGGCTGTCTCACGGAACAAGAACCGTTGGTGCGCTGGCCCTCTTGTGTCCGTCCATCCTCTGTGCAGCCGCGCCGTGCCGGGCTGCCTGCGCCTGCGCCTGCGTGCCTGGATGCCTGCCACTGACGTCTGAACCGGATTATCCCTCGACCAGATCGGTTCGTCCGCAGCGACGTGGCCAAAGCCATGCCTGTCGCGAGACAGGGACCCTGGCACACACGGAGCAGTGGTTTGTGTCAGCAAAATTCCCGAAATCCTCAATGTAACATTCGGCTTCACGGCGGCACGGCGGCCCCTTGCTCTGGCCTGGGGCCTGGGCGGGACGGACTGAGACGGGGCCCGTCTGGCACGTCTCGCTGCTCAACGTCGAACGAGTGTTGGAATGCGCTGCGCTAGCACTGCCGGCCCCGGCTGTCGATGCTTCAGCACCCTGAGACTGCGACACCACAGTTTCTCTCTCCTCAGTCCCCGCGATGATTTGACTCGGCGGAAGGACCCCACAGACAGGTCATGGAGCGACATGTGTGCCCTGCGCGCTGTCTGTCTGGCATCTCAACAGCGTGCTTCCCGGTGCACTACGGCCCCGGCATGATGCGGCAGAAAGATTTCTCTGCAAATCTGTCCCAAAATAGGACGCCGCCGGTGGGCCCAACAGGTTGGATGGATGGCCGCTGATGGTCTGCTGTAGCTGGCACCCGGGGCGCACGCCGCCGTTCTGCAGGCCGCCGCCAACAGGCGCGGACAGGCATCTGCACACCACCCAAAACGCTGGCAAGGTTGCATGCTTCCTTGAAGCGAGTGCACTTGGTAGCACTAGGGCCTTCGACGGCGGCAGCGGAACCACTAGCTGGACGGAATCTTGTACCCAGTACTCGCCCGCTCCTTCGCTGTCTCTGGCTAACGGTTTTAGTATCCCAGCAGCGAGCGGCAACAATTCTCGGAGACGGGGGTCATCGTCTGGAACACAACGACAACGCTGCCCTGGCAAGCTACCGTACTGAACAGTGCTGCACTTGCTACCAGCGGCGTCAGACTAGACCCGCGCGCCGCGAAGCTGTGGCATGGCATGCGTCGCCTGCCAAACGGCGAGTGATGCAGACGTGTTCCGTGGCCCTCTGTCATCTCAGCCTGAGCCGGCCCCTGGGGTGTGCCGGATGCCCGTTTCTGTCCTGGCCTCCTGGGGAAGGGGCGTCGGCGCCGTCGAGGAGGGAGGGGTGGGATGGCAACGGCCAGCGACTCAGGCGCCATGCAATCGACTCACGCCAAAGGGGCCCCCCAGGGTTGGCACTGCCCGCACTGAATCGCCCACAGCGGTCAAGACGACTCGGAGCCTTGCGACCTTGGTGTGCCCCCCTCCACCATCACCCTCCACCCCTTCGTCCCCTCCGGCCCCCTCCTCCCAGGGCAGGGATCAGGGGTACACACTGACTTGTCCGAGGTCTTGGTTGGCCAAGCGCAACGGCAGGGGTCTGCGGCCGGGATCCATCCACCCCCGTCGAAACATGTTAGCGACCTCCTCCGCTCGCAGCCCTGTTCGTCGACGCCCCCCTGCTGGCTGGCTGGCCGCTCGCTCGCTCGCTGCTGCTGCTGCTGGCTGCTGCTGCTGGGATCCCAGCAAGTAACCGTAGGGGGGGGATCCTTCAGGGAACCGGCCTCCACCCACTCCAGATGATAATCCCGAAATGCTTTAACGCGCGGAGGGCCCCGGATTCAGCCCGTGCCTGTGACAGGCCAGGACCGGGTCACCTTTTCTGCTGGACCATCCATATGCCATGCCCGATCCCACGGCCGACGTTGTCCATCCCACCCGTTCGGCGACTATCTAACCAGGCCGGGCCGTCGTCTGCTTTGTGCCTGCGCCGGCACCCACCTGCTACCTCGACTTCCCTTCACCGCCGCAGACCACCAGCCCCAACCCAAGCCCAAGGTGAGGCGACTTGCCTCCCGGAGTCAACTCCTTGCGCCGAGCCACCACGAGGCAGCAACCCTTTCCATCACCAACCTCGCTCGCTGCCTTCTTCATCCATCTCCCTCAGCTCTGGGTAGTTGCTTACGCCGCGGCGCAACCATCCCACAACACATCGCATAACCCCCTGGCTGTAGCCCTTTCGACTTGAACCTTGGATATCCGGGCTCTGGAAGATATTCGCTCTCCTTTACGCATATTTACACCGTCCGGCAGGACGTTAGGAGTTCTAGCTCCCTCACCACCCGCACACCTCGTCTGCCGACTTCACGTTGCCTAGCCGTTGGACTCACATCGGTGGTACAGACACAAGCACACGCAGCGAACACGCGACACACTTTGTGCGCTGTCCGCCGAGGTATCCGACCCAGGCCGTCATCTCGAGACCCGAGAAATGGCCGCAGTGTCGCACAACCTGTACACGTCTCGGTCACCAAATCTGTCCAGCCGGTCCTACGAATACGACTCGTCGTCCGTGTCATCGGCAACCTCACCAAAACCGCGGCTCTTTGTTGGAGGAGGAGGAGGCACCATGAATCCGGTCCCACGATCCACGACGTCCCAGCCGCCACACCCCATCGGCATCCCACCCTTTGCGCCCATCAACCATGGCGGCTTCCAGCCGTACACCCCCGTGACTGCCGGTGCGCACATGGGGAGGGAGTCTCTACCCCAGGCCGACTCGGTTGCGAGCACTCCAGGCCCCTCCAACGCGTCGTTGCCACCCCTAACCCAGGCTCAGAAGCGCGCGTACCGCCAGAGGCGAAAGGATCCCAGCTGTGACGCCTGCAGGGAAAGAAAGGTCAAGTGTGATGCCACGGAGACGAGCAGCTGTTCCGAGTGCTCCAGCCGCAGCGTCAAGTGCCAGTTCACCAAGGAGACCAACAGGCGCATGTCTTCTATCAAACAGGTTCAGGACCTCGAGAAGCAGATGGACAGGCTCAAACGGGACAACAGCTACCTCCGCAGGTCGATGCAGGAGCGCGAGGAGGACACTGATGGCGTTGGTTCTGTCTCTTCACGGCTACCAGAGACGGGAACGAACCCGCGGCCGAGGAGGCGGCCAGAAAGCGGACGCGACCTCAGCAAAGCGAGAGCCAGCATCCGCGCCTTCTCCAAGGGTATCTGGAGACCCCCAGCGCAGTACCGAACACCCCTTCGCAGTCCCCTCAGCGGCCCTCCGCTGCCCGAGTTGCCGCCGAAACAGACGACGGAGCACCTGCTCAACTGCTACTACGGCTCAGTGCACACCATGTTCCCCATCCTCCACTGGCCAACACTCTCAGCAGCCGTCGACGAACTCTACCGACACAACGGCCAGGCCCCGACATCCCCCGCCTGGCTGTCGACCTTTTTCGCGGCACTGGCCCTTGGCAGCTTGTTCAGCCCGGACGCGCAGACGCAGCGGGCGTACCGTGCGGCCGAACTCCTCGAGGTGGCGAGGGCTAGTGTTGACCCCTGGAACAACGCCTACTCGCTGGAGAACGCCCGGTCGTTCCTCCTCATCGCCATCTGCCTCAACGAGATGAACCTCAAGTCGGCGGCGTGGACCTGGCTTGGAAGCGCCGTGCGTGTTGCTCAGGATCTGGAGTTGCACATCGAGTCTGGCCCGTGGCCGGTCATCGAGGGTGAGATGCGGCGGAGAGTTTGGTGGACCATCTACATCTTCGACCACACCCTGGCGCTGGAACTCGGGCGTCCTGGCATGGTCCGAGACGAGGACTGCGACGTCTCCCTGCCGGCCGGCGTCGACGACCACTACATCCACGACACGGGTATCGCGGTGCCCCCAGGGCGCGAGCCTCTGAACCACTCCCTTCTCGCCGTCATCAACGTGGCGAGATCCTACCCAGCCATCATGGGGGCCATCTCGGCCTCGGTGGTCGCGCCTACACGCCTGGCGACCTTTGACCAGCACTTTGCCGCCTACTGCCGGAGCTTCCCAGCAGCATGCGACCCTGCGAGCGCCGCACCGCTGTCACCGCATCTGCTTGCGCCTTACACCTACGTTCTCAACGCCCGGCTGATGCTCCATCGGCACAACATGGTGCCGGAGGGCCCACCGGAGGTCCGGCTCTCGGCCATCGACCAGTGCACGCACACGGCGCTCGAGACGGCGGCGCTGGTGGCACGGGCAACGCACGCGCTGGCCGACGGCGCGACGGCACTCCTTACTTCACACATCTTCCGAGCAACCCTGTTTCTGTTGTTGACGGGCCACTGGGACGCGGCCATCAACTGCGTCCGCAGCCTGGCAACCATCGACGCTAAGCGGGATGTTGCCGTCTCGTGCGGCCGATTCCTGTCGTTCTTTGTGGCTACGCTCGCGTCAAAGCGCACCGAATACGCCGCGGCGATAGCCCGCTCGACGCCGCCGAGGTCGAGCTTTGGTGGACCGGCGCCGCTACCTCTGTCCTCGGGACCGCGTGCGGTGCAAGAGGCCCTCCTCCAGGATGAGGAGCTCATGGTCTTCGTCAGCGCAGACATGCAGGCATGCCCCGACTCGGCCTGGGTCTGGGCGGGTGCCGAGGGCGACGTGGGCCCGTCTCCCATCTCGCAACATGGTGGACAACCGCCAGTGGCACCGGGGCACGGGCTCTTCAGCGCGCAGCAGCGGACGGGCCTCACGGACGACGAGGCTAGGGACTGGGGCGGCTGGGAACGCCTCGACGCTGCGGTTCGCACGCTCGCCTCGGGGGCGTCAACGCCAACACCGACCTCTGCCACCTGGAGCACGCCGCTCCCGCCCGTCCTCAAGCTCGAGTCCGCGCCGGGCCCGCCGATCCTGCCGCCGCCGACGCCGGCCAGCGCGCCTCTATACGGGGGACGGCCGGGCACGGGCAACAACAGCCCGTCCGTGGGCAGCGCAGCACGGCCTCAGGACCGGCTGAGCATCGCCAATATCATTTAGGGGCAAGGAAAAAGGGGGAGGGGAGGGGAGTTGTTTGAGCGGGCATTTTGTACGACACGATACCCACGAAGCGGCAGTTGACGAAGACGACACGACTACAACGACGATGACGTACGCGACACGACGGGTCTCCGTTGCCGAAGCACACGATTTCCGGCTTGTTTGTCTCTCGTTGCGTTTTCTGGCTTGTGTTTTTTTGCGAAGAGGGCCGGCGACACATCATACACTGCGTCGAAGGGCATCATGCATGGCGGAGCATCACTGGGACTGAGGGGGGGAAGGGGGGAGAGGGTGTAAGATACTCCAGCATGATCGTGGGAAGGCTTATTTCTTCGTCTCTTTTTTTTTCCTTGTGTGTCCCCGTCCATTTCCTTTTCCGTCTTATACCGTGTCACAAACTCACACTCACTTAATGTTTTTCAACCGTCTTTTTTTTTTCTACTCGGCATCCTTCTGCAATCTCTGTAACAGCGTGCGGGCAGCATTTTCCGGCTCAGGCCAAGTCTGCCCCCTATTTTTGTTTTCTCTCCTTTGTCTATGGGCGGAGACATGTGCCTACGGCGGTGGGGCGCCATCGGACCGGAGCTTCAGCAGGGTTGAAGACCGGCGGCGGCGATGCGGAGTGACGCAGGGTGGCGCGGTGGGCAGCATGTTTGTTCTTTGCGGACATGTTCTCGGAGAAAGACCTGGTGCAGGATGAGCGAGGCCAGACAAGACAAGACAGACAGACAGTACCTACTGCTCATCAGGGGCCGGGCAGCAGCACAGCACCAGCAAGGAACTGAACATGTACGCCAAGCATGGCTACTCGCTTAAGACTTCCCAAGGAGCCTCCTCCTACATGTTAGAGACCAGGAGCGGTGATCGTGATGCATCGGAGTTCCTTCGCCCCCTCTTTCCCCTTGCCCTTCCCCTTCCCCTCGCGCCCTTGGCGGCGTGGCGCCTAGGGCGGACCACGGTGGTTGAACGGCATGCGACGCTGGGCTGGGGGGACCGGCGCTACGCTGAAGCAGGCAGGCTGCGCCGAGCGATGGGTTATGCCAAAATCTCCGAAGGCGAGGCGGATGCCCGGATTGGCGATGTGATGCCGTTGTCAGGCGGGGAGTAGCGGAGGAGGGGGAGGGGGTGTGCGAAGGTGTGCTGTGCTGGATGTTACTCCGGACTTGCCTGCTGATGGCCCTTTGTTACAGCGCAGCTCTTCAGGGAACAGGCGCTGAGCTGCGGCCCCCAGCTAACGGTGTGTGGTAACAGGGCGGGTGTGTCAGATCGGAACGGAGCATTGAACCGATTCGGCCGGCCTGTTCCGGGGTCGAGTACAGGAGGGGGTAGTACAAGTGGTCGAGGATGGACACTGTGCGGCGACCTTGAGGAGGGCGGCACATATTCCAAGGATGGGCCGGGATGTCAAGAGTAGTTTATTTTATTGGCAGGGATTATCGCGTCGGCACACGGGGATACTCGTACTTGTGTACAGAGCCACGGTGAAGCCGGGCGGCCCGTCATCGGAGAATCGACCTTTAATCGTTCAATGTTCTCCGCTTGTTTTGTGATGCCGCAGTTTCTGTGAAACGGGAGGGGAACCAGGAGGGGAGGGGCTTTTCCGAAGTCCGAGATGCAATGTACGAGTAAACGGGCTTGGTGTGTCGGCGATGCCGGTTGTCTATCATACAGGACAGGGACCGACGGACTGGGGTGCTGCAGGAGGATGAGAGGAGGAGCCCGGGGTTGTCATCTTCCACAACCCTGGGCCCTGCTGCTTCGGCGATAACAGACTCACACACACCTGTTGCTGCTGCCGCTGCATTCAGACACGGCTGGCCTTGCCGTGCCTGAACAACGATGTAGTTGCTGCAGCCGGGCTTGACTCCGTGCTCTGCTCCAGGGGCCCGTGGTCGCGACGTGGAGATTGCGATGGGCATCAGAAACGCCTCTTTCAAGGAGGGCAAGGTCGCCCAGCTGGGCTGTGCTTTGCGATCTGACGGGTCATGTCATACCGCGCACGACTCGGGGAAGAAGGAGGGAGGGGTGGTGCGTTGAGTCGTTTATCCTCGGTCAATTACACGAGAATTTCTGGTGAGTGAACCGTTTTCCGCCAGGCGTCTTCCTCTTTTTTTGCCTTTCCCGCCGTCGCCGCCGCTTACCGGCTAATTTACGCCCGCGCGCGTGTGTGTCTTCTCGCACGAGACGACACATGGCTGTCTGTATGTAATCCTGACGAACGCTCGCTACCTCGGGATGGGCCGGCTGGGCGTGTTCCCTCCTCCCGAGTGGTTCATCCTTAGGAGTGGTGGCGTGATGACTGCTTGCTTATTCCCATGAAGTTCACCAGATGCGGCTGCGGCAATGCATAAGGATGGGATGAGTCGGATGACGGCCGACTCGTCTCGTTGTTTGGGCTGGTTTCACGCCCCTGGGGAACGGACGGCATATGCCATATCGAGCTTCTCGGTATATCCCGAGGCACCCCGGGGGCAAGGCAGGCAAGCAGACAGGGATGACCGGGGCGAGGACCGTGTGAGATATTGCTCGGACTCGTTTGTACATCATCATGCGTTGTTGGTGCTACGGTGTAAAATGTAAAATGACAGTCTAATGTGCCCATGCCTCTTGCTGCCACCTGCTCTGCTCCTTTGTGCTCTACTCGACCTCGCCGACACCCGTCAGGCCACCCGCGAGACCCTGCATGCGTCGCCCCAACAGGTCCTCGGAACTCTTGAGCTTGACCATGCTGAGGCCGCCGGTCCTGAGCCTGCCGTTACGCTTGCGAGCTGGCTTGGCATCATCCGCTTCTTCGTCATTGTCTTCCACCTCCTCCGGCTGTTGGTGCCTGTCGCCGTTGGTCTTGGGCGGGCTCTTCCTGCGTTCGCCAGAGGCCTTTTCCTTCTCCTTCGCCTTGGCCGAGCGCGAGGTCATGGCCATCTCGAGCGGCCTGTCGTCGTCGGCGCTCGACTCGGTCGCCGTACGGACGTGGTGCCGCCCGGTGCCGTTGGTGCGCGGTGTTGAGTCTCCCGAGCCGCGGTTTGCGGGCGGATGAACGGGCTCACCAGGACGCCGCACCCTACCGCGCTGGTCGCGCTCCTTGGCACGTTGTGCGTCCGTGTATGCATAGATATCGCTGATCCACTCGGCAGCGCGGTCGATGAGTCCCCAAGCCGGCGGATAGACAGCCGGGTACTGCAGGAATCCGTGACTGATGCCCGGCAGCAGAGCGACAGCGGCGACGTCCTTGTCGTTGAAGGCAGGGCCGCGCGGTGTGGCAGTAGCGTCCGTATCGTTGCCGTCTTCTCCCGCAGCGGCCCGGCGCGCCTGGCGCCATTGTGCCTCCTTGACCTTGCGCAGACGGGCGGCGAAGATGACCGTATCGTCGACGAGGGGATCCCGCTCGCCGGTGAGGAAGTACGTCTTGGGGAACCGCGCGAGAAGTGCATCGGGCGCGAGGACTGGTGACAGCAGGTAGTCTTGGCTAAAGTCGGGACGGTTGTGGGGACCGATGTAGAGGATAATCATGGCTCGCATCATCTCGGGGGTGAGCACCCGATCGTTGAAGTAGGATATCATGGATGACATGGCAAGCCGAGTTCTCAGGGGCTCCGGGCGGTGCGAGGCCGACTGCTGGCGTTTGGGAGTCGGGTCCTCCGGTGTGGCCGCTGCCACTGGGGCGACGGTCGAAGGAGGTCCGCCCATGGGCGTGCTTGTGTTCGAAAGAGCCTGGGGTCCGCTGTGGGAGTACTCCGGCTGCGGGCTTCGCGGAGGCAGAACCTGGGAGGCCGGGGCCGAACCGTCTGGAGGCGTTGCGGCTTCGATGACGTCGGAAAGGTCGAGCTCAGGAGGCGCACCTGCTTTGGGCGGCACAGCGTCATCCTCGTCCTCGGATGGGTGAGGGGTGCCAACCAGCTCATTGTACTGCATGCTCTTGCGGCGGACGATGCGCCTGTTTGTACCCCTGACACTTCGGTCCCGGATCAGTGACATTTGCTCGTCAGACATCCAGTTGCCAATGTTCATATCGAGGGCCGGGTAGAAGAGAACTAGGCCATCGGGCAGCGCCAGATCGTTGTTTGGCATGTATCGGTTCATCGGGGGCGACGTGCGCTCAATAATCATGAGTGTCGTGGCCGTGGCGAGGTTTCCGCCGGCGCTGTCGCCGGTCATGATGACTCGTGGGACGTCACGACCCGACATGCCGAGGCAACGGCCCTTGCTTTTCATAATAGTGGTGTAGACGTCGAAGCATTCGTTGAGGGCGTACGGGTATGGGTACTCGGGTGCCTTTTTGTAGTCGAGGCTAAGCACGGGGAGTCCCGTCTTGACGGCCCAGGCGAAGAGCTTGTCGTCGTTACAGCGTGGGTCCATGGCGACGAAGCCGCCGCCGGGAATGTCGAGAATGACCTTGGTGTGACGTTCCAGGTCGGACACGGGGCCGTCGTAGTACAGCCATGCGGCGACGGGGTCCTTGTAGTCGCTGCCGGTGGGTCGGGGGATGCGGATGGCGCGCGGGGGCCAGCGGGTGAGACGAGGGCGCACGAGGCCTTGGAGGAAGCGCAGGTATGGCGTGGTGCCCTTGTTCCAAGAGACGCGCAGGTGCTCGACTGTCAGGGAAGATCGGATCTTGCGGACCTTTTCATCGGCGCGTTCGGCGGCAACGAGGTAGAAGACGGAGAAGACGACGCTGGAGAGATCGCGCAGCCACTTTGTGCGGATCTTCATGGCGGTCCAGAAGCCGGCGTCCATGGCAGTGAGAACCCAGGTGGCGCGGAAGAAGGTCGTCGTGTACATGTTGGCCATGGGCTCGGGGCTCGCGAGGCTGACGAGGGTGCTAAAGTTGCGCGCTGCGTAGAGGTAGATCATGGTGACAATGACCGTCTGCCACGCGGTGAGGCGCTTGGTCCAGAACCGGGAGAAGAAGCGGACCAACGGCGGGCCATGTTTGTGGCCTCTGGGGGAGATGTTAGGAGTCAAGATGGAATCGGGGCCGCAGGTATTTGCTTACTTGAAAATGTATGCAGACCAAAAGGCCAGCACAGCCAGCACCTGAAGCCGTCGCGACTTGACGGACGGACGTCCAAGGACGTGGTCTATCATTGCGGATGCTGGGCAGAAGGCACAAAGGAAAGCGATGAGGGGGTAAAGATACTAGAGACGGCGCGACAGAAGGTTATACAGACATGAGAGATGGGGATAGGATCTGGCGATGGGGAAAATGCGAGCAGCTTCACATGACAAGCAGCGGCCGCCAGCGTGTCCAGTGCGGAACGGGGGAGACCGGGGTGGAAGATAACCCCGGAGGCCGGAGGGGTCGATGCCGCCGCGGAGGGGCAGAGAGTCGGTGTGTGTGTGTCGAAACACCCGAGGGATAGGAACAATGTGGCGAGACGATGGTGTTTGGGGAGAGAAGCTCGAAAGCAAAAGACGGAAAAAGAAGCCCTGGTGACGTGACGTCTGAGCTTTTCGAGGGGAGGAACAATCCGGGGACCAGCGCCTGACTGGACGGATATGAGTGTGAGAGAGAGCAAAAGACGCTTCCGGAATGCTGCGACGTCGTCGGCGAGGATGACGGGCGGTTGACTCGGGGGCCGCTTGTCTTGCCTCGTTGCTGGCATGTGAAAACGTGGGGGTGGATCGGCCGGGTCCGACTCGCCGACGTAGCCACTACTACTCAGCAGCCACCGGGGAAGGATGTGGCTCAGCCCTGTCGTCCTGATGATGCCTGCTGGATGTCGAACTGGTGGCAGCAGAGTGCAAATGATGTCTCCTCGTCCACTTGGAAAGAGAGAAACTCATTCCCGTCCCGAATGACACCCTGTGGCAGAACACGTTGCGTCTCCCGACTCGGCGCCCGCATATCTGGTCATCGAGTCCGATCTTCTCGAGTCAGTCAGTCACACCAGCAGCAACCTGCACAAACCCGAGGCCAGCCGCGCCACTCGGGTCGCACGTGCGCTCGCAGGTGCTCTCAGCTGACTGATCCTGCGGCGCGACCCCCTGTCTGTGATCATGTGTGGCCGCGATGATGAGCTGGCAGTCGTGTGATGGTTCATATCGGCGGGTTCCGGGAGAGAGGAGATGGAAAAGAGCATGGTGTTTCTTTTCTGGAAATTGGGAAGGAAGGCTTCCTTCTCCAGGTGCTTGAAGTCTGGCAAGAGCAGACCTTACGTAACGGCATCTCCGACGTTATCCCGGCCGAAGCTCGGAGCGCGATGACTCCCTCCGCGCACTTCATGTTATCGATAAGCAAAAGCACCATGATTTTCGTCACTCGGGATTTGCAAGTCAGTCCCAAAACCCGCCATCCCACCCACCAACTCTCGTCATCTTTGCCTTTCTGTTTCTCGTTCACGTCCCAGTCAGGTACAATGGCTTTCCGAATTCCTCTCAGGCTTCAATTGGCCAAGGGCCAGCTCTCCGCCGTTGCGGGAGCCCGTGCTACCCGCCGCAGTCTCGCCTCCGCTACCGCTGCCGCAGAGCAGGTCCGCAGCCCCGCGACGGTATGTCACGCCCAGGCACTGTCTCGACGAGTAGCCTCAGATCCTCAGAGATTCTTACTGACAGAGACTCTCAGACCCCCTCTGCTCTCTCCCACCCCGATCCCGCCGCCGACTCGCCCAGCGCCGCCCTCGTCAACGAACATGCCCCCTACATGGTCGCCACATACGCCCGCCCCCCGCCCGTCTTCGTAAAGGGCGAGGGTTCCTATCTCTGGGACATTGAGAACAGGAAGTACCTCGACTTCACCGCCGGCATTGCCGTCAATTCTCTTGGCCACTGCGACCCTGAGATCACCAAAATCGCCGCCGAGCAGGTCAGTCATACCCTCCCCTCTCCCCCTCGCCCGTGACTCACGACTAACACCACCCACCCCCAGGCCGGTACCCTCATCCACGCCTCCAACCTCTACTACAACCCCTGGACCGGCGCCCTCTCCAAGCTCCTCGTCGACTCCACCCGTGCCTCGGGCGCCATGCACGATGCCACCTCCGTCTTCATCTGCAACTCGGGCTCCGAGGCCAACGAGGCCGCTATCAAGTTCGCCCGCAAGACCGCCAAGCTCATCGACCCCTCTGGCAACAAGTCCGAGGTCGTCTCCTTCAACGGCGCCTTCCACGGCCGTACCATGGGCGCTCTCTCCGCCACCCACAACCCCAAGTACCAGAAGCCCTTTGCGCCCATGGTCCCCGGCTTCGTCCAGGGTGTCTACAACGATATCGCCGCCATCAACGACGTCGTCACAGAGGCTACTTGCGGTGTCATTGTCGAGCCCATCCAGGGCGAGGGCGGTATTCAGGTCGCCTCGGAGGAGTTCCTCATCGCTCTCGCCAAGCGTTGCCGCGAGGTCGGTGCCGTTCTCATCTACGATGAGATCCAGTGCGGTCTCGGCCGTACCGGTGACCTCTGGGCCCACGGCCAGCTGCCCCGCGAGGCCCACCCTGATGTCCTCACCACCGCAAAGGCCATTGGCAACGGCTTCCCCATCGGCGCCGTCCTGGTGAACAACCGCGTTGCTGACGCCATCAAGGTCGGTGACCACGGCACCACCTTTGGCGGCAACCCCCTCGCCTGCCGTCTCGCTCACCGCATCGTCGAGCGTCTCGCCGACAAGGACCTGCAGTCCGCCGTCCTCGCCAAGGCTGACATCTTCCGCGCCCGCTTCGACGCCCTTCGCGCCCGTTTCCCCGAGCTCGTCACCGAGGTTCGCGGCCGCGGCCTCATTCTCGGCCTCCAGCTGACTGAGGACCCCTCTCCCATCGTCAAGGCCGCCCGTGAGCGCGGTCTTCTCGTAATCACCGCCGGCACAAACACTCTCCGTTTCGTGCCGCCACTGACCATCACCGAGGCCGAGATCCACGAGGGCGTCGACGTCCTCGAGGCCGCCATCGAGGCCACCCGGTAAAGGACTTGACGAAAGTATGTGTGTAGATTTCTAGATTCGGCGGACGTGCATTGTGAGCGTTGTTGCATGTACGCATCCAGGGGGCTTTTTTCCTTGGCGCGGGCGTTTAAAAATGATAGATCTAGAGAGCTGGCTGGTCAAGGCCCCAGCTATCGGTTTAAACATGTTGCTTCATTTTTCACCTGTCACTCCCTCCTCCCCAAGTCATGTCGAACGCTAGAGCTACATTAATGAGAATATGCTGCATATGCCAGACTGGGCCCGTGTTTACCAAGTTCCCCAGACACCCAGAGCCAGCCCCGTAAACCAACAATGATGAAAAACAGCCCCTTCTATGTGTTGCTCCGTCATGGTGTATCTTACAAAGCTACCGCCTGCCCCCTCACAGCGCGCTGTATCCGCCGCGCGTCCCGCTTCCCTGGACTGTGTTGAGGAGGCTCCTCGCGAGGTCCTTGAGGATGTAGGGAACGTCGCGGATCGTGTCGCCGTGTGGCAGCAGGTCCCAGCCCCTAGCTCCGTAGCGGTTGTAGTTGAGCCATGAGCCGAAGATGAGGTACGCCGCGATGGCAAGGAAGGCACTATGAAGGTTAGTTTTGCGTACATCCAACAGCAAAAGGGAACATACATCAGGATGAACCAGGTGAAGAAGCCCCAGCCGCTGCTGACGTCCTCCTTAGGCTTGTCGGCGTCGCCGCCCTTGTCGCCGTCGTTGTCCGGGTTCTTGTAGGCATCCTCGCAAGCGTACTTGGTGTGCCAGGTCAGGCGCAGCACGTCGACATCGTCCTTATCAGCTGCGCCGTACGAGTTCCACAGCAGCGCCGAGTCAGGCTTGGTGATCTGCCTCTCGGTGCCGTCGTCGGTGTTGCCGTCACCCTCGCCCTCCTTTCCGTCGCCTTCTTTCCCATCGTCTTTCTTCTCGTCGTCTTTCTTATCGTCACCCTCTTTGGCGTCCTCGCGCGCCTTAAGCTTCCTCTTCGTCGCCTCGTAGAGGTCCTCAGGGACCGTCTCGCCCTCGAGACCCGTCTTCTCCTTGTCGCAGATGAACTCGATGACGGCCTTTTGCGTGCGCTTGGTCTTCTCATTCAGGGGGTATTTGCCGCCGTTGAAGATGATCCGTAGGCCTTCCTTGCCGCTGTCCGAGTTGGAGTCGGAGGACTTGAGGCGCTCGAACTTGGCGTCGAGAGGACCGCCGCCGTGGTCTTTGAGCTCGCCTGCGATCGGAATCACCTCGAGGATATCGGTGTGGTCGTCGTTCGGCTTGACACGGCGCTGAATGGCACAAACTGAAGCGCGCACGTGTTAGTGTTGAACTTGCGAGGGAGCGGATAGGAGGGGCACATACCTTGGGTACCGTTGGGGCACTCGTCTCCCTTGTCAACATTGCCCTTGCGCTTCAGCGGCTTGCAAATGTCCAGCGTGTACGACGTGTTGGTGTACGTCGGTGGATGCCACTTCGACGTGACCACGGAGTGCGGCCCTCCAAGCTTGGAAAGGTCAAAGTTGACGTCGTCGACGCGAATCAGGTCGCATCGAATGCCGGCAGATACGTGTAGCGGCGCAAGAAGAACCGCCAGCAGCGCGGCGGCCTCAAATGGCGAAGCGAGGGAGAAACGCATGGTTTCGGGGGATGCGGTCCGGGTTCGTCTGGAGTGTCGGATGCTCGCTGGAGCTCTTGGGTAAGCTTAGCGAGCTGGTAATGGGGAGAAGAAAGAGCCCGTCGGTGAGTGAGGGGATTCTGGAGCTTCAGTGTCAAGGTCAGGTGCGTCGGAGACGTCGGGATGTGCGGAAGTAGACCTTGCTTTCGTGCTATGCGACCAAGTAACTCTGCCAGGTCCGCCGCAATCTCTCTGGAACTCCATGGAGGCGTGTTGCATCATTGGGCTCGTCATGAGCCGGGCCCACGTGACCTTCAAACCTGCTGACTCAACCTACCATTTGGTCAGCAGGGGACGTTTCGAGTGTCAGGGGACTTGACGGCGGACGAATTGATTCCAGCCAACAGCCTGTTCCGAAGACATAGACAGCCAGTCCGGTAGTATTCATGTTATTTTCAAAGAAATTCCACATTTCAAGTGGCGGGTGGTCCACAAAGGGGCATCTTTGGCAGCACCTTGACGCAACCCAGCCAACCCAGCCCCTGAATCTCGGAAACAATTCCAGAGACTATTTTGCCCACGTTGTCCAGAGGCTTTGGACGCCACACTCAAACTAGGACCCAAGATATCACATCATGTTTGTTCGGCCAGGAGCTCCCTGCAGAACTCGAGTGAGTCCTACGCTGCTGTTGTAGCCCTGATCCTGGACCTCTACATTCGACCCGTCGAGTACTGTCGAGCAATCGTGGCAGCACACGGTACTTCAGCTGGAATCATACAAACAATGCCATTCAATGGCTTAGGGTGCCCAAGGACTCTCGAAACAAAAACAAAACGAATTTCAATTTGAAAAGCGTCTGGCCTCCAAGGACAGAGAGCATCACACACCCTCACTTCAAGTTGTAGTGCCCAGTCTTCGAGACGGAATCGTCTTGATAGTGATGTTGATTAATCAGCTGCGTTTTGTACTTGTGATACGAGAACCGTTCACCAACCCTTGAAGCGGAACAATGTGAGCTTCTACAGGCCAGTGGTGGCAGCCCTTTCTCTTGGGGGCACTCAAACTTGATATGTGATGCTCAGGTGGGAATCCCCTCCTACTTCCGTTGAATGCCCTGCCGTGTTCTGTGTCCACCATGGAAGAAAGAACCGCGCATCAGCATGAAATGCCGAGCCTGATAAGCCTCTACAGGGCAGCTGGTAGCAAGCCCTTATCTTGGTTGCACTTGGTGGCCAAAGGGGAAGGTTCACAGTGCTCCTGATGAATCGACCGCTTAGTCGTTCACGACACCAAAAAGGATCACAACAACAAACTTTAAGCGGAGCCTCGAGGCATCAGAACAAAAACGTAAAACCCTTACGGCCTGGTCCTTTCCCTGACGTGGATTGCTGCTGAGACCTTCCCTCCTTCCTCGTCCCATCACCCACCCTTGGACTTCTGCCCTTCAGCAGAACACGTCCACCACTTGATTCTTCTTCGATCAACATCATCAGAAACCAATTCATCTTCTCTCTGCTGTACTGCCAAGAAGGCAATCTCATCCAATGAAGAAGCTCAAGACTGCTGAGGCTCCTCCTGGAGAGGCCAAGTTCAAGAACGAGGCACTTAACCCACTCCAAGACGCGAGCGTAAGTTGACTTCTCTCCCACGCAGCCCAAGCCGGCGAAGAAGTTGCCTGCTAACACCCAATAGACTTCGTCTGATGCTATCCTCGCTTCGGCAACTACAAACTTGATCGACGATCCCGCCTCTGGCTCCAAGAAGCGCAAGCAGGAGGACCTGAACACTTCCGACGCCTCTGAGGTTGCTACCGCCGTCAATTCCGAGACTCCTGGCATAATCAACTCTGAGACTCCCCGCGACGTCAAATCTGAGGCTCCCCGCGCCGTCAGCTCTGAGACTTCTAGCACCGTCAGCTCCGAGACTCCCAGCTCTGATTCCTCGGTGGTTGCCACCGCTGTCAACCTAGCGGTTGCCGCCACCGTCTACACATTCGTTCACGTCGAGGTCAACTCAGTGTTCCTCAGCTCCGATTCCTCGGGCTCCTCCTGGAAGGCTTTCGACATTGAGTGGGACGATCTTAACGATTCGCACAATGTTGACGAAGCGCTTGTGGAAGAGGCTGAACTCCGAACCAAGGCGTGGGCTCGATCGCATCGCCGCGCTTACGACCCCCAGAGTCGTTACCCTTCTGACGCCGAGTACGTGAAGCACTACCTCTTCGAGATGCAGTGGCCCACCGAGGACGACGATTCCGACGATGACGAGGAATACCTCCTCGGCGAGATGCTCGGAGACGAGCTGACTGACGAGTGGCACGGCTGGCTTCACTTCGCTTTCAGGGTGAGGAGCTGGGCGGACCCGTGGATCGAGTTCGAAGAGACTAAGGACGGCAGCTGCGCTCTGGTCCCCAAGCAGATCGGCAAGATCTTCTGCGTCTCGGATGACGAGAAGGCAGTTACGCTCGTCAACGCCAAGGAGTTCTGGGACGCAAAGACCTGGGGCAAGGCCCTCGCGGAGCTCGTGGACGAGCTTCGCGCAATTGCCGGCCCGTGGAAGTTCCAAGACAAGAGGCTGATGCTGCACTCGGTCATCTACATTGTGTTCACCGAGGACGAGGCCAACGTCGAGAAGAAGGCGCAGGAGTAAGGAGGTGAATCAGATGGATTGGGGGCGAGGTTTGCTTGAGGAAGAAACAGCATGAGGCGAAAGGATGATTCGTGGCTGGGACAATCGCTCGGCGCTGGAAGGGCCAGCAGGAGGCCGGGTGGCTCAGCATTCTCAACAACAAGTCAACACCCAATACCCACTTGCAGGAACCCGTTCGCGGGGAGACAATGGACCAGCAAAGCTTAGAGTAGTTGATTTCCCCTACCTACCTTTGCAGTGAATGAGACGGTGGCTGCCACAACCTCAATTCCGTGACGAAAGACGTAGTGAATCAGACGGTGGCTGCCACAACTCCAGTTCCGTGACGAAAGATGTGGTGAATCAGACAGTAGCTGCTACAGCTTCAGTTCCGTGACGAAAGACGTGATGCTTGACAGGTTGTAGTGAGGTAGGAGGCGGGTGACGAAAGACGTGATGATTCAGGTTGTAGTGCGGCGTGACGAGCAGGACGGCACCGCATTCAGCCTCGCCAGCCTCACCACGTTGCCTGAATGCGACTGAATCATCACTGGGAAGAGCATCAGTCACACACATCTAGCCATGTAAAAAAGAGTACTACTCATTGACATCGCTGACGGAAGCATGTACAGTCCAAGATGTCGATCCCCCAAGAAATATCAATCGCGATCCCTAAACTCGAATGCAGCCCAACGAAAACCATTGTCGCCTCCAGAACCATCCGTAAAACGCCCTAGTGCCCGAAGCCTCGAGGGGGTAGGGGGTATAATAAGCTTCGTCAGTCCTCGAAAGATGATCCCGCCCGTCCCGAATCAATCGTTACAAACGGCCCGGGCCGCCGAAAATTCCTTCTTCGTCCGTCCCGTCGTCTCGTCTCGTCTCAAGCGCCCTCTCCGTCGTCGTCTTCTGGCTTCCCCATGTCCTACATGCCGTGCGCGCCTTGGCCCATCATGCCGCCCATGCCTTGCATCGAAGCCTGTTGCTGCTGCTGCTGTTGTTGCTGCTGTTGTTGATGCATCATGGCCGCCTGCTGCTGTACTGCTAGGCGCTGTTGGATCATGTTATTGACGTTGGACTTTGCCTGCAGCATGCAGTGTTTCTTGAAGGCCTCCAGCTGTTCGGGCGGGATATTGTCGGCCGCGCCTCCCCACTGCTTCGCCAGATCAGGAATGCCCTTGTTGAACAGCATCTGTGAGTGCATCCTGATTTGCGTGGCAAAGTTGTTCTGCTGTGCCGTCACTTGTTGCTGTTGCTGCTGCTGTTGCTGCTGCTGCTGTTGCAGGAGCATCGCTTGCTGCATGTTCATATTCTGGGCCATGTTGGGTTTCATCATGGGCCGCTGCATGTTGTTGCCCATCTGCTGCTGGAGCTGGGCCTGCAGCTGGGCCTGCATCTGTGGTGACATCTGGCCACCCATCTGGCTGTTTTGCATGTTCTGGAGCTGCTGGTAACGCTGTGCCATCTGCTGCTGCTGCGCCAGCTGGTTACCCTGAAGCTGCTGTTGTTGCTGTTGCTGCTGCTGGGCTTGTTGCTGCCTAACCTGCTGCTGCTGCATCAGCGCGCGCCTCTGCATCTCCATCTGGATCTGCTGTGGCGTCATCTGCTGGCCATTGGCGAAATGTCCGTTCATCATGCCGTTTTGCATCGCGTTCTGCATGCCATTTTGCATTCCAGCCTGCATGCCATGCGGCATCTGCGACTGCTGAATAGCCCTTTGACGCTGCGCGATCTGTGCCGCGATGAGGTTGGGATCCTGCTGCATCTGCTGCGTCATGTTGGGCGTGCCCATCATGATATGCTGGCCGCCCATCTGAGAGTTGGATTGCATCATGCCCGGCGGGGGGCTGGACTGCTGCATGCGAGGCGTAGCAACCATGGCGCGCGGGGGCACAGGAGTACCGCCCTGCATGTTGGGGGTACCGTGTGGCATCCGCGGGGTCCCGGCCTGCTGACTTTGCTGACTGGCGCGCGCGGACATGTTGTTGGTCATTGGCACGCCGCCCATATTGGGATGGCCTTGTGCGACCGAGGGAGGTCGCGGTGGGCTCGCGGCCATATTCGAGTTGGATTGCTGCATGGGGACGGCGCCAGGCATGGGGGATGACATGCTATGCGGCGTTCCCTGCCGAATGACTGGCGAGGAGACCGGGGCTTGGGAGACATTCGCGAAGCGGGCTGCCGCCTGCGTCGGGATGCCGTTTGGCATGACGCCAATGTTGTTGAGCACGGGCGTGCCGTTCATCTGCTGTGCATGAGCGGCTTGGTTGGCAGCGGCCACCGCCGCCGCCTGAGTGTTGCGCTGCGCATTGGCCTGGGCGGCGGCTGCCTGCTGTCGAGCGGCATTCTGTGCTGCGCGCTTCTCGGCCGCGGCCTGTTCGCGCCTGGCCTTGTTCTCCTCCTCTTGCCGCTGTTGCTGCGCGGCGGCGGCAGCGGCAGCTTCTGCCTGAGCTTGTGCCCGTTGGGCTTGGATCTTGCGCTCGTTCTCGGCCTGTCTGAGCTTCTCTTGTTCCTTCTTCTCGGCATGCTCGCGCTTGATATCCGCAATGACCTTGAATCTGGCAAAGTTGGGCTCGAAGGCTGTGATGGAGCCTTGGTTCTCGTCGTCGGCACCATTAGTGCCACCAGGTGCGCCAGCAGACGTGGACATGCGCTCGTCCAGCGTAAGCATGTACCTCTCGAGCTCGGCCTTCTGGGCCTGATCGGCGGCCATCTCCGCGACGGTACGCTTCCTTGTCTTCGGCTCGGGCGGCGCATCGCTGTGTGACGGATGTGCGAGAATGTCCAGCAACCTGATTGTGTCGTGCGCATCCCTGGTAGGTTCGAGGTTGAGCACCGGCATCGTTGCGAGGAGGATCTGCGCTTCAGCCTCGCGAATGTTGGTTGCATCAAGCTCCATGTGCTCACGCTTCTGCCTCTTGGCGGGAGGAGGCATACTGGCGGCCGTGGGCGTCGGAGGAACCAGCGAAAGCGGGGTTTGTGGCGGCATGTTGCCGTCAACGCTGGGTCTTCCGTCGGCCGAACCCCTGGGAGTTCTTGACTTGATATCCAGATCAGTCTGAAGACTATGGGGCGTTGGGTGCAGAACGACCGTGATAATCTTGGGCTTCGGAGGCGCCTTGCTCTTCTGACCCTCACCGGGTAATGAAGGCGCAGGCATCGCCTCCTTGTCCTTGTCCTCGGCCTTGGTGGCCGCCTCTCCTTCGGCAATGGCCTGAACGGCGCTGACAGTGTCCTTGGGATACGGGACGTAGGGCGAAGGAACAATGTATGGTGTGTGGTTGTGGATGGACGACGGCATCGTCGTGCTTGCTTCGGAGGAGGTTGGGCGCTTGACGCTTTTGGTTTGTGCCACGGATTTGTGGTCATGGACTTGGACGATCAGTCGTCCTTGGTAAAATGGAACGCCTGCCTGCACAAAGTCATCGAGCAGTTCGTGGGGTATCGTTCGCTTCCGCAGGTGTTCGAGGAAGAGCCGCATCGGCGACTTGTAGGAGAAGGTGCCATCTTGCTGATCGAATCGGAAGTGTGTGGCGTGCAGATGCACCACCAGGGAGGGAGGGTTGCCGGCGAACTTTTTGAGGATGTACTTGTCGGTGACAACTGGTCATTGTTAGCAAGGAGCATAATCGGTTTTCATTGCCTCATAGTAGCATACTCCACGGTGGGGGGTCGATGACCTCCGGCGCGGCCGCCTCGGGGATCAGAGATGCTGAAGGCAGACTGATGCTGCCTTTGGCCATGCGGGCTGAGAGTTGTGCTGATGGTTGCCGCGCGCGATTCGCGGGCCGGGCGGCCTGGGACGTTGCTCCGTTGATGCCAGCCGAGGTGGGCGGCTTTTTGGTGGTCATCGATGGCGAAGGAGACGCCGTCGAAGTTTTGATGACTCCATTTGTTTGGATACCGGGTGGTGGTTGCCGCTTGATCTTAGACAGGTTGGGGATCACCGGCGGTGGGATCGCGGTCACGACTGGCGCCATGATGATCGCCGCGTGCCTCGCCTCTCAGCGGGTAGATCTCAGCGGGGAGAGGCTTGTGTATTGGTGGCGACAGACAGACAGAAACTGCTCCGCGCGTGTGTGCCGCCCTTGATTGCCTCAGAGTCTTGACATTTGCGGCCGGGATGAAGTATCGGATGCGAAAGTGATGGAATCCGAGTTGTGGTTCGCGCGGTAGTGTGATATGACGTCGCGAGTCAAGGCCGAGGTCGCGCAGCCGAGGGAGGGGCTAGGTGCCCGGGAGATGGAAATAGGTAGCGCAGGTTCGGGAAATCGGAGGGGAATCGATTGTGTCGATGCGCGACGCACGAATTTCGATGGTTCGAGATGGCGGGGTCGAGTGGTTGTTGCGAGGTAGTCGGCGAGGTTCAGGTGTCGCTGCGCGTGATGCCGCCGCATCGCCGGAAAGGTGAGGCGTGCCTGGACAAGGAGCCCGTTTAAAGTTCGGGGAAACCCGACCCCTGGGCAGGTGGGGCCTCGACTCTCTGGGCCGAGTTGGGGGCGGGACTGCCAAGGCTTACGGAGGCGCTCGAAGAAGTCACGTGGTCGCAACTTGATTCAAGCGAGCCAAAGCAGGAAGGTATTTCTGTTGGGGGTAGAGGCAGATTGCGCAAACTCATGGATATTCATAGATAAAAAAGACTAAATGTTGCACCGAGTATGTACCGGCCATGTCATTTGCTCCGGACATGTTTCCCCAGGGCCAGTGAGAACTGAATCCGCATCGTCAAAAAGCACCAATCCGTGCTGTCATGTCGTCCTAATCGCGGCCCTGCACGCGGCGTGCCCAGTCGTCACTCACACGCATGCTGTCGACAACGACAACACCGCGCCCACGTCCAACGCGGTCTCCACGCTGCCACCACTTCTCATCATTGCCGGGCTTCTCCGCCTCGGACTCGCTGTCGGCCAATCCGCCGTGGCCACTCTCGGCACCCACGACGAGGATGATGTCGTGGCGGAGCCAGGTCTGCAGGCTGGTGACAACGCTTCCGTTGTCGCCGCCGAGAGACTCCTGCAGATAAACGACCTCGGGCTGCAGGTGACGCAGGATGTGTGCGTGGCCGTTGGGCGTTGTGAAGGGCAGGATCATGGTCTCCTTCTCGACGAGTGCCAGGGCCTGCGAGTGTACCTCGTTGTAGGCGTGGCTGGAAGCGGCGTCCAGAAGGGGGCTCTTGCTCATGTCGTCGGTGCCCGGTGTTTGAGCTTGATGGTGATCAATGTTAGAGAAGGACGAGCTCAGCGAAGGTGGCGGAAGGTTACTCGTTGGGTCCAGCCCGGTCTCCTTCAGACCGGGGGCGTAGATGAGGACGAAGAGCTTGATCTTGGAGAAGTCGATGTGCTTGGGAATGTGGGACAGAATGGACTGCGATCATGTCAGTAACGGCTTCAAGCCGGCGCTCCCCATGTGACTTGGATCCAACTTACGGCATGCTCCATGAATCCATCGTCGTCCTCGAGGAGGTTGTTGTCGGCGGAGACGATGATGGCAACGGTACGGCGGCGCTTGTTCGGGTCTCGAGGACCTGGCTTGTCGCCCCTCTCTTTCCGGGCATCAGCCTCCTCAGACCAGGTCTCGTGGTCGTTGAAAGCAGCCTTGTCCTCCTCACGAATAGCGGCGAGAGCGCGTCCAGCTGCTGCCCCTGCGGCAGCCACACCTGCTGTCACGGTCTTGCCAGCATTCTCGAAGAACTGCTGCGGGCTAGGCGTGCGCCGCAGCGCGCCGGACATGCGCGCACCCCAGCCGGCATCGTTCGGGTCGGGTTGGAGATGGATGGTCCCCTGTGTGTGCTCTCCTACATTTCCAGGCCGGCCAGCACCGCGGGGCTGGTTCCTTGACGTGGCCCCGTACGCAGGGTTGTCGCCATAGTCGGCGTTGTCGTAGTCCAGACCGGCTTCTTCGCCCTGGTCAGGAGTATTGTCGTCCTTCCGCTGGTTCCACACCCAGGCCGCGAGGCCAGCAGTCGCGACAGTGACTGTAAGGGCAAGCGGAACCCAGTGCGTCCAGACACCTCCTCGCCTGCGCGAACCGGAGTTATCGAAGGATGACATCTAGAGGCTGGCGCGCATCGCAGTAGCCCTGAGGGCAGGGGTCGGTCGGTGGACTGGGACTGTCGGGAGTCGTCGCGTCCGGGCGGGGCTGTCGCTTCAGTTGAAGTTGTTGGGCTTCGCGTCGTCGGGAGTCGTCCTTTCGATCGTTCGAGTAATACGCGTCAAGATGTGCAATTGTCGGCGGTGTTCTTCGTCAAAAATCATACACCACGAGAGGCGGTAGACATGTGGCTGGGAGGGGTGGGTGACGAGTGTTTTCCTCGGCATCAATGCCCGCGAGGTGGCTGGTCCAGTCGTCTCACAAGCGTCGCCCGCCTTCGAAGATCCCGAGGTCCCAGGTCCACTGTTGTGGCCAGGGGTCGTGGTGTTGGCCGGCCAAAGCTCAGGCCACTTGAGGGAAGCGGAGATGAGTCAGCAGAGAAGACGACGCGACTGACCCTGCTTCACTTGCCCACGACATCACTGTCTCCCTGGTGCTGCTGAGGTCGGAGAAAGGCATTGTAATGGAGATACTGGTCAAAATTGAATTAGGAGCAAGCGTTGCTCTGGATAACATCATGATTAGCTTTGCATTTGAAGTTGGACGTCGCGCAGTGAGACGCATTGGCGCAACAACAGTTTGCACGTGACTTGGTGGGATGGAAGGCAAGGCCCCACCTTTGTCGATGACTCCTTCCGTTTACAAGATATTTGCAACGAGCTTGACGACGTCAGGTGAAATTCACCAGGATAACGTGGAGAAATCATCAAGACGCATCAATCGACACCCCATCCTGCCGACCCCCCACACCAACACCCATCGCCATTCCAGCGGCAGCCCGTTTCTGACCCTTCATCGTCAATCCAATCGACAGCCTCACAGCGCGGGGCAGTTCAACCTCAAAGATGCCTCACGCCGTGTCGGCCCCCTCGCCCGGGCTGCAAGCCCTGGTGCTCTGCGGCCCCGGCTCTTCATTCCCAACCTTCACATCGGATCCCGATAAGCATCCAAAGGCGCTTCTGCCCATCGCAAACCGCCCGATGGTCTGGTATCCCCTCAACTTCTGCTATGACATGGGCATCACTGGTAAGTCGAGCTCGGCAAGGTGGACGGGGCGTTCGACGGCAGAACATGGCTGACCGAGCATCAAGATATCACCCTGGTGTGCCCTGCCTCCTCAAAAGAGGCCATTACGCAGGCCTTCCAGCGGGACCCCTGCCTGACTACCGCCCTTCCTCTGCCCAAGCCCACACTCTTGTTCCCCGAGGACCTTGAACAAACTACGGGCACCGCAGAGATCCTGCGCCTGCCCGCAGTAAGGGAGGCCATCACATCAGACTTTGTTGTCCTTCCTTGCGATCTCATCTGCGAGGTCCCTGGCGAGAAGCTGCTGCAGTCTTGGATGGTCAAGGCCGCGAGTCTCTCCGAGATCCTTTGCGCGCCCTCCTCTACCGGAACGCTTCGCCAGGCCAGTGGCGGATTCGCCGTCTTCTACGAAACCAAGACCGCTCTAGCCGTGAAGAAGGAGGAGACGGACTTCATCGCCACCACGCCCCTCCCTGCCACCCCCATCGCACCCCAGAAGGGCTCTCTGCTGCCGCAGCTGTCCAAGCTCGTCTACTCCATGCCGAAGGACTCGCTGAGAGATGTCATGCTGGACAAGAACGGCCTGCCGCTTCGCCATGGGCTGCTGCGGGCACACCCTCGCGTCCGGATGCTCACAACGTACCGGGACGCACATTTGTACATTTTCCCCAAGTGGATTCTCGACTTCATCAATGACAACGAGCCACTCGAGAGCATTAGCGAGGACGTCATCGGCTGGTGGGCTAAGGCAGGTTGGCAAGCGGGGCTGGGAGAAAAGCTGGGCCTTCGCAAGATCCTCCAAGCCCCCGAAGACGAGCAAGAAGACGCTGCCTCGGTGGAGCGCACCCCCTCGCCACAGGAGGACCCCGCAGATGCGGCAAGCACATCACACCTGACAACCAAGCGGAGGCTGTCCAACGCCGGAGGGCCCCATGCAGGAAACATTCCGGGCAACGATGGTACCACCGAAGTCGAGGCCCTCCAGGTCCCGCCCATTCTCGCCTACGTTCACCCCTCGGGTGATGCGGCCCCCCTTATTCGCCGCGTCGACACGGCTGAGATGCTGCTCAACGTTTCCCTTCATCTGGCGAAGCTTGCCCCGGTCGAGGAGGCTGGCTCGGAAGCTTCCCCGTTGGCGCATGCGAGGAAGGTCTCGTATCCCGAAGGAGTCAAGCCTCGGACCACCATAACCAAGCAGGACAGCCTCGTGGGCAACAATGTTCTGGTTGAGGAGAAGGTGGCTATCAAGGAAACGGTCGTGGGCGCGAACTGTCACATCCACGAGGGAGCCAAGCTCCACCAGTGCCTGCTCATGGACGGTGTGCGCGTGGGCAAGCACTGCAAGCTCACAAAGTGCATTCTGGGCCCCAACAGTGTCATCGAGGACGGCACCGTGCTCACCAACTGCCAGGTGCAGGAGAACTACCGTGTGGAGGCCAAGAGTGAGTCAAACCTTGCACAATGTCCTGAGACGAAGCAGCTAACACACATTCAGCGGAGGAAAAGGATCACAAGTTTATGAGCTCGGCCGGCCTAGAGGCAGACGAGGACGAAGCGGAAGGAGTGCTCCAGGATATGGACGACGAGGTGCAAGCCTTCAACGAGACGGCCGTTGTCGAATGAATGCAGACAGACCCCCGAATGAACAGTGCATCGACATGACTCCCTCGTCTCAAACGAAACAGGCGACGGCCACACTACCTGCTCGACCCCCGCTCGTGACAACCCTGTCTACCCTACCCACACGCTGACAAGTTCCTAGGGAGACGGACCAAGCCGGGCCAAGCCCTCGCAACCAGGTCAATCAATAATCAAAGTTCGAACTGCTGCAGGCACATCAGCCGCCCCCCCTGCGCCAGACTATGCAAGAATTTCCCGCGTTTTGTACCCTCTTTCTCTCCCGTGCAGACGCCCGGATGGTTTGAGAAGAGCGCCGTCAAGAGGCGCAGGGTTGACGCAGATCTGCAAGCCGTCGTACGACGCCCGTGCATCCGGGGGACATGATCATCCAAACGCCCGGCCAAGCGTCACTCGACGACATACGAAGTCCCCTATCCGCGGAAAAGCTCGTCGTCTCGTCACATCTCTCAGTTCAGGTTCCGTTGTGGAATGGGATTTCCGACTCGCGTGCATCGCCAACCCCTGGAGTTTGCCGCTGCGGAAAGGCGAAGGCGTGGACCAGGTTGCGGCAGACATTCCTCCGAACATGCTACCAAGGCCTGGGCCCTCATCCACCTTGCTCCTGGCTCCCACGCGCAAGCCCTGTCTCAAGTGCAGGGGGAAAGGACCATATCAGGAAGCTCACTCTCCTCGAGCCCTCGTCCCAGGCTGCCATTCACGTTGAAAACCACCATGGCCCGTCCCGATTCATGGTAGCGTCGGCCTCGGTCCCCGAATACTTCACCGGGGGAGGGGGTTTTCCGCAGCTCAACACTATCAATATCCCCTGCAGTAGTCGACCCAAGGAGACGGAAGGCGGGGAATTCTCCTTCGCCCTGCGTCCCGAGGACCATCGGCGCCGCCAATTGGGGCTGCGGCAACTAGATGACAAGAGGTCGCAGCTAATTGCAAAGCTACGCTGCCGGGGGGGGAGGCAGGGGCCGGAAGGCATGCCGGCACATGGCGCGCCCGTCGACGTTGCGTTGGCCATCTCCGGCGGGGGATAAGTTACGTCCATCCTGGCTTCTCACAGGAGTTGAGGCGAGCGCCGAGCTTGACTCGAGCCGGTTGTGAGATCTGACGGTACCAGACTTCATGGCAGAGGGAGCGCCGTTGGCAAGGGCAGCGCTTCCCGAGTCCCACCCCGCAGCCTCGTCGCCCCCCTCATGACCCTCGACACCATGTCCATACGACTCGATATTTGATAGTTTCGGCGACTTGCGTGGGCGGGAGGGGCGGCTGTCCGCTGTCATGCCACGAGGCCCCCCCGTCGACAGGGTCGAAGCTCGGACACGCGCAATGACATTCAACCTCCGATGCAACGTTGACCGTCCGAGGGTCGTTCCCTAGACGATTACGCAGAGGGAAAACGACGTTTGAACCCTCCCGGCGCCAGCTCCGCCGACCATTCTTGCGCGAGGGGGAGGGAAACATCTCGGTCCGCGCGGCTCCCCTGGCAGGCTGACAGGCACCCCGGGCTTTGCTCGCTAGCGTGCGTGGTTTCGGTCGAAAAGGGAAAAAAGCCGTGGGTTGAGATGCGAACTGCCCAAGATGCGCGTGTTTGAGCGCACGGAGACATGGCGTCTACGCCATCAGGTCGAGCTGCAGGTGCCCAGGCGCGTCGAAGCAGCCCAGGTGTGGTCGGGCGACGGCGTGGGAAGAAGCCACACACCAGCTTCTCGTCAAGTCAGGAACGAACGAGCAAGACATTTGACTGACTGGACTTTCGTACCTGTGTGGCCACGTCGCTGACAAGCAACCACCCCAAGACGTCTAGGCTGCGGAGGGCAAGCCGCGTTGTCTCTCAATGAAGGCCAGGGCGTTGAGAAGGACCGGAGAACTGCAGGCCATCGTCGGGCTTGCTCGCCGTCGGTCACAACTCAACCTGCCAGGACAGACCAAATGGCTCGACGCGTCAAAAGGCCGGGGTTCCAGCGTGGACTTTGGTTGTCTAAGATGGGATGTCTTCTTCTGGCATACGCGCCGTCAGATATGGGTCTGGTCTTCACAGCTACCGGGGGGCTTGATGAGGATACCCGTCGGCGCGCGCCAGGGAAACCACCAACCCCTCCGCTCAGACGCTAGGCAAATAAGCGACGGGAGTATCCATCGCCGGGCAGTCCGACGGCGGCAGGTGGATCACGGGAAAGGGACGACGGGGCGACACAGGCACGACTGGGGCCCAGAGAGAAAACGATGAGCGAAGCATCCTCCGCCAAGTCGTTGCGGCGGCACGGGTGTTGACGCGAGCTTGCCGGGTTGCAGTCGAAACACGCGCGGACGGCGGGCGGCGATCTCCCATGTTCTCGCTCAATATTTCTCCGAACCGCTTTTTTTGCTTCCCTCCGCATATCCCTCCTCCCGCCTTGGGCGTGGAGCCATGGGCAAACTTGTCAGGCAAGCCAGGCAAGGAGGGAGAAAGATCACCCCAGGCAAATGGACTGACTCGACAAGCGGGGATCGTCTCTACCTGATGACCACCTGAGAGACCAGCACTACGTGAGCAGTGTGAACCACCAGTTGACAGGCCATTGGAAGGCGGACGTAGTTCTGGGACGACGCCGCCGCTTTCTCATGTCGGGCGAGGGCTTGCCCATTGTTGCGCAAGGTGTGAGTGTGTCTCGGGACTCTTGGCCCATCATCCCCCCCTCCCCCCTGTCATCAAGCCAGGCAGCCCTGGCCGGCAAAGGAGAACGCTATGCCAGATTAAGCGATGAATAGGGTCAAGCAGGGGGGGCTTGCTGGCTTGTTTGCTATTGTTCCGCAAGCCGACCACTGTCCAGCTTCAGACCAGCGCGCCCCCGAAAGGAGACGGCGCCAAACCAGACGGACGGCTGGGTGGAGGGGAAGAGGACAGAAAGAGACGGACAACGATGCACGAATGCGGGGACCGCGACGCCATCCAGTGGCTTCCGCGTCCCTAGGAGCGCTAGATGCCCGAGGCGAGGTTGAGGTCGAGCGCCGCCGGATGACGGCGGGCGGACCACTGCACTGTGGTATGGATATCTGGACGAGATGAGGCATCTGGATCTGCCCGGATGGCCCTATCCGGGAGACCTGCCAGGGGTTCTTGGTAGCGCCTCCGTTCGTTCAGGAATGGATGACGGCGCCGACATGAGCGGGCGGAACGCTAAACGACGAGTCCCCCAAGTCCCCAGCTGTCGACGGGCGACCATGATGCCATTTGGCGCAGCCGGTCACCTTTCTTTTTCCTGCGCTTGGATTTCGGACCAGACAGATCTACGAGGCGCGACGCGTTCGCCAGGGGACCAAGTCTCCAAGTGCTCCCACTACGAAGGCCCTGTCTCAGGCCCATTGTGGGCTGCCTGACGTCGCCCAGGACGAGTACGAAGGATGAGGGGATGGAGATGATCGCCGTCACCGTCGCCTCCAGCACACCCAAGGGCACTGCGCACTTTGAGTCGTCTTCTTGGCAAGCTTCCACCTGGAAAAATGCGCCATGCAACTATCGGTTGCCCCTCCGCACGCCCGATGAACTCTCTCCCAAGCGAAGGGGGAGGAGATCAATGGATCAACACAAAATCGATTCATCATAAAAAAAACGCCATTCGGAGATGTCGCCGCGTGACGTACCTGGACGAGGTTGGCTTCGATCGTCGCCCTCGTCGCGGAACCATTGACTGCCATATTTCCCCCTCCTCGATTCCCTTTGACGCGACTCTCAATCAAAGTTCGTCTCCTTGCTGTGCACTATCAGCGCATCACCAAAACGCCGACGTTCCCGTGTCTCGCTCCATCACCCACCAGGGGCGCGGTGGGCATTGGGGCGAACGTCTCGTCGTCGGTAGGCTCTGCCCATGTCTCACACGCGAAAAAGAGCTGGCGAGACTTTTTTTCGGTGTTCAGACGAGGCGTTCATTCCACCCCGTCTCACACATACACACACACACACACTTCCTCTCTCACTCCGCGTCCTCCGCCCTGCCTTGCCATGCCCTCGCGACGATACGCCATTCCCTGGGCGTTGGCTCCGGGCAGGACACACACACACACTCACACTCCCTGGTTCACGTCGCTAGTAGTACCTTTCCTAGAGCAGGCGACCCTGGCCCTGAAAACCAACCCACATGAATAGGTGGTTCCTGCAGGTACCTTGCTTTTCAAGGAGGGGGGAAGGGGGGGAGACGCCACTATCGATGTCCCCGTCTCTCAGCTGCACCTTGCAGCAAAAGCTCGGCTCTCTCACAGACCCAGACGCTCTTCTCGGGCTGTTGCGGCAAAGCAACAGAGGTGCACCCCGGGATCCCGACACCCCAGCCAAACATACCTGGCCCCCCCTCTGACCCAGCACACTGGAGATGGACCCCCTCCCTGGTCTTCTTTCACGCCCCCTGTCGACCTGGCCTAGCGACCTGCAGACAATGACCCCCTCCTCGTCTTGGGCCCCCCCTTCCCCTGCCCTTCCCTTCTTCTCCCCCAGTCACCCCCCGTCCACCCCCCCTGCCCTGGCCAACAGTCTCCGTCTGTGCCGTCCCATGGCTGGGTGGTTGCTGCCTCACTGCCTCCTGCCCCCCGTTGTGTGGACATCTCGAAATACACACTTGCATAGGGCGTTTCTTTGACCTACCTCTTGCTTAGCCTACATGGCCCGGGCATCGATCCTCGAGACTGCTTCGTCCTCGACCTCGCCCCCCGGCTTGCTTGCTGATCCGGTTGTCCAAAGGAAAGCCGCGCCCGCACAAAGTAAAAGTATATCTACGGGGTGTCTGAGGCGCCGTTCATTGCCGATCCATCGCAAAACCATTGCTTTCCCAGGGACGACGAAACAGGCGGGCCAGAACAGAACCACACGAACGAAAACGCGCACTCTCCACGCCCTTACCACCCCCCTCCTCTGCGCCCTCTCTGTCTGTCCCCGTCCATGTGGGCGAGAAAAAAGCGATAGCCGTTCCATCAGACTCAGTCAGTTAGATTAGAGCATCTCACCCTTTTCTCCTAGGGGACTCCACCACCCGGCCAGCCAAAAGGTCCCTTGCCCCAGGAACCCTACCTGTTGCCCACCGCGTACCTCGCCCTTCGATACTCGTACATTCCTCCCCGGGGCAACTGTCTCGACTAGGCCTGCATTGGCTTCCCACCTTGGACGGAACCCCATCCTCTCTGAAGATAGTCGCCTGCACCCTCTTTTCCGTGGTGGCTCCCCCGGGGTGTCTTGACCCCCTTGCCTCACGCCCCTCCCCCTGGTCCCCTCCTCCTCTCTCTCCTCCCCCCAAGCCAGACCCCCCTCTTTCACACACCACCACTTGTCCACGCCCCCCCCTCGCAAGTCGACGAGCGTCGAGGGCCTGAAATATATCTTCAGAGTCCCTTCTCGTCAGGAACGCTTTCTCTTATCCCATCATTCTTCAGCCATCTCCGCTCCTTCAGGCCACACGCCCTCTCATCACTCTTTGCTCAGCTCAACATACAAACGCTCTTTACCCCCCGCGCGGCCTGGCTCAAGAAATAAACCCAAAGCATCCCCCTCCTCCCCCCTCATATCCCCGCTGTCCCACCTAGCAACATGATCATGGAAGCCCTGATGGACTCGAGCTTCAACCGCGACGGCAGCTTCGACTTCAACACACCCCTCCTCAGCAGCACCGCCTCGTCTCCTACCTACGACGCCTGCGACCCCTTCACTCCCAGATCCGGCCGCTCCACCCCTCACGGTGCTCCCATCGACTTCAGTGACTCCTTCTCCTCGACGCCTGCCTTCTCATCCCACGGCTCCCCTTACCCCTTTGACCAGGTCATGGGCATGGGCAAGATCTCCTTCCAGCAGCAACACAAGACCAACGAGATGGACATGTCCCTCGACTACTCGATGCCCCTTACGCCCACGAGGCGCGTGGCTCCCGCCTTCCCCACGGTCGATATCGACTACAACACCATGCTCCAGGTCAACCTGAACCAGCACGGTCTGCCCGAGATGTCTCCCACCCACCCCATGGGTGATCACCACTTCAACATGGGCCAGGACCTCCAGTCATCCCCCTTTGGCATGTCCACACCTGGCAGGTCCATGCCTGCCTCGACGCCTGGCGGTAACCACCACCCCATGTGGAACTGCAACAACGACAGCCCCATTATGATGTTCAGCACCAACTACACTCCCTCCCCTTCTCCCCTCCGCGCCATGAACCACAGGCAACAGAGCCAGTCTCCGTCCCCTACGGGCTCCCGGTCATCGGCCGACTCCCGCCGCCGTCCCATGTACGAGTCTGTCCAGCGTCGATCCCGTGCCCTGCATCAGCAACAGCAACAGCAGCAACAGGAGCTCATGTACCGGATGCACGCACAGGCGAACGCCATGGGCTGTGTCACGGGCATGGAGAACAACGCTGCTGGCTCCACAGACGAGGAAGATGGTGACACCTTTGTCGTCAACAACCGAGTTGGCCGGCCTAGGGAGCGGTGCTGCTTCGATGGCTGCACCAAGACATATCAGAAGAGGGAGCACCTGAAGAGGCACCAGAGGGCGTAAGTACCACCCCACGCACTTATACTCTCCTCATTCACTAACAACCACCCAGCGCTCACAGCATTGGCGGCACGCCAGAAACCTACACCTGCCCCGCCGAGGGCTGCGGCAAGAGCTTCAAGGACCGCTTCGACAACTTCAAGCAGCACCTCAACATTCACAAGCTCGGCAAGAGCGCGAGGACGCCGTACAACGAGGCCGCCGCCGAGATGTACGACACCCTGTGCAGCAAGAGCAAGACCCGCAACACCAGGCGGAACTCGCGCAACAGCGATTGATGGGTGGGAAAGATGCGGTTTATGGGCCACGCACTGCCATTACAAGCATTCTTACCAACCCTCTTTTGCAACCTTGTACTAATTTTCTTGTCACAACCCCCTTCTTTTTACTTGGCTTGGAGGAGATGACGACGGTGGCCTTCACACTGGCCCAACACAGAACCCAAACATATCTTTCTTCCTCACTCATACACTCTTTTTTTATACCCATGGCATGGCTTCCAGGCCGGTGCATAATTTTACGGGGAACACATGGACATCACACAGCATGGGAGGAAATACCAGGAAACAACACCGAGAGTTCAAGGGGGAGATGGTTCGGGGGGCAAACGGAGGGCGGGGCGGGGCGGGCGGTGGAAAAGCCGCACATGTGTCTTTTTTTGATGCCGGGATATGGTCATGTCTGCATATCGGTATGGGTCTTATTTAACGGTCTCTATCACGAGTCTTGCGCTGCATTGGCTTTTGGTGTTTTACTTTTTTCTATCATCGCTAGGCAAGGCACGGGGGGTTGTTGGGCGAGTATGAGTATGAGGAGAAATAGAAAGTGGCTCAACAGCACAGATGAAGCTCAATTGACTTGGTCCACCACTTGTGCATCTTTCGGGTGATTTAATGGGGAGACGTCGAGGGGGCGGGAGCAGCAGCGGACGTCGTGGCCTTCCGGGTTGGCCGGTTACTCGGGCGATTGGACCGGGCCGTGTTCACTACCCAAGATAGCGCAGGTGTTGGGGAGGGCGATCTGGGGAAGGACATCCCGCTGTGGGACACTTTTGCGGGCGTCATCGGGTTGCCTGAGCGGGATGCGGTTTAGGGACTTGCAGGCGCTGCATAATGACCAGTACTCGAACGTCTTGGGGCTAATGGGTGGGAGGGGCGTGCAGATCATAGTTTGACAGTTATGATGGGCCGCCTAGTTTTCTTCCCCTGGAGGCCAGGCGCTGATGCTGCTGCCAGGGCTCGAGTCCTGTCCTGCCCTGCCTGGGCTGAGCCTCCCAGCTCGTCATGCCCAAAGCCTTTCTCGGAGTGTGGCCCCTGTCAAGGTCCTCAGAGTGGTGAGGCAAGGTGGAGGCGTCCGATAGAGGAGGGGGAGAGAGTCGCGAGGTGGCCGAGACATTTTCGCCAAGTGCTATGGAGCCCGAGCCCAATGGGCAGTGAGAGGTTTCGAAGAGGAGAGGCGCGCGCGCCGGTGCTGCGCAGTGCCGGGGGGCTCGCGGGACTTTCCAAGCTTGGGGGTTACCGGGGGCTAGGAGAGTCACAGAGCGAGACTGGAGGGCGGAGGGGGGGACACTGGATGGGGTCCCGGGGCTGGGGCTGGGCTTGGGCCGGGGCATGCAGCTCGCTCGGGACGTGCAAGTTCGTTCTTTGGGTTTGATTGACGCGGTGCTTTTGGAATCCACGGGCCCCAATGGTCGCGCCCACGGGCGATAGTGGGCGAGGCTGCCGAGCGATTTCTCCACTGTGGTGGTCCCCCAAGGTGCTGCAGTGCCGGCCGGCGAGCCATGTTTCTTCCCGAGAGGCCGCAACGGCGACCTGGTCGTCTCCGTGCCCATCCGCTCCCCCCTCGTTCGAGCTGCGTTTTGTCCGAGAGCCGACCCGCAGTCTGTGTGTGTCGCGCCTCGGGAGGAAAAGCAGTGAGGTGAGAAAACTTTAAGCAAGCCTCGGCAAGCAGAGCAAGCTGTGCTACCCTGGTCCTGCGGATGATCGTGACGAAAGAGGCAATGGGCTCGAGTGTCGTGCCGTGGATAGACGATGCAAGGCAGGCCCGTCACGTCAGCACTGGTCCTTGTTGAATCGCCTGTGGCGTCTTTCTGTCACTTTCCAGTAAGTTCAGGACGTGCCCGGGCCTGGCTGTCTCTCTCTTGTCTCGGTGGGTGGTGGTCGATTTTGGGCCCTTGATGAGGGTTGAATGCCTGGGGGTCCCGAGGAAGAGATGCAATTCGTCCAGTCGCGAGGCCACCAAAAAGATAGTTCAGACGAAGGCATTGGCGATTTGAGATTGAACACCCTTGGTGGCTTGGGGGTGTAGTGATCTCAACCCCCCGTTGCACCCCTCCTCCATTTGGCGCACCCCTCGACAGAGGCGTTCTGCCAAGGCTGCGTTGCATGCTGAGAAACGGCTGGCAGCACCTGTGCCGTGACGTTCGTTCCAACGCGCGACATCTGGCTCGGCCCTGTGAGAGGAGGGGGGTGACGCTTGATCGACAGCCATGGCGCCCCTACAGGAGCAGGGTGTCTGGGCGAGGCTTGGAGGATTCACGTCGCTCCAACGGCCGACGGCCGCCACCCTCCCACCTTGATCGAGGACCCCTGGCTCACATCAATTCTGGGAACTCCCGGTTTTGACTCTGTGCATGCCTGCCGGGCCTGCCAGAGACAGGAAATAGACATAGCGTCAAAGGGTGTCGCCATCCGCATGAAACAGATGGACCTGCATGCATGTGCTGGTCGGAGGGGGGCGATGCAGGTTTGTTGAGTTTGGCCATCCTCTCTCAAAGGAGAGACACCGTGCGTTGCTCTTGGAATAGACCAGTCTCCTCGACGTCCGAGCTTCCTTTCCCCAGAAGAGGAGAGGCATGTGGTAGGTCGTGGTCTGCGCGTGGAGGAGGGCTGGGAAAGACGCATCAAAGGCCGGTAGCCTCGAGGTCCGGGGGCGGTCTGCGGTCTGGTGATCGAGGCGGCGTTGGACTGGGCGTTGGAGAGAGGGGTCATCTCGAGTCGCACCGCAGGCGGATAGCGGCCGCACCGTTACAGTTCCTTTGTTGGCTCGGTGAGCCCCCTGTTTGGTTGGCCGATGGGGTTGAGCGATGGGACAGATGATGTGCTGATGACAGGCACCGAGGGTTGGGGTGGCTTGTGGGTGGTAGCCGGCCTTCTAGAAGGTTGGTGGAAGGTTGGTTTTTGCGGGCGACGGTTCGGTCTTCGCCGACGCACTGCACGATTGCACGATTGGAAGCAAACACCTGGGCGGTCAGGTGGTAGTCGGCGCTTGGTCTGTGCACGATAGCCACAGCGCCTGTCTGCCAGTGGCTTGACGCCTGGCGCCCGCAAGCGGCTGGGGCCATGGATGTCCGCTGTCAAGCTGTCAGTGCCAGCGCCAGTGACCGCCTAAATTGTTAGCGTTTGTCGCTGTTTCCAGTGCACGAGGCAGACTCGTGGTGATGAGACGTCAATTCGAAAAGGGTACTTGCTGAAGACGGTGATGTTGGATTACCAGGCTGACATTGAAAGTAGGTAAATTCAAGTCGCCCAAAGTGTAATGTCAAATCAGCGCCTTCCACATGACCCCAGGCACCCAACCCATGCACATCGAAGGAAGGCGCAGTCGTTGGCTCTTTCCTCCCGCCCCCCCGCGCCCGTGACGTGACCTCCATCTTGTCCCCAGACATCTCGACTTTCCCGTCCGCCATCTGCTGCAACTTCATCTCATCACCAACACCCTACCCTACCCTGCACCTCAGCCCATCACATCCGACCTCGGCGCCCGCTACGACTGCCGCCGCTGCAATCACATCGACCAGGGCCGCCACACCCCCGGACGAAATCCATGCCCGTGGAACCTTCGAACCTTCCATGAACCTTCTTCCCATTGTTCTCTACAGGTACCCAGCCTGGGCGTCTGTTGTCGTCTGCTTCAGTCTAGTCTCGACGCCGTCGCCCGTTCCACGACCCCGAATCCTCCAGCCCCGTGAGCCATCGCATTAGTCTCATTCGGGAAGGTCGGTAGCTACTTGGAGCATCTGTCCTGGCCCGTGCCGCTGCATCGCGCTGCGTCCGTCGTGCTCGTGGTACCTATAGCGTCATCTCGCGATATCAACGAGGCCATCGTCCTTCGCCATCTCCGCGCGCTACTACCTCGAAACCCATCACATCTCCAACACTATTCCCACCCTTCTGACCGTTGAACCCCTCCATCTTCTCCGACCAAGCCGCCGTCACCGACTTGCTGACACGCCGTCGTCATCCCGGCTCCTGGGTTCATCTTGGGGTAATCCTTGCTTGCGGACCACAATGGCTGGCCTGCCGTCCTACGAGGATGCCATCGGTCGCCTCGACTGGCTCGAGCTCGTGGCGCCATACGTCCTCGTCACTGACCTGGGACGTCTCTGCTCTGTCAATAGACGCTTCTACAGGGTCTTTGCCCCGCGCTTGTGGAACGATCCGCTGCCGACGGTGCGAACACTCGGCCTCCAACAAAGCGACGGTGAGCATGACATTCCCCCCCCCCCCCCCCCCCCCCCCCCGCCCAACGACGCCTTCCTCCCCTCCCCAAACGCCTCCGTAGATTCTCTTTGTTGTCACAAACCTTCCATGCGTCTTCTAGAAGGTTGCTTGACGCCTCCAACCCCCCAGGGCTGACTCTTCTCCTCTCGTCTCATCGAGATAGACCTCGACTGGTACCTCCACTTCATCTTCAAGCGCGCCTCGTGGGTGCGCCCCTCGACCCTCGCCCTCGTCACCACCCTCGACTTTCGCGACTTTGCCAAGCAAAACACCGTCTTTTGGTCAGATGACAGCCAGCGCTCCATACCAGAGACGTTCAAACGACTCCCTGCGCTGTTCCCCAACCTGCGCTGCATTCTGATAGACGGACACACCGACGCCGACCCCGTCACTTTGGCCGTTGCGCATGCTGCTACCCCGCCCCCAGACGCTTCCGGCGCGCGGCACCACCGCCCATTGTTGCTTAGCATCCCGCAAACGGAAGCCCTGCTCCCAACAATCTTCTTCACTTCTGATTATGTCAGGGACCTTGTTTATCTCGACGTCTCGCGACTCCCAGGCTCACTGCAGTCACTGGTCGCCGCGGTCCATGGCACAAACCATTTGCCCCATCTCAAGATCCTCAAGATCTGCGGCAGGGAGCTGAATGACGCAACTGCCGAGACACTCTTCTCTGTCTTCAGAGGCAAACTGTGGAGCACCGACCTTGCCGACAACCTCCTGACCGACGCCGTCATCCCCGTCTTCGCAGCCCGATGCTTCCTCTCCCCCAGGCTACGCGGTGGCGATCGCTTCTATGAGGAGGGAAGGCTGCTGCGGCCCGAGAACTTCGGCAGCGCGTGGTACGGCCCTTTTCAGGTCATTGAGGAATCGCGATGGAGCGTCAACTTCAGCCACCCCGAGCGCCATTTCGCCGATACTCCAGCCTACTCGGCGGAATCCCGGTCGGTCCTACAGGAGCACGAAGCCGTGCGCGCCAACGGTCGTGGCAGTCTCAAGCGCGACACGTCCGATCACATCAAGATCATGATCGCCGGGAACAAGGATCATGCGCCGCCTAGCGTCGAAGACGTGCCGCACCTCGATGTCTGTCGTTCTCCAATTGGCATCACCCACCTCGACCTCACCGGCAATCGAATCTCGGCGGGAGGCCTTGATCGCCTGATTCGGACCACGCCAGGGCAATTAGAGCAGCTGGCCTATGATGAGCCTGTTTTCAAATCAGCTGGCACTCCTTGGCCGCCGGCGTGGCACCGCGAGACAAGCCTGCACGGCATCATCGGCTCTGCCCATGTTTTCCGGCCCGTCTTCTCCTCCAACCTCCGAGTCCTCCGCATCCACCATTCCCTCGTCACAGGCATCCTATCGCTCGAAACGCCGGGTCTCTCTACAATGGCGAGGCTGTGGATTGCCGAGACGTCGATCCGCGACCGCTGTGAGATGGCGTACCCGGAAACATTTGAGCCCGACATGAACCCACGTCTCACGTCGCTGACCCTGACGAAGCTGCCACGCCGCTCTGCCGGGCCCCTGACTGCCAAGCTGATTCGTTTTCTCAGACTGGCGGCCGTACAGGAGCAAGCAATCAATGGCGCCGGAATGGGATCAACCTCTCGACGGAGCCCGGTTGTGCTCCGCGGGCTTCGCCACCTACGACTGGAATTTGAGGCAGATCCCATTGAGGACCCTGCAGGGTGGTCCAACGCCGACGACCTTGACGCCGAGGACCTCCTCAACATGGATGATGGTGAGGGCTTCAGCTTCTTCCAAGACGAGAACAAGCCCCGGTCCCAGCCGAATTCCGACGTGAAGCCTGATCTTCCCCCACGCCGGGCGGCCGCTGGGGCTGCCCCAGTGCCCGTCGCGGCCCCAGGAAGTGAGACCTCAGGTGCCCCTGACCCCCACCGCCCCGCGGATCCCATCACCCCGCCCTCGGTCCGACTGAGGCATGCTCCGTATTCCGAGACCAGCGGCGAGCATGTTGATCAGGTTATTGAATGGAACGGCAGCACGTCAAAGGTCAAAGTCTGGATAGGCTCAGGAGTCTTAGGACCCCATCCTGCCGTCAACGCCTACATGCAGGCCCTCAGCGACCCTGCCCTTCGGGATCACCGGGTCGGCCCTGCGATGCCTGCACACCAGAAGGCGGGTGTCCCCATGGGCCAAGTACTCTTCTACGCCGCATGGGATTCGATGATCATGCCCACCCAGCTGATGAAGCCGGGGCGGGCAGATTTGCACAAGATGGGCGACGTGATCGAGGCCCTGCGAGCATTCCGAACGACGGAAAGAACAAAGTATGAGGCCAAGCAGGCGTCTCACGATTTCTGGGCGGGCAAGCTAGAGGTTGTCTCTCAGCAGAGCATGGCACACTATCGCTCGTCTCAATATTGGCGATAAGCCTCGTCCACAGCTGCGCCTCGATCAGTCCATTGTGGCTATCCCTTCGACAATGCTGAAACTCCACAATGACGTTTCCCCGTGGCGAGTCGCGATGGCCTCGCGTCAAGACGCGCCAAGCTCGACAGTAGATGCGTCATGTTTCTCCCCGCCTGATGAACTCATGCGAGTGAGGTCGACATGGCCCAGTCGATCGTCGTCCATGTCTCTCGCTGATCGAGCAGAGGTGCCGCCTGCCGGGTGGTCCCAAAGGGGGAGGGAGGCCGACTCGGCCCCAGGCCGGCGTTCCCAAAACTAAGGAGAGCCGCGTTCTGGGCTCATTTCGGCCTCCTCAGCGTCAGCTCGGGGTAGCGTCCCCTTGACAGTTCGTGGCCCAGGCCATACCTATGCGAGCAACAACCGAACGGCTATCGTCTCGCCATGAGCCCCTGTCTCGGTCGACTTGGGGTTTGCAGTATCTTGCATCCACCATGGCCAGGCTTTTGCTGCGTTTCTCCGGGGGCAGGCATGCTTGCTTTCTTCCCCATTCACGCTCGCTTGTTTCCGCAGGTTCCTTGTGTCGGCTGCAGGGGGTGCGCAAGCATCAATGGTCGGATACCAGAGCGAGAAGCCTGTCTCACGATCGGAACACGGGAAGATGCAAAAGAAACGATGCCCCATGCCAGACCCAAGGATCGCCCTTGGACTGACACACCCACAGGCTCCTTGCGCACTCGGTTGCCTCTGATTCTCGGGGAAGTCGGCGATCCATCCTGGTCGCCTCCACGTGGAATCGAATGCACGTAAGCCAAACTCGACACACCCAGGCCCATGCCCGGTCGTGTCTCACGCACCCATTCTCCGCAGCTCAGGGGGTGCGACGATGACTTGACCATGCTGCCCACTCGCGATCGCAGCACGACCGACCCTATCTCCAGCTTGCTGCATGTCTTAACCAAACGGGCATCGTCAGGAGGTTCATCGCCGTCGCCCAGCATTTGACACCCCCATTTGCGCCCCCTGACTCAGTGAACCTTTCTGTCCATCAGACACGCCCCGTCTGACTTTGACATTGTTGTGCATTGATGCAGAGCGGGAAGCAGCGTTTCTCGGGGATTTGACAGGTCGCACAACAGCCCTTGCTTCCACAGCCATGAGTCGGGAGTCATTGACATATATTGGTTGTGGCTAGTCGACGTGGGAAAGTCGCGTCTGGTACATGGCAAACGCGTTTCTCGATTTTGGCCGTCATCTTGTGCGCTCCGCCGGCACTGCCTTGGCCTGTCCGTGCCCCTGCCCTTGCCCCTGTCGGCGAGTTCAATTCAATGGACCCGAGGATCTCGACACAGATCGGATGATCGGCGGGATGCAGGAACAGTTGGAGGGTTGGTATGAGGGGGGCAGACGGGGGACCCTGATCGCCTCCCGCCCGATGCCTGGCCATTCCTCGTCGTCATCTTTGCCCCCCCTACATGGCAAGCCGAAGCGATGGTTTCTGGGCACCTTGTATCTTGGATAGTTCGCATTATGCGATGCGAGGCACGAAAATCTGCTTTTTCCTAGCGACGTGCATACGGGGGGCGCGATCGACGGCGAGACCCGCTGGCCAGCCTCAGCTGGAGGACCCGCCTGCAGCCTACAGTGGACGCGATGCACACGACGGGGCTACGGCCGAGAACGCCAGGCCCGGCTGGCCTCCGGTTTGTGTGGGCTGCCCGTCCCTTGAGGCATGCAGTGGCAGCGCGGCGGCGCACCGAGACCCCAAAACGGGAAGCCCTCCTCCAGGTGGGCCGAGTCAGCCCACCTCGTAAATCCGGCCTTGGGAATGCGCGGAGCTCTTCCGGGTGTGCCAGAGGCCGCACCTAGTCCCTCGTCCCGTGGCATGATGCTCAATTGTTGGTGTTGCCATGGCTGGAGCTCGACTGATGCTTGCATGCGCCACAACGGTCAAGGCGCCGGAGATGCATGTGCTCATGCGGTGACAGGTCTGCGGCGTCGAGTAAGATCCCGCGAGAGGACGTCTGTATCCCAGAGGGCACTTGGACGCCGTAGAGGCCCAGGCTGCCGCATCGCCCGACCATCCTCCCGGGACCATCTTCCCACCGGGCACCATATCCCCCCCGGCTTCCGTGACGGCGCGCCGGCCGGCGGCGAGAATGCTGCCGCTAGGGGGGCAAGGGGTAGGATAGCCGGGTCAGCTTGGTAGAAACGGCGGTGCTATTCCCAAAGAAGCCGTCACCCTCCGGGGTGCATAGTCCTGCGCAGCCCCTGCATGAGCTCTTAGCGGGTGATCTATCGGCAGGAACGGACATGTAGGGAGGAATGGGGACCGCCGGAGAACTGGTGGCCGATGCCGCAGGTCGCAGGTCGCAGAGGCTTCGGCGGAGGGATTTCTGTCAGATATCGCAAAAAGGGGTTTGCCCCTCCGGCAACAGGTAGCGTTCGGGGGCTGCTTACATATGTGGCTATTACACGCCACCGACGAGCGACGGCATTGGGATTGGACTGGACTAGGGACGATCAAGGTTTTGGGTTGCTTGATGTCACTTTTTCCTGATATGTTTGGTCGGTAGTCTGGGCGCTGGAGGTCTCACGGCTTTGGAGAAACTCTCGGGGTGGTGTGGTGGTTTGGAGGGGTTGGTGGTCAGGCACTGGGGCATTCTCGTTCCCGGCCGGCTGTTTGGCCGGGGGAGGTAGGGATAGCCGAGGCCGTGGGCCGGCCGGTTGGTCTGGGGAGGCTTTTGGCTCCGGGATTGTGGAGGAGTTATTGGTTATTGGTTTGGGGTGGTGAAGGGTCGTCGATCATGGTAGGGTGGGAGGTGTAGCTGGGATGATATGGGCTTGCAGGGTGAGATGGGTGATATGTGGTTTGGCTCTGTGACGGATTGGGAAGACCTGTCTTTTGGTGGATGGAGGTACTGCTGTTGATTATTTGTGACTGATGGAGAGGGAGTGGTCTGGCGTCCGCGTGCATAGCTACCACCTGGCATCCAAACGACTTGAGAACGGACGAGGAGATGTTTTGGTACGTGCACTGACTGAACAACTTTCATTGGATTAAGTGCTACCGACCCCTTGTGATGAGCGCCTGTAAACCGGTGTGTTCGGTTGCCTCGCGAACGACGGCTCCAAGCTTCTCAGTCCGATGCATCGCTCGCAACAATATGTCTCGAACCGACAGGAAGCCGTCACTACCAGAATATACCACTGCTTCAACGTCAGCGCCATGCTTTATGAATAGCTCCAGCGTTGCTGGCACTTCAGCCATGTGCCTGAGATATCCGTTACCAGCTCTTTCAACACAAGCAATCCAAGGTGTCCTATCTGAAGGCCAATCAGACCTGGCCCTGGCATTAAGGTCACCTCCGCGTGCAATCAGTATCTGCAGTACGCCATTCAGCTCTTGCAGGTAGCGGTCAGCAGTGTCGTAAGGACGAATAAAGTATGAACCTGATTTAAATCTAACAGTGATGAGGTCGAGAAGCGCCTGTAGGCCTGTGTATGAGTATTGATTTTCCGTGTCGAACATAGGAGGGACGCAGTAAAGCCATCCAGCCAGCACAGCCAGCTCATGAAAGTTCGTGACCGGCTCATTTGAAGCGACTGGACGTGGGAATGAATACTCGGGCTTGCGACTGGCCTTGTAAATTCTCGAGTATATTTTTGGTTCCTGTTATGGTCAGTCAACTCTTGCTCAACCCTCGCGGCATGGGGCGACTGCACAGGCTGGGGAAATGGAGTGATCCTACTTGTGTGGCTCGATCATCAAACACCATCCGAAAGACATTCATGAGAGTGATCGCGTCGTCTCTTTTCTCATGGTGGATGTAGCTGGCGCAACACAGGAGCCTATATACGTTGTTGAGCTCCCGCTCCCGATACCATAAAAAGTCGGGGTCGGATTTGTATCGTCGTAACAGACCAGTAAATCGAGCGACGGCCACGGTCAAGTCGAAATCAGAGGACTTCGGCGGAATTTGGAAGAGACGGCGGGTTGTTTGACGGCTGACGAACTGCCTGGCAGTCAAGTGAATGAACTGGACCAAACAATACTGGTCCCGATGGACCTCGAGTAGACCCTTTGTAGTTCTTGTGAGGCGCCGATGATACGATTCCAACTGTAGTTGCAGGGGATCGTTGGACATTGTACCCCAAGGCTGTGTTTCAACTGTCTCGATCTTTTGGCGCAACGGTTTGTTCAGCGATTCCAGCGCAAAGAATGTTACCGCAAGCTCGTTGACCGAGTAATTACCAGGTAGAGTCAAATCAAACAGTTGGAAAGCTTCGATGAGATGGGCTGGATCGATCTTCCGCAACATGTGCATGTAGAGTCCGTTTTCTCCACCGATTTTTGGGGGTAGGACTCGTAGCCTCTTCCCCAACTCATCGGTAGTCTCTCCGCCTTGGAAGCCTCTGATGATGCTGGTAATCACAAGCTGTACCCAAAGAAAGACACCGTGAGCTTGGAACGTGATTGAAGACACCAAGGAGTGACGGTTTGTGAGCGCATTCGCCTCTTCTTCGAGTCGCCGTGTGCAGTATTTCTCGATGGCAGCGTGTGTGTGCTGTTGCACCCTGACACGTGATAGCTTCGAAAATTTGTCCTCAAATGACGAGAGTTCGCGGCAAGCCACACAGATTTTGATGTTGGTGTAGGCCCCGCAGTCGATGATGAATTTGGCAAGCTGGTTGTGGCTTTCGATGATCCAATCGTTGATGCCCCATCCCTCATCCTCATTTTCTCCGTCATAGAGAAGATCTCGTTGTTCCTCTCTGTAGTTGTCGTACTCCTCGTACATACGGAATTCGTCCAGACCGTCGATAAGAAGGAATAAATGGAAGTTGGGGGCACTCTTCAGCAAGGCTTGAAAAGCCAGGCTCAGAGAGGTCCATGTCGTGAAGTCGTCGGCATCGAATATCAAGTCGCGTTGGAAGTATTCAGGGTATGCATGCGAGATCAAGTTCGTTTGAGAACTCAGAACCTGATAGAGAACACTTCTCAGCATGCCTTCCCTGGAGGAGAGTAACTTTTCGGCTTGTTCGGAGAAGAAGAACGCCGCTTTCGTGACTTGGTCAGCGCCAGCCCACCGCTTGAGATTCTCATCGACGTCTGAATGCTCGTGTATGTATCGCATCAGTGTTGATTTGCCGGACCCAGCCTTGCCGCTGACCCAGAATATGGGTTCAACGGGTTTGTTGAGCCAGTTCCAGAAGCTATCGGGGGGTTCTTTGAGATCAACCAGCCAGTCACAAGTGTACTTCTGAGCTTCGATGATTCGGTCTTGCCAAGCGTTCATGCTTTTGTACCGAAGAGCTTTGAGAATGTCTGCCCAGATGTATCACAGTTAGTGGTTGCACGTCTAATATCTTCTGTAACAGGACTTTTGTTCGTGTGATCGACTTCTTTTCGTGTGGCAAGAGCTGATACTTACTGGTTTTCATCCTGTCAGACTCTTTTGCACGGGCTGAGAGGCACGGGTCAGATAAGTCATGAAGATAATGACGACCTCAGCTGGTTTGAGATGAATCCAAGTGTCCTGGCAATCAAGACCAAATACGACCATGGTCCATTGGAAAGAGCCTATGTGTTGGCGGTGGTGGACATACTTGGACTTTGCGCCTCGCAAACATATCGAACGTGACCGAAAGTACGATTGTACATGTCATTCCTCGACGAGAATTTGGCCATTTCCCTATGATTTGCGTGTATTGGGCCTTTACGCACGTCGAAACCCTCATAGCAGGCCGAGGATTCGGGAACTATCTGTTTGGCGGAGGAGTGAGTCAGTACTAGCCGGAACAGTTGATGAGAATGGCACATTGGATGGTTTTACTTACCAGGCCAATTGGCATCGCCAGTGTTTCCCATAGGCACACGATTCTCATCAATTTGGACACTGTGGTGAAGTCGTCCCGCAGGTTGTCGAGAAGTTGGGAGTCTGGTCGCAGGACATCGAGCAGCTGCCTGTTCGGTCGACGAAAAGTCAACTTTGCGACTTTGCAGGCGATGTCTGCATAGGACTCCTTGTCGCTGCCACGGTGAGGGGTGCCCATGAAGACGACGCCAGCCGTTGTTTCCCAGACGGCGCCCAGGCTTGGGTGCCTTTGGTTGAGATGGTATGCATTGGCCTTGATAAGTCCGGCTTTGACGACCAAGCCGCCCAGACTGTGGCAGACGAAGATGATCGGACGCTTTGAGTCGCCGCCTCGCAAATGGGCGAGATCGCTCACAAGCGTCTCTCCGTGGTTGAAGAGGCTCTCGTGACTGGCAGGCTTGAAGACATTGGCAATGCTTGAATCGTATCCCCATGCAATGATTCGAGCGTTGGGAATGTCTTGGGCGAGTAGGTCTCGAGGCCAGCATGTTTTGTCGGGATCGGAGGCGGTCCAGGTACCCAGCCTCGACCCTCGAAGACCATGGACGAAGACAATATCTGGACCGTCATGTTGCGGGGGCTCATGAGTCAGAATTTGCGGACCAACTCCAATCTCATCACCAGGAAACAGAGGCTGCTGTTGCTGTTGCTCGCTGTCTGGCAAATCGTCGCCGCTGCCGCTCGGGGATTGATTACGACTCCTCTTCTGAGAGGGCTTGAAAAGTCCCTTGATTGACTTTCTCATGTCGGTTGTGCATCCGGGGTGCTATTGAAGGGTGGGGAGCAGAGCTGCAGACGGTGTTGGATCAAAAGACGACTTGGAAGTGTTGGTGGCGTGTTTGAAGCATCGAGAGAATGGGTTCATGAATTTTGGCGGCATGGGAATCCCTCAATTGAGGGGTTCTCACGATTGGCTTCCTGCACTCGAAAGGAAGGGAACTTGAAGGGGCCAATGACCAGGCAGTACGCACATTGCCAAGCCGCAGCTGAGAAACTATCTGCGTGACAACTGGCAAGGCAGCGGCTGCAGCAGCACATTCGATTATCTAGCGGTGTGCTGATTCTCACTGTCATTGGGTCAGGTGCATGGACCAAAGTAGCTGAGTTGGCAGCTACAGGCGCCACATCGCTGGCGGTCTGTTCGGATCGAGGCCCTTGTGTGACCCTTCAGCTACCACAGCGATAAGGCTTACGCGGGGCCGACTTTGATAAAAGACTAGTATCAGATGTCACATGTGCTTAGACAGGTCTAGAAGGAAAAGTCATCGTAGTCCATCAAGATATCGTTCAGATCTCGAAACCCAGCCTCGGTGAGATCCCCCAGGTACGCTGGAAAGTTTCCTTCTGGCGACATCTGGCCACCAAGTGCCGATTGAGAGGTAGAATCCGGGATGGATGACGCATTCTGAGGGCCTGTGAAGTGGTTTGGCGAAGTATTCATCATCGCCATGTCGGGAGAATTCTGGGCGAATGGGCCAAAAGTCGGATGCGGTGCCGTAGATGACCCAGGGACTGGAAGATCCGATGGTTCGAGGCTGCTGGAGGGTTGCCATACTTGCGCCGGCCCAGTTTGCGTGTTGTTTGGGGATATTTCTGTGACTGGGCCGGCATTTGCCCCTGAGATGCCGCCAACCCGAACATTGGGGGCAAACTGACTGCCCTCTGGCACAGAAAGGGATTGATTCGGGTGTCTGTCGAGATCAGAATCTTCAGTTGCCTTGGGCCGGTCTATGGCAGGTTCGATGCAACATCGCTCTAAGGCTTGGGACTTGAGTCCCTCCACGACCTGTCGAATGACTTGAAGCTTCTGGTGTAACCTTTGGGTGATGTGCGAGTGCTGTGAAAGCTGGTGGATCAGGTCGAAAGCTGCCACAGTATCTGCCAGACAGGGATGGCTTCTGTGATCCGGGCCTGTCCAGCCCACTGCCAGCAGCAGAGATGACAATGCAGTCTCCAGGAAGTGATTGAAAGTCCGGTGTTGGGCATGGTAGAAGTCGGTGTTTCTCGCCAAGTTCACCAGCACGCGAACCGTGTTCTGTGCTACGTGAATCATGGAATCCATAGTCGATGGATCCATGCTCACCGGCGCGGAGGACAGTGCAGCCGACTTTCTGAAGATGATGGTTCGCATCTGGTTCGCTCTAAGATGCAACATCAAGCGGAGCTTGTAATCGCCTCGCTTCTCCCGACTCGCATCGAATTTTTCATCGGCGCCACGGAAACGGAGTCGGGTTGGCAGGTTGCTCTGCCACTGTGTGATTCGAAAGAGAACGTAGTCGCGTCCTTCTTCATACTTGTTCGGTGACTGGAGCATGGCCGCCGGTTGATCAAGCAAGTTTTTGCGTACCTCGGATGCAATTCCGCAGTAGGAGACCATTTGTTTGAGATAAGCGGACGAAAGGCTTTGATCTTGATCGTCCTATATTTCTTAGCATCGGAGAATATGAGTATGCAATGTTAGGGAAACCTACCGGAAAAAAGGGCTGGCGGGTAATGTCGGCATCGGGCACAGCAAAAGACAGCCCCGTGCCGAAGCTCCAGCGGCGGTCGAGCGTGTATACAGTCCAGTACAGCTTATCTGGCACAATCGAATGGTCGGAATCATGGCAGGCAAGTTCCTGAAGCAGGCGCATAATTGTTCCAATGCATCTCCATGCCTGGACTTCTTGATCATTCAAGAAGAAGATCATGCTCTGCATTCCTGGTCAGCAAGACAGCGGGTCGGAGATTCATGTTGAACGGCCTACCGTCAAGATCAAGATCTGAAGATCGTGCTGTTCTGCTTCAATCGTGTGCACCCTGATGATGGCAGCGTTGAAGATGTCTTGCACCACTGAAGATGCAATGTCGACCGATTTAGGATCTTCAATGTATGAAAGCAGACTTAAAACGAGGCCTGCTATGTCCTCGATGTGTTGACTGCTGCGACTCCCATTGGATGGTTGTTTTGATTTTGCTGAGGCATCCTCCTTTGCTTTCCGGAGCTGTTGGAGAAACAAGTCGCTGTCAAGAAAGGGATACTGTAATCCTACCTCCTCGTCGTACTTTTGGAATATCTCTGTCCAGACATCTATCTCGAACACATTGAGAGCGTAGCCATCAGTATTACCAGCCCGGCGAGAACATGAAACAAACCGTTGCAGCTGGGGGATGCCGATCAGAATCGGCCGGGGGGCTGGTTGAAATGCAGCAGACGGCTCGGAACCTCTCGAGGCAAGACGGCTTTCGGCGAGGCGCACGTAATAGTCGAAACTCCCTGGGATCGATATCCCTGAGGATTGTGAGGGCAGGCATCCGACGGACTCGTTTGATGGAATGACGCTGTTTTCCTTGGCGCCATGCTCTTGTGACTCGGAGGCATTCTGATTCAGGCCGGCTGCAACATCGTTTCGCTTGGATCTTACCGATGTCAGGTCGCAGAATCTTCGTCAGAAATGGGATAAAAGGCTTACGGAGCTCGATAACCTGATCGGAAACGCGTCTTTCTCGCGTAGATGCAGGGAGAGCCGCTGTTGCGACACCGTAAGCATGGCTGGTCACCGCTGCATCGGATCTTGCGTTGTTGACATTTCTCACTGTGAGCCAGCATCAGTTAGTTCAGTACCTCGCCGTAATTGAGCCAGCAGGGAAAGACGTGCCAAGCGACCGAAGCGTACCGAAAGCGTCGCTTGTGTGGATTGGATGCCACGGTCTGCGTTTCTGAGGGAGACATCGGTTTGCAATGCGAGGACCGCTGAGGATGGCGATGAGTGAAGGATGCACCTGGTGCGTCCGTCACTCAAGTTGGGGAGGGGAGCGGGACTTTCAACCCGCCCAGGCCCGATCATGGGGCCCACAGCAATCGCGGGGAACCTGGGGACGGTCATTTGCCGGCGTCGCAAGCGCTAAACCTATTGACAGCGTAGTGAGCTTGAAGCTACAAGCCATCGCGGAGGGAAACCACAAAGTCGGCAATGGCGGTGCCCATGGTAGCTGATGGTGCTACCGACTCGGATGGCGTCGAATTGCCTGAGATCGTATTAATAGGGATAGAAGTTACCGTGCCAGGCCACGACGTCGAATGGACTATAGTCTTGTTTGGCATCGAAGAGCTGGCCGCCGAACTTGACTCTGACTGTCCAAGCTGACTAGTCGTCCTTGTAATCGGCAATAGGGGCCTGGAAGTCGTGGGCATTAGCCGAGCAGTTCGACCATATCGGCCCAAGATCAGAAAGCTGAAAGTGTCCGTGGTCTTACTTCTCCTGTACTTTGAACTCCGTGGTAGGCATGTTGGATATTGAACTTGAAAGATCACTATGGTGCTGAAGACTTTGATCTTATCGCTGAGTTCGTGACTATGTGGCCGTCCTGCGTTCTGATAATGATGGCCTCCTCCATTGATATGTGGGAGGTTATACCCGAAGAGAATAAGCCTCTACTCCTCGCCTGGCCGAATCCGCCATGATGCATTGCATGCTTCTCCTTCATCGCGTGCGTTGCAGTGGTAGTGCGGGTGCTGGGTGTGGTTGCTGCCGGCTGGCTCGGAATCGGAATCCGCGGATTCGGCTTCGCAGGGCGGAATCGAGTCAAGTACTACTTGTCGAATCCGCCTACGACAGAGGCAACATGAAGATCCACCAACCCCGCACTTCGGCAGTCCGTAGTCTCGACGCAAGCTGTGACGATCCTACGATGGGTGTGGGGTTTGTTAGTCTGGGGCATAAGTATGGTCGCCCGTGGAGGCTACTTTCTTCTAAAAGGAACAGGTTCCCTCGTGCACATCATCTCATACACCGAGCTTCCTTTGGACCAAGTTGCTCATCTGTTGAGACAACTTCAAAATGTTGTCTGGACAAGTTTACACCGCCATCGGCGTGGCCGGGCTTCTTCTTCTCTTCAGATATCTGTACAACACCGATATTCCAAAGATCCAGAACCTGCCCGAAATTCCTGGTCTTCCACTCTTCGGCAACCTGTTCCAATTAGGCACAGATCACGCTCGAGTCACGCAAAAATGGGCGAAGAAGTACGGGCCCGTTTTCCAGACCAGGCTTGGCAACAAGGTGAGCAATACAGTAGTCACATGTTCGCTGCCACTGGGAAACTGACTGGACTGATTTCAGCGCGTCATTTTTGTCAATTCCTACGACACCGTCAAGTATTTCTGGATTCAGCATCAATCGGCTCTCATCTCTCGCCCAATGTTCCACACTTTCCACTCTGTCGTGTCATCATCGCAGGGTTTCACCATCGGCACCTCCCCTTGGGACCCATCTTGCAAGAACCGCCGCAAGGCTGCCGGCACAGCACTGAATCGACCTGCAGTCCAGTCCTACATGCCTATTCTCGATCTCGAGTCGGTCGTCAGCATCAAGGAACTGCTCGACGATTGCAAGCGCGGACCTGTCGACCCCAGCCCGTACTTTGCCCGCTTCGCGCTCAATACATCCTTGACTCTGAACTACGGATATCGGATTGATGGCAACGTTGATGCCGAACTTCTGAAGGAGATCACCCATGTCGAGCGTGAGATTTCGCACTTCCGCTCGACAAGTAACAACTGGCAGGATTACGTCCCCCTTCTGCGCATCTGGGGCAAGCAGAGCACGTCTGCCGAGGAATACCGCGTCCGCCGCGACAAGTACCTGACTGACCTTCTCGCTGGCCTGAAGGAGCGCGTCGCCAAGGGCATCGACAAGCCCTGTATCACTGGCAACATTCTGAAAGACCCTGAAGCGAAGCTGAACGAAGGTATGGCTGCCTATGTCACTACGACTACCTCTCGTGTTGTTTCCTGCATTGTACTAACAAAAGACTAGCTGAAATCAAATCGATCTGCCTGACGATGGTATCAGCTGGACTTGACACCGTCCCTGGAAATGTGATTATGGGCATGGCATTCCTTTCCACGAGGCTTGGTCAGGCCGTCCAGGAGAAGGCTCTCCGCGCCATCGAGGACGTCTACCCCGATGGCGACGCTTGGGAGAAGTGCCTCATCGAAGAAAAGGTGCCCTACGTCACTGCTCTGGTCAAGGAGACACTGCGTTACTGGACCGTCATCCCCATCTGTCTGCCCCGTACCTCCATCAAGGATATCCCGTGGAACGATGCTGTGATTCCTGCCGGCACCACATTTTTCATGGTGTGTAAACTCGTCTGCTCGTCTGCTCATATTGCCGCCTTGCTGATATTTGCCTCCTCCAGAACGCATTTGCAGCCGATTACGATGAAAGCCGCTTCAAAGAGCCTACGCAATTTTCTCCCGAGCGATTCTTGGACGATAAGGAGGGTGGTACTCCCCACTACGGCTACGGTGCTGGTTCTCGCATGTGCGCCGGAACACACCTTGCTAACCGCGAGCTATTCACTGCTTATGTTCGCTTGATCACTGCCTTCAGAATTTTCGAGTCGCCCGATGCCCGAGATGCTGCAATCATGGACGCCATCGAATGCAACAAGGTGGCCACATCGCTGACAACCGACCCGAAGCCTTTCAAGATTAGCCTCGAGCCCAGGAACGAGAGTGTACTGAGGAAGTGGATTGCTGAAGCAGAGGAGAGAACGAAGGAGCTGCGATGATTCCCGGCGTAGCTGTAGGTTCATTTGGGCAACGTCAGGTGCATTATCTGTATAACTCACAGGCCATATCAATTCATGCGACAACGGATACGGACCGGCGCTTCTGTTGAGGCCATGCTGGTGATTCGGCTACATGGTACTTTGCAGGGCCTTTATCGCGCTGTTGTCAAATCTCATGCCCGGCGATCGTAGACAACATGAAGGCTGAGGCGGGCCTCGTATTATATCGTGTCGATGAGGACGCGGCAACTCGGCTTCCCTCGCATGAAACAATACCCCTGGGGCAATCTCGGTGAAATGCTCCCGAGGTAGGTGACAGTCGTGTTGTCGGGTTGTCGCCGTCGGAGTCGTTTGGGATGCCCAGGCCCTGGCCCCAGACTTACGTACACTGAGGGTCTGGAGCGGCCAGGGGATTGAGCGCTAACAATTTAGGGCCGCGACCCACACGGCAGCAGTTTGCGGGGGCAAATTGCCTCCCACACCTTTTCACAGCACAGTCCATCAGCATCTCTCAAATCTGATTCCATCACCATCACGCCCGCGATCTGTTTCCATCAACAACAGATGATTCGATACCAAACATTGAAATGCATCAATCCGTCCATTTCTTCTTCTGATGCCTCCTGTTTCCGCTTGTTTCCGAGACGACCGGTCGCCAAGTAACCATGTTTGTCGCCTCGACCGTCACGCTTTCTTCTGCTCGGCATCCGACAGGGTCCGGCCAACCGGCCAGGCCGTGAACGAGCCTGCGTAGCGAAGCCCTCGCAAACCTGGACACCCCCGTACCCCCGTGGCGGTTTTGCGCGACCTCCTGATCGCCGTCCCTGTGCCTGACGTTGGGTTGACGTGTGCAGTAGTGGGTTTAGGTGGCAGCGAGAGCAACGCCGCTGCGCAGCGCACGTCCTCACCTCTGAATCACACCCCGGCCTTGTTTTTCGCTGGGCGAACAGGGGCGGTGACGTTACAGAATACGGCTACGGCCAGCGAGGGTTGAGCCTGGTGCGCCCGGCGGGCATGCGAGACGGGACTTTGCTTTTGGGCGTTCGACAATGCCAGCGACGATCAAGACGATGACGACGGGGAGGGAGAATGCGGTGCGGTTTCCGAACGGCACGAAAACCCCGAATGATCGTACCATTACCAGCACCTAGCACGGTCGATCAAGTCGGCCTCCCAGCACGCCGGCGATGCTGTGGAGCGAATGGCAGACAGGGCCTGTGACAAGCGGCGGGAACCAACAACAAGCTTACTCTCAACCTTCTCGAGTCGCCTATCCTATCCGAACTTTCGCCTACCTACCTTCTGCCAACGTCACACATGCCATCCGAGGCCCAGCGTCCCGTCAGGCATGGCACTGATCGCGAGAGCGGCCGAGCCAGGACTGGACAGCCTCGTATGCCTCGCCATGCCAATGCTGGGCTGCCAGAAGCTCCACCACCGCAGGCTCACAGGCTCGTTGCCCGTTTCACATGCGCCCGCCCAACCAGCTCCAGATGCACAGCCCGCCGAACGGGTGCTCGCCCATCCGGTCTTCAACCTCGACAATCCCTGCCGTCCCCCCCGCACACCCGCGACCTCAGGGGTGGCCTCCAGCGAACGCCTCCCCCTCAAAGCAGTCAACCTCTGCGCCTTTGGAAGAGCCGCATGAAAGCCAAAACAGACTAACCCCTGCCTTTCGTCTCGAGTCCCGCCTTGGCACCCAGATCCTCTCTCCCCCTCCTGGGGGTGCCCTCCCCGTTGCATCGTCACGCCCGTGCTCCCCTGACCCGTAACTTCGGATGGTCGAGCAACCGACGCAGAGCCCTAACAGGAACACCCCAACATCTCCCGCTGCTGCTGTTATGCTGGTGGGTACCATGGGGGAACGTTCGACTTCAGCTCAGGGGTAGCATCCAGCCCTGAAGCCTGAGCAGGGCCAAGAGAAACACTTCACTCCTCGCGGAGCCTGCCTGGCCTGGGCATCGACGACGACACCCTCTCCTCATGATCCCCGTCCCCGGTCGTCCCGCCCACGGACGTTCGTTGACATCACGCAACCCAGGATGGCAGAGCCTCGCCCTCTCCCTCCCGCCTCACACACCGCCCATGGCATTGCCCACGGCCCGCGCTCATCCCTGGTCACCACCATGCCCGCTCACCCGTCCTTGGCGGCACGTCGCCGGACGCAGTGATCTGAGGAAACCGCGTCTGCGGCGCCCGGGCGATTATCACGTCCCCCCACTCCTCGAGCAAGGGGTCCTCGGCATCACCACCGCCCAGAAGGGGGCTTGTCGCCCTCCCACGCGTCTCACACCCTCGTCTTCGAATCCCGGCATATAATGGCAAACCGCCCTCCCACGACCGTAGATCACCGGCCTGGCCGCCTTTCCCTTCAACCCCCATCCGTCCTCTTCCCATACAGATCGACCACCACTCCCGGTGTGCTCGTTCTCTCTCTCCCCCCTTCACTTCTCTTCACCGTCCGCCTTTTTTTGTCCGGCCTCTTTTCGATTCTTGACAAGCAGAGACAGGTATCTCTCGTTATTATTCACTCAGAGCAAGCCTCATTACCCTCATTACTTTCAACGCCACGATTCTTCCCTATTGGTAATTTTTTCATCATCACGGCCGCACTGCCAAGCATATCAAGACGTCATATCGACCAGTTCACCGACAACCGCCACTCCTTGACGATACACCGAGACCCGAAAACCCACAATGTTCCCTTCGATGACTTCAGCCGTCTGGCTGCTGGCTGTGGCCTCGATGGCCACGGCCACCCCCAACCCACCGGCCCAGGCCGCGCCCCAATGCGAGCCTGTCACAGTCACGGCCGTTCACACCAAGACCGTCCACGTTCCTACAACAGTCGTAAAGACAGTTCACGTGGCCGTGCCGACTCATGTCACCGTCCACGTCCCAGTCCCGACAACCATCGTGAAGACTGAAAAGGTGGCCGTGCCGACGACAGTGGTTCACGTCAGCACGCACATCCAACAAGTTCCCACGACCGTCGTCAAAACGGAAATCAAGACAGAGAGGCAAGCCGTGCCGACTACGATCATCAGTACGCATATCCAACAAGTTCCCACAACGGTTGTGCATGTGAGCACGCATATTCAGCAGGTCCCAACTACAATCGTCAGCACGCACATCCAGCAGGTGCCTACGACCGTGGTCCAAGTCAGTACGCATATCCAGCAAGTTCCGACGACAATCATCAGCACGCACATTCAACAAGTTCCTACCACGGTGGTTCACGTCAGCACACATATCCAGCAAGTGCCCACGACTGTCGTGCAAGTGAGCACACACATTCAACAAGTCCCGACGACAGTTGTGCAGGTCAGCACTCACATCCAGCAAGTTCCCACGACAATTGTGAGCACGCATATCCAACAGGTGCCTACAACCATCGTGAGCACGCACATTCAGCAAGTTCCCACCACGATCGTCAGCACCCACGTCCAGCAGGTCCCAGTCACTGTGCCTGTCACGGTTCCGGTTACCCACGTTGTGACCGCGATCCAGACGGCCATTCAGACTGAGCAGGTTCACGTCACGGTTCCTGTTACCGTTCCTGTCACCCACACTGTTGACCGGGAGGTGACTCGCGTTGTCGACAAGCCCGTCACCCACGTCGTCACTCAGCCGCCTGTTACTGTCACTCACGTCATGACGACTACCGCGGCCGGCTGTGCGGCGCCCGTCCAGCCTACACCTCCTGCTCACGTGGTTACACCACCTGCTGCGCACCCGGCACAGCCGCCTGCTCACACGATGGTGACGCCCCCGGCTCACGTCGTCACGCCTCCTGCCGCGATGCACCCGGTGGCGCCGGCACCCGCCCCGATGCACCCTGTCGCACCGGCGCCAGCACCTTTGCATCCCGTGGCGCCAGCTCCTGCGCCGATGCACCCAGTGGCACCAGCACCCGCCCCGATGCACCCGGTGGCACCGGCCCCGGCGCCCATGCATCCCGTCGAGCCCCCCGCAGCTGCTGCACCGGAGACCCTCAAGAGGAACATCAACTCGGCTGGCGACACGCCGCCCAAAGCAATGGGACGCTCAATGCGGTTCATGAAGCGGGGCTGAGGCAGTTTCCCCTGGGCGGCGGTGGCGGACACATTAATCACGAGCAAGATATAGACCAGGCCACTGCCGGCCAGAGGGCACATCCTCAGATATCAAGGCAGGCGATTGCTACATGCCGCCACCCCCGACCGGGGAACTGCATGTGAGGTCTTCGCGAGCGCGCGGTGAAGGTTGTATTTTCGGGGTCACACGGAGGAACCCCAGGGACAGCGTCTTCTTCTGTTTCGGCACATAATTACATGACACACTTAGACAAGCACACAGACAGGGCACACGGCCAGGAGAGGGCCGCGAAGGAAGAGGAGGAGGAGGAGGAGGGGGGAATGCCGCCCGCCCCCGTCTCATTTGTTAATATGATACCCTCAGTGCGCCCAGGAACGCCCATCGTCTCACTGAGAAGTCATGTAGTTTGTTACGAATGTCAGACCGTGCCTACCTGTCCGTCCTTGGCGGCTTTCTCTGCAGCGCCCTTGAGACTCGACATCCACCGGCTAAAACCATCGCATATCTCGCCCGTCTTGAACCAGCGCATGACGGGGGTGAGGAGCCCGCCAAAGGTCTCGTAGTTGAGAAACTCTGTCACAACAGCGCCGTCCGGACCCCGCGATTCGACGAATTCCTGGACGCGCTCGGCGTGGATGAGCATGAAGGGCATGGTGGTGTACTGCCATGCGACGCGGTAGCCAGTCCGGCCCTTCGGGTCGGTGAAGTGTTCGAGGATGGTGACGCGCTCGGCGGAGAGGGTTGGTGAGGGGGTGTTGGGTGTCATGTGGACGGAGAAGGTCATTTCGACGCCGGGATAGAGATGGGCGGGACGGCGGGCGAGAGCTTCGAGTTCTGGGGCGTTGAGGGAGACAGTTTCGAGGGGAGGGGCGGAGTCGATGGTTGCGCTGGGGCAGAAGGTGTTCCAGGAGGGCCAGGAAGCGGTGTCGAGGACGGTGGCGAGGCAGAGGAGGGGAGGGGCGGCGATGGTTGTTGAGCAGGTTACTGTGAAGCCTGGGAGAGAGCTTGAGGGGAGCGTGGGTGTGGGGAGGGCTGGGCCGAAGGTGGGAGGTTGTTCTGGGGGAGACATGGTGATGCTGGATTGGTGGTGTTGCTGGGAGCGTGATGAGAGTCACTCTGGGTCAATCCGAGGTCAATTTGTTTGTAGAGGAAAGAGCGGTTGGTGATGCGGGTGTCCGGCGAGCATATAAGAACGACCATGAGGTCTTGGAAAGGAAGACAAGGGGTCGACCGAATTGGGTTAGGCCTCCCACACCTCGTTCCGCTTTCTCATCTCACCTCAGCGCGAATACTGTCCGGGGTGTCCTGCACCACGCACAGCGATTGGCGATGTTGCCGATGATGGTGTGGATGATGACATGGGTCGAGGAACTTTTGTCTCCAAAGTCACGTGCCAAACTATCCATGTCGGCTTATCGCGCCACCATGCTGATAAGCTTGCGGCAGTTGCTAGCAGGTGCTCAGGTACCGTCCTGTCCGGCCCGAGCGGACGGGTGGGGTGGTCTACCTTAGGCGGGGTGGGCCGGCCCCTTCTACAGAAGCACCACGTCTCAATCGAAACCTCATCCCTTCGAATCAATAATCACCTCCTCATTCATCTCCGCACGATCTATCGTTCAAATATGGCGGACAACAACCAGAACGGAAGCTCCTCGGGCAACAAGAATGGTGCTGGCACCGTCTCCCGGATGCAGCCGCAGGACCTCTTCGACGTCGAGTCGGATGGCCCCAAGGCATACATCAGCAGCAGGACGAATATTGAACTGAAGAGGCCATTCGCACTTCCGGGTCAGACACCATCCACAAGCGTCTCGGTAGAAACTATGAAGTTTGACGACGACAGCGACGAAGATAACCACCAGCCCGTCTTCATCCGGCCCAACACCAACATCAAATCCGTCAGCGTCACCCACAACCCCAAGCCTAAGTCGGCCCCCACGCTCGAAGAGGCGCAGGCGAAGCGAGGCGAGCTCGTGCCCGTGTTGTTTGAGAAGTGGCAGAATCTGCGCGACATTGTGGAGAGGCACGAGGCCACGATGCAGAACCGCTGGGTTCGCAAGTCCAAGGCCAAGCGCAGGGCCATTCTCCTCGAGGCCTGGCCCGACATGCCCAAGGAGCACAATGGCGACGTGGCTCTCTGGCAGCGCAACGGCAACGTCAACGGTGACGGCATCAACATTCAAAACGAAGAGGTTTTTCTCATGCCGCACATGAACCTCGAGGACCTCTGCAAGGCCGAGCCACTGCCGCTGTTGCTCAACTCACGTGGCCGCCACGCGCCGGACGTTTTCAACACCTCCGATGTTGATCGCTATATCTTTGGCCACTACACCAATAATGTCAACAAGACGGACTTGGAGACCCACGAGATGGTGTTTCGCAATTACACGGGACCCGAGGACTATGGTCGCCTGGAAGACATTGCTGACAGGCCAAAGGTGGCCCGGTCCTGGCTGACACCCAAGGACGGCATGACCGTTCATAACGGTCTCAGTGTCCTCAAGCTGCAGACTCGCATTTGCGATTTTCTGGTCAAGTGCTGCCACCTCATCATGCGCGACATACCAGCTGAGGAGCTGACGGGCAAGGCGCACCCCGTGGTCGAGGAGCCGCCAAAGGTGTCGGCCAATACGGCAAGCATGGCATCGCTGACGACGACCAACTTGGAGGCCGCCTATAGCCTGCCATCCCGCATGGACATCAAGCGCATCGAGGCCATGATCGCAGCGCAGGTGGCGCAGCTCGAGGACGGTCTTTGGCAGCTTCGCGTCGATCCCGAGGCGTGGGCCAACACAGTCCTCGAGGGTGGTGAACATCGCCTAGAGCGGCTCCCCGATACCAACGGGCGGACGCACTTCGCGATGAAGCCGGAGGGCCAAGGTCAATTCTGGGAGCAGGTCATCTCAAGCATCCTGGTGGACCGTATCGTCGGGCTGGGCGTGTGGCTGGTCGCGCTCGAGAAGTCGCAGGGCCTTGCGTGGGCTTTGGAGAAGCATGGAGTGTACGACCTGAGTCCCACGGACACGCTTCCCTTGGAGGCAGCCGTCCCCTACTTCGACATGCGGCAGACCTTGGGGCTGACCAGGTCTGGGCCGTCATCGACGCTCAAGATTTCGTTCCCACCATCGCCGCCTGTGCGACACCTCTTCCTGCGGAACCCGCCAGTGGCCGGGCAAGACACATCGGCCTACGTCAAGCCGCTCAGGTCGGAGACGCCGGCCGAGGCTGAGCTTCTCGCAATCATGCGCTTGCTGTGGGGAGAACATCAGGGCGTCCTACAGCTGTCGACCATGGTGGACATGTCGGAGCACCTGGTGCAGCGTGAACCGACGGCACGGACTCTGACGACGCCGTATATTCGCGCGCAGCTGGGAGAGATGGCCGTCCTGGCTGAGTGTGAGACGCATCTTGGAAACTTTCAGCCATGGGTTATCCGGGCGTCGATGCTCGACCAGCACATACCCAAGTTGAACGGGCAGATCAAGGACGACTTTGTCAAGCGAACCAAGTGGATGAATCCCATCAGCTCCATGTCGCTGGGCAGTGGATTCACGCGGCTTGGTGTCCCAACTGACGGACGGTTCCAGTACCCGGCGACCAAGAAGCAGACGCGGGAGAACGTCGAGGCGATACGAGCCGCCGAGGCGGCGCTGGACCGCTTCTGGGACGCGTTCCTGCTGGCGTACGAGGGCACGCTGAGCCAGCGGGTGTTGGATATTCTTGTCAAGCGCGAGCGCCCGCGCACGAAGCCATTCGGGTCTGAGAGCAAGGGAAGCGGACAGGTGGACAAGGCAGAGGGCAAGGAGACGATTACGGTGGACAAGCGCGCGGCCAAGGTGTTTGACGCGCTCTTCTTCGTGCCAGGCAGCAGCGGAGGCAGCGAGACCAACTGGGGCGACTTTTTGCACGCCATGACGAGCGCGGGCCTGGCGGCGGAAAGGATCTATGCGTCACTGTGGCAGTTTAAGCGCGAGGGCGACGCGACGGCGATGCAGATTGCGGAGCCGCATCCGTCAGGCAAGATGCCGGCAGTCATGTGTCGGCAGATTGGGCGTCGTCTGGCGCGGGCGTACGGATGGGAGAGGGGGATGTTTGTGGAGGCGGCTGAGGAGGGGAAGAAGTGAGGCCATTCAGATCTTACGGATCAGGACATTTCGACATCAGGATATGCCGACAATGACGTCCATCCTTTCAGTCCAGCTTTCAGCTTTCGCGGTTACTGTGCTTTCGGCAATGTACCCCGACGTGCATAACGACCCCCGACGTCATCACGTGTCGCCTGACTCGGCACACTCGGAGCTCCGAGCTCAGGCCACGGCGACCGCGCCTCACTCGTGCCCTTTCGTCGCCTGATGTTCCGAAAGGGCCCGGCAATCCCCTTGGGTTCCTCGGCCTTGATCGGGCGACCATCACCCCACACCCCGCACTCAGGACGGCAATACCCGCGAGCCCATTGGTGGATTGTAGTCGGGGTCGTGTGGTTGGTGGTGCGGCCGGTGGGAGCATTGGGGGAAGGGATGGGCAGACGAGCACTGGCACACACCAGACGGTCGGATGGCGGACGGACTGGTGTCGAGTCGGGTCGGGCTGTGCTCGCTGTGCTTGTGCCGTGCCTTGCTCGGGAGGCGTTGGGGTTTCATCTTATTTGTAGCGAGGAGGGGAAGCTTGCTCTCTTGTTTCGCTCCGTCATTGACTCGAGCTCTGGCTTTCTTTCTCCCTTGGACACATTCCCGAATAGCATCACCATCACCTACACTAGAACATCTGCATCTTGCACTACTTTTACCAACTATGCCCGCCGCCGCGCCCCGATTTTCCACTACATCCACCCGCTCGGCCTCCAGGCCCTTTGCCACCTCGGCAAAGGTCCACCCCAACATCCTGCCTTTCCTCCAGACGCGGCGCTCCGCCGCCCGGTGGTCAGTCCTCTTCTCGATTCCTGGCATCTTTCTACATACTAACTTGCTCTCTCCAGGCTGCCGCCGATTGTTGGTGTCGCTGCTGCCGCCTACGCCGCCAACACATACCGCGAGAGCGCCGCCGCGCGACGCGAAGCCGAAGCCGAGCGACAAGCGCACGAGAGCAGACGCCAAGCGACTGAGTTGATGGAAGCGTATGGCGACGGGGAGAGCCTCGATGCTCTAGAGCGCGCCGTCGCCGTGTACGAGAGCCAGAATCGGAGGTGAACTTCTCAGCATGGTGCGCATGGCATGAGACATGTTGGATTTTATGAGGAGCATTTTGCATATGGGACCGGCGTTTGGGTTGATTTAGGGGCGGGGAGCAGGCATCGGGGAAGAGGCAATCGCCCGTCGGGTTGGCCGTGGGCGTCTGAGATACCAGTAACCGTAACAGTGTTGGGCTAAGGCTCTTTTCAAGTTACCCTGTCTTGCCTGTTTTTCAAGCATGTTTGCCGGTTCGATCCTCCCGGGACGGGTATACTGGTTGTGGATGGCGGAGCTAACCTGGCTGGCTGATTAGAATGAAGCCAGCACCGCCGCAACGGGACATGGAAGCGACATCATCACCAACATCGCCACCCCGATCCTCTACCTTTTTCGATCGAGAAGCCATCCCGGCCGCAAGCGCATCAAGTCACGCGTCAATGCCACGTGCGGCTACCCTCAACGCCGGAAACGCCAGCATCCAGACCCTCAAGTCCACCTCTTCCGGCCATCTCGGCTTCAACTCCGAGACAATTAGGGAAAGCCGACACCCAGCCCCCGAATTGACTTCTACCTAGTTTCCAACGGACCCAAGGACTAGAGGAGCTCGCCCAGTAAATCGACCTCCCAGCCTGAGACAACCCCGTCACCAAGACATATCCCTGGCTGGACCAGTTGCTCGGAAGATTCCACCCAGTCTTACCAGTCCCGAAAATACACACCACGCATCCTCCTTTGAAAATGTTCCACCCACCAGTCGGCATGCTCCACGCATCTCTCTGCATCTCCCTGGCCCGTTGGAATGGCCAGCCTACGACTCAGACAGTCCCAGACACAGCCTTCCCCTTTCCGTGCGCCTTTATGGCCATTGACCATTCCAGAACGCTGCGGCGCACCCGCGCACGCGACCTGCACGTTCTAGATGTCTCTTGAGCCCCCCCTTCTTGCGGCTTCAAAAGAGATGCGATGGCCCCTCCAGTTTGGAAGGGAGAGGAGAGAAGAGCAAGCATCCCTTCAGCTTGAAATTTTCACCCAATTTGTCCGCCATGCTTCGTCTTCAAGCTCTCGTTCTCATCCTCCTCGCTGCGACACATGCGCTGGCCGCTGTCGCGAGGAGCTCCTTTGGCTGCGCCACTCCTCCACCTACTTCACAGAACCTCGATATGTCGAGGGTCCTCGCCGCCAAGGAGAAGGCTAGCCGAATCGACTTTAACAGCAAGACTGTTTTTAGCCCAAAGATCATCATCAAGTTCTACTTGCATGTCGTTGCATCCTCCACGAAGCCTGCCGATGGCTACATCAACGTAAGTTGACCTCGGGCTCCCTTCAACCATTCCTATCTAACAACCCCAGAACCAAATGCTCGGCAAACAAGTCGACGTCCTCAAAGCCGACTTTGCTCCCATGAATATCGAGTTCAAGCTTGTCAACATCAGTCGCACTGTGAACCCCCGCTGGGCCCGCGACGGCGACGAGATGGGGATGAAGAAGGCCCTTCGCAAGGGTCTATACCACGACCTCAACATCTACATCCTCCCAAAACTCACTATGGACTCTCTCGGTTACGCCACTTTCCCTACCATCGTCGCCCCAAGGGGTTCCGCCGCCTTCATCCGCGACGGCGTCAACGTCAACACCCAGACTCTCCCCGGCGGCAGCTACACACGCTTCAACCTGGGTCGCACCCTGACGCACGAGGTCGGCCACTGGCTGGGTCTGTACCATACCTTTGAGGGCGGTTGCAGTGACGTGGGCGACATGGTCTCCGACACGCCTGCGCAGGCGAGTTACTCGTCGGGATGCCCCAAGGGACGGGACTCGTGTCCGAAAATGGCCGGCAAGGATCCTATCAACAACTACATGGACTACTCTGACGAGTGAGTTTCTTCCCCTTCTTGGACCCATTTGATCCCAAGCTAACTTTTGCAGTGCTTGTTACACGGGATTCAGCACCGGCCAGAGGGTCCGGATGGCTGGTTTCTGGCACAACTGGCGTCTCAAGTCGTAGAGCAGGAAAGCGAGGATGCGTTATTGTTTTCATATACCTAATTTGCATGCATGAACATAGACATAGACAAACCAAGCCACCTTGATTTTATTCTTGATTGGCATTCGGTGAGGCTACACGCACGAGTGCAAATCCCGAAGCCATCACTTACAGAGCCAATACATCACGGCGTGAAACATTCAGACATTAGGTCTTATTAAGTCTACAAGTGGTATACGCATAGCTGCTTGCTCCCGTTCTGCCTACAGGTAGGCGTAGCACAGGGGGCCCTGGACGCTGCTGAGCAGGTCCCTGATCTTGGTGGCAGGGCCGAAGGCAGACTCGAGATCAATTAGATCGTCAAGAGTGCCGTCAGGGCTGGGGGGCTGGTTGAGGAAGGTCCTGGTGCCGGCAATGGCCTTCTCAGAGGCGGCGCGCTCCGAGGGCTTGAGCATCTGCCACATCCACCAGACGCGGTCAATCATGGAGTGGTGGAGGTAGAAGACGGGGTCGCCGGGGGAGACGAAGACGTCACGGCCCGGGTCGCCGCCGAGGGTGTAGTGACCGCCACCGTGAATGCCGATGCTGCCGCTCCCGGGGGCACCCTGCATCTGCAGCTGGAAGTCGTTGACGTTCTTAGGCTGGAGGATGTTCTTGAGGATCTCGACCGTGTTGGAGTACTCGCGGTTGACGGCATCGGTCAGGTCCCGCTTGAGGCAACGGGGGTTGTAGGCCAGGGGCCCGGCGGGGTTGGCATCAACGAGACCGCCGGGGATGTCGAGGGCGGCGGGGCCGAGGTTGACGGTCATGTTCTTGAAGGGACCCGAGGTGACGCAGCCGCCGCCGTTGCCGACGGGGAGGTAGAGAGGCTCGAGGCCCTGGCTGGCGCCCAGAATGATCTGGTCGGCCTTGTCGGCGACAGGGGCACCGTCGCCGGACATGGAGGTCTCGCTGCCGTCAAAGATGGGGGACTTTGCGGTGCCGGTCAGGGCGGTGATTCCCCAGTTCCAGTAGGGCTGGGCACCGGTGTAGCCGCACTCCTCGCGGAGGGCCGTCTCGTAGGCCCAGGTGAAGTAGCGGTGCCAGGTGAGGAAGTTGGCCGTGTAGTGGATCTGGAGCGTCTGCTTGATGTGCACGACGACAAAGTCATCGTATCGGCTCTTGGCTCCGGGGGCCTCGCCCTCGGGGTACTTGGAAGGCTTGGACTGGAGGCACTTGACGGCGTTGATGTACGCAAGACGCTCCTTCTTGGTGAGAGAGCCCCTGAACGTGTCAGTTGAGCGGCAGCAATTAGGGGGAGCGGAAGACTCACCACTCGCGGCGGATGCGCATGTTGAAGATGTTGCATCCGTTGCGAGCCTCGATATCGCCACCGGTGACCTCCTCCTCGGTCGCCTCGTAGGCAAGCTTGGCAAGCTCCTCGAGCTGCTTGGCAGCATCGGCCTCGTCGGTGGCCTGCCTGGTAGACAGACGGGGTCCGAGGGCCATGACGGACGAAGCGGCCTGGAGGCCGACGGCCAGGATGAGGGAAGCGCGCATGGTGAATGGAGGGGGGGAGGGAAGAGGGATCCGTGGGTTGAGAGAAAGAGTGAACGGGATGGAGAGCCAGAAACCAAAGGGAGCTCTTGACGCGGAACCGAGGCTGGTTAAGAAGTCTGGCCAACATCACTAGCATTGCCCTTGCCTAGCCTCTCATCCCCCTTTCTCTCGGGGCCATTCTCCCGTCACCAGTTGCCGACGGTGCCTGGCAGGATGCGGCATGCCGAGTAGGCGTGGTGCATATCGCAGCCAAGGCCCCCGGAGATGCCACGTGCATATGTCGAAATTGACCAAGCACACTTGACAATCCCGGCTGGTGGATCGGGCGAGTCCTTGGTCCCCACGGCGATATTGAGCGAGGGCCGCTGGGTGGTGTTTCATTGCAACGTTGGGCCAGGGCCGAGATGCATGTCGAGAGGGGGGCCAAGGTGGCCTGTGATGACCACTATCAGGGTCGGAGCTAGTCAAGCCTAGCATCCTGCGGGCCGTTGTTGGTTCGAGAGTGGTTGACTCGGTGCTCCGTTTCCGATGCATCGCTGTCCCGCATATTCGCCACAAGGCACATCTGCCGTTCCCTTGGAAGAATCCACGATGTCACCTTTGACCGGACGAGATCCTGTTTTTCACATGCCCTCCGTACAAACGCAGGGAGAAGGCTGTTGCACGATTAAGCCGGTTTCCCGTGTTTACACTGTTGGTCGTGAGATGTGCTTAGGATGGTTGGTATACTCGTAAAGGAAGCAGGCCCCGGCGCACGGTTGAACGGTGCCGATAGACCCCTGACCGGAACCCCGGCGAACATCCGCCAAGCCGGGGGGACCGAGCCTCGGCGGGGTGTCTCTTCTTCATGCCCACCTGCAGGCGGCATGTGGCAAGGGATGCAATGAGGCTCTCTCTCTTGACCTGGGCCGGAGGAAATGCAACGGCTGGTGATGGCACGATACTTCCACGTGGGTGATTATTCCATGCAGCTAGACCAGGGGACGATGATATGGGGCTAATCGATAGTCCGGACTTTTCCTACATGCAGAGGCGAGGGGGAGATGGGACGTCAAACCCCTGAAAGGTTGAAGAGCCAAGCCGGCCGTGCGTGAGCTGATGTTGAAGACTTGGGAGCGGATAGACGGAGTGTTTATGGTGGAGCTCCGCGGGCCTGAGCACACTTACTCGTTCCGAGTCGTTTGTGCCTAGCAACGAGATTTCGATGGAGCGAGCGGCGGGCCGGAGGATGCTTGAGTAAGGTAGAAGTTTATATCCACAGATGATGTGCGTGGTTATCGAGGGGGTGGTGACTCGGGAAGTTGGGATATCCCGGTTAACATAACAGCCTTGCAAATAGATACAACATGAATCTTCAGATGGCACATGCGCTACCACTTTCCAGAGCTGGTTCATCCCTTGCGCCATTATACGGTATGATCAGGTGATTCGATGCGTCTGCCAATATCATGTTGCGGAATATTCTCCGGTGAAGAGACCTGGAACCCACGTCCGTGGCTGCACAATCTTGGCCTGCATGCAGCCCGCTCGCTCACCTGATTCCAGCAAGCAGAACTCTCCCTCCCTTGGGTGTTGCCCCCCCCCCTGGTCCCAGTGTCACCCACCCGGCAATGTCGCCCTGACCCCCAAACGGCCAACGACTGCCGGGACCTTGCTGCCATCCACCTGCCCGAACAGGGTCAAATTCCCCGCCTGGTCATGCTGACCCGTACAGCGGGCATGGCCGAGGGGGAAAAGAAGGGGGCCGTGAGTTGCAGGAAAAAAAGGGGGGAATCGGTGAACAGCCAAGTTCAAGCCTGTGAAGGAGCCCCTCTCTTGTGCCTGACAGGGCAGGGTATCGTATCAAAGTCCGCCTCCGACGGCACCGAGGTAACAGGTTCCTCCTCTCCACCGAGTCGATAGATTCCTGCAAGGGAGCAGCTGGTAGAATGAATCGAAGCCTCCCCCCCTTTTCCCGTTTCCCCTCTTCGCTCCCCTGATGGAACCGTTGCATGTGCCTGAAGGCTGCGTCGTGTGTCGCTCGGCTCTCCGACGCCCCGACTCAGCGGTGCCCGTCGCGTGGCAAGGTCATAGCCGGTTTCTTAATGCCTAGGAGGTAGAAAGGGAGGAGAGGGAAACAAACTTGCTCGTTCTTCTCGGTGTCCCGTGTGCGGAGGAGGGTGTGCCGCTGCTCCTCGACGGTTCGTCCGTATATCACCCCCTCGGTCTGTTCCCTGCCTATCCCCCTCCCCGTCGAAGATTCATCTCGTCCTGTCGTCTTTCTTCTTTCTCAGCAACCAAAGCAAACGCTTGCTATACAATCATGGCCGACCCGTCGCTTGGAGGACCGCCGCCTCTGATATCCGCGCCGGAGGACAATGAGGGCTCGCGCATCATAGCGGCCACTATTGCCACGACGGTGCCTGCGTTCATTACCGTGGTAATGCGCCTGTTTGTGCGACTGGGCATGATCCACAACGTTGGATGGGATGTTAGTAGAGGATCTTCTGTGGGTGTTGATGATAGCTGACGGCGAAACAGGATGCGACAGTTACGTTTGCCATGATGATGTCCCTCACAGGCCAGGGTCTCGTCGCTGGTTCGGTACTCTACGGCGCTGGACGGCATGTCGGCGATATCGATCCTGATGTCTACTCGACGGGCATGAAGCTCAACTTTATCACGCAGCCCATCTACCTCTGGGTGATTTGCATCGTCAAGCTATCCATTGGTTTCTCGCTCCTTCGCATCGCATCGACAAAATTCTGGAAGGCGACTATTTGGTCTGTCATGGGCTTCATGGCCTTTTACACGCTGGGTTGTTTCTTCGTAAGTATCTTCGTAAAGCCCAACCTGATCCCGACTGACGTGCCCAAGACCATCGTCTTCCAGTGCAAAGACATTCGCGCTCTTTGGGACAATGACGTCCCCCGCCAGTGCTGGGGCATGCCCGTCCTCCAAGGCCTCTCCTACACCAACATCGCCCTCAATATCACCACAGACCTCCTCTTCGCCCTCGTAATTCCCGTCCCCATGCTCTGGAAACTCAAAGTCCCCGCCCGCACCCGCGCCGCCCTGGTGTGCGTCCTTGCCCTAGGCCTCTTCGCTTGCGCCGCCGCCCTCGTCAAGGTCACCTACATCGTCAACTACGGTGTAGTCGGCGACTTCCTCTGGGACTCGCGCAACATTACAATCTGGACTGTCACTGAGAGTAACGTCGGTATTATTGCGGGAAGCATCCCGCCCCTGCGGCCTCTATTCAAAACCATCTTCGGAGGTGTCTACGGCTACGGTACCGGCTCCAAGAAGACGTCCGGCACGCCTGGGTACTATGCCAAGGGGAGCAGGGCAGGTGGTGGACTGCGTAGCAACAAGGACTGGCAAGCTCTGTCGAGTGCGCAGCGCAAGGGAGGCAGTGGTAAGCGTGACGAGTATGACATTGGCGATGACTCGGGCAGCGAGCGGGCTATCAATGCGGCGGCGGCTGGCGCAGACGCCTTTGAGCTTGGTGGGTTCCGTCGGAGTCCGTCGGGGGCGGTCAGAACGATCATCACGTCGCAGGCCAACCAGAGCGATGATAGTCTCGACAGGAGCATGGTGGCAAGTCCGGGCATCACCAAAATGACCGAGACGACTGTGGCTGTCACAGAGCAGCGGCGGGATTGACGAAGGAGGTCAAGGAGGGAGGGCGTTGTTGTTTTGCTGTACGGAATTGTAATTAGACAGAAGCTTGTTCCTTTGTAGCTATTCATCATGATACCATACGTGAGCGAGTCTTGACAGTGGTCTACCACCAACGCCACGATGGCCATCGCCACCACGAGTCCCAGTTCGGGTCATGGCACGGGTCCCCGTTGCCGTCGAGAGCACCTTCATCGCCGTGCCAGGGTTCTCCCTTGTAGGCCTCGTCATCGTCAATGACAACACCGCCCGAAATGTCTGCCCACTCAGCAAGACCGTGGACCTTGTCGGGCGGGTACGTGAGTCGGAGTGCGACGCAGGCGGCTTCACCCTCGGCCTTGGGCGACCCATCGTCGCGGAGAGTGCTGCAGCGGAACCAGGCGCGGCGACCATCGAGCCACTCCCTGTAGTCGCCGGGCAGGCGCGTGTATGATCTGGCCCAGTCGCCGACGCGGAACTGCACCGTGTTGAGGGGCTTGCCCTTCTTGGCAGCCTTGAGGGTTCTGAAGAGTTGTGCGGCCGCGTTAGCCGTCAGTCGTGGGACGGCATATTTGGGAAGCCGAGGGCCGCCGAAGATGTTCGCCGGCTGCTCTTCCTCCTCGTCGTCGACAAGGAGCTGATATTGAGAGTCATCCCGAAGGTCAAGCTTCTCATCAAGAATGAAGACGCCGCCATTCTCGAGTTCGTCATCCACAGGAACGTCTTCAACCACCCAGTCGGACAGCTCGTCGGCAAGGACATCCTGCCCGTCATCGAGCCCATCATCGGGCGTGGCAGCGGGCGTGGCAGCGGGGCCGTTGCTGACCCAACGGCTTCTCCCCCACGCCATTTCCTCCCAGTCATACGCCTCCCAGGCATTGGAGAGAGGGAAATAGACGGTGAGGTCGGTCAGACTGGGCATATTCTCGGCAATGACCCCGAGGTGGGCAATAGGCCAGTGGGAAAATTTGCGGTCAAGGTCAATGGTGAGGGAAGCCAGACGTGGGGCGCCAGCGCCGAGAGCGCGCAGGGTGTCGGGGGAAAAGAACGAGCGGATGGACGTGAAAGCCTCGTCGGTGCGCAACTGTAGATGCTCGAGCGAGGACCCCTGACGATCAAGGATGGCGGCTACGGTTTCGGGGCTGGTATCGTTGCCGTTGACCCAGGTGAAGTTGGTGAGGGAGGAGGGGGCCAGGGCGCCTATGAAAGAGGGAAAGAGATCACAGTCGGCTTCGTCGTCATCAGAGTTATCATCATCGGAGAAGCCATAGATGGCTAGGTGGCGGTAGCGGTAGAAACGGGATTTGCGGCGGCAGGTGCTGACATCTCCCCCGATGGCGAGGGTGTTGAGGGCCGGCAGGGCCTTGGCGAGGCTGATGAGGTCGGGACGGTCGTCCTTACCGAAAGCGAGGGCCTTGATACCGAGGGTGTGAATGCGGGAGGTGTCCAGAGCGCCGAGGAGCAAGGCAACGTTGTCAATGTCGAGCTGCTCCTTGGTGTAGGAAGCAACACGACGCCATTCGGCCCAGTTGTTGAAACGCCACCTCCACGCATCGAACCATGTCTCGAGAGCTATATACCTGTCCCGGGAGTCTCCACCAAAGGTAAAGCTGGGAAGTAGGCCGGCCTCGAGACGTGTGCCGAGGGTGCTGCGGACGCTGGCGCCCCAGGCGTAGCCTTCGAGCTCGAGGACTTCAGGGGCGGACTGGTACTGTGTGATGGCGTCGGGGTGGATGGGGAGCGCGCGGCTGTCGGGACACTGGCAGCCGTAGCCACCGATGCGCAGCTGGATGGACTGGACAGTGGGACATATGGCGAGGGCGCGGTGAACTTCGGCCATGGTGGAGAAGGGGTTGTCGCCGGGGACAGTCGCGCGGATGTGTGCTGGGCACGGCAGGTCGGGGCCGAGGGAAGGGGCGTAGACGGGATCGGATGCGGCGTTGGAGCCGGCGGCCACCACGGTCAGGGCCGTGGGGAGGTGCATGATGGAAGCAGTAGAGGGGAGTCAATGATGGTGGTGATGGGATGAGGACTGGGAGAGAGGGCGTGATGTGGCCGGGGAGTCATGGTGTCTTATAAAAAAGATGGAAGGCCTTTCCTTTTGGCCAGCGCAGCATCCGGGACGGGAACCGCAGTGTGGATGACGATGAACCGGTTTTCCATCTCGACAGATACGCCATTGTGGCCGTTGGCGGTGATGGAGTTGAGTCGTGCGGTTGCCTGAACTTGGAATGAGCAGACTGAGATGCGGAGAGGGAATTGTGATTGGGCCTGGTGAAGGGTCTGGACTCATCGCCAACGGCCGGATCCACTCTCAGTGGATAGGGGTCTTGAAGGAGCCTATTAGGGCTGCGATAGGAGGGGGGTGTGCTTCCCAGGGCTGGAGATCACGCCCCTATCCCGGGCGAAGTGGAGATGGAGCTGAAAATGACTGGATGAGATTCGTCAGAACAGATTGAGGGAGAGGAATTGTGGGGAGCATGAGGGCTGGTCATTGGTTAGATATCGTCGTCAAGAGAAATGATTTCGAGTTAAGAGTGTACATTTGACGACCGATTTTAGATCGTGTTTTGGTGTGAGAGGATGTACCCTCTATCTCTTGATGATTGCACGACCAGGACAGACACCACGAAGCGTTACTCCTGGGATGAGATCATCCAGCCTGACCAGAAGAACACCATCGCCTCATCTATCCCCAGCAATATACCAACCAGAAACTCACCAGGCAGACACCAAACCCAGAGGCCACATTGTCATTCGTATTTACCCCACACTACACGAGCTCGATCTGATAAAGTCATCTGTCTTCTCGTCCCCATCACGAGAGACGGCAGGGATGAACGGCTGATCTGTCATTGACGACGCCCTGTAACCGATGCCCTGTAGACATGCTGCAAAAGTGCAACCCACTTGCCGAGAAGAGTTCCGATGCGCGCGTGGTGCACCATGGCGATCTGGCGCGCCGCTGTTTAGGGGGCAGTCTAGGCTCTGATGGGCCTGGCGGTGCTGATAAATGGCAAATCTAGGGCGAGCGACAATCGGAGGGCAGGGGAGTTAGGGAGTGACGGATCCATTCTCCCGGGTGTCGTGCTCGGGCAGGGCAGGGCAGGGCAGGGGTGTGCGTGTGAGTGGGCTGGGATCTCATTTCTACAAAATGTCGTCGTCAACTTCTTTCAAGACTTTGGCGGTCTGTTGTTGAGAGCAGCGCCTCTCGGTCTCTACGCAGACAGTGGCCATGGCGGACGAGAAGAATGAGCCAGAGGTGACTGACGGGCATGATGCCATTCAGCATCATCAACAGGAGGTGACTGAAAAGTCAACAACCGTTCAGTCCTCCGACATCCAGCCCACAACCCCCAGACCTCAAGCCTCACCACCACCACTCAATGAGGCCCCCATCCTCACTCTCACTGTCGCCCACCAAATCGGCCTCGTCGCCACCCTCACCGGCGCAAGTTTCATGAACGCAAGTCCCCCCCTTCCCCCTTCCTTCAACCCCCCTAACCGCCACAGACCCTCTCCCTCCAAGCCGTCGTCATCATCCTCCCCTCCATCGGCTCAACCCTCTCCATCCCCGAACAGCGCCTACAATGGATCGTCTCCGCCTACTCTCTGGCCTTTGGCTGCTTCCTCCTTCTCTGGGGCCGCATCGCCGACCTCCACGGGAAGAAGCGCATCTTCATCGCCGGTTCCGCCTGGGTCGCCATCGTCATCGTCGCAAACGCATTTGCCCCGAATGAAGTCGCCTTCAACGTCTTCCGCGGCCTCCATGGTCTTGGCGCTGCTGCGAATGTCCCTACGGCTATTGGCATCTTGGGCACGACTTTTCCTCCTGGCACGGCAAAGAACTATGCGTTCAGTGCCTATGCTGCTGGTGCGCCGCTTGGGTCGGTCTTTGGAAATCTGCTGGCTGGTATCATTGCGGAGTATTTGCATTGGCGATGGGTCTTTGGCGTGCAAGCCATCATGGCTGCGATTGTTCCTGTCGCTGGCTTCTTCGTCATTCCAGCCACGCCTCCGTCTCTGCCGCGTCCTTCCTCTGGTGACGATGCGGTCGACGACACCACTGCTCGGGCGAAGCGCTCCATCGACTGGATTGGCGGCTTCCTCGTCACCGTCGGCACATTTGCCCTCCTCTACGCCCTCACCGAAGGCAATGTCGTCGGCTGGCGAAAGCCCTACATCCCCACCGTTATCGCCATATCAGGCCTCGTCCTTGTGGCATTTGTCCTCTGGCAACGCCATCTCGAAAAGCGAGGCGTGCGCCCGCCACTGATGAAGGTGTCCCTCTTCAAGAACAAGCGCTACAGCGCTGCTATGCTCATCATGGCGCTCTTCTTCGCTGCATTCAACAACTTCCTCATCTTCGCCACCTACTTCTTCCAAGAGTACCAGGGCTTGTCTGCCCTTCAAACGACCCTCCGCTTCCTCCCTACTGGTATCGCGGGACTCGTCACCGCTTTCATCGTCGCCATGCTCCTCTCCCGGATTCCGACATATCTCCTCCTCGTCTTTGGAAACACGACCATGTGCATCGCGGCGCTGCTTTTCGCCACGCCCATCCCGCCAACGACGAGCTACTTCGCCTACGGCCTACCTGCCATGGTACTGGGTGTTATCGGTGCCGATACGACATGGCCGTCGCTGACGCTCTTCATTTCAAAGTCGCTGCCACAGGAAGACCAGGCTGTCGGAGGGGCTCTGATCAATGCCATTGGACAGGTTGGGCGAGCTGTTGGGTTGGCTGTCAGTACTGCCGTGCAAACGTCTGTGATGGCGCAGTCTAGGAGAGTGCCGGTGGAGGATGTGGGTGAGATTGCGGAGTGGGATGATCCGTCGCTGGATGGTCTGAGGGCGGCGCAGTGGACCAACTTTGGCTTCATCTTTGTGTCGCTCATGACGGTCTTGTTTGTGTTTAGGAGCTCCGAGGTTGTGGGCAGGGCTGAGCCGGCTGCACCGCGATCGGGGGGCGAGGAGGGCATCATGAATGAGGAGGTGGTCAGTGGAAGTAAGTCGAAGTAGGGGACCGGAGCAATGCTAGATGTGCTATGCTTTTCTCTTGGTGGTGTGGTTTTCAGCAACAGTGACGTATCACCGGCACATGTCTCGGGAATAGGGGTACCGTTACGAGCATAACATCCCCCAAAATGCCCGGTGGCTGCATCCTCCCGCCTTCCATCCGCCTTCCATTGCCTCGATCACCTTGGCTTCTATTGACTGCATCAGTCCTTCCCCTCCCGGCAACCTGACTCGGCACCCACCGAACCTCATGCTCCTAGATTGAAGAGGGTCTCCATCGCCTTTCCGTGACACACGAATTCCCCCAAGCAGAATTAGGGTTTAGTTCCTATAAGGGTGTAGGCGGTAGCTTAGGTTAGACATCTGCTCCCTGTATGGACGACATGGCATGCTGTTGGATTTGGATAGGTCAACCATGGCTGTCGGGATGGATCTGAGCGAACGTCAGATTATAGCCAACGACCACCGTCGTCCGTCAGACTGTACATGTACCCATCTTGCGGTTTGAGGGCCTCGCTCCCGGCGCCAAAGCTCTGCAGCCACCCTTGTCCCTGCACCTAGCTGGGGCAATCTGCCGCCAGCATTATTACGTCCCTGCTCAGATGGAACCGAGTGGCAGAGAATCGACAGTCGAGCAAGGGGCTTACATGGCCGTGAACATGGCCACGAAAGTCTGGGCGTTGTAGGAGGACCAGGAGCGCTGCAATTCGCAGCCAGTCGCGGATATGGCTAGATCCTGGTCAGAAGCAGACCACGACTCTAGCACGGTGGAACGCTAGCAAGCGTTCCAACCATGGGAGAGCCTGGATGGATGCCCGACCCCCTTCCCCAACCTTGATATCGGAACACGGCGGTTTCATCGGGCTTGCTTGGCCTCTTACCGGAGGAAAGAGCTAAGGAATCTAAGAAGCTGATCGTGTTCCCCAGGTGTCAGTGGGACCGGTTCAGTCGGTTGTCAGAAACATTTCGTAGCCTCCTACAAGCACGCCTCCTCGGGATACGTGCGGCTGTATCGTTGATCTACCTGAGCCTTGCCACTTCCCTCTTCGCGCCCCACCCCTTTCCTGAGAGGATCCTGGCACCACCTTCGACACCAGATTTTTCACAAAGTCCCATGATCCTTCCTACGAGATACGAACCTGCAAAAATGCTTTGCTCACGAGGTATTTGGTAGCTCGTGCCGTTCCGACTAAAATAAAACTTCGCTTTTAGAATCATTTCAAAATATTTACAGGACTGTCTGTGCTCCTTACTTTGAGGGCCAGGCCTTGATGGTGGTATGCCTAACTAGAAGTTGAGGGTACTAATACTGTTATGTATCGAATGAAGGGGCTCGTTGAAAGCCGAGCTAAGTTCCTGATCAAGGCCCATAGAGCAGGTAGCTACATGCACTCTTCAACGAAACGTTTACTGGTCCTACTTCATTACGTTGACGAATGCAGCCGTGAGCTGAGCGATTGCCTCGCGACAGACAGGTGCCCGACCCGGGATAATTGAGTCACGCCAGAAATACATTGATACGAAGGCACCGTAGCAGTCACAGGGCTCTGGTTTGAATGCTGCGTGAGACGTGTACGAACTCACAATGAGCACGGAGATTAGGGTGTAATAGTGATATTTCCGCGTATTGACTATGAGCTGGGTCTAATCACTGGGAGAAGAAAGATATGTGCAAGAAGGTCAAATCTCATATGTGCGTGGCTTTGGTCCTTCACTGGGGCCTCCGAGACTCAGTGTTGTCCAGAAAAAGGTGTCCTATAAAATTCATGTCCATTTCGAAAAGCTCAAGTGTGGGAGAGGAAGGTATCGTGATATTGGCGTGGTTCGAGTTTGTTCTTCCTTTCATCAGCCGGCATGACAAGTCGCGCCAAGCACTTAGCAGCGGCCAGCGTTGGGGTCGGAGCTGTATCGAAGATATGTCAGTTTGAATATGACCTTGCTTCGCAATTTGCGATGCTTGACTTACGTGAAGGTCCAGTCGGCGGTGGTGGTGCTACCGCCGTAGGCGCATCCGCCAATCTCGTTGTTCAGGCGCAGGATGCAGTCACTAGCGGCAAGGCCCTGGTTGGTACCGCGCTCCCACTTGACCTGGAAGTTGGCACGCTTGTTGCCGGGAAGGTTGGCGCAGGCGGTCTTGACCTGGTAGGCACCGAAGCCGCCCGAGAGAGCGCCATGGTTGCAGAGGTCGGCGACGGCGCCGTAGGCGGCGTCCCTAGCGCTCTGGGGGCCCCAGGGCTCACCACCGCTGAAGCAGCCTGCGGAGACACCGGTGGCGGCGGCGGCGGCGATGATGATGTTCTTGATCTGCATTTTGAGGGTTGGGTGGTTGACTCGACAACGTGGTTTGAGAGTTGCAGGAGTGAGAAGATGAGTGGAACTGAGTATCAGAAATGTGTGTGATGGGATGGAGAGAAGTTCTGGTCAAAGTCGAGCCATCTTGATGTCTTTATATACTCGGAAACTGCCTTGTTCAACCCTCGTGAGGCCTCTTAGGCCGAAGCTGAAGATGGCAGATCATTCGACGGCTCGGACTTGAAGCCTTCTCGCTTGCCCACTTGCATGCCCAAGACTTTGTTCATGCCGGAGAACGGATCTCAAGTCGGGTAAAGTGTGAGATTTCGAGGCTCCAGCTTAAGAGAAGAGTTCAATACCAAGAGGATCGATCCTTCAATGTCACCCAAAAATGCAAGAATGATTGGACAGCTCGGGTCTCGCGGTTGAGGGCCACAGGGTACATGCCAAGCGTTGAGTGAGTTCATTTGCTTCTGATGAGAGTATCTGCCAAGCCCAAGCTTGCGACTCAGCAAATGGGAAAGCATCCTACTGCCCATCATCGCCACTGTCTGTGCTTCAGTGTCGCATTGCAGCACTTCCGCAGGGCTATCTCCACCGAGACGCGGGGCATGTGGGTCCATGTTGTAACTCCAGTCAGTGACATGATTGGTGTGTTCGCTCTTAGACAGAGCTTCCAGAACGGAGTTGATGGGGAGTTGCTCGGTGAAGTAGATATCAACGCAGTAAGCCGGCAAGATGTGCCGACCAATGAATGATTGAGGCATCGAGACGAGAGTCTGCGAGTGGATTAGACTTGGCACACTCATTATGACGAAGTCTCAGAGCATATCATCTTGTGCTGGAGCAAAGCCGGGAGTGGCATCATCGTACATTGATGATCAACATGTAATATCTTGGCAGGCGAATCTTCACTCTGGGAAGGAAAAACGATCTGTTTCTTCATGTTTGTCTAGTCGAAATGGGGCCGAGGTCGTGCTTGTTGCCTATATGCAGTAGTGGCAATATTGATGATGGCGATGTAGAAAGAACTGGTACTCACTGGGCGTGGCCAACCCCGATCTTCGTCGTGCGGACAGTCAGGACTCGGATCACTCCAAGCCCGCGCAGCCGCGACCCTGGCCGCCGGGGAACCCAGCCGGCGGCCAGTGCAGTGAGTAGTATGCGAGCTCAACCCCTGTGCGATATGATCCTACGAACGAACCATGGATGGCTCTCGACCTATGCATCTCTGAACTATGTCGGCTCTAATTTCCGCAACAGAACTATGCCTGCCTGGCAAGGGTGAATAGATACCTACATCGTTGACGCTCTTCGACCAGGTATGTCTCCAGTGAAATCAGGGCAGTGCGAGTCGTTCGCCCGACATGCCGACCTTCCTTCTAGGTCCACGGGTAGCAAGGGTAGGGCGTTACGGGGTGGCTGAGAAGTGGGCACGGGACGGCGGGTTCGGGCCGCCCCCTCATTCCTGCAACAGGGTAACGAACTTGTTGGTTGGCAGCGGTTGCTCATCGTGGGCGTGTGTTCAGGCTCGACGCGCGCCGCTTCTTCATACTCGGGCAGGGTGTAGTAAAAAGCTCCCTAGAGCTCTAGGGCTTAGCTAGAAATAGATTAAAGTACGGAAAAATAGTAATTATAGTTAAGATAGTAGACTAGCTTTTATATTATTCGAGTTAATAAAGACACTTATTATAGTAAATCTATTAATATAATCCACGGGCGAGTAGTCTATACGGGCGAGTAGTCCGCCCTAATTATATTTTATACCCTCCGACTTTTAATACGCGATACGTTTATACTAAGATATATCGATACCTTCTAAAGAAAGTTAAATAGTCCTTATAATCTAAGTAATAGAAAGTAACTAGAGTTTAAGTATTTATAGCGTTATAAAGATCTACGATATACCAAAGACGACCCTCCTCCGTTATATATACGGGACTCCCGCCCGACGCGATAGCCCTCCGAATTCTATAAAATTAACCGAGCTCGAGGAGGAGAAGATTATCGAATATATACTCGACCTAGATTCGCGATCTTACCCTCCCCGGTTAAGTAAGGTTAGAGATATAACTAACCGACTTCTCGCGGAGCGTAACGCGCGATACGTCGGAATTAACTAGGCCTCGACCTTTATTAAATAATAACTAATACTCCGGACGTATTTTTTTCGTAAGTACGACTATAAGAGAGCTTAGTATAAGGATCCGGACGCGATAAACGTATAGTTTCGGTTTATACGGAATATAGTTACGAAATATAGCGTAGCGGACTCCGATATCTATAACTTCGACGAGACTAGTTTCTAGATAGGCGTTATTACTAACGGGATAGTCGTTATAAACGCGGAAAGACGGTCTAACGTAAAGATAAGGTAGCCGGGTAATCGGGAATAGGTTATAGTAATCTAGGGCGTTAGCGCGACCGGATTCTACGTCCCGCCGTTTATAGTAGTTATAGGTAAATATTACTTCTCGACTTAGTACTAAGACGACGTGATTTTACGCGACTAGAGAATCATAATATCTCTAAACAACTAGATAATAAACAAAATTAGTCTCGATTAGATTTAGTATTTTAACTAATATATAAAGCCTCGTTAGTCGGCCGGTTATTATATCCTCGTCCTAGATAGCTATAAAAGTTACTACTTAGTCGAGTTTAAGCTTTATTATAAGGATAATAATATTATTACGCTTTATATACCCCCTTACTTATTATATCTACTCTAACCTCTTAACGTTAGTTATTTCGGCCCGTTAAAGAAAGCGTATAGTTAGTAAATCGAGTTTAAGATAAAGGTAGGTATAAGCTATATTATTAAGGAGGACTTCCTACTAGCGTTTTCTACTATATTCCGAGATACGATAACGGAAAAAAATATTAAGGGTGGTTTTCGAGGGGCCGGACTAATACCTTACGACCCGGAAGTAGTTCTCTCGAAGTTAGATATAAAGTTAAAGACGTTAACGCCGCTAGGGTTATCTTACGGGATACCCGAACCTTAGACTTCCCGAACGCTTATAACTATTATAGAAGCTAGCTCGTAGTCTGATTTTATTAAAAGTCGGATCTCTTATTATTAAGGTAGCTCTTTAATATTAATTATTAAAGCTATTGAGTATTTTACGAAGGGGGTAAAGGGGATTATATATAAGTTAACCCTAATGGAGGTAAGGATGAAGGCTCTTGAAGACGAGAATGCGATACTTAGTAGGCGTCGTAGAGCGAAGAAAACACGTCTCAGGGAAGGTTAAAGTATAACTCTAGGCGAGGGATAAGATCTTTTAGTATAGAGAGAGGTAAATACCTAGATAGCGTAGGAAACGCAGGAAAAACTAGGTCGTGAGAGTTAGTCCGCGCCGAAGCAACGGTACTATAGCGTCTACGGGAAGACTAGTCATAACGCGAGAACTTATCAAATAGTTATACTTAGGTCTGAACTAGAAGATAGCGATTAAGATTAATTAATTTAAGGCGTTAGGGTTATATTATTGAGGGTAATTCCTACGAGAGTTAGTTAGGGCGGACTACTCGCCCGTATAGACTACTCGCCCGTGGATTACGTTATCCTTAACTATAATACTCTATATACTATCTTCTTAACTATAACACCCCTGCCATGACAGCCTTCACGCTATCTTCTTAGCAATAACAGCCTTCACACTATCTTCTAAACCATAACATCCTTGCCATAACTAGTTACACACTATCTTCTCAACTATAACATCCTAGCAATAATAGTCTTTACACTATCTTCTTAACTATAACAGTCTACATCCCGCTATAACATCTAAGGATCTATAATAACAGCCTACGCAACATCTTCCCAGCCATAACATCCTAGCCATGACATCGTAGCCATGACATCCTAGCTATAACATCCTTACTATAACACTATGTACACTATCTTTTCTCACGATGACGTCCCGCTATAGCCTTACTTTCACACATTTTCTAAACCATAACATTTACTATAATAACGGTGTGCCCACAACCTATAGTACCCGCTACGACATCACTAACAGATAGGCCACGTATACTATCCGCGATGGCCATGATATCCACAATGACCACCGTAATGAGTGCGGAAACTACGCCAAGCTTATAGACGGTGCCCTAGGAATAGACAGCTAACATACGTGACGCACGTAAGCGTCTGAGTGACTAAGCTAAAGATTGGGTGAGTACTACGGTTGAGCTTGAGTAGCATCGATGGGCGCCTATAGTTACGGTGAGAAGTACGGTAAAGCTGTTTTTTCTAGCTAGAATCCAGAATTCGGGCCTATATTGAGGATAAAAGCATCAGAATATCGCTACTAGCGGGAACTCGTCTATAAGTCAACTCGAGTGACGTAAAGGGAAAGTAGACTCCGTACTTCGGTGTTAAGTGCCTGAGCGCGGGACTAGCTCTATTCTGCTAGCTAGCTATAGGAGGGCAGGATAATTATCCTCTATATCGCTATATAATTATCTCGGCGCTATACGCCCGTGTATTAGCTTAGCGGACGAGGGGGGCCTTTAATCGCGTTAGTTAAAGTTATAGGCTCTGTAGCGCGGGGTATATACGTAACGATTTGCGCTAGCTTCGTTAGCTAGTCTCTTATTCTTTCGCTTTCGAGAGTTCGTAGAAATACTCCCGTTAAGGTCTCTTCCGGGACGAACTCCGCTACTAGAGCCTAAAGCTACGCCCTCCGCCGGGCCTCTATCATCTCTAGATCTCACACGAGGTAGTAAAGGGAGAGGATATATAGTAGTATTATAAGCTTTTGGATGCCTTTATAGCTTACGGAAGGCGCTGCTATAGTAGGGTCGGGACCTACTTACTACTATTCCTGTATTTCGTTTAATCCGTGGGGAATCCTCTACTTTTATTCGAGCCGCCTTAAGTAGTTCGAGGGCACGACAGGGGGGTTTTATACCTAAGGTAGAGATAGTATAATAGATATTATTATTACGTCGGTTATACTATGATAGTTATCCAGGCATAGAGAAACCCGTTGTGCTCGTCCAGGAACTTAGTCTAGTATATTGTTACATCAAAACAGGAAATACTGCCTCAAAGATGCCGCGAAGACGAGACACCGTGACGGATACCGACGATGGCCCGGACAAGCTGTCCTGGAGGCGACGCATGCTCTAATACCCAAGGCCAAACCAGCACCGTACGCGAAGCGGTGGTGGACGTCCGACCTGACCTAACTCCGACGTATTCACACCTTCTAGAGGAACCGGGCAACGGCCGCACGACGAAGAGGATGAGTCAGCGCCGAGCTTGAAGACAGGGCGAAGGGGGCTGCGAAGGGGGCTGCGAAGTAGTACTACGATGCTATTCGATAATAGAAGAAGACGTACTGGAACGACTTTCTGGTAGATAACGATAACATCTAGAAGGCGGCGAAGTATCTAAAGTCGGGCGACGAGATAGTATTTAGTAAGGTCCTATAGCTAGTGTACGCCGATAGTATATATATTACCGACGGCGTAGAATAAGCCGAAGAACTTCTGACTATCTTCTTTCCGCCCTGACTAGAGGTCGTCGAAGAGGAAGGGGAGAGACCGGAACGCGACTTACCTATCACGATGCCGGAGCTAACTATAGAGGAAGCAGAACGACGACTATTCGCGACTAAGTCGTGGAAGGCGTAAGGCGAAGACGGACTGCCCGCTATAGTCTAGAAGTAAGTATAGCTAGCTGTTAGATATAGTATACTCGAGATCTTCCGCGTATCGCTGGAGGAAGGCGTGCTGCCTAGCTAGTGGAGGCATGCTAAAATCATTCTGCTTAAGAAACCCGGTAAGGCGGACTATACGATCGTAAAGGCTTAGAGACTTATCTCGCTACTCGCTACTCTCGGTAAAGTACTAGAGTCGGTGGTTACTAATAGGATCTCCTATACGGTCGAAATATACGGGCTTTTGCCTACGAACTATTTCGGAGCGTGTAAGTGTAACGGGCTGACCCCTGAGGGGCAAAAGCGGTATCTATACTACTGCCGTTGCGCTTTCGCGCCCCTTAACCGTTAAGCCATAAGGCAAAAGGGACGTAACGATTGAACGGCATTTAATCGTCAGGATATACCTAAGTAGGCAGGCGCTACGCGCCTGTTATAGGCAGCCGTAGCCTGTAACATACCTTCCTCCCCCGGGGCGCCTCGTAGCTACGTTCTCGTAACGTCTTCGCGACGTTAACGTAGCGGCCCTAGGGCCTTAGGCCGAACCCTCCGATCCGCCACGCTATCGCGTACTCTCGCGCCGTCGTACGTGGCTGATCTAAGCCTAGAAAAACCGCTCCCTGAGCCCGGTTTGATCCCATGACCTTGGGTTGTTCAATCGTATGTAACGGGCTGACCCCTGAGGGGCAAAAGCGGGATCCACACTACTGCCGTTGCGCTTTCGCGCCCCTTAACCGTTAAGCTATAAGGCAAAAGGGACGTAACGATTGAACGGCATTTAATCGTCAGGATACACCTAAGTAGGCAGGCGCCACGCGCCTGTTACAGGCAGCCGCAGCCTGTAACAATAGCTAAATGTTAGAGGCTCGAAGCCTGCCTCAGGCCGGACTACCGTAAGGATCCCTACTATTACTAATTCTCTTTCTGTTCTTTAACGCGGACCTTATATAATAGAAGATCGATTACTATAGAGGGGCTATCGCCTTCGTCGACGACTTTATAGTATAGGTTACTAGCCTAACTACGTAAGATAACCGTATAGGGATCGAAGCGATTATCGAGAAGGCGCTAGACTAGGAGAGGAGAAGCGGCGTAATGTTCGAAGTGGATAAAACGGCGGTTATCTACTTTACCCGGTAGGCTAAAAGGTCCGATTTAGAACCTTTTACTATTAAGGGGTAGACGGTCGAACCTAAGTAGTACGTTAAGATCCTCGGCGTAATTATAGACGTCGGACTCCGATATAAAGAATATATCGTAAGAGTAGCGACTAAGGGATTAGAGGCTGCGATGGAACTAAAACGACTAAGAGGCTATAACGCCCGAGAAGCGTACCCCAGAACGAGGCCATCTGCGTGACCATCAGGTAGCTAGTCAGGAAGGATTATATAAGGACACGTCTTATCGGGAAACGATAAGAAGGACATAGGCTACTATATAGAACAGTGGAGTAACGAACATTACTATGTTCGTCGACAAGGGATAGCCGGTTAGGACAAACACTAATCACTACGATCGCCTTATCCTATAAGGTAATCAATATAATCACGACAACCCGCTCACCCCGATCACGGACCCGGCCTTATAATCAGACGTAATCCATCCAAGTATATAGTCCAGGACTTACTAGGCAAGTCCCCAGAGTTAGATTCACGATAGTAATTAATTTAAGTCTTTATTAGAAACCTCCTTTAGCCTATAGTAAAGAAGCGTAACGCTTTACGACATTAACGATAAGCACGACTATAACGACCGCTAAGTATTATTCTATTCTATCGCCCAGGGCGAACTATTAGTATACACCACCCTCCATCCAGCCTACACATCCTTAGGATTATACCTAGGTCGTAATACTTTAATCACTCTTATTTAGTACGTTCTCTATGACTACCGAGTAATACTCACGAGGCATTATAGCACCCGTAGCTAGAGACACCGGTTCTACTATTAGGGCTCCCGCCGCTAGTATAGACGATATCCTCGCTATAATTACCCAGCTTTAGTAAGAAAACGCCGAGATAAAGGAATAACTTACTAACAGGGCTACCGGAGGGCCATACCTCCGCTATCCCGAGCCTCCTACCTTCGACGGAAAGAAGGACGAGCTCCCCGGATTCCTCACCCATCTCAAAGCCTTTCAGATATTCTACCAGCGAGACCTCCAGCAGGAAGTCGATAAGGTTTTCAACGCCGCCGCCTTCCTTAAGGGCGACGCGCTCAACTAGTTTAAACCTATCCAGAAGGACTACCTAGAGTACGTCGATAAACCTAAAAGCCAGGACAAACTCACTAAAGAAGTCTTCGGGACGTTCGCCGCGTTCGAAAAACGACTCCGAGAAACCTTTAGTAACCCCGACGAGGAACGCACCGCGGAATAATAACTACGGAACCTCAAGCAACGAGGTTCGGCCGCAGACTATACCGCCAAGTTCCGACAGGTGACTACCCGCCTCAACTAGGATAACGAACCCCTTATAATAGTATACTACGCCGGACTTAAGGACAAAGTCAAGGACGAGCTTACTAAGCTCGATCGACCTAACGAGTTTACGGACTATATTACTACTACCATCAAAATCAACAACCACCTATACGAACGCAAGCAGGAGAAGCGTAGGCACTAACCCGCACGCTTCACAGGACCTATACGAGCCAACACCAGCCGTAGGTACCAACCCAATCACCGCAACGACCGTCAAATAACCACGGCACATGAAGGGACCACCCATACTAGCCCCATAGAACTCGACGTCTTACAGAAAGGACGCAAAGACAAGAAGGACATCAAGTACTTCAACTACTACAAGACCGGGCACTTTACCCGCGAGTATCGGTAACCTAAGCGACTCGAAGGTCCCCCGCGCTAATTCAACGCTACTAAGCACGAGGCACCCCAGACCGCCGTCCGAACCCTCGTAGTCCTAGGACGAGCACCTCTAGCTTCCAAGGACACTTAGATAAGCACCCGAGAAAAAGTATTACGATAGAACGAGCAACCTACTATCTATACTATCGAGGAAGAAGAAAGCGAGACTACTTAAGAACCGGATACCTCGGACGATAAAGAATCTATCCCTAGTAGATAGCCCGACCTAGACTCAGCTGTCATCACGCTAGAAGGATATAAGGACCTCGCGGAAAATAAAGAAGTTAAATTCTTCGGAATTATAGTTAAAGATACCGTCCGATACCCCTATCTCGCCGCTCACCACCCCTATCAACAAGAAGACAATCCACGACTTAGCGTTAATAGCTCGCGACACGAGGAAGTCTTCTAGGCCTACTACGTCTACGACGACTACGACGCGTACTGTCACCTAAAGGCCTCGGAAAACTTCTTCCCTCGTAGGGCTAACGATAAGGATATTACTTACGCCTATACTAACGAGGAGCTTCTATACTAAGAACCTAAACTCTAGTTAGTAGACTAACGACTTATAATATTCGCACCTTCCCTAGCTTACCCAATAACCTACGTTAACCACGAAGTTACTTAGTACGATTACCCTTTCGATATCTACTAAATCCACGCCTCCAGGAAGATCTATAAATAGAGATTACTATAGTAAGAACCTACTATAACAGGGAAGCTAGGGAAGATACTATATCGAATAGATAGCTTCTATCACGGAGACTACGAAATTCGTATTAGCCGGGCTAAATAAATCCTCCGCAAGGAACAGGAATAGAAGCAACTCCTATCACCCCCTAAGTCCCGCCATAATAAAGCCGGACCTAATAGTACCTCGACAGCTCTAATAAGCTATCCCAAGCCTCGTCATCGTTTACACCACGACGACTCGGGAAAAGGCCCGCGCCGCCCCGACAGTAAGGGCAAGGGCAGGCGCCAACACTAAACGAAAAGACCCTATACAACACGGCACATAATAACAACGACTCTACATACCTTATATTAAAGGTCACCCTCGACGGGAGAGAGTATACAACGCTCCTTAACAGTAGAGCGTAGGGGAACTACATATTACCACGACTTCAACAACGACTCAGCCTTACAACGGGCCGCAAGCTAAACCCTTACTAACTAAGATCTACCGAAGGTAGGCTTATATAGTATAATCAGGGACGTATTAATAAGGAGACTATACCCCTCCCTATTAGTATCTATCGACGTACTACACTAACCCAATTCGATATCACCGAGATTAGTAAATAGGATATTATTCTAGGTATTCCCTAGCTCAGGAAATAAAACCCCACGATTAATTAGAATCTTGGCCAGATCTAATAGAGAAATACAACTCCGATATAGTCTTAGCGAGAGACCACGAGACATCTCCTCGCCTTAATATAACGACTAGAGCGCTAGATAGAGCGACTCTACTAAGACCTTAGTTATAACGAACGACGTAAGGCACTTATCGAACGGATAAAGGACATCCTATCCGAATACTACTAATACACCGCGATTTTCTAGGAGGAACTCAACATAGTCCTCCCCGAATATAACCACTATAACCACGAGATCGTACTCAAAAAAGGCACCCAGCCACGATTCTTCAAAATTTACTATACGAATAAGAAGTAGTAGGCCGCTTTAAATAAATACCTTAAGGAGAACCTCCGAAAAGGGTACATTCGACCTTCTAAGTTACCAGCCGGCTACCTAATTCTCTTCGTTCCTAAAAAGAATAACAAACTCAGAATATATATTAACTATCAGTAACTTAATAATATCACGATCAAGAACTACTACCCCTTACCCCTTATCTCTAAACTCCGAGATCTATTAGTTAGAGCGTAGTACTTTACGGCCTTAGACCTTAAAGGCGTGTATAACTTAATCCGTATAAAGGAGGGCGAGGAGTAGAAGATAGCATTCCGTACCTATCAAGGATATTTCGAGTATCTAGTTATACCCTTCGGTCTAACTAATACTCCGGCCATATTCCAAACGATAATTAATAAAGTCCTCCGCGACTTCCTCGATATCTTTATAATAATATACCTCGACGATATCCTTATCTTCTCACGAAACCTCGAAGATTATAAGAAGTATATCCACCAAGTCCTTCAACGACTAATAAAAGCTAAGCTACTTATCGAACCTAAGAAGACGAAGTTCCACGCTCGGGAAGTAAACTTCCTCGGATATAACATCCGACCCGGAGAAATCTAAATAAACCCTAAGAAAATCTAAATAGTTAAGGAGTAACCTAAACCGAAGGATTTACAGGATATAAGAGGACTACTCGGATTTATCAACTTCTATTACCGCTTTATTAAAGGATATAATAATATAGCCCGACCTCTTACTAACCTTATAAAGAAAGATTAACCCTTTACCTAGAGTAAAGCCGAACGAAAAGCTTTCTAAGCTTTAAAGGATTAGGTTCTCGACGAACCTATCCTTACGATTCCCGACCCCGAATAATAGTTCGAGGTCGAGACTAATACGTCCGATTATACGCTCGGAGGGTAACTCGGATAACGAGATACCGAAGGACGACTATACCCCGTCGCCTTCTACTTTAAAAAGCTCTACAGACCTAAGCTTAACTACTAGATTCACGATAAAGAGCTAATAACTATTATTAAAGCATTTAAAGAATAAAAGCTATACCTCTCGGGTATAATATACCCGGTCAGGGTT